>CM060901.1:1193552133-1194177133 GCA_030737815.1 Allium fistulosum | reverse complement strand
AAGGAAAAAAGTAAGTATGTTCTTGAAGGATTTGAGAGTTTCTTCAAGATTATCACTTAGATTATGAATAGGAGAGGCCATTTTTTAATAAAATATGAAGAAATTCAATAGAAAATAAAGAGACTTGAAAGTATGCATTTTTCTGGAAGAAACAGATATTTAAAGATTTAGAAAGTCGTTTGAAATGAAAAGACACAAGGTAGTTATGTCAATTTCAAAACAAAATCCATTTTTTGGCCGTTACATGTCGACGTGGTGGGTAGGGGGATGTCGACATGCCCCTGTTAATTTTGGCAATTAGCTTTGTTTCTTTATATTATACACAAGTCTATATATATAAACTTATATAATATAATAACAAGCATTCCAGAGATATTTTAAAGCAAATAAACAGAAATAAAGGATTTTCATTGATGAATTTGGTTAACATTACATAAACGATATATAACATTAACTAAAGAGAGATACAAACTAATACAACATGAAATGAAACTAGTATTAGTTAGAGGATGATGAAGATGATGATAATCCATGCTTGCGACTCACTTTCCCAAATAACTTGTTCATTTTGGTGGAAATCTTGTCCAACTTTTTACTAATGGATCTTTTGAGAATCCATTGATTTTCTACGATAATCTTTTGGTTCATGAGAAGCGTTTTGTTAGATGGATTGTTAGGAGTGATAGGGTATTCGATGCTTTCCAATGAAGTCTCTTCCTCCTCCTCTCCTTATTTTTCAATTTCCATCTCCTCCCCTTCTTCCTCCTCCTCTTCTTCTTCCATCTCTTCATAAGCCAATCTCTTATCCTTTTCGGCAAGTGTTTCATATGGTTGAAACACAAACGGAATTTTCATGGGAGAGAAGTTAGCATGGTTAAACACTTTTCTAAAAACGAACTCCTCCCTCTTATAATCAACACCAAAGTAGTTAAAAATCCGAGTGAGATAAATCCCACGATATAAAGTGTTTTCACCTAAAGTAAAAAAATTGGGACGAAGTTCATCCAAAATCACTTGCGCCCAATCAATGTCATAGTGCCCAAAAATAGCAAAAAGAGCCTTAAAAACTTTTAAAGTAGGGTGATTGAAATTTCCTGATCTTAGAGTTATGGTATGTTGTTAAAGAAGGTTTACAATTCTATCTTTAGGACGGAAATTTCGGTTTATAAACACAAGTTATCATCTCCTTCAAAATGTGATGAAAATTCTCACGATCATGTTCATCAATTTGAAAATCTGAAAGATCCATTCCTGTATACTTACAACCAAGAATGTTACACAAAATCTCACTATTTAAAACAGTACGCGTTCCTTTAACGCTACTCCACACTTCCCCTTCATTTCCTTCGTAAAAACCACGGTTCAAATTTGCATAAAACATTTTGATAAGATCAGATAACAAACAAAATCATTTTGAGAATCATCAATTATGCTAAGAATTTGATTCTCTTCAAAAAGAACATTGATTTCATAGGAAGGAAAATCATTAAAGATAGCAAATTTTCCCATATGGACCTTTCCAAAGTTTACATAGCTTATGTAAGCCTTGATAACTTCCGGATCATTGTAGAGGAACTCTTTGGTGGCCTTGGACAGTCTAATGGTGGATGGAGTGCATGAGGAAGCCATTTTTGAAGAAAGTAGAGAGCTTGAGAGTTTGAAAGAGAGTTTGAATTTTGAAATGAAAGTGAAAAGGTAGGATAAAGTTAAAAAGATAAATAGATATCTAAGAGCCATGTTCTCTGGTCAAGGGACACCTTTTCAGAGCTTTGGAGTTGGTGAAAAGGTGGAGGGAAATTCAAAGTTTTGAATTCAAATTTGAATTTCAAATTTCTTGAGGGATGTCCACATAGGGGGTCGAGTCATGTCGACATGGGTTCCTTAAATCATGTGACTTATTTTTCTTATTTTATTTAATATCTATATATATCATATAATCTAATTTATATTTTATCTGAAATAATATTAAATATAATAACACTTTAATATTAATATTTTAATATTAAAATAATATTATTTTGAAAATCAAAATTTTAAATTCAAACAACAAGAAATTTCAAAACATTCAAACAAGCAATTTTAATCAATATAATTTAAATGCGTACTTATTTTTAGATCCATATTTCCGAGATCATCAGATTCGTGAATAGCTGTAAAGCACATGTTTGAACTTTCTGTCTCTTGATCTTCATCACTAGAGGATGAGTCTGAATCGTCCAGTGTAGCAGTATATGCTCTCTTTCTTTTCTTTGACGAATCATAACTTGGAGAAAATTTCTGTTTATACGGATGCGGACAATCTCTTTTTAAGTGACCTGGCTCATCACAATTGTAGCATATGCCGTTGTTTTGAGCTTCATTATTATTTCCAGAATTCTTGTGATCATTTCTCTTGTAATTGTTCATCTTTCTGTATTTCAGAAACTTTCTAAAATTCCTTGTCACCAAGGCTATTTCTTCATCGTCGTCATTGTTTGAGTATGAACCATCTGTTATTGCATTGAACGCCATTGACTTCTTTTCTTAAGCCTTGCTTTCTCTTATCCCTTGCATTTGTACTTCAAACGACATCAAATTCCCAATCAATTCTTCAATTTTCAGAGTACTAATATCATTAGCCTCTTCAATTGCTAGAGTCTTCCGATCCCATTTCGGAGTGAGTGAATTCAGAATTTTTCTAACTTGATCTTCTTCGAAAAAGTTCCTTCCTAATGCAATTAGTGAATGCACAATGTCTTGAAACCTACTGTACATGTCTGAAATGGACTCATTTGGATTCATCTTGAATAATTGAAATTGATTGGTCAAGATAGATATTTTGGACTGTTTAACTTTGCTTGTTCCTTCATGAGTAACTTGCAAAGTTTTCCGGATCTCATATGCAAACTTACAGATAGACACTCTATTAAACTCATTCCTATCAAGTGAACAGAATAGAATATTCATGGCTTTGGAATTGTTTTGTGCAACATTCCTTTGCTCAACAGTCCACTGTGCAAAATCAGTTGTGGGTTCAATGTACTCAGTTTGTGTGATATTCCAAGTGTTTAATCCTATTGATTGTAAATAGATTTTGATCCTACATGCCCAATATGCAAGTTACTGCCATTAAAAAGTGGTGGTCTGGTAGTAGACTGACCCTCTATAAATGAACTAGCGATAGTGTTGACATTACCAGTGTTAGCAGCCATTTGAAAACTTTTCAAAAATCAGATTATGAAAACTTTAAAAACCAATGCTCTGATACCAAATGTAGGAAATGCGGATTACGGATCTTAAGGTCGGATTAACACTAGAGGGGGGTGAACAGTGTTTAATGGATTTTATGGAATTTTTGAAATATTTTCATATTAAACACATACAGATGCAATTTCACAAACACAGAGACAATCACAGAATCGGACACAGATGCAAATAGTAAATGAAAGAAATAAAGGAAAGAACACACCGGAATTTTATACTGGTTTGGGTTACCCTACATCCAGTCCTACACAATTTCTTATGCGTATTTCTTTTCAAATATAATGTCGATATTACAACCTCGATTTCAAGGCCACGAGATACACCCTCCTGTCATCGAGTCCAGGGCAAACTCTCTTGATTTAACCAGGCTACAAGATCACCTAATTGATTTACGGGCTACAATCACACCCAATAGATTTACAGGCCACAATCACACCATTTCCGACCACACTTTGATAGAATGAGACTCGATACACTTCTTTGATTACAAATGATCCTATAACTCTGAATAGCACTGAGATCTTTAAGAGAGAGTGGCAGAGAATAAAACTAGAGATGATCGAGTTTGATTCACTTAGAATTTCGGCAGAGTTTTGCTAAAGCATTTGAATATAAGAGAATATTTGAGTGGAGAAGGAGTGAAAAAATGAAGAAAATCTAACTTCAAATTCATTGATACAATTGGTATTTATAGGAGAACAACTGTCATGTTCATTCGCGAAAGGTTATGATGAATAGACACTTCTTTCGAAAATTTGAAACTTGAATTCTACGGCTACCATGTCGACATGGGGGGATGAGGGATGCCGACATGCCTATGTTATTTTTGAAAATAGATTTTGCTTTAAAATGACTTCTCTTCTAAAACTCGTCAAAACAATTTATAAACTTTGTAAACCATTTTGAATATAGTTTAAACTTATAAAAGAGTTTTAGAAAGTAATCTTAAAATATATAATCTATAATATAAAAGTAATATTAAAAACTAAGTACAGATTTCTTTAAAATATATTAAAGCTAAAATATTAAAATCAAGAGATAGTTTAAAAAACAAGAGATGATTTTGAAATTAATATGATTAAAAATAGTTTTTGAATTAAGGCTAAAATATTTAAATTGATAGAGATGACTTTAAAAAGATAGTTTTGAAAAGAAAAAAATCATTTTGAAAATTTTGTGGATTCCATTCAACTAGAGAAGGTCGTGGGTTCCATCCCACTAAAGAGGTTGTGGGTTCCATCCTACTATTAAAGCGGGAAGGTGGATTCCATTTCACAATTAAAATCTGAATAAAGATTTTAGTGCTAATATGAATTTTTAACATAAATCTAGACTCTATTACTTATCTTGATATCTTGAACTCCTGAATTTTGATACTCATGAGTCTTCAATCTTGATTTCTTCAATCTTGAATTCGTCAGTCTTGAATATCTATACTCGGTCTTGAATCTTTATACTGTACAGTCTTCATTCTCAGTACCTGCATATACATATCCTGCATATACATATATATCTTGACAAGAATATTAGTATTTATATTTTATAAGAAGTCCTAAGGTTGTTGTCATCAAAACCATCATCTCAGGAACTAACATAATCAATCATCTAATATAATTAGGAATAAAATATATGATTAATTTCATATCGTAATTAATTCTATAAATAGTTTGAATTCAGTTTTAAATTAGTGAATATTCTTACCTTGATTAATTTACTTTTTTCAGTTCCTCACGAAATTGAGTATAAATTCTTTCTCTCAGTGTTTGTTATTATACTTATATATTGAAATCATGTAGGTTTTGAAAGATTTTATTATTTAAGTCATCATCGCTTCAATACTTGTTTATAAATTTTTAAAAAAAATAAGTCAAAGACCCTTCATTCTCAAAATGCACTAATATCAAATACGATGCTCCTTCGTGTTTTAAAACTATAAAAAATATGCATAGTTTTTCCTTAAAAAATATAAATTTGTTAGTTAAAACGTGTAACTCAGTTAATTTGAAGTTTGGACAGTCTTATTTTTTTATTTTAGTTGATATTGATAATATAGCTTGATGATGATGCTTCAAATTTCATACTATAAAACTAAGAATAAAATGAACATTACTAAAATTAATATTTTTCAACTCTAAATTTATTTGGCATCAAGTAACTATAGTAATGTGCGCACAATAGTTCTTTTTTAAATATTTAGGTTCATATTGTATAAGGATAAATGTAATATGTCGTATAATGAATTTTCTCACATGTTTGTACACACATATCCAATAGATGTGCCTATGTGTTGTTAATGTTTACAAGTAAACTAAATCCAAATATTGTGGATGATATCAAATAATATTTCTCATTCAACTAATAAAAGGAATCAATATGAATATTAAATAATTAATTATGGACGTTTATATTTAATATGAATTCAACTAACTACAAAATTAATTACAAATAATCTCACTGATTGAAATTAAATTTAATGAAATAATCAGTAACATACTATAATGCCAAACAATTAGAGAATAGATTTGTATTCAATTAATTCATTTTTTCAACAACATTACAGAAGCATTGTAAGTTCCAACTCAATGAGAGAACGTAATGCGAATTGTTCCATAATTTTAGCAAATGTTCTCATACGATAGAGAAATAATTGAGTAGGAAGTCATCATCCGTTATTAACAAATTCGTGATGCCTCGACAAGTACCCATGCTACCAGAGGGAGGTTACCATCCGAAAGCGTAGAGTAAAGGACATAACAGGAGCGATCTCTTATATATACTCCCTCATGTCGACACGAATATGTTATAATCTAAAACTCGAATCTCTATTAGTCACGCATCTCATCTTGGAAAAAAGTAATGTACACAAGTTTCCTAGGTAAAATAATATACAAAAAGAATACATAAATAAAAACTCAACGATAACAACTGAGTGATCAAAGTCTCATATATATAACGAATTTCATGGTGGCACTGCCCAAAATATACATATACATCTGCTAGTCTGGTGTACCTGACACTTCAAAAAAATGACACATAATAATGTAGATCTTCTTTGTCATCCCATTCATATCTACACAATAAACAACTATAACAAACGAAGTCTACCCACAATAATGTCATCCTACTAGGACACCACTGCAAAATAAGGAATATGTACTACTAACTCTAAGCTTAACACTCTTCTAAAAAACATAGCTTAAAAATGATATTGTGTAGCAGTAATGCATCCTGAAAATAAAACAACCTTAGTCCGAGCCAAGGTTGTTAAAACAAATAACAAGCCGGTCTAACTGGAAACTAGCTTTGAGTAAACTCATTGTACACCAACAATAGAGTATAGAAAAAAACAACATATCATCAGATAATGTGTATCAAATACCCAACCATGTGTTAGTGTCATATATAAATCATATCACATGTGTTTTGTCACTATTTAACGTGACCACCATCAAAAATCTACCCAATTGTGATTCTCCTTAATCACAAGTTATAAATGTCATATTTAATCATCATACAACCAAATGATAATTATAATAAATTTATCGGCTATAAAACTGAATCGAGACCCAGTGATGCCCAGTATCACCCATGACTCAAAATACCAAAAACCAAATCTACACCCAGTGATGCCCAACATCACCTATGATCTAGCATTGAGGGAGCTACCCACATGATCTACAATACTATACATGGCCCTCACGGTTCTAATTTAGCCTACATAATATCACACTCATCTATCAATCATCACATATAAATCATGTAGCCATAACACTTAATGCACGTACAACAAATTGTCGAACTGGTGACATTGGGGCAAGGATGCCACACTCAGGGTGATACACTAAGTCAATCTAGCTAAGAATGATACTAGATCTATCTGGTATATCACTCATTGATCCATTCATTAACATTTAACATGTTTCACATATACGACAGTACACTCATCAAACCATCATTAACTCGATGTCACTAAGGGGACTAACACGCTCCAATTCACATAGCATCACTATCATTCAATAAATGATGCAACAGTCACTTTTTTAGTTCATTTATATAATGTACACCCAAGTATAGTATTTATCGCTTCATGATAGAACATATCACTTTACATAATCATCCAACTCAATCAATATTTATTCTAAAGGGGTTATACTATAAAATTCTTAATAACTAATATCTTTATTTAAATTCCAAAATCAATATTGATTTCAAGAAGAAGCTTAAATCATAAAATTATCATTATTTACAAAATCCTTATTTAATTTAGAAATCAATATTTATAAACCTCTTATTAAGTTCCAAAGAAATCAACATTTCAACCTCCTTTTGATTTCATATCCCTTAAACTTCTTTTAAAAATAAATCGCAAATGAGTTTACAAATCATGGATTTCATATTATTCACAAATGAGTTTACAAATTCATTTGAGAATAATATAACAAAGGTGTTTTACAAATCAAGGATTTCCATTGAACACTAAATTTAAATTATACAATTTTTCCCCGAAATGACTTTTCTTAAGGGAAATTTTTTCCCCAATCTGGGAGAAAACCAAAGCCAATTGGAAAATATGCTTAAAATGTCAAGAGATGCGCCATGGTGAAAGGGTAGGACATAGAGGCAAGAAGATAGGAAAATAACACAAGAGAAATCAAAACAAAGTAAATTCCCAAGTTCGAGTATTTGGTTTGGTAGAATACAGGATAAGAATGTTGGTTCGATAGTGTACAACATAACAAAAAATCTTGCTCAGTAGTCGTCTACCGAACAGTAATTACTGCTTAGTAGTCAAGCTAGCAAAACTAGCCATGCTGAACTAGGGTTAGCCATACCGAACCAAGTATGGCCATCGAACAATAATGTCAAATTGAGCAATTTATATATTGTCGAACCACTATAAAAATTCTATGCATCTTTACTTTCTGCATTTACTTATTGCTTCCTAGCATATTTTTCTTGGATTTGTGATCTAAACTTGAGTAAGTACTTAACATATTTGACGACCAGAGATCCACCTCCAAAAAACCAGCTTTAGGATCAAGTTCAGGATCGTATGCTCTACTAGATCTTTGTTCCTGAATGTTTTATCAATTTGTACACAAACATTTTGGTGATTTCATTAGGAGCTTAACCCAGATCATGAAGCCACTAGTTGTAAGCTAGTATCGAAGAGGACGTTGTTGGATGGAGAGCAATCTGCCCATGGGGGCAGTCAGAAGGCAACATTTGATCTCAGTTAAATGGGAAATTACCTTATGGTCGAAGAGGTGCAAATGTTGATTGCTATGAAAGCTTCCTTCCTGGCTAAGAATAGGAGCTGATGGACATACTCCTTAGATGCAAGGAGCAAGCAACAACAACGCGGTCCATAGGGATCGAATCAAGAATTTTGTTGGCAACCTATCAGGAATGGATGTAAGGGAGGAGGTAAGGTGGGAAGAAGCCATGGATATGCGAACTTCCACCCATCTGAACAGGCTAAGGATCAAACTGATTCAACTTCGTATCATATCGACCAATATTGGATCGAACGATATAACCCATGCGGGCCAAGGGAGGATGTCCCACAGCAGAAGTCAATGCCGATGCTGGAACCACGTGCTTGGATGCTGAAATGGAACCACCTGAATTTAGACCAATTGGTCCATAAGTGGTTGACCCTTTGCACAGAAGGCACAACATAGCCAACAATGCAATCCAAGGAAGCATTCTAGTAGCAGAGGAGCGAGTCACTAAGCAAATTTGTTGAGTGTTAGGTGAGCAGAGCAGGAGAGCAGATGTTCATGAGATGAATCAGAGTCCATCCACTCCGAACATCTGGAATGTAGTCAACCCCCCATTTTTAAGATGCGGGTCATGGAACCATATGCTAGAATAACCGATCCTACAACACATTTGAGTAGCTACATTCAACATACGGAGGCAGTTGGAGCTACAGAGGAAGTAATATGTAGTTGCTTTCTTTAGTTCTGGTCAGACTTAGGGACTATATAGTTTTGGTCGTTTGAAGCACATATCCATTAGCACTTGGGCTTTGTTGAAGGAAAATTTCATGAATCAGTTTAGAGTTTATAACATTTAGCCTATAAATGAGATATACTTGGCAGATGTCAAACAAAAAGATGTAGAAACCTTATGAAGTTATCAAGCATGGTTCGACTCTATAGAAGCCATTATAAGTCAACTGGATGAATGGATTGTTCATATAGCTGTTGTTTCAGAAATCAACAGAAAAACAGAGTTTTATAGGGAGCTTAAGAATAACCCCAATAATCAACTTGGAGGACTTCTACTATCAAGCCAACAAGTTAATGAACTTGGAGGATTCTAATATCGAGGTAAGACTTATCATTATCAATCGGGTTGGAGATGAAGAGCCTTAGGATATGGGCAAGAGAAAGAAGGATGATAAGGTTGGAGAAAGGAAACTCTTCAAAGGAGGATGAGGCAAGTTTCCACGTTCAAAGCTTACGGACACTTCGAAAAGAATATATCTCACAATAGAGATGGGAATAGGAAAATACTACATCTTTCATGCGATTTAAGGACATGAGACCAATGAATGTTGACATTCCAGAGGTACCATCGAGAATCACATTTAAGAGAAAAGGTTGTTCCAATACGTTAACAACCCACCGAACAATGGTCAAGCTTCAACTGGGCGACAATTTCAGTAGCTAACGAACGAAGTAGTGATTATTGGTGGTAGCTCGAGTGGTGCATCTGGATGCATGGTTGTCCCCATAAGAGACTAAGGGATCACTTTTAGACTTTTCTTTATTTCTTTCTTTTTAAAATAAAGTTTGGGAATGTACCTTGGTATGCCTACACCTGTATGAGATCTAGAGACAAATCTCGCAGGCATGTTCTAAGTTGAAACCAAAGGCACATTTCAACCTAAACCTTAGATTTGATTTGATTTCAATTCTTTCTAAACTTTGTTTGAACTTCTTAGTTATGAACTTGATTTCCAAATATCAATGGAACTATGTCTTGTGACTGATTTATAAACTGAGTGAACTATGTTCTGCGCAATATGAACAGATAATACTGTGTTCTGCTTAGTAGTACAACATTATGGAATTAATTTATGAATTGTTGGGATCGAATTCCAACTTTGCAAGTAACTCCAGCGAGAGTGTCGTGAACTCTAGTCCTTAGGCTGTCGATGGAAGTAAGTCCCTACAGAGGAAGAGTATTAACCATACTCGGGGGCACAGTGTTAGATCCACCATAGACGTTAGAGTATGTCCTTCTCTTACTAGACATCTAGAAATAGACGTGCGTGAAAATTATGAAGAATGGAATAACAATTAGTCCTTTCCATTTGACGAGTAAATATACGGGTTCAGCGGATGCCTCTCAGTCTTAAGGATGCAAGTCTCATTCATTGAGAGCGAATGGCTAGACTTGTTAAATGCCTTTTAGCCTCAATACTACCCCTTTCACTGCCAAATGCTTGAAATAACCCATCTGCTATTCTCTAACTCTACCAAAGACATCGGAGTATAAACTTAGACAACTCTACCAGAGATAGTGGAGTATAAACTAAACCAACTCTTCTAGAGACAACGGAGTATAAACACATTCAACTCTTACCAAAATCATGGAGTATAAACTCATTCCACTCCATCAAAGATATTATAGTATAGATTAACCCAACTCTATCATAGACACCAAAGTATAAACTTCCTAGCTATGATAGATAGCATAGTATAAACTTCTTAGCCACGAATCTAGGATTCGACTCGATTAAGGATAGTGGAGTATATTATTCCTTAATCTCAGAGACAAGGTATAGCTTCATGAGAGACAGTGAAGTATCAAGTTATTTAGCCTTAAAGTCTAGGCTCAACTCCATTTGAGATAGTGGAGTGCAATTTTGACCAGTCCCAAAGACAAGATCTGACTTTGTCAGAGTCGGTGGAGTGCAATCTTTCCAAAATCCCCAAAGACAGGGTTAACTTTTTCTGCACATAAAGTATGATACTCCAAAGATAGGGTGCTTTCGCGTAATTTGAAGATCACAACATAAAGGTATGACTTAATGTTATAAATAAATTTTAATTGATATTTGATAGAAATTCTTAAGCGTGTAATAGCTCTTCACCACATGAATATGTGAAACCCACGAGAGTGGGAATAAAGACTTATGACTGGGCAAGATCGAATATTCTTGACCATATGGATTGGACCGACCTCTTACTTTACAAGCTAGATGAATGACCACAACTGAGCACTACGGAATTTTTCCCTTAACGCACCATTCGCTAGTTGCGATCGAATCTCAAGCAAAGCGTGCTTTGTATCCACAAAGCATACTTTGGGAGGCAAAGTATTAGGTGAAATTTTGGCACGGTCTCGAAGCAAACCAAAACTAGCTAGAAAGTTTTCTTGAGGTCAAGAGATGCACTATGGTTGAAAGGCTAGGGCAAAGAGGCAAGAAGATATGTAGTTAACACAAGAGGAATCAAAAAGAAAAGAAGTAAATAGCCAAGTTCAAGTATTAGGTTTTGTATAATATTGAACTAGAATGTTGGTTCGGTAGTGTACAACCAAATAGAAAATCTTATTCGATAGTAGTCTACCGAACAATAATTCTTGTCTGGTAGTCAAGCACCAAACTAGCTATACCAAACCAAGTATTTCCCACCGAACAACCAATGCCCAACCAAGCAAGTCATATATGAAAACAACCTATTTTGATGAGATTATCAAGCTAGCTACTATAGGTCTTCACTCTAATAAATACCCCAAGGTTTGAACAACAACAACAACGGACAAATTGGGAGCACAGACTATCGAATCTTTCTACCCTAACAAAATTGTTCAGCATCTAGACCTTATCCAATCACCATCAATCATCCAATCCACCATCCAACATTGAGTTATGGTGGACACCCCTCAAGATCTATAGCATCAAAGCTTTTCCAAACAAAGATCTAGCAACCCACTATCTCTGGTAGAGTTGTCTAATTATAAAATTTATTTACAACTTATAATTATTTTTATATTTGTTGTAATTATTTCAATCAAGTTCAATGTATGTAAAAAAAATTATCCAAAAATTAAACTCGAACAATTTACTTTAATAAAAATAAATCTATTAAAAAGGTGTAAAAAGTCAAGTTGTTATAGATCGCCTTTAAAAAATTTGCGTCCTCAAAATTTCTTACAGGAAAAATGTGATACGCAATTTATATACCCTCAACAATCTTTATTATTTCTAGTTTTCCATCGACATAAGCTTCTTATATTCTCTTTCGAATTAACTGGAACCTCTCTATGGCTTCCCCTCAAATAAAGGTCAAACTCTCTTCATTATCTCATATCATATGCTATGAGTTCAAATAGACTTATTTAGGAATTTTTATTTTTCACATATGATGCGAGTATATTGTAATTTTTCTAAGTGTCAAATTTCTTGGAAAATTTTGAAAGATTCCCTTACGTATGAAGAGCATGTCGAAAATTTACAACACATATACACATGTTTGAAAAGGCATCCCAACAATGGGGCATCTCTATCACAGGAAACAACACAATATCACACACACATAAGCGTGCACATTCATAAAACACACATTATAATGCATAGCAAGATTATTTTAATTTTTATGTGAGCATGATAGAGAATGAGCCAAATCAACACACAAGCCTTCATGTACCCATGCTCAACTTAGTCAAACCATGTAAGACCTCATATATAAAAGTTAATGAGCATTTCATCTATCGGACCACATTTCATTATCGAACCAAATAAAGAACATAGAATTCTTAGTTTGCTACTTTCTAACTAAGTTTTAAGATGTCGAAATAGATAACTATTTAATATTTCCTAAAGTAAAGTGGTAGCATGATCAATAGGACTTTCTGTATATTTTTAGGATCATGAAAACATGACGTGTATCTCAAATTATAACTAAATTCCTTAACACTACAAAACCTTACATTAAATTAGGTAGCGCAAGTCCTCTATTTTAAATCTCATTTTTTACTTAGAAAACTTCAAAATTTAGCATAATTTTTTGAAGCAAAGCCTTTCCGTTATTTATTAGCTTTTCAGTAAGTATAAAATCGTCAAAAATGGATAAGTGGATTTAAAGTATGATCAAACAATGCACAATTATAGTTTAGAAAATTAATCCACATGTCGGATTTTTTGTCCCAACTTCATATAAACTTTTAACAAGAATAAACTTCAAAATTTCGAAAAATGATTGAATGCAAAATTTGTTTCTTATGAAAATATTTTTCAAACGAAAGAAATATCACTTGGATCCGATTAAAAAAATTAAAAGTTATGGCTTATTTAATATAGCACTTCAAAGTTTTAAAATTTTAAAACTCTATTCCAAATTTTTGGTTCAAACCAGATCAAATTTTCTCTATTTTAGAACTAGGTATAAAAACATTGCCAGCTAAATGCATAATCAAATTGATTCACCATGCATTTTTATCTTAAGATACTGATTATGGATAATTATGTGTACTTGAACCGTTATTAGAACAGAAACTACATTGTTATCTTCGTAATGAAGAGACTCGGCTAATTTATTGATTTTGGACTAATTTATTATATGTGAACACTTAGCATAGAGCAGAAGTGCCGTTTTCTTGGGAAATTCGAACTCAAACTGAAATAAAGTAATCGAAAGCCATAACCATATATACTGACCAATGTTACTCCTGCGGCATTCCTAATGTGTGAAAAAATGAATGATGCTGCAAAAACATATAAGCAAACTGTTGGGGATTTTGCGGTTCGAGACAAATTTGATGGCGATTGTGAAGAAGATAATGTTGTACTTCCGACTTCAAGGATTTATGGAACAGATTCTTTCAGACAATAGTTCAACCCACCAGGTACAAATGGGTTATCGAACTATCGACTTTCAGGATTCAACGAAGCCCTATAACAGCGAAATCGGATTCCAAGTTTGTACGCCTTTGATCCGACCAAGAACACTTTAGTAATGGTTTCTGATGATGCAATCTATGTAGAATAGAATGAAGAGGAAGAAAAGAGCAATTCTGCGACGTTTTCTGAGTTTGTAACACCTTAGAGGCGTCACAAAACAGAGTAATGGTGGCGCAATGTTTTGTGAAGAAGAAGAAGATTTAGAATTCTATGTAACGTTTTCTGGGCGTCACTATTTATAGTGGTAGAGAGGTGCCTATTCGCTAAGCGTCACAACCGTTTGCAACGGTTACAAACGGATTTATCCATTCAGTATTTAAACGTCGCGTCTATTCATTTTATAACGTTTAGAAAACGTTACAAATTTCCCGCCATTTATTCAGATTCAGGAATTTCGGTTTTGGGTCCTTAACGGGCTGAAATCTTGCCCGTTACTGTTCACATATGATTCAAAAATATTTTCGGACCCGAAACCCGAAACTCGTACCCGACCCGGCCCGGTTCGGTTCGGTCGAACGGACGACGGCGGCGCGCGTGTGGTGTTGCATGACTTCTCTCCTCACAACAAGGCAAACATGTGGGAGCCCCAAGGCCCCAACATCCACATAAGAAAGCTATATTTATACAAATATAGTCCTTGATTTTCTAGCATGTGGGACTATCTTTTCTTTCTTCTTTCCTTCTTCTCTTCCAAATAATAACCCAAAGCCGCAAACTTATTTGAAAATTTTACAACAATCTCCCCCAATTTTCAAAATAAGAAAAATTAATAAATAGGATGGCTGCATCACTAGAGTGACTTCCTACATACCCAAGTGGGATAAAGCCTATGTAGTTCTAAGATCAAGTTTTGCATCATCGTAAAAACCAACACATAAATGAAAGGTATCTTTTGGATTTGAACCTTTACTTAGTGTAAATCATTCAAGGCCTTATCGAGATTCTATGGTGAACGAATCTTGAACCAAGTATCCCTAATGATAAAACCGGAACAATCACACATGTTGATTTCCTTAGGTAAAGTGTTCTGTATTGCTCAGCACGTTAATGGCCATGTGCTTAAATTCTGGTTCATGAGTCTACTTAGAAAGCGGTCTTACTTTCCTAGGAAACGGCCTGATTTCCATACTCATATAGGTAAGTCTCTTAAGGTGTTTCTGCGATTCACCTTTTAAGGTTTCTAAACTTATTAAGGATATATATCCATCCTTTGTTCTTGCAGAATCCAACACTAAATAATATGGGATTATCGATTTAGTGTTCCATAATCATTCTCTTAACTTGTTGGTACCCATTGAACTTTGTTTATCCTTTTCAAGACATAAGTTGGGTTTCTATTAAGGATGATCAACCTTCATTCACAGACCTTAGTCCCATTTCTTATGACTTTATAGAAATCATTGCCTTTGGAAGACTCTTTGTAAGTGGATCAGCCAAGTTTTTCTTCGTTTCTTTGTAGTCAACAGTTATAACTCCTCTTTTGAGTAACTGTCTCACCATTTGATGTCTTAGACTCACATGTCTAGACTTTCCATTATATGTCTTATTAGACACATTGTATATCGTTGCTTGATTGTCACAGTTAATCAAGACTGCTGGAGATGGCTTCTTCCTTAAAGGGATTTCCATTAATAAATTCCTAAGCCATTCCGCTTCTTTACATGCATCCGCTAATGCAATCAATTCTGACAACATTGTTGAGTCAGAAATACAGGTCTGCTTCTTGGAAGCCCAAGACACAACGGCGCCTCCTAATGTAAAGATCCATCCAGTAGTAGACTTGGATTTGGATTCTACATTGTTCCAGGTTGCATCACTATATCATTCTATTACAGCAGGATATCCTTTATAAGATAAACCATATTCAATGGTTCCTTTCAAATAAGCTAAAACTCTAGAAATAGTTTTCCAATGTTCGAAACCTGGATTACTCGTAAATCGACATAATACACTTATAGCATGTGCGATGTCTAGTCTAGTGCAATGCATAGCATACATAAGACTCCCAATAATACTGGAATACTCAAGTTGAGAAATGGTACGTCCAGTATTCTTTTCTAATATAATACTGGGATCTAAAGGAGTAGGTGCTAGTTTGTCATTATAATGACCATACTTTCGGAGGAACTTCTCAATGTAATGAGATTGTGTTAGTAACAACTTCCCCTCTTTCCTAATAATTTTAATTCCCAGAATTACGTCAGCTTCTCCTAGATCTTTCATATCAAATTTAGAAGATATAAACTTCTTAGTTTCATTCACACAGGATATATTGGAACCAAATATTAGCATGTCATCAACGTATAAACATATTATAACATAATCGTTGTTGTTCGATTTGCTATAAATACTTTTATCAGCATCATTAACAATAAATCCATATGACAATGCTATCTTATCAAACTTCTCATGCCATTGCATGGGAGCTTGCTTCAGGCCACAAAGAGACTTTACTAATTTGCAAACTTTCTTTTCTTGGCATGGGGTTTTGAAACCTTCATGTTGTTCCATATATATCTCTTCTTCTAAATCTCCATTTAGAAACACAGTCTTTACCTCCATTTTATGTATGACCAATTTATGAATTGATGCAAGTGCTATTAAACAGCGTATAGAAGATATGCGAGCAACTGGAGCATACGTATCAAAATAATCTACTCCATGTCTTTGCTTATATCCCTTAGCAACTAATCTGGCTTTAAACTTATTAATGGATCCATTTGTATTCAACTTTTTATTAAATATCCATTTACATCCTATAGGTTTAGCACCAGGAGGTAAATCAGTTAAAACCCAAGTTTGGTTTAATAATATGGAATTCATTTCATCATTAATAGCTTCTTTCCAGAATATTGAGTCTCTGGAACTCATAGCCTCAGAATAAGTTTTGGGGTCATCATCGACGTTCATGACATATCTAGTCACATTAAGGACTTCGTCCTTACTGCCTTCTATAAGATATGTAATGAAGTCAGGACCATAGTCCTTCTCTATTCTTGCTCTTTTACTTCTCCTTTGTTCAGTACTATTATCTGGTACTGATACTTCCTTGCTATTTTGAGCAGGAGCATAGTCATCGTCATTGATATCATCAATCGTATTAGGTTCTGGACTAGATGATCTCAATGGAATCTCAACAGTTTGATTTTCAAAGAATTCTACATCTACGGATTCTTTAACTTCTAAGGTGTTAAGAATTAGGAATCTATAAGTTATACTATTAAGTGAATATCCTATGAAAGCACATTTAAATGCCTTGTTTCCTAACTTTGGTCGTTTAGGGTCTGGTTTTCTAACATATGCTAAACAACCCCAAACTTTAAGTTTTGCAAGATTAGGTTTCCTATTAAACCATAATTCATAAGGGGAAACATTATTCTTTTTAAGTGGTACTCTATTTAAGATATAACATGCAGATAACATAGCATCACCCCATAGGTTATAAGGTAAGTTTGAACTTATGAGCATGGCATTAACCATTTCTACTAAAGTTCTATTCTTCCTTTCAGCAACACCATTTTATTGTGGTGTATATGGGGCAGTACATTGGTGAACTATACCTTGTTGTTTACAAAACAAGGTGAATTCATTTGAGAAATATTCACCACCACGATCTGAATGTAATATTTTAATTTTAACTCCTAATTGTGTTTCGACCTCTGCTTTGTAAATTTTAAATTTATCAAAAGCCTCATCTTTAGTTTTCATTAGATAGATATATATATATATATATATATATATATATATATGCATATCTAGTATAATCATCAATGAATGTTATATAGTATTGGTTACCACCATAGGTGATATGACTTTTTAAGTCACCCACATCACTATATACCAAGTCAAGCAAACTAGTTTTCCTTTCTACGAATTTAAAGGATTTTCGGTGTATTTTTTCTTGAACACATATTTCACATTTAGAGATGGTATCGAAATCACAATCAGAAATTAATCCTAATTTATGCATATTTCTAATGGAAATATAATTAACATGTCTTAATCTATCATGCCATAAATTAATAGAATCAACAATATAAACAGAAGATTTCTTTATTAGATTCAACTTAATCATGCCGTTACAAGAGTATCCCTGTCCAATGAATCTACCATTCTTAGACAACACTAGCTTATCAGACTCATACACCATCTTGAATCCTCCTTTGTTAAGAAGGTATCCAGAGACCAAATTTTTACACATATCAGGTACATAAAATACATTTACTAATGTAAGAACTTTTCCAAAGGTAAAAAGAAGTTCTATAGTGCCTTTTCCCAGAACTTTGCTCGGAACCTTATTTGCTCCAGTAACTTCGTCGGCTTCTCCTTTATTTTCTTCGTAACTCTTGAACAGATTACGGTCTTTGCAAATGTGAATGGTTGTTCCAGTATCGAACCACCAATCATTATCTTTGCCGCTAACGGAGTTTGCCTCTTGCACTACAGCCACAAGCGAGTCTTCGACCACATTCACTTTTTGTTGTTTCTTCCGCAGACGGCAGTCTTAGGCATAGTGGCCGGGCTTGTTACAAAAATAACAAGCACCTTTCTTTTTGTTGTTGGTTTTGGAATGATTTTTCTTCTTAAACTGTGTCTCATTCTTTGGCTTTAACTTATCAGTAATTTCAACATTATTTGCCTTAGAATGAGACTCAGTTTGCGGATTATCATCTAGATTGCGTTTGCGAGAGTCTTCTTCAATACGAAGATGACGCTGTAAACTGTCTAAATTATAATCCGTTTCCGCATGCTTCATCTTTTTCTTATAATCATTCCAACTATGCGGAAGTCTAGAAATTATAACTCCAACAACAAAAGATTCAGGGAGATCAATTCCAGCATCTTTAAGTTGATTCACTATCAGTAATATTTTGCTTACTTGTCCAATTATGGACTTATTGGTGACCATTTTGAAATCCATAAAATTGGAAATAAGAAACTTTTTATTACTTGCCTTGGATATGCGGTACTTATTCTCCAGTGCAGTCCAGAGTGCCTTCGCTGTTTCCAAGGTCCTATGAGCATTGTAGACTGGGGTAGATAGCGCATTCAGAATATGGCCTCTACATAGAAAATCATCCTCTTTGCGCTTTGAACGTCTAGCCTTTAGAGCAGCATCATCCTGATCAGTTTCCTTCGAGATTTCTTCCAAATCATCTTCCAAAATGTAGAAAAACTTGACGGTGACCAAGAAAAATTTCATCGTCTCTTGCCAACGAGTGAAATTGTCGCCATCAAAATGCTCTAATCGAGTTAGATGCTGATTCATAACTTGTAGAGCGCTCGAACCTTCCATGGGTTGAAAAGTATTGTCTGAAAATTTGTTGGGGATTTTTCGGTTCGAGACAAATTTGATGGCGATTGTGAAGAAGATAATGTTGTACTTCCGACTTCAAGGATCTATGGAATATATTCTTTCAGACAATAGTTCAACCCACCAGGTACAAATGGGTGATCGAACTATCGACTTTCAGGATTCAATGAAGCCCTATAACAGCGAAATCGGATTCAAAGTTTGTACGCCTTTGATCCGACCAAGAACACTTTAGTAATGGTTTTTGATGATGCAATCTGTGTAGAATAGAATGAAGAGGAAGAAGAGAGCAATTCTGCGACGTTTTCTGAGTTTGCAACACCTTAGAGGCGTCACAAAACATAGTAATGGCGGCGCAGTGAGCGTCTACTCATTTTGTAATGTTTAGAAAACGTTACAAATTTCCCGCCATTTATTCAAATTCAGGAATTTCGATTTTGGGTCTTTAACGGGCTTAAATCTGACCCGTTACTGTTCACATATGATCCAAAAATATTTTCGAATCCGAGACCCGACCCGGTTCGGTTCGGACGGACGGCGGCGCACGTGTGGTGTTGCATGACTTCTCTCCTCACAACAAAGCAAACATGTGGGAGCCCCAAGGCCCCAACATCCACATAAGAAAGCTATATTTATACAAATATAGTCCTTGATTTTCTAGCATGTGGGACTATCTTTTCTTCTTCTTTCCTTCTTCTCTTCCAAATAATAACCCAAAGCCCCAAACTTATTTGAAAATTTTACAACACAAACGAAGTGTAAAACAACTCTCAGTATTCAGTAAACAGCTTATTCATATTGGTGAATTCCTATGTACATCAACATTTTCCTTTTAAAATATCTCCAAGTTATGTCATTTTCAAAATCATATTTTTCGTTCTTTATAGAATCAACAATTAATCCTTTTGTAGTTCTCCATGTTATTTTTCTTTTCCTTTTTTTTACATGAGAAGCATTTTATAAGTGAAGGACAAATTGCAAACGTTGAGATGGTAGACAAAGTAGATTTGGATCAGAGGAATCATCTATCTGGTATGTATATAACATGCTTAAAAATTAGTTTTGCCACAGTACAGAAATTAAAAACTTAAAAAAGTGGTCTGCTTCGCATGGTTAGGAAGAACTAGATGTAGAAGCAATGGGATCGTCATGTCATAATTAAATGCAACTCCTTTCAGGAATATGTAATGTTTTAGCTGTACAATTCTGCTTTTGTTGAAAGATCCCATAGACATGTTTGTTTTTGCTATCTCCGTATATTTTTTTTTGTTCCAGTTATAAAACAATGAATCTCATATTCCATTCAACTATCCTAAATCAATGGAAAAATGCCATTTTTTTCATGCCTTTTTACAGGAAAGAAAATATACAAGATTTTATTGACTGTATATTTGATATTCATGATTATGTGTCCTATGTATTATCTTATCGGGTCTTTACTGAAAATATATGATCTTAATTGCAGAAACATTAATAAACAATGATAATCAATGGTCACAGATGCACATATTTCATGCACAATGATGCACAAACATGATTATAAGAGTGCAATGATAATAATGTAGTAGAAAGGAGAAGATGAATTGATAAAACAAAAGACAATGCAATGCAATAACAGTGTAAATAAAATAATCTAACGGATTATAAGGAAATTACGTCCAAGGCTTGCTGTAATAATTTCCTTGAGAATTTATTTCGAGTCTCCCAAGATACAACAGACGATGATCTGCATCAGATGATAAGTATGATACCTCTATGATATGAGATTTGGTTGGTTTTAACAGAACAAGGAGGAAGAAGATGAGAGAAAAAGAAGTGAGAATGTGATCAGTATTCTCCCCTTTTATAGTCTTCTTCTCCAACGGTCGTGCCTCCTCGAAAGGTCATGTCTGTTCGTTTGAACTAAGCAGTCATTTGCAACGGTCTTGTCCATTGGTAATTTGCAACGCTATTTGCAACAGTCATGCCTGTTGGAAATTTCACAACAGTCATTCTGCAACAGCTATTTGCAATGGCCATTTCTGTTTGAAAAAATACGTCCATTCAAATAGTCGCTTTGTTTGAGTTTAAACAGAAAACTGTTTATTTTCATTCGGCAAAAATATAACACGGTCCAATCTTATTGGATCCACACCCGACCCGACCAGGCACAGTTCGGTATGGGATAGGCGGGAGGCGCGTGCGTGTGTGTGTTAAACCATGGCCATACAGGTCCTCCCCCTCGCATAAAATTACCTGATTCTAAGGGCCAAAATAGGTTGATGGGAAAGGGTATATAAACATGTATACCTCTTTTATTTTTACCAATGTGGGACTTTAATTCTATATCTTCAATAAAAGGATCTCTAACAATCCCCCACATGAATGACGATGTATGTCTCCCCACACAAAGGGGAATATCACAGAGTACATATGAAAAAAATGCTATATTGAGAATAAGTAAATAAACGTTCCCTAGTTAAAACTTATCGGATATACATGGCTAATCGGTAAATTATTTCATTTTGAACCTTCAGTCGTTGGTGTATAACCAGACAATAAACTTTACAAAGCATTTTTTCCCTTCACATCCAACTCTTGGTTGTGTTCATTTTGGTCCTGAACAAAACTTGGTTAAGCGAGTGTATTTATAGAACTTATGCCTTAAAATTCTCATAGAGCCGATGCAGCTCACACTTACATAGGTGATCACATCCATAAAGAATATCCTACTTATACTCCACTTGATATTTTCAAGATATAGACATCATTAAAAGCATGCCTTAACCTTTTTAATACTTCTATAGGTATGCATTTTAGTGTGCACCATAGGAATGGAGTAGGATTAAGTCCTAACAAATGCATTACATTTTGATTTATCTAGAACTGGTTTGCCTATTGATCCTAGTCCGTGGGATGTGCAGTCGCTAAGATAGGTTTCCGTATGAGGTAACTCTTGTTGGTTTAGGCTTTTAAATCCATTACCTTGATGCGTAGTCAATTTTCTCTCCTGATAAACCTTTAGTAAATGGATCTACTAGGTTATCATTTTTTTTACATAATCAATGGATATATTCCATGTGAGAGTAACTGCCTTACTGTCTTATGACATCGATGAATGTATCTTAACTTTCCATTATACATAAAGTTTTGCGCTCTACTTAACGCTGCTTGATTATTGCAGTGAATACATATGGCCGGTAAAGGTTTAGGCCAAAAATGGAATATCTTCTAAAAAGTGACTAAACCATTCTGCTTGTTCGCCTGCTTTATCTAAAGTGATGGACTCAGATTCTATAGTGGATCGAGCTATGTAAGTTTGTTTAATAGATTTCCATGATACCACTACATCTGCTAGGATATATAAATAATCACTAGTTGATTTAGATTCCTCTAAATATGAGATCTAGTTTGCATCACTATATCCTTCTAAGATGGTGGGATACTTTCCGTAATGTAAGGAAAAGTTTGTGGTATTTTTTAAATATCCCAACACTCTCGTTAGTGCTTTTCAGTGTTCCTTTCCTGATTACTTGTATACCTGCTCAGTCGACTTACTGCATAAGTTATATCTGGTCTTGTGCAATTCATGAGATACATTAGACATCCTATTGCACGAGAATATTCCGCTTGCATTATTCTCTCATCAGTGTTTTTATGCAGAACTTCCAATGGATTAAAAGGTGTTCTCACCCTTTTGATTCCATAGTCTTTGAATTTTTCAATCACTTTTTCTACATAGTCTGACTGATATAATTCAATTCCATTACGCATTTTTATTATTTTAATTTCCATAATAACGTATGCAACTCCTAAGTCTTTCATATCTAAATTTTTTATTATTATTTTCTTTATGGTCTCTATAACTTTAATGTCGGGACCGCAGATTAGCATATCGTCCACATATAGACAAATCATCACATATGATTGTCCAACTTGTCTGTAATAAACACATTTATCACATTCATTTATACGTAAACCATTTTTCATCATGACACTATCAAATTTTGCGTGCCATTGTTTTGGAGCGTGTTTAAGTCCGCATAATGATTTTACTAATCTGCAGACTTTGTTCTCATTTCCTTTGGAAATATAACCTTTAGGTTGCTCCATATATATCTCCTCATCGAGATATACATTTAAGAATGTTGTCTTTACATCCATTTGTTGAATTTCCAGATTATAAATGGATACAATTGCTATTAACATTCTTGTAGAGGTTATTCGTGTAACTGGTGGATAATTATCAAAGAAGTCTACACCTTCTTTCTAACGATATCCTTTAGTTACCAATCTGTCTTTATATTTGTCAATAGAGACTTATGGTTTTATCTTTTTCTTGAATATCCATTTACAACCAATTGGTTTCATTTTAGGTGGGATATCAACTATTTCCCAAGTTTTATTACTTAGAAGTGAATCAGTTTCACTTTTGATTGTTTCTTTTCAACAAGAAGATTCAGAAGATGACATTGCTTCTTTATACGTTTGAGGTTCGTTTTCTAACATGTATGTTAAAAATTCCGAACCAAATAACTTAGAAGTTCTTACCCTTACGCTTCTTTAGAGTTCAATGTCATCTTTATCATGATGTGTTTCATCTACATGTGATTCATTTCTTTCTACTCTTGTCCTTTTAGGGACATAAGTTCCATCATTCCTTTTGTGAGGGAATACATCTTCAACGAATGACGCATCTCTTGACTCCATGATTGTATTTATACTGATGTCAATTATATCAGACTTGAAGACTAAAAATCTATTGGCGCTACTATTTTTGATGGGTCCTAGATAGTAATAGTCTAAAGCTTTTGGTCTAAGTTTGACCTTCCTAGGAGGTGGAACTGGAACTTTTGCCAAGCCCCCTACACTTTGAGGCATTTGAAACTTGGTAGGTGTCCTTTCCATAACTCATATGGGATTGTTCCTGCTTTGTTGTGAGGAACCCTCTTTAATATGTGATTAGACATATTTAGAGCTTCCCCCACAAGGTCGTTGTTAGTTCCAAAATTGGTCACTAACACCCAAACGCTGTTGAAAGCACCCACCAACAGTCACAGATAACAGATATAATGTATGTAGAGAGTATAAATATGAAGAACAGTAAAAATTAAAAAGAAAGCAGTAATAACAAAGGATTTATAGTGGTTCGGCTGACTCTGGCCAACGTCCACTTCAGAAATTTCCTTTTTTATTGATATCAGGATCAATTACAGTTACAATCCAGAGTTTTTAAAACAATAATGGCAGAGTAGCCTTATTGGAGAAGATGAAGGGGAACAGAATGAAGATCCCATTTTCTGAAGCCCCGCGTGATGTTTTTATAGGAAAAAACCCAAGTTACTGGGTTTCCTAAGCGGTCTGGGCCCATCAATACCACCCATACCCTTCGTCACGACCGACCCCGAGTCTAGAACGTGACGTTCCAATATTTCCCAGGGAATGACTCGGAGTAGCCTTAAATCTGACTCGAAGTAACATACCATTTAACTTGAAGCAAAATAATTGTCGACCCCTTGCCTTTGCACCGACCCGGTTTCCCATTGCCGACCCGAGGAGAATATCACACCGACCCGAAGCATATGGCTAACCGAACCGAAGTGAAAGAGGTGCCGACCCAATGCTAATTTCACTATAGCCGAACCGGGGATTTCCCTATACCGATCCGAGTCCATCTTGGAGCCAACCGAGAGTAAAGCCAATGCCGACCCACTCTAATGTCGATCCACTCCAATGTCGACCAACTCAAATGCCGATCCACTCCAATGCCGACCCACTCAAATGTCAATCCACTCTAATGCCGACCCACTCAAATGCTGATCCACTCCAATGCCGACCCACTCAAATGCCGATCCAATGAACTTCTACCGACCCCAAGCGACTCGAGGCACAACTCACTGGGACTCAAAGCAAAAGCCATGAAAATTCAAAGCGGATCTAGGTGTGACTCGAAGTAAACTCCAAACATCCTGAATTACCTCGACTTTTGTCCACCGACTACGCTGAACCCCGGCTTCACAATCATATTTATCATCTGTGATTGATAGTCTATCCATCCAGTTAACTCGGACCCATTGTATTCCAGTCTCGACAAACGAGCGGTCGATTTAGTTCAATCTGCCTGCCAACGGCCTTGCTAAAAGGCGGGTTAACAGTCGTTGGTAGGCCAGAAGTTAAGAGCATGGCATTAACCATGTCTTTTAACGTTTTATTCTTCCTCTCGGCAATACCATTTTTTTGTTGTGAATATTGAGCTGTTCTTGGATGACTTATACCATTTTCTGCAAAGAATTATTCAAATGGTGATTCGTATTCTCTAGCTCGATCTGATCTCAATATCTTAATCTTTTTGTTAAGTTGATTTTGTACTTCACCTTTGTATTTTATAAACGATGTAATTGATTCATCTTTACTATTTAAAAGATATGCATAGCAATATCATGTATAATCATCAATAAATGTGATAAAGTACTTTTCCCACTTCTTGTAGGTAATGACTTGAAATCACATAAGTCATTATGAACCATGCCTAACGGTTCAGTACTTCTATTAGTGGTATGAAATGGTTTTTTAACCATTTTTACATCTACACATGTCTCATATTTGTATTTTTTATCTACTTGAAATTTGGGAAATAATCCTAAGTTTGCAAGTGTTTTCATTTTATGAAAATTTATGTGTCCTAATCTATCATGTCATAAAAGAGTTTTATGCACAACCACATAAGAAACTTCATTTTTGTTTATAGCACAATCAGAATACATAGCGTTATTGCCGACGACGGCTACATTTGCCTTAAACAGGCTATCACATAAATATCGCCTTCCTATATAAATTTCAACCTTAGACAGAACCATCTTGTCTGACTCGAAAACCATTCAGAATCCTTTCTTTGAAAGCATAGGTCCGGAGATTATGTTTTTGCGTATATCTGGAACATAAAGGACTTCATTCATTGTAATAGCTTTCCCAGAAGTAAATTTAAGAACGACTATGTGAATGCTTTCGATCATGGAAACTGCAGAATTACCCATGTAGATTTTTTCTTCCTGATCGAATTTATTATAAGTAGAGAACATGGATTTGTCAGAATAGAGATATCGAGTAGCGCCTGTGTCTACCCATTATTGTGTAGGGTTCTGAACCAAGCAGCATTATGTTACAACTCAAGAGAAATTCGAATCATCAACGTCCATGTTTTCCACTATATTTGCTTCTGAATTATTCTCCTTCTTGTTTTTTTCAATTCTTAGCGGCGTGTCCCGTCTTTCCACAAACCCAACATGACCATTAAACTTTTTGGCCTGGTTATTCTCATTGGGTCTATTTACTTGTGCTTTCCTTTTATGTGGATAATTCATTTTTTTTGTTGAAGTGTCCTTTCTTTTTTGACCCTTCGGTAACAAATGCCTCCTCACTTTTTGGTTGTGTCACTTCACGATATCTGCCACAATTTTCAATACAACAATGAGATCTTCTAAGGAAATACCTTTTTTCTTGTGTTTCAGATAGTTGCGGTAGTCTTTCCATGGTGGGGGCAATTTTCCTGTTATCGCTTCAACAAGAAATGACTCTCCAACTTTATGTCCTTCCAATTCAAGTTCATAGATTATCAGTTGGAATTCCAGCACTTGAGTAGTTATAGATTTGGAATCCACCATCTTGTAGTCCATAAATTTATCTAATATGAATTTCTTCAAATTGACATTCTACGTCTTGTATTTATTTGCAAGTGCAGTCCATAGGGATTTTGCTATCAGGTGCGGTTGACACACTTTGTACAACACCTTATCCAGACAGTTCAAAGTGTAATTCCTACACAAGAAATTCGAATGTTTCCATCCATCAATAGCCATAAACACATCTTTGTTTGTTTCTTTAATTCGGCATGGTGTAGGCACATGTTCCTCCTCTTCGAGATACCTTTGTAGATCCAGCATAGTTAGATAGTTAGCATATGACTTTGCCATGTCTGAAAGTCGTCACCATCCCCTTTGAACGAATCAGGTCTGTTGTGGGTAACAGTTTTTGCTGATAAATCAACCGTTGCCATTTCTGTTTCAGTAAAAACTGGAAAATCTTAAGATGTACGATCTTATCTAGTCCTTACTGAAAATGTATGATCTTAATTATAGAAACAGTAACAAACAATGATAATCATTGGTCACGGATGCATAAACCTTCGTGCATAAAGATGCAAAAACATGATTATAAGAGTGCACTGATAATAATGTAGTAGAACGGAGAAGATGAATTGATAAAACAAAAGGCAATGAAATGCAAAAATAGTATAAATAAAACAATCTAACCAATTATAAGAAAATTTTGTTTAAGGCTTGCCATAACAATTTCCTTAAGACTTTATTAAGAATCTCCTAAGATACAGCAGATGATGATCTGCATGAGATTGTGATGAGTATGATACCACTTTGATATGAGTTTTGGTTGGTTTTGAGAATAGAACAAAGAGTAAGAAGATGAGTGAAAAAGGAGTGAGAATGTGATCGGTATGCTCCCCTTTATTCTCCAATAGTCGTGCCTCTTCGAAAGGTCATGTCTGTCGTTTAAACCAAGGAGGTATTTGCAACAGCCATTAAAAATATGTCCATTCAAATAGTCACACTATTTGAATTTAAACAGAAAACTTTTATATTTTCATTCATAAAAAATATAACATGGTCCAGTCTTATTGGACCCTCACCCAGTCCGGTTCGATTCGGTATAGGTGGACGGTGCATGTGCGTGTGTGTTAAACCATGGCTATATAAGTCCTCCCCCTTGCACAAAATTACCTGACCCTAAAGGCCCGTATAGGTTAAACATGTATACCTCTTCTATTTTTGCCAATGTGGGACTTTAATTCTATATCTTCATTCAAAGGATCTCTAACATCCCATACCATGTTCGTTATGTTATTGATAAAGGTCATTTTTTTTAGTGCAGTTTGTTGTTTTTTTTTTGTTCCCAGACACCATTATCTACATTTCCTATAATATTGCAGCATATGCTCCAATACTAGATAGTCTCTATCAAACTACTAATTTTGGCCGCTCAAAATAGTGCACATTTCATATCAAAATACTATTTATGCTACTTCAAAATATTATGTTAAAGTGACTGGTTCTAGTATTTAGAAATTTCTATCGACATATGTGCACACATATCGATTAAAATTCATAAACTGCTCAACTTAAAAGTTAACATGAAATAAATCGCTATTTTTTTTCTTAAATATAAGTTTTAAACTTTGCTTCTCTTAATAAAAATCTTTCACCATTTAATATTGGAAAAGATTTTCAAACTTATATATGTATGTAATATACTATCATACTTCATCAATGCTTATTTACCAAAATATGTATAAATAAATCTTCTCAGGTTATCTAAAGCATTTGCTTGCTTTATTACAAACGTAGACAAAGAACCTTTTTAAACATAGCCAAATAATTAACCGCTAACTACAAATCAAACATTCAAAAACCATCCAACACAACAGCAAGCAAGCAATTAAAAAAATTATTCCATTTCATCGTGTTTTAATTACTTGTAGAAATATTCACACCATTGTCCTTATCATTATTATTTCTTTTAATATAGTAAGTAATATCTTATCCCTTGCGTTTCTGGAGATGCTGTTGGCTTTTTTCACATTTGGTTCCATCTAAGCTTAAGTGGGTTCATAGTTTTGAGCGAAAACTCTTACTCAACCCCATGCTACAGACTGAGCCCAAACAAAAAAAATTCCAATATAAATCACAAGTAAACAAAAAAACAAAGGAATGCGTTGAACTAAAAGTAACCTATCGACTTCCGCTGCGCCACTCTGGTTACTAAGGATTCTTCTATTCAACTTGCTTCATCACAACTTATCTTTGTGATATATTCAAAATGCGAGATTCAAATTAGAGCCTTCTAAATCTTCCCTAACCAAGTTATTCCATTCTTACTTCAAAGCCACATGAAGAGTCAATATTCCTAGGCTAACGCTACTAGTCTGACCAAAACTTGTATCTTTACAACCTTCATCGCAAATAGGGGAGAAATATAGATAGTAATCAAAAATAAATATGAGAATTTTTCTATCTAAATCTATAACTTACCCTGACAATCTATCACACAATCACTCAAAAATCAAAAGTTGATTGATATCAAATGCGTTGATCATCTAGACTCAGGTACACCACCTAAGTCTCACTAGCCAAATTATGTTATTATCCTTAAATTATTCTAAACTAAGCTTTGATACCACTCTATGATGCCCCGATCCTGTACCCATGCTATCGAATGTGAAGTTACTGTCCGAAAAAACAGAGTAAATTACATGTTAGGAGCGATCACTTATATATGCTCCCTTGTGTCGACACAAATACATGATAATTAAAAACTTGAATCTTTGTCAAACATGTATCTTGTCTTGACACAAAACAATACACACAAGTTTCATAGGTAGAATAGTATACAAATCTGAGTACACAAATAAAACCTTAACAATAACAACTAAGTTCACACACATATATACACATATAAATATGCACATACATACACAAACACACATCAAATTCCCTGTCATGGCACCTACTAATCTGGTGTCAATGACACTTCAAAAAAAAGATACATAATAATGTGCATCTCCATAGTTGAATCAATTGGTCATGATTTTATCAGAAAATTGTTAACTCTTTCGAGTTTTTTTACATGCAAGAGGATTGACCCCACACCCCCTTCCTACTCTTTAGCATTCACAATAGTATTAAAGTTTCATACTAATATCCATGTTTCTAAAGTTGGAGAGATTTGGTGTAGCTCATCTCATTAAATAAATCATTCATTTTTGTTATTTCTGGCATAAATGAATGAGATATTAAGCTTAAGTCCACCAGTGCAATGAATAAACTGGAAATCCAATTACATTAATTAATTTTCAAACATTAGAATCGCATAATATCGAAAATCTAACATTACAACCTCTTTATTATTATTACTACAACAATTACTTGAAAAGCTTTATAGAAAATTATGCATATTTTTATCATTTGACTTATGTTCATGTAAAGAAAAAATGATCGGTTTATTTGATTTAATTAATTTCGAAAACCCCTAATATTCAAAGAAAATATAAACATTACACAAGTGATTTATTTTTTTCTCCTACTGGGTTTATTAGGAGAATCCTTTAGTATGCACAAGTTCAATTCATCCTTCTTTTTAATGCCAGATTTATTCACTATAGGCCACTTGTAAGCTCCTTCCACTTAGGATTTTCTATGAAAAATTGTTCTTTATACAGTTTCTGATCCTCTATTCCTAAAAGATTGCTTTTTGCTTGGCTTTTATTGTTGATGTCTTCACCTATGTTGTCCAATAAGAATGAAACTGTTTCTTTATCAATAGAAAAATTGTGATGCTACCCAAAAAAAATTCAATGTGCACTGTGGTCGGTGGTTATTTCTGACCAAATAGTGTGTTTGGTCAACAGTTAACTGCCGACCAAGGTAGTTTCCAGCATAAAGCTGGATGCCCTTAGCGCTACACCAGAAAAAGTAGAGGTAGAGTCCATACATGCTCCATCCTTCTGAAATTAGAATTGATTAAACTTACAAGCACGCAAGCTTAATCTATAGCAAATTGTTTAGCCATTTGTCTTCAGCTAGCAGCATTTCTGAGTCTCCCTCAACTATCAACTGCTCGCCAGAATAGTGTAGTTTGCCTTCAGAGACTTCAGCATGCCTGCTTAGGGTTTCATTTGTTCTTGCAGGGACATTTGCATGGGATTTTGGATCTTCATTCATGGTTACTCCACAGCAGCACATTCCAGGTTCTCCAGTCCATCATCCAGCCTGACTGAAATATTAACTTTTGAATGGGCAGACAAAATAGAAATGTTAGCAAAAGGCTTTGTTAAATTTGTCATGTCTTCATTGGATACTTTATTGCACTTGCTACTAGTATAAGCACACAACGGTGGGAAAATCGACCGTTGAGTTTATAATATCAAAGGAAAAAAATATTTGTTAGTCTTTTTTCTAAATTATGAGTTTGATGAAAAATTAACTTCATTGTTTATTAGAAAATGAAAGTAATTGGAAAAGTGTAAATCCAGTTACATTAAGGATTGTACATGTAAGCCAGCTTGATACTAAGGATATGCTATCAATTGTTAGTCCATGAGATGATGGTTTTGATGACAACAACCTTAGAATAGATTGTAAAATATAAATACTAACATTACAAGTTTAGATATATATGTATATGCAAGATCTAACCATGCAGGTATCAAGAATGAAGACTGTACAGTATAGAGATTCAAGATATAGAGATAGAAGACTCATGAGTATCAAGATTATCAAGAGTTCAAGATTTCAAGGTTGAGTTTGTTTTATTAGGAATATTTGTTAAAACTCGTAGAAAAGCACTGGCATCTTAACATCCAATTTATTCCTGGAATGGAATCCACTTCGAGCCCGTTAAAGGGATGGAACCCTAAGTAGGATGGAACCTACGAAAATCTAGTGGGACATTGTTTTGTATCCACTAACCTTAATTCAAATGATTTTTCAAAATTATCTTGTTTTCGAAATGATTTCAAAACTTTCCTTTTAAAAAGATTCAAAACCCTCGATTCCGATTTTAAATAATTTTAGCCTCAAAACATCTTTATTTTCAGAGCCAAAATTACTCCTGATTTTAAACTGTCTTTTCAAATAATATATTTAACTTTTAAATTATTTACTTTGATTTAAATTATAGTTAAAATAATATATATATATATATATATATATATTGTTCTTTATATTCACTTATAAATTTCAACTATATTCAAGTATATTTATAAAGTTTTAAATAGTTTTTATATAAGATAAATATTATTTTTATAAAAATTCAAAACATCAAATTTGGCTGAGGGATGTCGACATGCCCTTAGGCACCATGTCGACATGGTGACAGTTGAGTTCAAAATTTAAATTTCAAAAGAAGTGTCTATTCGCCATAACTTTTCACGAATGGACATGACTGTTGTTCTTCTATAAATAGGGGTCAGTTTCAACAAATTTTATAATACTTTTCTTTGATTTAACTTCTCTTCTTCTTCTCCACTTTCTTATTTACAAATTACACCATTACTCTGCCGAAATCAATATCGAATCTAACTAGATAATTTCTGGTTTTGATTCTCTCCACTATCTCTACAAGATCCAAGTGCTAATCTGAGTTATAGACTTTTTCTAATCAATTGAGCGAGAGAAGGTGTGATTATAGCCCTGGAAATCAATTGGGTGAACTTGTTGCCCCGGAAATCAAGTATCTCTACCTAGAGGATTGTTATTCTGGAGGGTGTACCTCGTAGCCTTGAAACCGAGGGTTGTAATTGTTGAATTGATTTTGAAAGGAAATCCGTACTTAGTTGTGCGGGACTGGATGTAGGGTAACTCCGAACCAGTATAAAATCCGGTGTGTTCTTTCCTTTACTGCTTTTACTTTATATTTGCATCTGTGTTTGATTCTGTGTTCATATTTGTGTCTGATTAGTGTATACATTGTTAACAAAGTAAGATAAACTCAAAAAGATTAACAAATTTCTTAAAACACTATTCACCCCCCTCTAGTGTTAATTCTAGCCTGAAGATCCTTAATCTGCATTTCTCACATTTGGTATCAAAGCCTTGTTTTCAAAAGTTTCATTATCTGAATTTTGAAAATTTTCAAAATGGCTAATAACACTAGTATTACTATTACCACCAACACTAGTTCATTTGTAGAAGGTCAGTCTACTGCCAGACCACCACTTTTTAATGGCAGTAACTATGCATATTGGGCATGTAGGATGAAAATATATTTACAATCTGTAGGATTAGATACTTGGAATATCACACAAACTGAATATTCTGAACCCACAACTAATTTTGCACAATGGACCACTGAGCAAAAGACTGTTGCACAAAATAATTCTAAAGCAATGAATATTCTGTTTTGTTCACTTGAAATAAATGAATTTAATAGAGTGTCAGTTTGTAAGTCTGCATATGAAATCTGGAGAACTTTGCAAGTAACTCACGAAGGAACAAGCAAAGTTAAACAGACCAAAATTTCCATGCTCACAAATCAGTTTCACTTATTTAAAATGAATACTAATGAGTCTATTTCAGATATGTATAGTCGATTTCAAGATATTGTGCATTCTTTGATATCTTTGGGAAAGGAATTTTTGGAAGAAGATCAAGTCAGAAAATTTTTAAATTCTCTCACTTCAGAATGGGATCAAAAGATACTTGCAATTGAAGAGGCAAATGACATCAGTACTTTAAAGATAGAAGAATTGATTGGAAATCTAATGTCGTTTGAAGTTCAAATGATCGGGAGAAGAGAAAGCAAAGCATCTAAAAAGAAATCAATGGCATTCAATGCATTAATCGACGGATCAGACTCAAACAGTGATAATGATGAAGAGTAGCATTTATGACCAGGAATTTTCGGAAATTCCTGAAGTACAGAAAATTGAATAGTTCCAACAGAAACAACTTTAAGAATTCCGGTAATCAGACTACAGTACCAAACTTTATCAAATGCTTCAATTGTGACGAACCAGGTCATATCTAAAGAGACTGTCCGCATTCAGATAAGCAAAACCCTCCTACAAACAATGATTCTGCAAAGAAACGGAAACGTGCATTCACTGCTACTCTAGATGACTCTGACTCATCCTCCAGCGACGATGAACAGAAGAAAGATAATTCAAATCTGTGTTTCACAGCAATTCTCGATTTAGTCGATACCAAAGACATGGAATCTGAAAAAGGTACACGTTTACAATACATTGGCTGAAATTGCATGCTTGAATTGATTGATTGATTAATTGGTTGTTTTTGAATTGATTGATTGTGATTTCGAATTGATATGTTGTTTGAATTTTAAAATTTATTTTCTATTTTTTTTACTATTTTATTATTTTATTATTATTTTTATTATTTTTGACACATTCTGAAATATATTATAAGTATAATAATATTTCAGAAATATAGACATTAATAATAATATTTATATATATGTATATTATATAACTTAAGAAAAATCATGTCATGAAAATTCAAAGCCACATGTCGACATGGCCCCTACCATGATGTCGACATGCCTACCTGAATTTGAATTTCAAATTTTGAATTCAAATGTTTGAATTTTCCTCCACCTTTTCACTTCATTTATTTCTCTGAAAAGATACCTTTTGATCAGAGAATATGTCATTTGAAAGTCTATTTATTCACTATCTTTTATCATATCTTTTCACTTTCATTTTCAAATTCAAACTCTCTCTTCGTATCTTCAAGCTCTCTACTCTCTACTCTAATGGCTTCTTCAAGCAACCCCTCAACCATGAGAATTTCCTGAAAAATCAAAGAGCAATTATTCAATGATCCGAAGGCAATTAAAGCATACATCAATTATGCTAATTATGCCAAAGTCCATTCTGGAAAATTTGCTATTTTTCAAGATTTTTCTTCTTATGAAATTGATTCTCTTTTTGCAAACAATGGTGTTTTAAGTCTTATTGACTCTTCTCAAAATGATTTTGTTTGCTATCCTAATCTTGTCAAAATCTTCTATGCTAATTTAAACCGTGGTTTTTATATTGGAAATGAGAATGAAATTTGGAGTAGTGTCAAAGGCACTCAAATTGTTTTGAATTGTGATCTTTTGGGTGCCATTCTCAATTGCAAAAGCACGGGAATGGATCTTTCTAGTTTTCAAATCAATGAACATGATCGTGAGACATTTCATCATATTTTTGAAGGAGATGAAAACTTTGAATTTAAAAACCGAAACTTTCGTCCTAAAGCAAGAATTGTCAATCTTCTCTTACAACATACTTTGACCCCAAAATCGGGAAATTTTAACAATCCTACTTCAAAAGTGTGCAAAGCACTTTTTGCTATTTTCGGAAATTATGATATCAATTGGGCGCAAGTTATTTTGGATGAACTTCGTCCTAAAAACTTGGAAATGGGAGAAAAGATTTTATATCATGGAATTTACCTTACTCGGATTTTCAACTATTTTGGAGTAAATTTCAAAGGAGAAGAATTTATTTCAAGAAAAGTTTTTAATATCTCAAACATTTCTCTCATGAAAATCCCATATGTTTTTCAACCTTATGAGACTTGCCGAAAAGGAAGAGCGTTTGGCTCATGAAGATATGGAAGAGGAAGAAGAAGAAGAAGAAAGGGTTGAAATGGAAATAGAAGAAGAAGAAGAAGGTGAAACATCCCTAGAAAGTATTGAATATCCCTCCAATCCTTCCAACAAAACCCTTCTCAAAAACAAAAAGATAATTGTGGAGAATCAACGGATTTTAAAACGATCCGTTACTAAGAAGTTGGATAACATTTCTTCGAAGATGAACAAGTTCTTTTCAAAAGTCAGCAAGAAACTTGGACTATCTTCATCATCTTCATCTTCTAACTAGTTTTATCTTTTAGTATCTTATTGTATTTGTCTTAGTTTGTTTTTTTGAATGTTCGTGTAGTTCATTATGCTTAATCTTTGTATTATCGTAATGAAATGAAATTTTCTTTCTGTTATCTATCTTATCTTATTTCTAGAATAAATGTTAGTATATTATATAAATATATACATATACACAATTATTCACAAAATCAAAGTTGTCATAAATTTTCATTAACCCATGTCGACATCCCCTAGAAGACCATGTCGACATGTATTGATCAGAAGCGATTATTGATTTTGAATTTGAAATTTGAATAACTACCAAATGTCTATTCATTTCAAACGAATTTCTACACCTATATATACCTTTTTCTTCCAGAAATCTTCACTGAAATTTATTTCTCATTATCTATATCCTTCATTTCTTTCTCTAATTCAATTATGGCCAATCCTATTCACAATCTATCTGAAAATCTTGAAGAAACACTCAATTCATTCAAGAATATTCTCTCTTTTATTCTACGAAACCAGCGTTACTTAGAATTGAGTCAAATACAGATGATCAAGGAACAAGAGAGACACTTCGATGCAATACGATGGATGATCTCCTCTCTACACAAGGATGATAATGAAGCACATCCTCCTGTCTCTCTCACCAATGACAATGAGGATTGGGATGCAATTAAAGCAGACCCTATATTTGGAGAAGATGGATGGGTAGATGTTCCTCGTAACGTTTAATTTTCTTTCTTTGTTTGATTTGTTTGATTTAATTTGGTTTGAATTGATACTTTGTATGGATTGATTTTATTTGGTTTGAAGTTTGGTGTGTGAAACATATATATATATATATATACACTGAAATGAATATAGTCTTTAATTAAGTTATTATGCTCATAAGTATCATTATTTCTTAATCTATATATTATATATTCCGTTGTATAGTTTATCAATGCAGGTACTGAAGTCCAAGAATAAGGGGGAGTAAGTTTTTTGTTGATGACAAAGGAGGGGGAATATAAAATAGGGTAGTTAGGCATAGATTAAGGGGGAGTTGTTAGTTTTAGGGGGAGTTATTAGGATAGAAGAAATATTTTATAAACAAAGGTTGTCATCATCAAAAAGGGGGAGATTGTTAGTCCATGAGATGATGGTTTTGATGGCAACAACCTTAGAATAGATTATAAAATATAAATACTAACATTACAAGTTTAGATATATATGTATATATAGGATCTAACCATGCAGGTATCAAGAATGAAGACTGTACAGTATAGAGATTCAAGATATAGAGATAGAAGACTCATGAGTATCAAGATTATCAAGAGTTCAAGATTTCAAGGTTGAGTTTGTTTTATTAGGAATATTTGTTAAAACTCGTAGAAAAGCACTGGCATCTTAATATCCAATTTATTCGTGGAATGGAATCCACTTCGAGCCCGTTAAAGGGATGGAACCCTAAGTAGGATGGAACCTACGAAAATCTAGTGGGACATTGTTTTGTATCCACTAATCTTAATTCAAATGATTTTTCAAAATTACCTTGTTTTCGAAATGATTTCAAAACTTTCCTTTTAAAAAGATTCAAAACCCTCGATTCCGATTTTAAATAATTTTAGCCTCAAAACATCTTTATTTTAAGAGCCAAAATTACTCCTGATTTTAAACTGTCTTTTCAAATATTATATTTAACTTTTAAATTATTTACTTTGATTTAAATTATAGTTAAAATAATATATATATATATATATTGTTCTTTATATTCACTTATGAATTTCAACTATATTCAAGTATATTTATAAAGTTTTAAATAGTTTTTATATAAGATAAATATTATTTTTATAAAAAATCAAAACATCAAATTTGGCTGAGGGATGTCGACATGCCCATAGGCACCATGTCGACATGGTGACAGTTGAGTTCAAAATTTAAATTTCAAAAGAAGTGTCTATTCGCCATAACTCTTCACGAATGGACATGACTGTTGTTCTTCTATAAATAGGGGTCAGTTTCAACGAATTTTATAATACTTTTCTCTGATTTAACTTCTCTTCTTCTTCTCCACTTTCTTATTTACAAATTACACCATTACTCTGCCGAAATCAATATCGAATCTAACTAGATAATTTCTGGTTTTGATTCTCTCCACTATCTCTACAAGATCCAAGTGCTAATCTGAGTTATAGACTTTTTGTAATCAATTGAGCGAGAGAAGGTGTGATTGTAGCCGTGGAAATCAATTGGGTGAACTTGTTGCCCCAGAAATCAAGTATCTCTACCCATAGGATTGTTATTCTGGAGGGTGTACCTCGTAGCCTTGAAACCGAGGGTTGTAATTGTTGAATTGATTTTGAAAGGAAATCCGTACTTAGTTGTGCGGGACTGGATGTAGGGTAACTCCGAACCAGTATAAAATCCGGTGTGTTCTTTCCTTTACTGCTTTTACTTTATATTTGCATCTGTGTTTGATTCTGTGTTCATATCTGTGTCTGATTAGTGTATACATTGTTAACAAAGTAAGATAAACTCAAAAGGATTAACAAATTTCTTAAAACACTATTCACCCCCCTCTAGTGTTAATTCTAGCCTTAAGATCCTTAATCCGCATTTCTCACATCAATGTATTGATATGAATCACTCACAAGCACATACATACATAATATATCAAGAAGAATCAATATACTCATAATTTTGAACTTTTTTATAGCTCTAAATTATTATTGGATTTGAAAAAAAAAGGACAAATCAAATAAATGTTAGCTCAACATATCATATTATTTGTGAATATTTAATTAAAGAAGATGAAATATGCAAGAATAGATGTAATAAATAAATCACATATTATTGAACTACATTACTTAAATAAATCACCTAAAAGTACCATTGTTATTAAAAAAATGACATTGTTGAAATAAAAAAACTAAACTTTGAACTTTGTTATTGTTGATATTTCTTCCAACATGAAGCTTGATTCGGCCGAATAATCAATGACAGGTTGAAACGTAGCAGTGATCTTTTGTTTTTTTTCATTTTTGTGCTCAATCTGGGCAACACCAACCCTCAAAACAAGAAGGACCCATAACAAATCCTTTAGTTTTTGTTAGTACATATCTTCACCTTCCTCACTCTTAGTCTTATAAAGGTCCTCAACACTACAACCTATCATTTACTCTGCTAGTTCATTAAAAGCAGTAATCCAAGCATCAATAGATGGATTAGTAATTTTCATTACCATAATATATCTTCATTACACAAACATATTATTACATACATTAACAATTAATATAAATACTTAACCCTACATTTTTACCTCAAAATACAAGTACTTTCATTCTGTTGGCAAACTTCACACTAATAACCTGATCCTACAGCTTCAATTACCCTTTTGTTGCAACTCTTACAGGCTCGGTACCATAATGTTTGACGCTTAAAGTAAGTTATGTAAGAAAACACATTGAAGAATTCAGACTATGTATGGAAAAAAAAAGAAGTAAATAACCAATTCATATGAAATTATTAATGTATGATATAATTTGAACTGATGAGGACTAACGTTATCATGACCCAATGTTAAACTGTTTATTATATAAGGAAGCATAACCCCGTCATAAGTGGTAAATATTATGTTTGCACTTTTGCCTTTACGATCATAGCAAATTCTAAGCTTGTTAGCTTCTGGTATGTTCGGATTTATAGCTAAATTGCTTTTACTCAATGTTGATAAAGATAAAGATAAAGCTATAGTAACAATAAAAAATCTTAAAAAATGATGGCATGGTATGGATAAAAAAAAATGAACGTTATTTCCCTTTAAAATCTCTAGCTTTTACATATTTAATGGCTACTATAAGGGCTTCATCAACCATTTCTACCAACTCAAAACCTACTTCTATAGCCAGTTCCCACCATAACGTCACATTAACGGGTTCGGTTCTGTAATTTAAAACCAGGCATAAATATTTCGATTAAACAAATTAATTAGTATAATATGTCTACTTATGAATCAATATAATTCATATTATGCCATATGTTTCCTTGAAAATTGAAAAATCCAAGTATCAGAATTGACTCCAACTATCATTTATACTAAAAGAATGAAATTATTAAACCAAAACAACATGCTAGAAATGCATTGCAAAACTTGGAAAAAGAGGAAAGTTTTACCATTCGAAACACTGGCTGTGATGTTGACACTCTTTTGATATGATTAACATGTTCTCGAAATGGTAGATCATCATCATTAGGCAAGGGCGATGAATTCAAATCAATTAGATGCATATTCTAAGTCATATTTTCTAATATATAAAAAACTTATGACATAATGAATAAAAAAATAGCAAAATTTATATCATAAATCAAAAATAAATATAAGTTTGTTCCTTTTGGATTGTAATAAGAGGCATTATTACACACCCACAATAATCATCAATACTTCTATGGCTTATGGTTAAACTTGTTGTCCTGCTAATATTGTTTTAACCTCAATTTACTTTGTTTTAGTTGATTTAATTGTTTACATAACATAATTCACACCTAGAAGCATACAATAAATCATGTTCCATAAATTATGAAGTTTTCCTTTTTCATGGATAAACTATATACCTATCAAAAGATTTATATTAGAACTGGGATTCAACTCTTACACGCATTATTTGAAATTTTAGTGCTTTGATCCGACAATCATTCTTCGACAAAATGAAAATTTGAGTATTACTGCATATTGATTACCAAAATCAACAACAGCATAAAGTTGATAAAACTTCTTAGTTGATTATTAGAATCAAATCAACGCGTATACGATTCAAAAGCATTCTTAATAAAGTTACATGATAAAAACATATTATACTGCTTTACGATGGACCAATTCAAAAGCCTGCACACACTCAATAACAAGATGACCGAGGAATATTAAAATTTATGGAAGCAGAAAACCAAAAAATCTAAGAAAAAAATTCTTTACCAGCCTGTCAGTAATATATACAGATAATCAAATCAATGCATTTATAATAATAAAATCAGAGCCGTAATTCAGTAATTATATGTCACTATGCAGCAATATGTAGCCTTAATCCATGTATTTTTTTGTTTTCTTTGCATATATGATGATGTTTTTTATGGTAGGAATTTTAGTTCATATAGGTGGCACGTGATGGTTTTGAAAATGAAATTAGTTTGGAATCAAGCCCTTATCATTCATTTCATTTTTAAGTTTCAAAGTGCCACTCATAATCCCATTTTTATAAAAAGTAGTTGGCAATGTATTAAATAAAGAAACAATTGGGCTAAATCCCAAGCTCTCCATTTTCTCAAATGTCTCTTGTGCTTTATCCAACCTTCCCGATTTGCAAAATACAGACATTGCCAAATTCAAAGTATACACATTTAATGAAATTCTACTCTTGCCCATTTCTTTATAAATAGACAAGGCAATATCTGTCCTTCCTAAACCAAGCAACGAGATAATAATAGCATTTAATGTCTAAATAGTAGGCAAAAATCTGCAGTCCCTTGTTCTGCATAAAGTATTTGATGCATATCTAAGCTTCTAAAGATGTGCAAACATCTTCAATAGTGAATTAAAAACATTAGGTGATGAATCACATAGACGGTATGATATAAAATGGCATCAAATAAGTCAAAATCTTTCGTTTTCATAGTTTTTGGAATCAAAATATCTCTTAAAATCAATTCAGCTGATTTGAATCTTCCAAATTTAGTAAAAATGTGAAGATTCAAGACATGGGAATCCACTAATGAAGCATCAGGTTTTCTAAAAGGACGAAGTTGTAAAACTGAAAAGACACAACTGGGTCTTTCTAGAGTTTAAATAATAAGTGATTAACTCTCAATTGTGTCAACTTGTGAGCAAAAGAATCAAGCTTTTACCACTTTGCAACTAAAAATCGATGGAAAAAATACCTTTTGAACTATCGAATTTCTCCATATCCAGATGATCGAGGGTTGTTCCTTCAAGTGATGTCGCTGGCAACAGGTCATATGCGTCGAACGCAAGGAGGTGGTTTCTTGCGGTATGAGGAACGGCTGGTTGTTGAAGATGAATGGCTAGTTGTCAAAGATGTAATCAAAGATGAGATACAGATCGGAGTATGATTTTGGCTTTATAAAGAGAATTTGGAGAGAAACGAGATAATATTTGAGAGGAGAAAGATACAACGATATTTACGGGAAGTAAAAGTTGCATGAAACACAAGGCATGTTTTTTTTGCTTCGGACTAATTTGATTAGGCTCCCACAATAGTCGAACCTATCTAAGGTTAGTTTGATTAATTGTACTTAAACATACATCAGTTGCAGGCGCGTCGATGGTGTAAAGAACTTTCGATTTAACTCCTCCACTATTATAATCTATTTTGTTGCGTTGATTGTCGAACTAAGAACTGCACCTTACTAGCTTTACTTTGCTAGTTAGGAATCACTTCTTTACTTGATATTGGATTGTCTGGCACTAAAGTTTCTATCTCCATATTACTAACCATATGAGTTTTCAAAGGCTTATTTTTCTCGACTTGCCCAATATCAGTAATAGTTATTGAATCTGAACAGATGTCATTCCCAAATTGATTACTACTATTCTTATTACTCCTATCTTTATCTTTTCTCTCCACACTTTTTATGTTGAACATTGATCCTTAGTATGTCCAAAACACACAAGCATCACATTTAGGTGGCATCCAGTCATACACAATCTTTTGTATAAGTGTTTCTCCATTATGAAGGGTAGTGTTAATTTCCTCAGGAAGTTCTTCATCAGCCCTAATTTCCACCAGCATTTCTGCATAATTATTTGAACCAAAAATGGCACAAACACCCAAATGAGAATGGTAGAAAAAAGAGTAAAGAAATCAAGCAAAAACAAGACCCAAATTTTTTATAGTGGTTCGGCTAACCATTGCCAACATTCACTTAGCTTTGTTGTTGATTTGGTGACTGTCTACTAGTACAGTTCTTATGGATCAGTAGGAATCCTTGGGGGTTACAAGGGAATTATAGGTGCAAAGAAGCCAAAATGATCACCCCAAAAATGAGCTCCTAGCCTCCTATTTATAATTGTAGGTTGCCAAGATATGCTCCTCCACGATCTCCACTAGGTTTCCCACATCCCAACAGCAGTTCAACTCGAAGAAACATGGCCATGTTAGCAGTTGTGATGGATCGGTACCAAACCATGACATAGCTTTGTGGATCAATTCCAATGCTTTGTGTTGTGGGGACTTGTTAATAGTTTCATGTTTTTCATCTTGCACTGTTAGAAGCCTGTTTCTGGGCAAATGGGATGGATCGGCGTTGGAATGGAATTCCTAATTTTAAGTGCTTGAGGAGATCGATGGTAAACAACATGCGATCGATATTATGAAGCTTGTAAAGGGTTGTTAGCAGTATGGCTTGGTAATATAGGAGGTTTGAGGCAATTTGGATACAAGTTTATGGATCGGTATTGATCCATCACATCACTTGATGGATTTTGGTTTCAGCACTTCTGTGATGGCCTTGCTTCCATCTTATGGTCTTGATTACACATGGTTTCTGGACTCTGTGGCTATCTCTTTGGGCTTCCTGCATTGATAGCTTTCAAGTTTGACTCGTTAAATTCGTCCGAACATTTACCCCTCAAAGCAGGTCTTGCAAATGGAAGGTGTGCTTTGCTCAAGAATAAATGTCGAAGTCGATGAAACTTTACTGGTTGAATTTTTTGTTTATCAAATGATTGAGCTGTGTAAATCATCTTGTTCCTTTGGATTCTCTTGTAAATCAAAGATTATTTCAGACCATGATAGCTAAGGACTCAAGTCCTTGCTTGAGTGTTAGTAATAAATAATCATTCCATGTTCTCTAGGAATTGTTATCTTGTATGTTGTATTATGAATTAGAATCATCCCATGTTCGTCCGGGAGTTAGGAGTCATGTGCTGAAATCAATGAGTCGATTCGATAATTGCTAATGAATCATTCCAAGGTCAAACGGCATTCAAAGCCAGAGTATAAATCTGAATTTCTCCAAGTCGGGTATTCAATGATCGATTCAATTCCTGATCGCTCTGGATCGTTATTTGAAAGCTCGATCTCTCTGAATTGCTAGTTGTAGTGTCAATCTCTTTGAATCATTAGTGGAATCCATGGCCTTTCTAGGCCAATAGTTAAGTTCACAATCTCTCCGGATCGTTAATTAAATTTGTTACCATTCTGGGCCGATGATTAAGCCCATGGTCTCCCCGGAAAGTTAATTGAATCTGTGGCCGCTTAGGGTTGATAATTAAATCCATGGTCGCTTTGAACCCTTGCTGAGCCCAATCCACTCGTTCACCGACGAGGGGACTTAGCGACCAAGCAAGCCCATCCGCTTACACTACAGCGAGGTGACTTACTTTTCATACAAATCCAATCTACTTGCACCCCGTCAAAGGAACTTGCACCTTGCACTCTGGTCCCGACTCCCCAGTTGGGACTTAACGAGACCATTAACTTATAAGTCCATTCACTCGCTCTCCAAAAGGTAACTTGTACCTTATGGTCATCGCCATATCTCTCCGGTCGGGACTACCATGATCAATATCATTCATCACATTCAAGTGGATTTTAATAATCAAGGATCCATATACTGGATTCGAATTCGAACATTAGTAAACATAAAGCCAAACATCATGATAACCACCTCATGGGAATTACAGCCTAGCATCTAACTCAAAGCATGCCTAGGAGCGATCGAGATCCCATGCACGAGTAAGTGGCTCGACTGTAATATTGCATTGTTTATTAAAAGTGAAGATAGAGTGTGAGAACTGAACTTGGTTCCCTACCATCCCAATCAAGAGATGACTATCGTCAACCATGATCTAAGGCCATTTCCATTCACTGCATATGATGGCTACTCCTGTTCCACCACCGCAGCTCGGTTTCTCACATACTATTGTAATTGGCTATTTCTAACCTGTTACTCAATTAGATCACGCAAGTACCTACAATCGTTTGTGCTATGCCCATCTAGCTCATGAAATAGGCAATACTTTTCGGACATCCTTTCACGATTAGTGGGCTCTCTCCTTATTGGTTTTCGATAGAGGATCTATCCCTCATATATCAAGGTAAATCCGCTTCGGGGTTTCATTCAAATCTGTGTAAGAAGAGAATTTCGATTCCCTTCTTTGCCGCTTTGATCCTTCAAAGCCATCATCCATCCATCATTTTCTTTATCTTTACTATATCCTGCTCCGGACGGTCCTCGTCCATCCACAACACTAGTTTCCTCCTTTTCAACTTCAACATCCTCCTCTTAGGTATTTTTTAGCTTCATGATCAAATTCGACGAGATCCATCGGTGTATCCCCTCCAAAGCAATCTTAAAATCTGACTTACTAGCTACTCCTGAAATTGCCACCATCAGAACTACTGATAGATCCGACCTATCGACTACGGCAGCTGCCATATTAAACCTTGTCAAAAAACCCTAAAGGTCTTTCCGGCCCTCTGCTTCACACTTGACAGTGTCATCACAATTTTGGGCCGCAAAATATGGACCGGGAACTACTTCATGAATTTGTCAACCAATTTGGCCCATGTGCTGATGAAACTGATTTCCAACTGTCTAAACCATAACGCTGCTAAATCTATCAGAAACAGAGGGAAGCACCGCCCATCACTTTTCAAACGCACCCAACACTTCCATATTTCAAATGTACCTCATCAGATGAACCATTGGATCGTCTTTCCATCATATGTTTCCACCGTTGGTAGCTTGAAATCAAGCGAATTCCAAGAATGTTCAGAGTGAATGGACTCACGTTCACATCTTCCAGGCTCCGGTTAGGCAGTCCACCCCTCATTGCTCGTTTCACCATCTCAGCAAGTATGTCATTATCATCTAAGGGAACTCTCAAGTTTGCTTTCCCAGCTTGCCCCTTGTTCCCACGACTGGCACGTACTCCTCCAATTGTGCATCGACGTTCTAATTCACATTAAAATGCTCAACATTATTTCTCGGACGTGCGTCATTTCCACCCAAGTCAACATTAGCCATGCCCCCATGCTCTTGGAGATTGGTCCCGATCGATGCTCAGGGTTCGGTACCGATCCGTACAACTCCTTTGGGGATCATTCATAGTTGTTCCATTCTTCCCCTAGGTTCATTTGCTCCGTTTTCTGGCCTTCAATTATGGTTTGCTGCTACTCTGGTTGTTCCTATCTGTCCCATTCTCTTGAAAAATCCTTACATCGTCTCTTCCTAACAGGTTATCATCCTTTCCAGCATTTCCACAATCATGGTCTCCATCTCATCCCTGGTTATCAAGATGGATGGGGGTTAGAACTTGAGAATCCCTCTTGGCTGCCCCCTTATTGATTTCCTCCAACAGCAGTATTCCTAGTTGATTGTCTCGTCATCTTAAGCCTTTTAAAATCCCAAATAGGCGAGTTTAAATATCTCTCGGTGAAAGCATCAAAATGTTTAAACTAAAAATGGCACACAAACACCCAAATGGGAATAGTAGAGAAAAGAGTGAAGAAATTAAGCAGAAACAAGTAAAAATGAGACACAAAAGTTCTAGTGGTTCGGCTAATCATTGTCTATGTCCACTTAGCTTTGTTGCTGATTCGATGGCTGTTGATAAGTATAATTCTTATGGATCGATGGGGATCCTCGGGACTTACAAGGGAATTATAGGAAAATTGCAAAGAAGCCAAAAGGATCCCCAAAAAATGAGCTCCTAGCCTCCGATTTATAGCGGTAGGTTGCCAAGATATGCTCCTTCATGATCTCCACCATGTTTCCCACGTCCCAACAGTAGTTCAACTCGAACAAACATGGCCATGTCAGCAGTTGTGATGGATTGGTACCGATCCAAAGGCATGGATCGGTACCAAACCATGAGATAGCTTTGTGGATCGATTCCAAAGCTTTGTGTTGTGGTAACTTGTTGGTAGTTTCATGTTTTCCATCTTATTTGCACTGTTAGAAGCTTATTTCTGGGAAAATGCGATGGATCGATAGAGGAATAGAATTCCTGATTTTAAGTGCTTAAGGAGATTGATGGTAAACAACGTGCGACTGATATTTTGAAGCTTGGAAAGGGTTTTTGGCACTACGGCTTGGTAATATAGAGGTTCGAGGAAATTTGCATACAAGTTTATGGATCGGTATCGATCGATAAGGATGGATCGATACCGATCCATCACTTAATGGATTTTTGTTTCAGCACTTCTATGATGGCCTTGCATTTAACTTATGGTCTTGATTGAACTTGGTTTATGGATTTTGTGGCCATCTCTCTGGGCTTCCTGCCTTGGTAACTTTCAAGTTTGACTCATCAAGTTCATCCGAACATTGCCTGGTCAAAAGGCTGGATAATAGTAATTAAGTCTTAATTGTTTCGATGTTGTCTCATCCCATTTGATGGGTTTTCCAGTATTAATTGCAATAGCAATAAAAATTTCCATATCCTAAAATTTTAGGTTGATCTCTAGAAGGATTATCTAAACAGGAATAGTATTTAAAAAATATCTATCAAACAGAATGCCTTTTGTCCATCTTTTCAACATAACAATTCAGCCATTAAAGAAATAAGGTCCATTCATTACCACTTTCTCGCAATCTCTCCCATCATCAAACTTAATTAAGAAATACCCATCGGCATGAATAAATCTCAAAGTTACCATTTATTTTCCAAACCCTTATAATATACGATTTAAATGGATATAAATAGTTTTATTTCCAAAACATACACAAGAATGGATACAAAATGGATATAAGAGGTTTTTTTCAAACATACACAAGAATTGATATAAATTGAATATAAAAAGATTTATTTCCATCTCGTTTCTTGCTAGTTCTTTCTAACAAACCTTCTTTCAGGACTACTGTTTTTATTATTGATTTTCAATGGCGGAATGAAAGAGTAATCTTTATCAGAGTCATTATCTTTAGCAATATAAGCCCAAGAACTACATTTTATTGGGTTCTACACTTCCGATAAAGAAGCATTGGCATACTAGAACGACTAGAAGAAAAAGATTTGTACCTCTTTCATTATACATATGATTCCTTCCTCCACTACTAGAATTCTCAGAGGTTGCAACGGAAGTGAATTCAGGACTATGTAGATCAAAATTGCCATATCATAGCCCTGGTTGGATCTTGGACCAGCTTTTGAGAAACCATATAATGAACCCTACCATCTTGATGTGCACGTAAATGTGCATATATTTACATCCATATTTTATCTATTTTTATTTAAATAAACATCTTATTGGGCATTTTAACATGTTTAGAACCAAAATTCAATTATTTTCAAACTATCGTATTTTCATCTTCATTCAGGGGCAAAATAGTCATTTTTGTGCTTGTGTCAATTTAAGAATTTTTACTTGGACATTTTTTGATAATTTTTATAGGAATTTGAATGCATATGGAAGAGGCTTATATAAAGATACATGCATGCACAAATGAAATACAAAGGAATGAAGAGGAAATAATTCAAGTTCAAGATCATGGAGGACCCCACCTACTTACCTAAATGTACAATTATGAGCTAATGGACAACTAAGTAGACGTCAAAGCTTCATGCACAACAAATGATGGATTAATTAGTGACTAATGGTTACTTGGTGGCCACACTTCCTAAAGGGCATTTTAGGAAGCCCCCTAAAAATAAAATTAGGGTTTTATGCATGTATATATAGCCCTCTTATGTACATGAAACTATCTTCTACTCTTCCATTTTACTTAGGAAATTAAGTGATCAAATTGTAAGCTCAATGTTCTATGAAATAAAAATGGCTTCCAAGCCTCTTTCTTCTCATTTTTCTACATGCTTTTCTTTGTTTTTATCTTAATGCTTTTATTTATGTTCTTTTCTTTTCTTTGTTAGTAGAATAGTTTTACATTCATGCAAGCATTGTAGCTTAATTTCTTTTGTTGTAAGTAGTTTAATTACATTCTCTTTTTTGCTTATTCTCTATTTTCTTCTCTTTTTATTGTTGAAAGTTACTTGTGTTTCTTCAATGCCACAAATGAGTAGCTAAACCCCTTCAATTTAGGGGTAATGAAGCTCTCAAATATTATGTAATTTCAACATTTTATGATTTATGATCTCATTTGGTTTATGCTTCATGAAGTGAGTTTTGATGCAAGTTTATACAAGTGGGTTTGATAGCTTATATTGCTTATGCAAATGAGCTATTCTTATTCAACATAAACACACTTTGCATCATCATTTGCTAATCCATTTTTGATTGTGAAATTAAAGTAAAAATGAAATTTGATGATATATATTACTAGTTACAATAGTAAATAGATCATACTTAAAATTGCTTTTGCTTTGGCTTCATTTTCATGAGAATTATAAGTGGTTTGTTTGTTGTATTATAGTTTGATGGTTTGAGTTATGTTAATTAATAACATAAACAAACCATACTTATGATAAATACAACAATATTTCACTTATTATCAAAAGCTAGAGATCACAAATTGTTTGTTTGTTGATTTACAAAAATATGAGAGTGGATTTGCCTCTAAATTGTTCTCTAGTTCAATAGTTTTTAAATCACATTTTAATTCTAGCTTTAGCTTCTTTTTGTAGTTAACAACTTTCATCTCACTTTGGTCTAATTTGATTGAATAGATTTTTAATCTCTCACAATTCCCTACGGATCGACCCGTACTCGCCATGTACTTCAATAGTACGACGTGTGCTTGCGGTATAATTTTATTTCTAAATTCGTTCGATGGTTTTCTAATTCGATAGAATTTCCGTCGACGAACAAGTTCTTGGCACCGTTGCCGGGGAATTGATTTGATTTTAATTTTCTATTCTTCGAATTATTTCTGTTTGATTTTTGTGTGATTTTATTTTGTGTGTGTTTGCATTAAAAAAAAAATTATGTGTTTGTTGTTTGATTTTTGGTTGCATTTTCATTTGTGTGTTTACGGTTGTTCTATTTCCATTTGCATTGCATTTCTATAAAAAACACTCACATTTTCAAAAAAATAATAAAAAAAGACAATTTTTATTACAATTGCCATCACATTTACATTTTCTATATTAGTTGTACAAGTTTCCTTTTCTTTTCTGTTATAATTTCAAAAAAAAAAGAGAACTGTACATTGCACTGTTGCATTCACCCTTCTGTTCTCTCTTTGCATGTAATTGCTCCTCACCCATTTACACTACAAACTGTGCAGTGCCATCCCCCCTTCTTGCCTTCACTACTAACATACTCCATTGCTCACACTACTTCAATGAACTCCAACTCTAATTGCACAGCCACATACAACAAAGCATAGTGCAATCCCTATTCTCTACTTCCAAACAACTCTGCATATCCATACTGTTTCATCACTTCACTGCCCACCTCATTCTTCCCAGCACCAAAACAGTCTGTCACCTCTGCCTCACCATACCCACTTCTCACCACAAACTGCTGTGCATATAGCACATACTTGCACATATCAAACAACCATTGTCTGCCATATACCCTCCACCATAAAAACATTCATCACTTCCACCTTCCAACTTCAAAATCCACCATTACTACATCTCCAAAACCATCAAATAAAAACTGAACACCTCTTCACATCAAGCTGAACCAAACATCATACCTGACCATACCGTGCACTGTGCATCTCCAAAACTATTATTGCATCTTCAACAAAATTGTGCAACATCATAGTGCACAGACCACACTTCAACTTCTAACATCCACATCTCCAACCTTCATCCCACAAACCATACACAGTCACTACACTTCTGCCTACCTACATCAATACATCCTCTTCACTTCAACACCATCAAACCTCCTTTACCATTGACCAAATAGCAACCACCCTCCATCATACTCTGATCACTGGTCTACTGCCAATAGTTCTTCACCTGACAGTTTAACTCTTCCTCACCCACCGCAGTTACAAACTTCCAGGCATCACTGTCATCACCATTTCCCCTTCAATAATTTCACATAACATCCACAGCAACCACTACATTGCTCCACCACCACAAAATTGCCATCACATTTCATCAATCTCCCCTTACCACCCCTGCACACGTTCTCACTGCCTCAATACAAAACCACTTCTGCTACTAACCATTTCAAACAACCACCACAGCAACAATTCGAACATCTCCCAACCACTACTGTGCAACTGTGCAACCCCTCAATTCGACACTGTCATTTTACCCGAGCCAAATTCCAATTTCCAAAAAAAAATGCACACATACCAGTCGAACTGCTCAACCACATAAACCTTGCCTCAGCAACCATCAGAGCATCAGCGACCAAAATTTACCTGAACCTGACATCAGAGCATCACCATCGCAGCAGCCTAATTCCCAAATCACTACGTGACCAACCCACGACTTCCAAATGATACAAACCCCAAACAGAATCTACTCGAATGCTATGTTCGATCCCCAAATTACAATAATTGTCGATTTTGATTCTGAATTCTACTTGGCGATTGTCGAATTTGGTTTCTAAAAAAAATTGTTTTGAGTTTGAAACGAAAATTTGGTTTGTTGATTTGATCGTGAAACGAAAATTCTACTGCAGATCCTTTTTTCTTCCTTAAAAAAAAGTGAAGAGATGTTCAATTGTATTAGCGGGCTGGGCTAATGGGCCTAAGTACATTTATTTAATTTTTTTCCTTTCCTCCTTTCTTCTTTTGATTTGTTTATGTTGTTTTAACTTGTTTTGCTTTGTAAAAAAAATTGCCTTCGTGAACTTGGTTTGATAATTTGGTTTGGGACGAAGCTTTGAAGGCCTGAGTTTAAAAAAAAAACAAAACAAAAACAAAAACAAATAATTTTTTTTTTGTTTGGAAATATTTTATTTTGTTTTGTTTCTTTTGATTTCAATAATTTTGATTTTCCTTTGTTTAGTTTCTCCTTTGATAAAAAAAAAGCTTTAGTTTGTTTTGTTCTTGTTCAATTCTTCTCCTTACAAAAAAAAGAAAGAAATAATATAAAAAGTTTCATTTTTTTTGTTTTAAATTGTTCTGTTTTCTTTTGTTTTGCTTTTCTTTCATTTATTTTGTTTCTTCATCTAAAAACAAACTCAAAAAAAAACACAAATAAAAAACTTATATATATCTTGTCTTTATTTTCAGGTTGCAAAAGCAGATTAAAAGGAAGAACTGCTTGCCCAAAAAAATAATTGCTGCTTGCTTATAAATAAAAAATTACCGCTTAAAAAAATTGCTAATAATCTGCACGCTCTGGTATTGTGCTTTCATCTCTAGTGCATTGTTGGTTGCTTGCATTTGCATTTATATATACAAAAAATATATTTCAAAATCCAAAAACAAAAACAAACTTCATTTTAGTTGCATTGTAAATTCACGTTTAATTTTAGTTTTGCATCCATCTCATCTTATTTTCTTTTATAAGGGCAATACCCCAATTCACATAAGGTGAGGGATTTCATCACCCTTTCCTTAGCCCACAAACGCATTTCATCGTAGAATTTGACTAATAATAAAGGTTAGACATTCGACTTAAGGGTGTCGCGAGCTCATCTAAGGCTAAATTGTATCTTCACAATTGTTTTCTTTGAACAATTTTATTTCTTGGTGTCTAGGCTACGGCAGAGTAATAACCAGTTATAAAAATTACAGTGATACGTAAATATTATACTGGTTGTTCCTCTGAAGGTACTTAAACCTTCGGCTGCATTGCTACAGTGATTCGTGTGCACCGATAACTCCTGCCCGTTACCTGGCTGAGAAATATTTTTGTTAAATTAAGACAAAGTGTGATTATACAATTTTGGGTTAGGAGCTACTAAAGACAGAAAACTGTAATTAAGTCCTTTGCATTCATTTAGTTGCATTAGTTCATGCATATATAAAAAAAAATCAAAAAAATCCAAAATCAAAAAAAAATTGTAAATTTTTCTTAACTTAGTTTTAATTCCACAAAAAGAAATTAAAACCTTTTAAAAAACAAAAAAATTTGAAAATTCAAAAAAACAAAAAAATATAAAAATTTGAAAAACCAAACTTCTCTTTTGAAAATAAATTTCACTTGGTAAATATTTTTCTTCCTTTAAAAAAAATTTCACTTCGGTTTTCAAATCTTATTTCATTCATTAAACTCGATTCTAACTTCTTTCTCTTCTCGACTTTCACTTGTGCATGAGTACTTAGACTCGTGACACAACAACAAATCGTTGGACTCGCGACCCTTCTACAAACCGTTTAACTCGAACAAACGATCCTCCCGAAATGGCAAACGAGAACGCCCCTCGAACTCTTATGGATAGAATCTTTCCCGATAGAGTTTCTATTCCATCTTGCATCACGTTACCCGCCCCTACGGGTAACCATTTTGAAATTCATTCAAACCATATTGCCACTCTTCCGAAATTTGGCAATTTCGAACACGATGATCCATACATCTTCTTGACTAAATTCGAACAAGTTTATGCAACCATTAAACTCCAACAACTTTCTGATGACTGAATCAAACTTCGATTAATCACATTCACTCTTACGGATTACGCTGAAAAATGGTTGTACAGCTTACCATCGAACTCGATTAAGACGTGGGAAGAATTCGTAAAAGCTTTCTAAAAAAAGTTCTACCCTTTGGAAAAAACGAGTAGAATCCGAAACGAAATTGTAAACTGTCATCAATTCAAGGGAGAACTATTTGGAAAATATTTTGAAAGATTCAAAGAGCTTTTGATAAAATGTCCACACCATAATTTCGAAAAATGGACGATTTGCCAAATTTTATACGATGGACTCGAAAATAGCTCACGTACCATGCTCGAATCAATGTGCCAAGGCAACTTTCTTGCCCAACATCACGATGATGCTTGGCAATTTCTTGAAAACCTCGCCTAAAAATCATCCCAATGGGAACAATCGAACGAAAAATCAATTTACTCACGATCGAGTGCACACTCGATAGGATCTTCTGTTGCTTTGGAAGCTAAGATCGACGCAATGATTAAAAAATTCGATAACATTTTCTCATCGAATCAAATGAACCAAACTTCCCAACCGATGTGTTATAAATGCAACAATCCTAATCATATAGCCGATCAATGTCCCAATTCTGTCGAACAAAACAATGCTTTCAATAAAGCCAAAAATGACCCGTTTTCTCCAACGTACAACCCTGGTTGGAGAAACCATCCGAATTTTGCGTGGAACCAAAACAATCCCAACACAAATACGATTCGTCCCAATTTTCAAGCATTTTCGAATAATGCTCCCTTTCAGCCCAACAATTTTCAACCAAACCTTGCGGGTCCGTCGCATAATCAACCGCAACAATCAAATTTTCAACCGAATTCTACTCATCCTCCCCAAGACGATAAACGTTTAACTTTGCTTGAGAAACTCTTGAAACGTTGGCTAAAGCAACTACTCAAAGCCTTCAATCAAACAGCAATTTGCAAAATTTATTGACTTCATATATGCAAAACATGACCAATCAATTGCAAAACTCGAAATGCAAATGAGTCAATTAGCCACGTCTGTGAGTGAACGTGAACGAGGAACATTCCCAAGCCAACCCATTTCAAATCCCAGAAATCAAAATGCAAATTCAAATCAAGCCCATGTTGTTCAAGATAGCAACGTCACCCAATTGAATGCTATCACAACTTTACGTTCCGGTAAACAAATCGATAATCAAGTCGTTAATCCAAACGATTTACAGGAAACTTCTCTCGACACTTCTAAAACAACGAACGACTCTGTACAGAATATGGAGCCAAACGTTGAATCAAATGCTAACCAAAATTCTTCTTCCTCTACTCGAGTAGACCTGCCTACCGAGTATCGTGTTCCATTTCACATCGTCTTCGACCAAAGAAACACTCGGACCAAATGGAAAAGATGTTGGAAATTTTTAAACAAGTCAAAGTTAACATTCCGCTTCTTGACATCGTTCAGCAAGTTCCAACGTGCGCGAAATTCCTTAAGGACTTGTGTACCCAAAAGCGACACACTCAAGTGCCCAAAAAAGTCTTCTTAGCCGCCAGTCTGAGTGAAGTCTTGTCCCAATCCATGACCGTAAAATACAAAGATCCTGGTTGCCCTACGATTTCGTGTACAATTGGTGACAAGACGATTAACAAATGTTTGATAAACTTAGGCGCGAGTGTCAACTTGATTCCATATTCCGTGTACGAACAATTAGGCTTAGGTGAGCTCAAACCCACAAAAGTCACGCTTCAATTTGTCGATCGTTCCATTAAGAAGCCCATGGGAGAAATTGAAGATGTGCTCATTCAAGTAGGGCAATTCATATTCCCCGTTGATTTTATTATTCTCGAAACACAACCCGTGACAAATCCCGCAAGTCAAATTCCATTAATTCTAGGCCGACCATTTTTAGCCACCTCAAATGCCTTAATCAATTGTCGTAACGGATCGATGAAAATCTCTTGTAGAAACATGAGTTTGGATCTCAACATTTTCAATCTTGAAAGCCAATCGAACGAACCTCGTGACCAAACGTTGGAAGTTAGTGCCATTCACGAAAACTTTGAAAATGAAACACTTGATTTTAATGATGAACACGAGGCCGAGTACGAAAAATTATTTCACGAAATTCCCAACGAGATTGAATACACTCATCCCTTTGAATCGCTTCAAGTTGAGTCCGAATCTCAATCAAACTCTCCCAAAGTTAGACCTCAAACCACTTCCCGATCACCTTAAGTACGCATACTTAGGTGATAACGAAACGTTACCCATCATAATTTCTGCGACTCTCTCTCTTGACCAAGAAACCTCCTTACTTTCTATTCTTTCGAAAAACAAGGAAGCGATTGGATGGTCGATCTCCGATATAAAAGGGATTAGCCCTGCTATTGTTCAACATCGCATCCATTTAATCGACGATGCCAAGCCTGTTCGTGATGCGCAACGAAGGCTTAATCCAAAAATGAAAAATGCGGTGCGTGATGAAATTCTTAAACTTCTCGACAACGGAATCATTTACCCAATCTCTGATAGTTCATGGGTTAGCCCAATTCACGTTGTACCGAAAAAGTATGGGCTAACCGTTGTCAAGAACAATTAAAACGAACTTATTCCAACTCGTACTCAAACGGGTTGGCGTGTTTGCATTGACTATCGAAAAGTAAATGCCGCAACACGAAAAGATCACTTCCCACTTCCTTTTATTGACCAAATGCTTGAACGTTTAGCCGGCCACGAATTTTACTGCTTCCTTGATGGTTATTCCGGCTATAACCAAATTCCAATCGCTCCCGAAGATCAAGAGAAAACGACTTTCACGTGTCCATTCGGTACCTTTGCTTATCGACGTATGCCGTTCGGACTTTGTAACGCTCCTGCGACTTTCCAACGCTGCATGGTTGGAATCTTTTCCGACATGATTGAACGCTTTCTAGAAGTTTTTATGGACGATTTCTCAATCTTTGGAGATTCTTTTTCCCAATGTTTACATCATCTCGAATTGGTTCTAAATCGATGTAAAGAAAAACATTTGACTTTGAATTGGGAAAAATGCCACTTTATGGTCAAACAAGGCATAGTCCTTGGACATATCATCTCAAATAAAGGCATTGAGGTTGACAAAGCGAAAATCAATGTCATTGCAAATCTACCCATTCCCAAAACTGTTAAGGACATTCGATCATTTCTAGGACACGCTGGCTTTTACGGACGCTTTGTGAAAGACTAGTAAAATCGCTCATCCTTTGACGACTCTTCTCGGAAAAGACGTTCCTTTCGATTTTAACTCTGATTGTATTTCTTCTTTTGAACGTCTTATGAATGAACTCATTTCTGCTCCAATCATTTGTGCGCCCAATTGGGATCTTCCTTTCGAAATAATGTGTGATGCTTCGAACTTTGTCGTTGGTGCTGCCCTAGGACAACGCATCAACAAGATCCTTCACGTCATTTACTACGCGAGTATGACTTTGAACGACGCTCAACTCAACTACACAATAGCCGAAAAAGAGCTTCTAGCTGTCGTTTTTGCTCTAGAAAAATTCCGACAATACTTGATAGGTTCACACATTACTGTGTACACTGACCACTCTGCACTTCGATATCTCTTCGGTAAAAAGGATGCTAAATCCCGTTTGATTCGTTGGATCCTTTTACTTCAAGAATTTGACCTTAGAATTAAAGACAAAAAAGGATCTGATAACGTCATAGCCGATCACTTGTCTCGTCTTCCGAACGCACCATCTTCTTTGCCAATCAATGAAAACTTTCCAGATGAACAACTCCTTTCAATTTCTATCGACCCATGGTACGCTGATATAGTGAACTACTTAGTCACTAAAGAAACTCCCACATCATGGTCCAAACAAGACAAATGCAAATTCATGTCCCAAGTGAAGTATTTCTATTGGGACGATCCATACTTGTTCAAATATTGTCCCGACCAAATCATCTGACGTTGCATTCCGGATAATGAGATTAGGAGTGTTCTTTCATTTTGCCACGATCAAGCATGTGGTGGACATTTCGGTCCTCGAAAAACTGCGGAAAAAGTGCTTCAGTGTTGTTTCTATTGGCCTTCCCTTTTCAAAGACTCGTTTGAATTTTGTAAAACTTGCGATCGATGTCAAATGCTTGGACGAATTTCTCGACGAGATATGATGCCTCTAGACCCCATTCTTACGATCGAAATCTTTGATGTATGGGGTATAGACTTTATGGGACCTTTTCCCAATTCTTTTGGAAACTTTTATATCCTTCTCGTTGTCGATTACGTTTCAAAATGGGTCGAAGCCGTTCCTTGCAAAACCAACGACCATAAAATTGTTGTGAAATTTCTCGAAGAAAACATCTTTTCGAGGTTCGGCACACTTCGCACAATAATCAGTGATAACGGAACCCATTTTTGCAACCGTTCTTTTGAAACTTTAATGAAAAAATACTCGATAACCCACAAGTTATCCACTCCGTATCATCCTCAAACTTGTGGCCAAGTTGAAGTTTCAAATCGACAAATAAAACAGATCTTGGAGAAAACTGTCAATAAAAATCGAAAAGATTGGTCTCAGAAATTGACCGACGCGCTTTGGGCTTACCGTACTGCTTTTAAAACTAACCTTGGGATGTCCTCATTTCGTTTAGTTTACGGTAAAGCTTGCCATTTACCCGTTGAAATCGAACACAAAGTGTTGTGGGCAATTAAGAACTTAAACTTTGATCTTGAGAAAGCTGGCGAAAACCGAAAACTACAACTCAACGAACTAGAAAAACTTAGGAACGATGCGTATGAAAACGAGAAAATTTACAAAGACAAAACCAAAGTTTTTCATGACAAGTCAATCTTAAGGAAAACGTTTTCGCCTAACCAAAAAGTTCTTTTATATGACTCAAGACTTCATTTATTCCCTGGGAAACTTAAATCGAGGTGGACCGGAACATTTGTGGTACGAACTGTTTTTCCACATGGTGCCATAGAAATAGAAAACCCCAAGGATGGATCGGTTTTCAAAGTCAATGGTCATCGTTTGAAACCTTTCTTGGAATTGCCAAATAACCAAGAGGAGAGCTCATGATCCTTCATGAGCCAAGCTACGTCTAATAAGAATGTTAACCCTCTTTTGTAAATATGTACATAGTTTTTCCCGTTACACTCATTATATCATGCATTGACTGTGGGGACACAATCAAAATTAAGTGTGGGGGAGTCTCATTTTCATTTTTTTTAGTTTCATGATATTTTTGAATTTTTCATTTTTCTTTTAACTTAAAAAAAATCTCAAAATTTCAAAATCTCAAAAACATTTTCTTTTTAGCATCTTGATTTATTTTTGAGGAAACACTATGGGATAAGTATAAGTTTTGGTTAATAAATTGAAAGTTTTGAAAATTTATTTGTCTTAACAAAAATAAAATTGAAGTTTGATTACAAATAACAATGGTTTAACTAGCATATAGGAAGGTTCATATGTGTTAATTATGAAGTATGTTCTAATTAAAAATCTTTGTTTAAAAAAATGGTAAATTTAAAGTAAAGGATATAACATTTTTATCTTCTAAGTTAAATGGTGCTAAGATGATTTTGCAAAACTCTCTCTTTCTAAAAAAAAGCATTTGTATATATGTATATATATATTTTTAACACCTAGAGTCATGTGTTCACACTCGTGTGTTCACTCGCCATGCTCTGTACCCTTCTCACGTAAGCCCGAAAGACAGTGCATGATCGATATATCTAGTCTCAGTTTATCTGAGTTAGGTGTATATAGATAAAAATTCATTTTAATAACGCCTACAGTCGATAAGTGTTCACACTTCTGTGTTCACTCGCCACGCTCTGTGTTTCCCTCACATCAGTCCGCAAGGTAGTGCACGGGTAATATATCTGGCCTCAGTTTACCTGAGTTAGGCATAGGTAAATATTGTTAATATCAATAAAATTTTCAAATAAGAGAGAGTAAGCAATTGAAATCCAAGAACCATTTTAACTTGTTTGATTTAACTTGTTATTGAAAAGAAATGAGAATACCACTTTGACAAACTTTGATAAACAACTAAGGATTTATTTCATAGTTACACTTTGTTATCAACCGAAACAACGGGTTAAACTATTGTCTATTTGCTATGATAACTTGATTTTTGATGGAAGTTTTGACAAGTAAATGACTTAAATTTTCAAGAAAATGACCAAAACCTATATTTAACTTATGAGTGTCGAATTGAAAGTGAATCCTTCATTTGTAAATATTTTCAAAAACTTGCATTCATCCCATTGTAAATAAATCTTGCACTATGTAAATATTTTCACTTTGCACTGGATTTTGTGGGTAGTATCCGCTGAAAACCCTCACGATACAACACTCGTCCTACTGGGGACACCCAGAGGTTTAACGGCTTGTTGCATACGCTCAATGCAATCGTGCTCCCTACGAAAATGGATTTATCTTAGTTTTCCTTTATTCGAGGATGCATAAAAAGACAAGTGTGTGGGTATTTGATATGCACGTAAATGTGCATATATTTACATCCATATTTTATCTCTTTTTATTTAAATAAACCTCATATTTGGGCATTTTAACATGTTTAAAATCAAAATTCAATTATTTTCAAACTATCATATTTTCATCTTCATTCAGGGGAAAAATAGTCATTTTTGTGCTTGTGTCAATTCAAGAATTTTTACTTGGACATTTTTTAATAATTTTTATATGAATTTGGATGCATATGGAAGAGGCTTATATTAAGATACATGCATGCACAAATGAAATCCAAAGGAATGAAGAGGAAATAATTCAAGTTCAAGATCATGGAGGACCCCACCCACTTACCTAAATGTACAATTATGAGCTAATGGACAACTAAGTGGACGTCAAAGCTTCATGCACAACAAATGATGGATTAATTAGTGACTAATGGTTACTTGGTGGCCACACTTCCTAAAGGGCATTTTAGGAAGCCCCCTAAAAATAGAATTAGGGTTTTATGCATGTATATATAGCCCTCTTATGTACATGAAACTATCTTCTACTCTTTCATTTTACTTAGGAAATTAAGTGATCAAATTGTAAGCTCAATGTTCTATGAAATAAAAATGGCTTCCAAGCCTCTTTCTTCTCCTTTTTCTACATGCTTTTCTTTGTTTTTATCTTAATGCTTTTATTTATGTACTTTTCTTTTCTTTGTTAGTAGAATAGTTTTACATTCATGCAAGTAGTGTAGCTTAATTTCTTTTGTTGTAAGTAGTTTAATTACATTCTCTTCTTTGCTTATTCTCTATTTTCTTCTCTTTTTAATGTTGAAAGTTACTTGTGTTGCTTCAATGCCACAAATGAGTAGCTAAACCCCTTCAATTTAGGGGTAATGAAGCTCTCAAATCTTGTGTAATTTCAACATTTTATGATTTATGATCTCATTTGGTTTATGCTTCATGAAGTGAGTTTTGATGCAAGTTTATACAAGTGGGTTTGATAGCTTATATTGCTTATGCAAATGAGCTATTCTTATTCAACATAAACACACTTTGCATCATCATTTTCTAATTCATTTTTGATTGTGAAATTAAAGTAAAAATGAAATTTTATGATCTATATTACTAGTTACAATAGAAAATAGATCATACTTAAAATTGCTTATGCTTTGGCTTCAGTTTCATGAGAATTATAAGTGGTTTGTTTGTTGTATTATAGTTTGATGGTTTGAGTTATGATAATTAATAACATAAACAAACCATACTTATGATAAATACAACAATATTTCACTTAATATCAAAAGTTAGAGATCACAAATTGTTTGTTTGTTGATTTACAAAAATATAAGAGTGGATTTACCTCTAAATTGGTCTCTAGTTCAATAGTTTTTAAATCACATTTTAATTCTAGCTTTAGCTTCTTTTTGTAGTTAACAACTTTCATCTCACTTTGGTCTAATTTGATTGAATAGATTTTTAATCTCTCACAATTCCCTACAGATCGACTCGTACTCGCCACGTACTTCAATAGTACGCCGTGCGCTTGCGGTATAATTTTATTTCTAAATTCGTTTGACGGTTTTCTAATCCGATAGAATTTCCATCGACGAACACATCTCCTCTTACAAATTGAAGATTTTGGCAGGGACGATAATCTTGCATCACCCTAACTCTTTCTCTATTATTTCTTGATAGATTTTTCTTGTACGAAACCCTTTGAAACTCCTCCTCATTAACAAAAGGGAGATTAGATGGAGGAGATAAGAGGGCTTTCCTTCGAAAAGGGAGAGATCATGAGAAGAATTGGTTGGCACACCATTTATTATCAAAAGTAGGGTTCTTCACAATAAACGGTATGAAATATAGTGGGCCTTCCTCTCCGAGAAGAATTGATTAGAGAGAGCATAGATCACGAGAAGAATTACCATGATGTTTTTTGGATAATACCGAGGAAGGCCCATTTGATTTTTTTCTCGCAATCACATTTAGGCGTGCAAGTAGGCGATGCAATGCTAGACAAAGATTAAAAAATTAAATAGACTGAAACAAAATTAAGTAAAATTACCATGACGTTTTGTGGATCTACGCTTAGCCTTCGTTTGATTTAAGATTTCTATTAGTTTTTTACTGAATGAGAAGGAGAGAGAGGGAGAGAAGGAGGAAAGTAGGGTTTTTACTGAAGTTAAGGATGTTTTGGATCATAACAGGGTGAAATAGTCAAAAGTGGGATGTGTCTTATTTTTTGAAGTAGTAGGTGGGACAGGCAATAAATGGGTGTTAATAGAATTAGCAATATTTTAATTCCTTTGCTCATAAAAAATTACTTCTTTTTAAGGACAAATTTTTGGAATGGACCTCCAAAAAAATGTTACTACATGTTTAGGCCTCATTCAAAACTAATTGCAAAAGTAGGCCTCTATTTATATAGCTTACGCATTTATGGAATGCACAAGCTATATTTTTTCCAAAAAAATTAGCTTACGCATTTTTGGAATGCACAAGCTATATATATTTTTTAAATATAGCTTGCACATTCCATAAATGCGCAAGTCATATATTTGTATTTGCATTTTTTATAGCAAAGCTAGCTGGTGTTTAAAGTGTGTCATCCACTTTTATTACTCAAACAATTAAAGAACAGGTGTTCGAAACATGCTTCGGAACAACTAATACAACAAAAAATAAAGCACAAGAATTAGACAGAAGGCTCTAAACTACTATCAAATATAAGGACCATTAGTCCCCCAAAGTATCACTAACTACAGCGTCAGTGTTAGGACTTGCAACATGCAAATACTCTAAGAAAAGAGATGCTAGGTTAGGAACAAAAAACCTTGAGTCCTTGGAGTAAAAATAATTCCTATCCCTAGAACCATCCTTCAATAAACTACTATTGTGAATTCCATTACCACCTTTAGTAGACAGGGCCAATCCTACCCCCTCTACGTGATAAATAAGACACCTAGTTTCCCTTTCTTCACCAACAAACATATGATAACTATTTGTCGATGGAATGTATCTTATATCTAAATCGCTATGAATCCAAACATGCTCAGTAGAGTCCCAATAAGTAACCTCCTCCAAGGGAAGAGAGACAACCGTATCAATAGTAGTCGGAGTATTAGAGGAAATATGAGTGGAAATCTCCACATCAAGAATATAAATAATAGGAATAATGGAAGAAGGAGTAGGATTCCTGATCTTAGGAACCTACTTCAAAACTGGCCTAGGAAAAAGAATCTTGGTAAGAAGAGACTGGGATGCAGAGACGGGTCTAGCCAGACACGTTTCTGATGTATGACCAAATAACTGACAGGACATGCAAATATCTAGTTTTCAACTATGTTGAACATCGACCTCCACATCAAGATCTTCGGCTAATCTAACTTTCAGCTTTGAAGGCAATGGCTTAAATGAGGAGATTTCAATCAAGGCTCTAGCATACAACAAACTCTTACAGGCCACCGTACTAGTATCAAAATATTTGAGATCGCTTATGAGAACAACTAACCAATTTAGACCAATCAGAGGTTATAGGACAGACGAAATGTGAGAAAAAGTGATCCAAATCGAAATAAAGAGAACATGTTCCCTAGCTTTGTCCAATACAAGGCTCCATTGAGTGACAATAAAAGGTTTACTTTCAATGACGGTCGAGCCGGCCTTAAGAACTCTAAGTCTATCTTCCTTCTTTGAGAATTTGAAGTAATTAATTTAAACTAATCACTTGGTGATTGTTAAGTATAATTACTTAAATGTAATTAGTGAGTGTAATTACTTAGGAAAGTAATTAAAGGTAATTATAGAATGTAATTAATTAAATGGAGATAATGAAAGTAATTTGAGTTAATTACTTTGTATAATTAATCAAGGGATTCAGGTTTAGCTTTGACGAATATTCTGGAGGAGCAATGGAGTAGGAGGCTTCGGCGTTCGTAGATATAGTATTCCGCTGTGTAGATCTCTGTGATAGTGTTTGTATTGTATTTGAGTTGTAATGTCTAGACAGATGTTTATAACTGACTAGTATGTGATGTATATGTTGTGTAACTCTGATAAGTGTTGTATACTATGTAATAGTTTATGTTATTAATATTTCCGCTGTGTGAGATTTTGTTGTTATTTCTTTTCTCTTCTCTTCTTTTCTCTTTCTATCCCTTTCTTTCTTCAAAACGATGCGACTTTCTGGGCTATGGAAGTCGGGTTGTTTCAGTTGATAATTAAGTATAATTAATTAATTACTTTGTAGTTAAAGATTAATTACTGAATGGTTTAAGATAATTAATTTGTGAAATTAATTAAGTATTAATTACTTAAAGTAATTAAAGGATTATTAATCAGGAATGATTAATTAAGATGGATACTTAGAGTAATGATTAATTAATTGGTTTAATTAATAATTAAGTAAGCAGGATTTATAGAATGAAGTAATTAGTTTAATTCACTTTAAATTAATTAGATGATATAAATCATTGCTTAAGGATGGATGAATGAGATTGAATGTATTTCATTGTTTGATATCTCTGATGAGATATGATTGATATATGATATGGATGTTTGGTTGGATTGAAATGATAATATGAATTATCTGTTTGGATGATAATATGGATTATCTATTGTAAATTATCTATCTTTGTGTATATAGATAAGAATTGGATTGTTTTAACCTTAAAACAACTTGGCCCTTAAAAGATACGTTTTGGATTTCGATGAGACCGGGATCGGGTTTCCGTATACCGGGATTCCAGGTCTGGAGACCCGAATACCACATCGATCCAAATTAACGATAGGTCGTGAATCTCAAGTGAAGATGAAGATTCAGAGTGCAAGGGTTATTGTCGTTAACTCTAAGGGTGATTCCAATACGAGTGTAACGAGATAATGCCTTCGGTTTCGTTCGAACCCGGAACGAACTTGTATGGATTGAATACTTTCAGAACATCGTCAGGTGGACGATGAGTATTCTAAGTGATGTGTTCTGATTAAAGGTAATCGTAGCCTCAAGCCTCATCAACCGGGAATGGCTAAAACAGGGGAGGTGCAGCAAGGCTTCGTGGGTAGCACCCACTGAGAGTAAGGTCATCCCTGTCTAGAGAGTTCCTCCTTTTATTTCGGCTTAGTGGTGCAGTTGGCGACGGCCATCTGTGGGGTGATTTTATTCGGGATTATCCAGTAAGGGATGGTTCCGGCTTTGTGTTGCAGGGGATTGGGAGTGATCCTCGGTACGGTGATCTAGGCCCCGTATTGTGATGAGCGGTACCCCAGTAGCTCTGCCATTGTATGGAAACCCAAATTCCAATAAGTGATAACGGACTTGATTGTATACCTATGTATGCTGGAATTTAATGAATGTAACAATTTCGGCTATGTGAATATTTATTTGAAAACCCTAGACCCTATTATAATATAACTGGATTTCCTATCAAATGTTTTGGTTAGCGTAAGGTAAAAAACTTACCCATGTTTATTTGTGGGGAGTCTTACGTGATACCTTTTCTTTTAAAAGGTTTTGAAGTTAAACAAGTTTAACCTGTTACTCACACCAGACCCATGTCTGACCCAAGTGTTTATTTTGTTTTATAAACTCTTGGGTACTCAAATTTTTACGAGTAGCCAAGGGATTCAGGTTTAGCTTTGACGAATTGTGGAGGAGCAATGGAGCAGGAGGCTTCAGCGTTCGTAGATATAGTATTCCGCTGTGTTAATCTCTATGATAGTGTGTGTATTGTATTGAGTTGTAATAACTAGACAGATGTTTATAACTGTCTAGTAAGTGATGTATATGCTGTGTAACTCTGTAAATTGTTGTAAACTATGTAATAGTTTATGTTATTAATATAATTTATTCGTTCCGCTGTGAGATCGTTGTTGTTGTTTCTTTCTTTCTTCTCTTCTTTTCTATTTTCTACCCCTTTCTTTCTTATTGTCGATGCGTCCTTCAGTGGATACAAGGGCGGGTCGTCACATGTGGTATCAGAGCTCCTACTCATCTACCTTTTTAAAACAATATTGTTTGAAACAAATAAATATTCATTGAAGAAGATTATTAAACCAATTTAAACATTTTTAATAAAGATTATCAAATCAATTTAATTATTTAAACAGATTATTAAATTGATATTGTCCAAAATTCCGGGATATTACATTCCTTTTATGGAAATATTATTAAAGCTTTATAATTAAACAGTGTTTTCAACATAAATATTTTCATAAGTGTTTATCTTTTTAAATATACCTGGAATCCCGGTATATGGAAACCCGATCCCGGTCTCATCGAAATTCAAAACGTATCTTTTAAGGGCCAAGTTGTTTTAAGGTTAAAACAATTCAATTCTTATCTATATACACAAAAATAGATAATTCACAATAGATAATCCATATTATCATCCAAACAGATAATTCATATTATCATTTCAATCCAACCAAACATCTATATCATAGATCAGCACATCTCTTATCAGAGATATTAACAATGCAAAGCATTCAATATCATTCATCCATTCTTAAGTAATGATTTATCATCTCTAATGAATTTAAAGTGAATTAAATTAATTACTTCATCCTATAAATCCTGCTTACTTAATTATTAATTAAACCAATTAATTAATCATACTTTAAGTATCATCTTAATTAATCATTCCTGGTTAATTATACTTTAATTACTTTAAGTAATTAACTCTTAATTAATTTCACAAATTAATTAACTTAAACCATTTCAGTAATTAATCTTTAATTACTTCATTAATCAATTAATTATACTTAATTACATTAATTCTTAATTAATTATAATTAATTAATTACTTTAATCACTAATTATTTATTAATTAATTCTTAATTAAACCACATTTATTAATCACCTTTGATTAATAACATTTAGTAATTAACTACCCTTAATTACTCTTCCATAAATTAATTTCTCCAAAATTAATTATCCTTTAATTAATCCCTTGATTAATTATATAAAGTAATTAAACTAAAATTACTTTTATTATTAAATCATCTTCTTTAGTTAATTACATCCTCTAATTAACTTTAATTACTTTCCTAAGTAATTACTCTTCACTAATTATATTTAAGTAATTATATTTATCACATCTCTAAATGATTATCTTAAATTAATTTAATTAATTAATTTAACTTAATCAAATTTATTTAATTAATTACCTTAAGTAATTAATTCCTTTAATTACTTCCATTAAGTAATTCTACTTAATTAATTTCACAAATGATTATCATTTATTAATTAATCTAATTGATTATTAAAATTAATCTCATTTATTAATTATTTAATAATCCTTAATTAATGATCTATCATAAATTATTAATAACCCTTTAATTACTTTCTTTAAGTAATTAAGCTTTAATCAATTATTTATTAATTACAACTTAATAAACTCTTAATTACCAATTAATTAATTTCTAATTACTAAATTAATTGCTAAATAAACCTTTAATCACTTGATTGATTAAATTCTCTAATCATTTATTAAAAATCTATACTTATCTAAACAAATGATTAATCCCAAATTAATTAACCTTAATTAATTAACTTATAACCTTAATTATTTAATTAATTAACACTAAATCATTAATTAATTAAATTATTAAATTATTCTTACTAATTTAATTTATTATAAATCATTTAAACCTTAATTACTTTCTAAATTAAAGTATTAACCTTTAACTATTTTAACAAAAGACTTCAAACATTTACTTTAAAATCTTTCTTTAATTCATTTCAAAATTAAAGATTTAAAATAATTATAATTTAACTTTAACCAATTTTAAATCAAATTTTACCAAATTCTTTTTAAAACCAAATGTTAAGAACACTTACATTTATAAAAGAAATTTATAAGATTTTAAACTATTTCATTTAAATTCAAATCTTTTTAAAATATACTTTAAACAATTATTTGAAAACTTCCTTTTATTTCAAACTGGAATGCAGATTAAACTTTGATTCCAGATTAACTTTACATTTTTAAAACCTACTTACACTTAAATCTTCATTTTAAAAATTCAAACCTTTTAACCAATTTAAAATAGTTAAAACAATTTACATTTAAAAACTTATATTATTCCAAAGCTAAGATTCACACTAAATTAGATTCCAGATTAAACTTTGATTTAAACTTAGTTTAAATCTCTTCTTTACATTTTTAAAAATTTAGTTTTAAATTTAAAACTGACAGGTTTTAAAACCTGTAACACAGAAAGTTGACTCGAGCCTATACTATAATTGCTTCGAGTCCATCCTCACGATACTTCGAGTTACTCACGCTAAAAACTCGAGCAACTCAAAATCCTTCCCTCTGTTAAAACCCAAACTACACATTGATACGCTGATACTCGTTCACGTGCACACACGAGATGATCGCCTCTGACCATCGATGACTACGCCAGCATATCGTCCACGACCATCCTTCACGATCCTGATCACCAGCAACTCGAGCCATCTTCCCACTCGAAATCGAGCTACCTGTCATAAAAACAGGAACAAAACCCAAAACCTGTCAACGTTCTTCCCTTAAAACTCCGACCACCATTTCCTTTGAAACTCCGGCGAAGACCTCGTCAACCCACCATCTTCCAGTGCCCAAAACCCCAGCCAACTCGATCACCAGATGAACTCGAACTCACGCAAAAATTGTAACCCAGTAAAACTAGGGTTCTAAAGCTTCAAATTTAAAATCGTCAGCACCAAATTGAAATTTACCAAAACTGATAATTTTCCCATCCTCATAGATCACTTCTCCACCTACGGGAGTAAACTCAACCTCCAAGATCAAACAGATCACCAGAAAATTCAAATTTTCCCTTTCCAGTTCAAACATGAATTGCTCTCAACTCCTAATTCTAAAAATCCTAATTTAAGTTTTAAAATTCATGATTTGGTTCAAGTATTCCATTGATATTCCTGAATTTATGAATTTAGAAGTTTGAATTTTCCACTTTTACTTATTCTACTCTGTTATTCATGGTTTCCAGTGAGCTTCTAAATTTATTTTCACTTAAATCAAATTTTAAAATTTACTTTATGATAATACAACCAACTTAAGTTTAGAACTTAGATCCTAACAAAGCTTAGATCAAGAGGAATTGAATTTCATTGAAAATCTTAGTTTAAAACTAAGAACAGAGATGTCACAGAGACAACAAACATGCACACATCAATGCATCCAATTATACACAAAAATTTCATAAATAAACAAACACACTAACATACTTTTATTCCAGAATTTACATGCAACCAGATTAAGATACTTAAGCTTTTTAGAAAAGGTGTTACTCACCAGATTTTGAGAATGAACCGAGCATATCTTTTGAAACTGCTTTTGAACTTTTTAAGATCTGAATGCCTTTGCTATTAAAACCTTAATTGCTTGCTGGAAAACTTGCATGCAGACTTGATTTATTGAAATGTTGCTTAGATCAGTTGCTTGCTTTCAACAGATCCCAGATTTGAAGAAATTGCAGGCTTTAATTCCAGGTTTAAAGAAATGTAGATTGGAGTTTGATTTCAGACTTACTTCTAGAGTTTGAAGAATTGATTTGCAGGCTTTAGTTTGATTTGAAAAATGCATTGCAGATCTTTGTTTGAGGAATTTGGTTTTGAGGAATGTTGATTTCAGATTTCCTTTTGAGAGGAGGATTTAGTTTGAGGAATTTGTTACAGATTGTTTTTGGGGAATATTCAGGCTGAGAGTTTTTTTCTTTGAATTCAAGAAGATAGAAAAATAAATATAGATGAGAACATATGTTTATATAGATTAAAATGATTTATCAAATAAAAGAAAAACAAATGTATAGAGAAGCTTGGCATTTTTCTTTCGTTCAAAACTTATTTTCTCAGTTCGAAATCTTCTTCCTCCATCTTCTTTTCTCTCCATCTTTCTAAATTCAAAAGAAATTCTAAACGGGAAACAAATCCTCAAACTAAAATCAAACCCTGTAAAACTCTCAAGCAAATTAAAAGCCTGTAACAAGTTTTCAAGCATGCAAAGTTCTTCACAACAACAACTTCAACCTGCTTTCCAAATGAAGTTCAACTGTAATTTCAACATGCAAATGGTTCTAATTCAACAATCAAGTTAAAGATTCAACTATTTACAAACATGCAAAGGAGGATCAAAAGATTTTCACAAATCAAAATTTAAAAGCCTGGAAAACACTGCTCTGCTTTGTTCTCTGTTAATTTTAAGGTGAGTAAACAAATTTTAAAAACAGTTTAATCTGGTTTTAAACCAAAAATGCATGTGATGGTATTGGTTTATATTGAATTCTTTAGCTCGAATTTATCTGAATTTGTATGCATGTGTATGTGGGATGTCTGTTTATACATATATCAGGTTCTCTGTGTTCCAGTCTATGATCTATTTGCCTTCAAAAATTCGAATATCTCAATCTACTCAATATTAGATTTTGGTATATAGATGGAAGTTGTTTGTTAGGATATGAAGATGATTTTAAAAATAGTTTTAAGACTTTTAATTCAACAAATAAATTTTAAAAAGGGAAATTACAGTGAAACCCAATTTTATGTTAAAAATCAACAGTCTTAATTCTTGATTTAAATTACATAAGTGAATTCGTGTTTGCAAATCACGAATTTTAAAATACTTATCATGATTTTTAGATTGTTAATCAATGAGGATTTTCGAGATGAACGTTATGGGTACTTTTATCAATTTCCGATGATCAAAGAGGTGATGGACGTCGAGTTTGTAACCGAAGGTGGTTGGTGTATTGTAGATACTAGGAAAAATGGCCAGGCATTTTATCAACGTTCGAGGCGATGGGAATTTGATGAGATAGGGTTTAGTGACAGGATTTTGTTGTGAGGGATGTCGAGCTTTGTTCGACAATAATGGATCATCAGACACGATCGCGATAGGTGGAGAGGATTGCTGGAGTCGTGGTGAAGTTGCGGCGAAGTGGGCGAGGCTTCTCGAGGCAGAGTTCGTCAACGTTGGGTTGTTTTCCGATCGAGATATGGGTTCCAGTTTCGATCGAGATGGTTCGTTTTCGATTCGTGTAGGTTATGGATGATCTGGAGTCGCGTATGGGTTCGCGAGGCTGAAGTTGATTATCGAGGATCGTCGCGGTGATCTACGGTGGTCAGAGACGATGGTGCACGTGCACATGCACGTTTGGATGTCTGAGTGTTTCGATGGTTTGGGAACGAAGGGGTTTGCTCGAGTTTTCTTCGGGAACGATCGAGTTTTACTCGAAGCAGTAGGAGGTTGCAGGAGGACTCGGGGTAGACTCGGGGGTTTTAATGGGATTACTCGGGTTTTTCATTTGTTTAGACTCGGGTTGTTTTATTCCAGTAACCAGGTTTGAAATTTTAAAGCAAACATATTTTTAGTTTTAAAATTTAAAACAGGGACAAGTTTTTAAGTATTAAACAAGTTTTTAAATAAATAAATTTTCAATTTGATTAAACATGTTTGAAAATGGCTTTCAAAGATTTAAGTATATTAAAATTAAATGTTTGAATTGTTTTGTTAAAGTAAATTTTATTTCAAAATTGATTTTTAATTTATTTTTAATAAAGTAAATGATTTGAGTAAATGTTTAATAAATGTAAAGTTTATTCTTAATTAGTTAAGTAGAGATTAATTAAGAACAATTAATTAATAAATAAATTTAAGCTTAATTAATGTTTGTAATTAAGAATAATTACTTAATAAAGTAATTAGTAGATAGTTAATGAATTAATTAGAGATTAAGAGATGATTGATTAGTTAATTAATTAATGTAATTAATTTTAGATTAATTAATTAGCCTAATTAATTTAAGATAATCAATTTATAATTAAGTGAGTAAATTTCTTAAATGAAGTGATTAATGAATAATTACTTAAAGTAATTAGGAGGAGTAAATTACCCATGGAAATAATTAGTTGAAGTGATTAATGGGTAATCACTTGTTGTAATTAATTAAGGAATTAATTAAGTTAATTGTTTGAAGTTAATTAATTATGGAATAATTAATTAATTAAAGTATTAAGAATTATTTAATGATGGAATTAATTATTGGTTAAGTAATTAATTAAGAAAGTAATCAAGATTTTTAATGGAAGTAATTAGAAGATAATTACTTATGTAAGTAATTAAGAATTAATTACTTAATTTTAGTTTAGTTAATTAATAAATGTGATTAATTAAATGTGTTTAATTTAAGATTAATTACTAAGAGTAATTAATTAATAAAGTAATTAATTAAGGATTATTTGTTAATTTAAATTGATTAATAATTACTTAATGAAGTAATTAAAGATTAATTAATCAAGGTTAATATAATTAATTAAGAAGTAATTAATTAAGATAAGTAATTACAAATTTGTTAATTACTGTTTATGATTAATTAAGACTAATTAATGAATGAAGTGGTTGATTAAAAAATTAATTATTTAATTAATTAAAAAGTTAATTAATTAATAAGGATTATTTAATTAATGAATTAATCAAGGTTGATTAATAAAAGTAATTAATTTAAGTATGATTAATTAATTGTAATTAATTGAAGATTAATAAAATTAATTATAGTTAATTGATTAATGAAGGTTCATTAATTATTGTAATTAATGATAGTAATTAAATGCTAATTACTGAATATGGTTAAGGCTAATTACTTGAATGTAATTAAAGTATAATTAATCAAGGAAGATTAATTAAAGAAGATCATTAAGAGATGTTTAATTAATTAATTTGTAATTAATTAATGATAATAAGCACGATTAAGATAATCCAAGTAATTAAAGGATAGTAATTAATTTAATTAAAGGTTAATTAAATTGATTTGGAGTTAATCAATTCTGCTTATGGATGATTGATTGATATTGGGTGATTGATTGATACTGGATGATTTGGATATGATATCTATGATATGTGATATGCTGCTTTGTGAGATAAATGTTGATATGAATTATCTATTGTGATAATGTGATTTATCTATCTGTTTATATCATCCTGAATATAAGTTAAATGTTTAAACCTTTAAACAACTTGGCCTTAAAAGATACGTTTTGGATTTCGATGAGACCGGGATCGGGTTTCCAGATTTGGATATCCGAATACCACATCGATCCAAATTAACGATAGGTCGTGAATCTCAAGTGAAGATGAAGATTCAGAGTGCAAGGGTTATTGTCGTTAACTCTGAGGGTGATTCCAAAATGAGTGTAACGAGATAATGCCTTCAGTTTCGTTCGAACCCGGAACGAACTTGTATGGATTGAATGCTTTCAGAACATCGTCAGGAGGGCGATGAGCATTCTAAGATAGATGTGTTCTATAAAGGTAATCGTAGCCTCAAGCCTCATCAACCGGGAATGGCTAAAACAGGGGAGGTGCAGCAAGGTTAGTGGGTAGCACCCAAGTAGTATAAGATTCCTCTGTCTAGAGGTCCCTTCTTTTTATTCGGCTTTGTGGTCGAAAAATTGAACATGGAGACCACCTTTCAATTTCCAAACGTGTTTGCAATGATCGTGAACATCTTTATAAGGAGGGGATGAGTCCAAGAAAAATACGATTAAGAAATCAGACCAATAATTCATGCCGTCTTGAATCACTTCGGCAAGTGTAACCTTAACACTACCAATTTCAACCGTGTTGAATGTGGTAGGAGAGAAAATACTAGCATTTTGGACAATGACTTAAACAAAGAAGACCACTTTTGATGAGGCACAATAGCAGGCACCTTATTTCTAGCGATCGAAGCAGGCAGAGCTTTTCTTTGAAATTCGGTAGCAGGGCCAGATGAATCATTTTCACAAACACCTATCGTGCACTCTACAGGTTTGGCACTGTGTTCATGACACCCACAGCACCTCCATCACAAGAGATAGCACCGAAATCAACAATATTTGAATTAGCGCCCACATCAGAAGAAATTAAAACGACAGTCAATTTAGCAATAGAGGACCACTGCCTTCTCTACTAACAGTAAGTAACGAAGATAAGGGAGAATCACCTACCAGAGCTTGAAGGCCAGAGAACGGAGATGAGTTTAAAGCTTAAGCATTAATAGATTTTTCCAGCTCAGCTTAAGGGATTCGATGATGCAAGAAGTTGCACGTGCTCCGATTCCGAGTGCTGCCTGACTTGCATTGGAGGAATAGATCTGGCATGAGCAAGGCTACTTAAAGAACGACCAGACTCAGTACGAGATTCCTTGGAAGGGCTAGCAGACTTCAATTTTGTGGAAGACTACCTGAATTTCTTAAGCGGCATAGGGACGGAAGGAGTACGCAAAGGTTAAAGTGACGGATGGATGATGCGCAGAAAAAGTTGGCAATTCATTTTGATTATATGAATGTGTATTTGCATATTTTTTGAATGGGCAAATACATTTTCAGGACTGTGATAAAAAATCATCATAAACTATCTCCCATTCTCATTCTATCCTATTTCATTTCACAAACCCAATTTATTTCCTTTCTAATTTCTTCTACTCTTCAAGTTTTGTTATCAAAAACAAAGATTTCATTGAAATAAAAGTGCTTTTGGTTGAAGATTCTCTAATTGGTTGAAGATTCTCTAATGAAACATCATCTTCTTCTCAAATCAAGTATTTATTTTGGAATTTTGTATCTAGGGTTTTTCATAAATCATGTTGTTGAATTTAGTGTTTTTATTTTTTTATAAATAATGTCAATGGTTCCAAGTATATATTACTACGATGGAGAATTATTGGTTGATGAAGACGATAAACCTAGACATATTGATGGTAAATGGAAAGGATCAAAATAAAAAAGTATTATAACTTTAGAGAACTTAAACAATGCGCATTAGAAGTGACAAAATCAAACCTCTACAATATGATTTAAATATAGTGGGGAAATAGGTTAGAGATGATGGTTCATCCACTATTGATGTGGAAGATGACGATGATATGAATTCTAAGTTTTCAGTATGAATGAGAGTGATAGAAATTTTTGACAAAAACAAAATATGTTAATGTTGTTGTAGAAACACATTATTCCACATTATCAATAGAAGAGCCTTTACCTATTACACAGTATCAAGGAACACAATGTTCGGCACTTCCTTCTTATATGATAAATCATCGTGGCAAAGAGTTTACAAATTTTTTAAATAGAAATAGGGGAACGTTTAGAGGATTGTCTAGTCAAGCACAATATGTGGATCATAACTTTGTATATTCAACTTGTATTATTCCAAATCAATCTAAAACAATCGCCAAGTGAGTATTAATTTAACTTTAATATTTTCATTTTGAATTACTTTCATACACTTTACTCTTATCATTATTTTTGGTATTTGGAGTTTCCAAATGAATCAAGTGAAAGAAGCGTTCATTTCTAGTGTGGATGATGATGATTACGTTGATAATGCAAACGATAGTGAAGTGTAATTGGATAGCATTCAAGTAGCTTGTGTGAATGATATAGATAGAACTTGGGTCAATAAAATGTAAGTCAACAACGAAACAATCATTTATGAAGATAATCAATATGTTGATGGTTTATATGCCGATGAAGAAACAATTTATATGAAGATTCATTAGCTGATGATCAATGTACTGCAACAATGATGGCAAAATCTGTTATGGATAACTTTCAATTAGAAGTGAAAGTATTTGGAAGAGAATATGCTAAAAAAAGGACCTATGGTTATATTAATTTGTGAAACTAAGTAGAAACTCATTGAACAATTATGCGAATGAACGATTAAATATTCAGTTCTTTTCAAGCAGTGAAGTAACGTGCAAATCAATATATGGTCTGATGTGATGTGGATGAAAAATGTCCTTGGAGAGTGCATGTTAGCCTATCAATGAGAAAATCTCAAAATTGGTGGCATAAAAACATACGTTAGGGATCACACTTTTTTAAATGAAACCATCAACTCAAATCATCAACAAGCAACATCAAAGTTTATATATAGCAAAATACTTGCCTTAATTAAATCTAAGATAAATATGACTGCAAGAACAGTTTAGAAGACAATGTAGAATATGTTTCATATAAAAGTAAGTTATTCTCGAGTTTGACAAGGAGTACAAAAAACGTTTAGAATAATTTATGGAGATTGGGAATCATCATACGCAGAACTATTAAAAAAATTGTAGTAAATCGATACACTTACTTTTTATCTTCTCCGGCTCAAGACGGTTGCCTTGAATTTCATCAACCACTTCTAAAGTACCATATTTCCCGCTTACCTATAAAAAAAATTAACAATTCATATGCTATAAAAAAATGCAAACTATCAAATATTGTAATTTAAAGTACTAACCACATCATGCTATAGTGAAGCTCGAGGAATGTGAGCAACCAATCTCCTAAATGATTGTTTCAAGATGTAATGACAAGTTATTTGCCAATACCAATATTCATACTCACTCAATAATGTAAGAGGATCATGTTATTGAACAGCATGCTCAAATCTTACATTCCATAGCACCAAACTTTCATTAAGCTAAGATCTCCAATCATTCGGATTTAGATCTATTGGAACGATAGGATCGAGAATGTGCTGATGATTAAATCCAAATTATCTTGTGTTAACCCGCCTTTTGGCAAGGTTGTAGGCATGAGGATTTAACTAAGTCGACTTCATGATTATCGAGGCAGGTACATGATGGATTCGGTTTAAAAGGATGAAATTCACCTAGATATGTCGTTCGGTCGAGAAATGGAGAAGTTGCACGGCTCGGTCTGGATGCTCTGGATCGCTCGGCATTGAGGTGACAATAAGGTGCCTCGGCATTGGACATTGCTCGACATCAAACCTCGCTCGGCATCGGACATCGCTCGGCATCAAACCTCGCTCGGCATCGGACATCGCTCGGCATCGGACCTCGCTCGGCATTGAACCTCGCTCGGCATCGGATCTCGTTCGGCATTTGTGGTTCGGCCTGGGAGTAACGAGTCGTTCGGCATTGGTGGATCGGAATAGGCCGGTCGGCCTTGGTGGGTCGGCATGGGCCGTTCGGTCTTGGTAGATCGGTCATCTGGATTCAGTTTACTAGTTTGAACTCAAGAATGAGGAAATGGGTTCGGCATTGGGCTACTTTAAGTCTTAGCACGAGTTACTTCGAGTCTCTCCCGGGGTGAAACTGGGTCGGCTTGCTTAGATTTTAGGTTCGGTCACAATGATGATTCTGGTTCGGCAATGGTCTTGATGGGCCCGGATTGCTCGGGAGGCCCAACTACCTGGATTTGCGTATAAATACAGCATGTGGGGGTTCAGAAAAGGGATCTCCATTCTGTCTCCCTTCATCTTCTACACTAAGGCTGCTCTACCATTGTTGTTTTAAAAACTCTGGATTGTAACTGTAATTGATTCTAACATCAATAAAAAGGAAACTTCAGGAGTGGACGTAGGCCGGAGTTAGCCGAACCACTATAAAACTTGTTGTTCTTTACTGCTTTCATTTTAATTTTTATTATTCTTTACGTTTATATTCTCTACATACATTCTATCTGTGATTTGGTGATTTCATCTGGACTTGGGTGTTAGTGACCCATTTTGGCGCTAACATTTTGGTGCTTTCACTGAGAAGCAAGCACTCGGGGATTTCGGAGCTAGGATTTTGGATTCAAAAGCTTAGGAACTTGGATTCTATGAAGTAATGGCTAGGCCACCAACAAGGAAGCAAGTGACAGAAAGGAGCAATCAAGGGGGAAGTCAAGAGGCTTTCTCTAGAGCTGGAGCAGGTCAAGCATCCATCTACATCACCAGAGATGAGATGGAAGCGATGCTGAAAAGACAAGAGGAGATGAGGCAGGCTCTTCTCAGACAATTTGCACAAGCAGGAAATGCAGGAGCTCAGATCCGTGAAGCTGGATCAGAAGCGCTCAACCAGCAAGTAGAGGGAGTGGCTCAACAGGGGGCTGCCCCTAATCAGCAGACGGCTATCAATCTGGATGGACCTAGACTCGGGGGCACACCACCAGGAAATGTTGGACCAATCCATGGAGGGATACCAGATGACTCTGTGCAACCCAACACCAACAGGAGTGCAGGAGTACGTGATGAGGAGTATGTGCCAGGATTCTCTCGTGAACTTGGGGGACAAATCAGAGGTAGCGGACAAGGATTACAATTTGGCGACAATGACAGATTAGCGGAGATGGTCAGACGAGTCGTAAGAGGCGGACTGGTAAATAAAGACTTGGAAGATGTGAATAGGAGTCCCTTTACTCCTACTATCAGGCAAGCTAGGAACCCACTGGATTTTAAGCTACCAATATTGGAGATGTATGATGGGAGAACGGATCCCGCCGTTCACCTGACAAAGTACATGAGGCATATGGAGGTACTGGGGGCATCGGATGAGGTCATGGCTCGATGCTTCCCTTTGTATTTATCGGATATCGTAGCTATGTGGTTCAGAAAGCTAGAGAGTGGTTCTATTGACACTTGGACAGAGCTGATTGAGAGGTTTATGAGGCAATTTCGGGTCAATATAGTCAGACCCAAGAACGTAATGACCTTGACATCGATGAAACAATGGAAGGGAGAATTGCTCAGGGATTTCTTAACCAGATTCAACGCAGCGGTAGCTTCAGTGGATCGACCTGATCCATCAATGGTTTTGATGGCAGCGGTCTCAGGAATCGCGGATAATTCGGATTTCAAGATATCATTGGAACGGGACCCACCGAGGGATCTCGGGGAGTTCTACCATGAGGCAGAAAGGTTCCTGAGACAGGAGGATGCACAGGCTGAGAGAGTAGGGAGAGAGGATGAAGCTTATGCAGTGAGGGGTGGAGGTCCACCCAGGGAGGATCCAAGAAAAGACAATAAAGGAAAAAAGGAAAACAAATGGCAATAATGGCACTTCGAAGAGGCCTCGAAGGGAGTTAAAGTTTTCTTCTTACACAGATTTAACTGAGACTCTAGAAAGGATTTACTTGGATACTCGGGGGCACCTCCAGTATCGAAGACCGTCTAGGAGGGAACCATCGAAATACGAGCGGGCGTCAGGAAAGCATTGCCTATTCCATGAGCTGGATGGGCACAACACGAATGATTGCAGGCATTTAAAGGATATCATTGAGGAGCATGTAAGGAATGGTCACCTGCAATAATACATAAGGAATCGAGCTGTAGCAGTGGAACGGGAGAGGCCACCGCCTATCTCGAACGAAGGTGGCGTTGGATCTAGTCACCGCCAGCTTGTTATCAACTGAATGGATTTATGGTTCTGAATAAGTAATAGAACTCAAAGTAATACGGTTAGGTCACTTACACACGTATGGGATCGAGGATGGTCCCTAGGCGTCCTCTGAGATGACGAAAAACCGTACTGCTTGGATCTATGAAATCATGTTTTCTTTCTGTTTTTCTGCAAACTCTGGTTTCTTCTTTGGTACTTCGGACATTTAATCCCCTTTGTTGTACGAACTTTCACTTTGATAACTGAATTCTGTAATGATTGGGATTGGATTAATTCAATAAATAATACAGGTCAAGCGATTACCGTCCCGACCGGAGAGACGGGACAGTAATCGCGAATTACGAGTCCCTTTGCCGGAGAGCAACAGAATGGACTCGAACAGAATGAACAAAGTCCTCGGTCGGAGAGTCGAGGTCGGAGAATATAATAAGTCCTCGACCGGAGAGTCGAGGCCGGAGAATACAAAGTCCTCGACCGGAGAGTCGAGGCCGGAGAATACAAAGTCCTCGACCGGAGAGTCGAGGCCGGAGAATACAAAGTCCTCGACCGGAGAGTCGAGGCCGGAGAATACAAAGTCCTCGACCAAAGAGTCAAGGCCGGAGAATATAAGAAGTCCTCGACCGGAGAGTCGAGGCCGGAGAATATAAGAAGTCCTTGGCCGGAGAGCCGAGGCCGGAGAATACAAAGTCCTCGACCGGAGAGTCGAGGCCGGAGAATATAAGAAGTCCTCGACCGGAGAGTCGAGGCCGGAGAATATAAGAAGTCCTCGACCGGAGAGTCGAGGCCGAAGAATACAAAGTCCTAGACCGAAGAGTCGAGGCCGGTGAATATAAAAGTCCTTGGCCGGAGAGCCAAGGCCGGAGAATATGAAAGTCCTTGGCCGAAGAGCCGAGGCCGGTGAATATCAAAGTCCTTGGCCGGAGAGCCAAGGCCGGAGAATATGAAAGTCCTTGGCCGGAGAGCCGAGGCTGGAGATATGAACATCCTTGGCCGGAGGGCCGAGACCGGTGAATATCAAAGTCCTTGGCCGGAGAGCCGAGGCCGGAGAATATGAAAGTCCTTGGCCGGAGAATATGAAAATCCTTGGCCGGAGGGCCGAGACCAGTGAATATCGAAGTCCTTGGCCGGAAGGGCGAGGCCGGAGAACTTACAAGCCCTTGACCAAAGAGCTGAGGCTGGAACAGGGAAACGCAACCCGGCGAGGTCTACAGATTCAAGGTTAAACCCGGATAGGTCATGAATTTAATGATATGGTCATGAACGGGATATGGACTTCGGATATTGGATTTGAGGCTATTCAAAATACACCTTCCAATAGCAAGGCATGTTTTGGGGGAAAAGTGTTAACCCGCCTTTTGGCAAGGTTGTAGGCAAGCGGATTTAACTAAGTCGACTTCACGATTATCAAGGCAGGAACATGATGGATTTGGTTCAAAAGGATGAAGTTCACCTGGATATGTCGTTCGGTCGAGAAATGGAGAAGTTGCATGGCTCGGTCTGGATGCTCTGGATCGCTCGGCATTGAGGTGACAACAAAGTGCCTCGGCATTGGACATCGCTCGGCATCAAACCTCGCTCGGCATCGAACATCGATCGGCATCAGACCTCGCTCGGCATCGGACATCGCTCGGCATCGAACCTCGCTCCGCATCGGATCTCGTTCGGCATTTGTGCTTCGGCCTGGGAGTCACGAGTCGTTCGGCATTGGTGGATCGGCATAGGCCGGTCGACCTTGGTGGGTCGGCATGGGCCATTCGACCTTGGTAGGTCGGTCATCTGGATTCGGTTGACTGGTTTGAACTAAAGAATGAGGAAGTGGGTTCGGCATTGGGCTACTTCGAGTCTTAGCACGAGTTACTTCGAGTCTCTTCCGGGGTGAAATTGGGTCGGCTTGCTTAGATTTTAGGTTCGGTCACAATGATGATTCTGGTTCGGCAATGGCCTTGATGGGTCCGGATTACTCAGGAGGCCCAACTACCTGGATTTGCCTATAAATACAACATGTGGGGGTTCAGAAAACGGATCTCCATTCTGTCTCTCTTCATCTTCTACACTAAGGCTGCTCTGCCATTGTTGTTTTAAAAACTCTGGATTGTAACTGTAATTGATTCTAACATCAATAAAATGGAAACTTCTGGGTTGGACGTAGGCCGGAGTTAGCCGAACCACTATAAAACTTGTTGTTCTTTACTGCTTTCATTTTAATTTTATTATTCTTCACATTTATATTCTCTACATACATTCTATCTGTGATTTGGTGCTTTCATCTGGACCTGGGTGTTAGTGACCAATTTTGGCGCTAACATCTTGTCACTCGATCTGAAACATAGTTTTTAAAGTTTCAAAATTGCATTAATCGACACTTAAAGATGCAACTTGGAAAAAGATATTATATAATAGGTCCATAAAATACACGAAGTAACAAATACGGTTCCTAAGTTATGGTATCAACCGCTAGCAAATCTAACTCATTACGGTAAATTGTGCATTTTTTGGAGTTTCACACCAATTCCTAAACAGAATTCCACTTACAACCATACGGAAGATCACGATCTAAATTGGTAGGAATCATTATGTAACGACCCATATTTTTTCGATAATTAAAATTTATTAATTAAATAAGATTTTGGATTTAATATTGGAAGAAATTAAAGAATTATGATTTGTTGATAAGAAAACAATTAGAATGAAATTTAATAATGTTAATTTAATGCAATCGATGATTATTTGAATGTAATCTCAAGTAATTGAAATAATTGCAAAGTTAAATTTAGTTAGAAATTGTAAATAAGGGATTAAATTAAATGTTATATTAAATGGTGAGATAGTATGTAATTAATTGAAATTGAATATAATCGGTGTCGTGTAAGTAGTTATAATACTTGTTTGTAGATAATAAACTTATAAATATGATTATATTAAGTAAAAGGTAACAATTGTTATTTGTCACCTATTTGTTTAATCCGTTAAAATTAAATTGGAAATCAATTGCAATTAATCTACTTAAATGTTGTAGTTAATGTGAATTAAGATGGTAATTGTAGAAGAGTGAGGTAATGAAATGTTAAATCAATGTTAATTATATCCATAAGGTATTGTTGATTGAATAATAAGTGGTAAATCAAAATAAATGAATTTATTGGGATTTAAATTATAATTAATGAATTCATTGCAATTGAAATTTGAACGCTGTAATTAGTGCAGTATCTAAATATTGAATTGGTCATAGAAATTTGTTTTAAAAGATTATAAATTACTAGGTAATAAAAAATGATAAAATTTGTTAGCTATAAATTTTGAATTTGGAAAGTGATAAAATAAATTTAATAATAATTTATTTAATTAACGTGAAAATAGCTATTTTGGCCACTGTCTCGGATTTCGACGAAACCAGTTTCATCGGATCAGTAACGGTGAATTATTGTAAGATTTCAAGTTTCGTAGCTATCGGACTTGTCGTTTGATCGTGCGGGCTAGAAACGCGTAGAAATCAATTTAATGAATTCAACTTAAAATAAACTGATTTTAAAAGCTACTTCTTCATACAATGGAATTAGGACTTGAAACCTGTTTCATTGAATTTAAAAATATCAAAAACGTCTATTTTGATATATGGGATGACTCACTTTCGTTTTGGAAGCAGAACGGGCTTTTCGGGTCGTTATTGTCGTTTCAAACCAATTCGATATGTTGTTCATCTTTATCGGGTCTTGTCTATACAAATAGTTTTTCCTAACCCTAGCAGCTTTTTTTATTTCTTATTATTGAACGTATCTGTCTATTCAACCAACAGCTTCTTCCTTCTTCTAATGACTGCAAAAATCCAAACCCTAATTCAATTTCAAATTCAAATCGAAAAATCAAACTCCTCAAAACTATGTCATATCATATATCGTTGGAAAGCTCTTGACGAGCGTAATCTACTATAGAAATTCATTTTTCCATTTGGTGCACCGTTTGACCAGAAATCGAGGATGAACCTCGACAATCCATATAAGGTCTTCGCGATCCAACGGTGGATCTTCATCGAAACGACGATCAGAAGCCGCAGTGTAGTAGAGATCATCGAGTAGTGTTCATATATGGTGGTCGTTCGTCTCAAGATAGCCGTGGTTCGTCAAAACATGGTGGTTTTTGACCGTGTTGTGCATCGGCGGCGGAGCCTCCAGGCATAACCGGAGTTGGTCGCCTAAACATGAGGGTTGCGGTCTGGAGAGAGGGGTCGTATGGCATACTCTGATCGTGGGTCAGGTGGTCGTAGGCGAGGTGTTTTATGGTCTAAGAACGACGAATGTAACCCTAGGAGCATAAGTGAGTGATGGTTTCGATCGTGTGAACGAAGGCAGAAGGTGACGTGTCACCTATTTTATTATTCAATTCTAAATTTCAATTTCTGATTTCAAATGTTCTAACATACATATCTTTTTCATACAAGCTCAGTTTCGCGCGCGGTTTTCTCCACTGTGATCGTATCGAAATTCCGGATATTATGGAACAAGTTTGGAAAAATTCTAAGACTGTTCAAATTTGGGCCTTCCTTTGGATTTTAAATCGATTTGAAATCAAAAGTGAATGTTTTAACCCACTCGCAACTACTAAATTGTCTTATGTTAGTTAAATTAAATTTATAATGTGATTAGAAGTTGATTGATTGCTGTTTGATATATTTAAATTGTCATTCCAGTTAAATTTGACTTTTATTGAATTTAATCGCCATTTAATTTAATATTGAAGTTTAAATTACCTGTTAATGCTAATCAGTTAATTGTTGTTGTTTATTGGTAGATTTGAATGGTGATTATGATGGATGTTTAACTGTTGGTATTGGTGACTGGATGTTATGTTATATATCACACTGCAAGTTCCTTTAGTTTATTGTTAGGAAAAATCACTGTGGGTTGAAATGATACATACGCAAACGATTTGATAGATTAGAGAAAATCGTTATGGATTAAAATGATAGACTCAGGCAATTTATGGATTTTTGAATTTTTACTCGGGATTACGGGTTGAAATGGTATATACCCGTAAATTTTAAATTATTGCGGGTTGAAATGATATATATCTGTATCACTTGACCATAGCATAGAAAATTATATACGGACACCGAATTGGTTAAATTAAATGATTTTCAATCCTAAAATTTTGAATTTAGTTAAATGATATTTTAAAATAAAATTTGATTTATATAAAATGAATTATTTTCGAAAACCCAAGCTTTAAATGTTGAAATTGGAATTGGTTTAATGAATTATTTAAAGAATAAAAATGGAAATTTCAAAGTTGAATTTTGAAATATAAATGAAATTTATCGAAATTGAGTTATTGAAATGTTTGAATATTTAAACTTTGAAATCTATGAAATTGAAGTGCTTTAAAATTGTAGTCCAAACATGAATCTAAAATCGATATAAATTGAAATGATTTTGGGAATTTGTATATAAAGAAAATTTAGTTTTGTTGAAATTTGGATACGGTCCAGATCTACTGAAATGGGAGAAATAGTTCAATTTGATATTAATTTCAAATTAATTATTTTAATGTAAACTGTTTAAAGATATATTATTTTAAAATTCAAATTTCTTTAGATTTTCAAACTATTTACTATATAAATCATTTCCAATAATCAAACTATTTCATTTAAACTATTAAAACTGTATTAAATCTATTTTTAAACTATTTTAACCTATTTTGAACTATTTAACTATTTTAATCTATTTTTAAACTATTTTAACCTATTTTAAATTATTTAACTATTTTGATCTATATTTAAACTAATTTAATATATTCTAAACTATTTTAAACTATTTAAACTATTTTAAAAGTTAGTTTAACTAATTGAAACTATTTTACACTATTTTAAACTGTTTTAACCCATTTAAACTATTTCAAAGTATTTTAACTATTTTAAACTATTTTTAAAACTATTTAAACTATTTATGAGTTCTAAACTATTTTCTAAATTTCAGACTATGTAAAGTTGAAGTGTTTATATTTAAATCCTTGATTTCGAAAGTGAATATGATTTTGAAAGTGAATATGGTTTCGAAAGTGAATATGATTTTGAAACTGAATATGATTTCGAAAGTGATATGGTTTTGGGAATATGACATTTTGATATCAATTATGGATTGATTTTGGAAATGTAAAAGAACCATCCAGTGTGAAATAAGCATTTGGTTTTTAAAGAGACCGGGATCAGATATTGTCATACTCTCTGCCAATACCGAAAACCATTTTAACAACTGTGTACGTGGCGGAGAATCCAGAATGAAGTAGGATAATTTGGCGAATGATTCTGTATGAGGTATTAACGTAGCCCTGACTCCCGCGAGTCAGCTTGATGTGACTAAAACAGGAGCCATGTCGGGCCAAGTGAGGTCGCACCTCCGATCGGACATGCTTCTTTGATACCATATTATAACTTTGTGATTGATTTGGTGTCCAACCCTCGATTTTGATTATGGGAGTGTGTTTCGAGGTGGCGGTAGTAGCTGCTATGCGTTACCACCAGTCCGGATCTGCAAAATGGTAATCCTACCCTGGCATTGCCGCGCGTGCCTTGTCACATGCCTTATCGTGCCAACTACGAGTTTGTTTTATACCGTACCTATGGAGTGCTCCCTGAGTATCCTATCAGTTTGTTGGGGCTTACAATATTTGTATAGACTACGGGAATATATAGAAATATGTTAAGGGGGATATGGGTAACGCCTTAACGCTATTTTAATACTTTACTTTACTGTAAACACTATTATAATAGCGTATTGTACTATGTATATAGATAGTTTAATGAATCCTTAGGAGATGGAATCCCAAACATCTCTTAAGTTATTGCATTCACATTGACACTGGATAGGAGATGTCAAACCCCGTAAACATCTCTGATGCCGTTACACTCATATTTATTTACTGTTGATTTAACTTACATAAGATCTTTTAGTTCAGACTCGAGTGTTTTGTCTTTTCATTACGCTCGGGCCAGTCTGAGCTTTTCAGTGTATTGAAGACTGCTTTTTAGAGGACGAAGACGGAGATTTGTGTACTATTATTATTTATTATATTTATCCCACTGCATCATGTTGTTCCACTGCATTATTTATTTATTCATGTTGTATGTACACTGATCTATATTGTAAAAGTGTAATCAAATGTTATTTGTAAAACAGCTTCATGAACTATTATTTGATTATTATATTTTTGTCATTCCCTTGTGAGATTCTGTGTTTTTTTTATTTCTTTCTCTTATTTTTCTTATTTACCCATAGCAATCCTCCCTTTTGAATGGTTTGAGTTTGACATGTGTTGTTTATTGTCGATTTAAACCGTCCAAAAGGTGGGTCGTTACACGTTATACCGACATGTTCAATAGCTAAATGAGACCAAGACCATACATGCAACAATGTTGCACAACCGTCTAATGATTTTGTCCCTCGTAAGGCAATATTTGTTTACTCATCATACAAATAACAAAGTCTATACTAGCCCATGAATGCTTACCACAAAGTGCTAAATCGTCCAAATATGACAAATACTTCAAGTTATACCGACCTTTCGAATGATCCAGAAAAGACGGACAGTTTAAGAACTATAAGTCAGCACGATTACGATGAAGCATCTCAATATCTATCGCAACAACTCTAGGTGATTCTTGAATTTCTTTTTCAGACCAATTCATAGTAATCTCACTTTTAGATTTTATTACATTCTCAGGAGGAAATATATCCAGTAACTCATAACATAATGTAAAATAATCATACTCCATATTATCAATATATATTTGGAAACCGTCCATGGATAAGCCAAATAAATAGTAAACATCACAGAATGTGATTGATAAAATTATGGGGCTAGGGGCAATTCTGTAATTTGTTACATATATCTAACTCGATAACCAATCTTGTTCAAACTAAAAGTTATTTTCTTTTTATTATATACTTGATATAATGTGTTGTATTAATTAATTACTAAAATTAAAAGTACATTTAGAAGAAAATTCATAAATGGTATGTTTTGTGATAGTAGTTACAAAGTGTTGTAACCATGAGTAATTTATCACAATGAAAACAAATATACCATTTTAAATGTTCATAATCAAGATGTATCGAGACTCTATATCGATGTATCCATTGAGACTAGAGTACGTACTGCTCTCCAAATGTTGCGTAGTGTATTACTCATGACTATTGGGGACACCTAGGGGTTACACACTGATAGTAAATAACTATGGAATGACTCACTCGATAGTTTTTTGTTGGTTAATATAACGAAGGTCAAACAGAAAATATCAATATGACAGATTTACACAGTTCTCTCGACTTGAGAATACCATGGATCTTCAATATGAAAGCTCAACTTTAATTATAGTCAAATCATGGCATGGCGTCCATTGAGCGACTATAGTTGGGTGAGTGGAAGTATTGAAAGTGAAGCACTATTCAAGAGAGGATTCGTCTAATCAGTTATATGGGGTCAGTATCATGATCAACTCAAGTCAACTCAAAGTCAAAGTCTTTGGCCTGAGCAGCTCGGTAAATAATAATTGTTATTATTGAACCAATAACTTTGTGTTTGGATTGTAGAGTTGAATATGGATGATATTGGAATTTTGACCAATACCAAATTCCACAAGTCCAAAGTGATATGATTTTAACAGAGAATTGGTGTAAATAAATACCACAACCAGGTAACGCTTAATAATGTAAAATTATATTTTACTAAAATTAAGTAATAAATTTGGCTAAAATGTCATACCATCTGCTAAGTGACGTATGAACATTAACATTTGTATAGTTCGATGTTAATCGCTTACCAAATTTATACTTGACGAGTCACACCAACGAAGTGATGAATTCTCATTAGACCAAATGATTTAATTAGTTTATAATTGTTATAAATTAGTTAAATTAACTAATATTTCTGTAATATTAATTATAAAATTTTGGAATATGATTTGAGGAATAAATATTATTGTATATATTTGTAATAGTTATAAATATAATTAATAATATTTATTGGGCTTAAATGGGATATTAATTCATGATAATACGATGATAATTTCGGCAACAATATGGCTTGTAGGAGGGCGGCTAAAACGGCTAGAGGTGTTTTGTGATGGTTGGCTTAAATCTACTAAGAATTGGTATGAGATGCAATCCTATTTCTCTCAATTTCATCCACTATAAAATGACCCTTAACCCTAATTGTTTTTGACTTTTTGGTTGTCATTATTCCCCCATTCTTGGTCGTTCTCATCATCAAGAAGCCACATCAAACTCAACTCAATTCAAATCGACTCCAAAGACGATAGCTATTAGATAGTCAATGGTCTACGGTTTAAAAGATTAGCAATCTACCGAATCAAGAAGGTTACGAAGGAGAGAGAAGTCATCATTACTAGGTGTGCTCTAAGGCATTAGCTTTAGGTATATATTTACTACAGTATATGGTTTATAGTTTCTGAATAACATTCAATTATTCATATATATATATATATTATTGTTGGTTAGGTGACGATTCTTATATGTATCAATATTGTCACATTCAAGATTGGTTATATGTACCTATTTATTTAATTAAAAAACAATTTTTTATGTAGATCTAATGTGCATAGCCGAATAAAATTTAATTTCATTGTTATCATCTTATTATACATGCATACATACATATATATGTCACTTAAATTGATTATGTAACTTGTATTTGATTATATCTTCATATCATGTTAATAATTGAGCTTATATTTTAAAAATACATGTTTACATTGATAATAATTATCGATGACTGCAAATTAATTTTTAACTATTATGTACTATTATTTGGTATTATTTAAATCAATATACTAATTAAATAACTCATATAAAATAAAATATGTTGTGAAAATTAAATTTTAAATTTTATGAAATTATTTTATCATCATATAAACTCTCGGCCAAAAAATCAGTATTTGAAAATTAGTATTTATATTTTTTTAAATCATTTTAATATGAGGTTGAAATTAATTAATTAATAAAAAATAATCTTTTGACAAAGAAAATTATGGATAATTTTTCCTGAACTTAAAATATCATATTTTAGTTTAAAAAAATTTAAAATTTGATGTTACAAAAATATTTTCTATTGTTTTCGACTATTTAATTCATATAAATAATTTTTAATACGATAAAATTATAACTAAATTTTTGTTGTGCTATGCAAACAATCTGGAATGGTTTAAAAATAATTTTTTTTATCAATTTCATAATTTATATTATTTTTTTTCAAAGAAAAGCAATATATAAATAAGAGGAGAAAAAACCTTTCTCCGAGGCCATACAAAATAACAAGAAACAAGGAAGGACGAAAGCCTCCCAAAATAAAAACCGCAAAACAACAGCGGAAGAGGAAAAATATAAATACAAAAGAAAAAGCCACAGCAGCCAGCAACAAATCCACCCGAAGAAAGTGGAGTAGAAGGGAAAATCGCACCACCAACATTCACAAACCCGCCTTGACCCAAAGGAGAAGGCCAGACCACTAAGCCAATCCATAAAGAGAGCAAACTATAAGGCGCAAAACCAACAAAACCAACGAAAGCTCACTCCAAGACAGGGAGCAAGAAGCGACGAAGATAAAATGCCCAAAATGGATGAACTGAAGACGACGGCAGGGGCTGGTGGCAAGCTGAGCAACAAAGACGCCAGCAACATAAATCCAGCAGCAAAAATATAAAGCAAGACCATCCGTAAAAGCCAAACTACCACAGAAAAACCACCAAAGAACCAGCGAATAAAAGAGAGCCGGCCCCCTTTACTAGTCAACCAGCTCACAAACCGGGCCAAAGAACTAGCCAAAGAAACCTGAATCTGGAAAACTAACAACCACATTAAACACAAAAAAAAGGGGGGGAGGGGAAGTGAGCGTCGGGTGTAGGCCAACGCTCGGACGCGATGATCAACCTATTCCCAATCGAGCGCGAGACAAATCACACGAAATAGAGAGAAGACCGACAAGACGCTCCGCACGGGAGCTCAAACGACCCCTGAAAGGTCTACCACGGAAAGCTAGGAAGACGTCGTTCCTCACACACCGAATAATAGATGGAGGATCCATACGAGAATGTTCAAAAGTTGCCTTGTTCCGCGCGCACCATATGTGCCAGCAGATGAGGCAGGGAATCAAGCAGAAAACAATAGCACGAAGAGACTTACCAGCATTCCCAGACCACCAAGAATTACGGAGATCTAAAGGCGAGCTGGCCAACCGACGAATACCAAGAAGGTTTCTGAAGTAATTCCAGCAACATCTGGCCGAAAAACCACAGAAGAACAAAAGATTCAAGGATTCGGAGTCCCCATTGCCGCAGCATCTACAACGAGAAACGAAAGGAATGCCGATTGTTTGGAGGTTCTCGTCAAGTGGCAATCCATCATGTAGAATCCGCCACATCAGAATAGAGACCTTGGGGGGAATACGAGAGTCCCAAATGAAAGAAAAAACAGGACGAATCGGGCCTGGGGTTCTAATCGAAGACCAAGCTTTCAGAATGGAAAAGGGAGAGCCATCCCATCCTGAAGATCCACCATGAGTGTCGGAAACCAGCTTCACCGACTGCATATGCTTCCAGGTCTCACTAGCAAAAGACGGAGAACCTGTGTAGTTAGCGCCCGCAAGACTGCGGTATTTCGCATGGAGGAAGGTAGCCCATAAGGAGTTGTTAGCGCCAAATCTGTGCCATAACTTGCAGGCAAAAGCTGCACAAAGTTCCTTAGGATTGCGCAGACCCAATCCGCCTTCATTTTTGGGGCGACAGACCACGTCCCATGACACCCATTGGTGCCGACGGACACTGTCCTTGTTGCCCCAGAAAAAAGATGAAACCAAAGACCGATATGACCGGAAGAAAGAAGAAATAGGGGTCATAGCTGCGAAAACATGAGTTCCCATCGAGTCTAAAACGGACTTGATAAGAACAAGTCTACCAGCTTGAGAAATAAGAGAAGCATTCCAGCGTAAGATCTTACCCCTCACTTTATCAGTCAAAGGGTCGAAAATAGCATTGAGCTTTCTTCCGCGGTATAGGACAACACCCAAGTATGGAAGAGGAAGGGAGGCTTCCTTGAAGCCCGAGACAGACTCGATCCAGATAGCACGAGTGGGGGGCAAATCTTTCGCATGGACGAAACAGCTTTTGGCCGGGTTGACTAACTGGCCCGACGACCGCTCATATTGATGAAGAAATCTGAGTAGCCGTCGGACAGATGAGACGCAGCCATTAGAGAAAATCACAACGTCATCAGCGAAGGACAAGGAAGAGACTAGGGGGCATCCCCTCGGTATCCCGAAGCGCTGAATCTAGCCGTAGATAGTTAAGGATTGGAGACCGCGAACGAAAGCCTCTACCGCGATCACAAAAAGAGATGGCGACAGTGGGTCTCCCTGACGCAAGCCCCTACCTGCCTTAAAATAACCATTAGCCGAGCCATTAATGAGCACAGAAAACCAACAGTTGGAGATGAGTCTCCAACCCAAGTCAATAAGGGGTTCCGGAAATCCGAAAGCCCTTAAGACCTTGATGATGAAAAACCAAGACATGCGATCGTAGGCCTTAGCCATGTCCAGTTTGAAGACAACATTAGAGCCCCTGATTTTCCGGTCGATCTGGGATATCAGTTCCTGAGCGAGCAGGACGTTATCAGTAATCAAACGCCCCTTTACAAAACCCGCTTGAGAAGGAGAGATAATGCGCTCAAGGAATGGAGCCAAACGAATGGCCAGGATTTTAGAAATCACTTTGTTCGAAAAGTTGCAGAGACTGATAGGCCGGAAATACAAACACGACCTAGGGTTCTCGCATTTTGGAATAAGGATAAGGTTGGTAGATGTCCATCCAGAAGGAAGGGATCCCCCAGAAAAAAAGGATTGAACAGCAAGACAAAAATCCTCCTGTATAATAGACCAGGCACTCCTGAAAAAGACACCGTTGAAACCATCCGGACCACTGGCACTGTCCTTGCTCAGTGCAAAGACAGAAGCACGAATCTCCTCAGAGGTAGGGAGGACTGCAACCGCGTCCCTTTCCGGAGAAAGAACAACACGAGGAATGAAGGCCAGCAGAGCCGGGTCAGATTCCGATATCGAAGGAGAGCCTAGAAAAGATTGGAAATGGGACAGGATGGTCTCTTTAACATCTTCAGGCGAAGAGGCCGTTGATAGATCCTGACGCAAAACCTCACGTATTGTGAGGAGGTTATTCTTCTTACGAATAGAGGAATGGAAGAATTTAGAGTTTGTGTCACCGACAACTACCCACTTGATCCTAGCCTTATGACGAAGGTAGTCATTCTCGATACGAAGTTCCGAGGAGAAAATGGTTTGAGCAAGAGCCCAAGCCTCCTTATTAGCCTCGGTAGGATCCTCGTCAAGAAAGGATTCAGCTGCAATAAGAGACTCTTTGGCCAAGCGAACGCGATCGAAAATGTTCTTAAAGACCTGTAAGTTCCAGACCTTAAGACAAACTTTAAGGCGCTTAAGCTTACGACCGAAAATCTCACAGGGAGAAGCAATAATAGGAGCGCTCCAAGAATTAGCAACAACTTAAAGAAAAGAGTGGTGAGAAATCCACATACTCTGGAAACGAAAGGAAGAAGGCCCCGTTAAAGAGCGGGGAGAGCAGCGAACAACCATGGGAGCATGATCAGAGAAAGACCGATGGAGATGCGCGATCGAAAAGGAAAAAGGGAGATGAAACCACTCCTCCGACCCGAAAACACGATCAAGTCGGGAAAGGATACGGTTCGGTCCCTCTTGGTTGTTGGACCAGGTAAAAGCAGACCCAACAAAAGGAAGCTCAGACAGACCAGAGCTGACAATGAACGAGTTGAAATCCGCCATCGCTACCCGGTTGATGGCGGCTCCTCCCCGTTTTTCCGCTTGGCAGGTGACGATATTAAAGTCGCCGCCAATTACAGAAGAAGAGAAACCCAACGAATCGAGCCCTAAAATGTCAGACCAGAGAGCTAATCTCTCCAAACGATCACATTTGGCATAAACCGCCGAGAAGAGAAAGGGAGAGCTAAACGAAGGAGACGAACAGACCAATGAAAAAAGCTGATAGGAATCAAAAGCGGCCTGGACCGACATAGATTTGGACCATAGGATCCAAATCTTCCCCGAGACGTTGGCAGAGCCACCGCCAAATCCTAAGGCTAAGACGATGCTGGAAATGCCTTCCAGACCCAGAAAGGGTTCTAGGAGGGCGACCAAGCCAACAGAGTGCTTCTTGATAATGCGTTTAAGCCTAGCCAAGGACGCATCATTGCCAATACCACGGACATTCCAGAAAAGCAAATTCGCCATTTAAAAGCGAGAACAACACACCAAAACTAGAGGACTCAGATGAGGTAAAGTGAGTACCGGGTAGATCGGTCGATCTGCTCGGACGCCGCTATAGAGAGTGTGCGAATGGTACGAGGGGTAGCCTGGACTCTACGCGCTCGGCGCCGAGACGCCCTGGGGATAGAGTCGGAATGCAGAGGAGGTGTCACCGAGGACACTTCAAGACCCGGCCCCAATGCCGAAGGCAACGAGGCACCAAGCAGCGAAGGCGAATGCGAAGAATTCCTAGCTAGGCAGGCAAGGCGCTCATTAAGGAGCGCAATCTCAGCCTTACTCATAAGAGGAATGGATATAGACAGAGAACAAGAAGAAGTGGGAAGGGAGCAAGCTGAGGAGCAGTAGTGGGGATAGGAACCCACCAGGTCCGAACGAACCGACTGCTCCTGGGGAAACCGACAGAAAGAGGGAAGACGAGTCAGTCGCATACCAAACTTTTGCAGAAACCAATCAGATAGGAGAGAAGCAGAATAACTGAGAGAAACGAATCGGCATGAGCAATGCGACACCGACAAGGAAGACTCAATCGATGAGGGAGAAAAAGAGGAACGCGAAGCGATGGGTAAAGGAGAAGACGAAAGAGCAGAGACAGAACGGGTCAGTGTAAGGGCGCTAACAGAGTGCGGCCCATATTGCTGTGGGAGTCTCACCAATGCTGAACTGTCACTAATAAAACAGCCCCGCGAAGTAGGTGAGAGTCGCAAGTCGAACCAATTAGAAGGAAAGGAAGAGCATATAAGCTGGCTAAATCTCAGTCTGTCCGTATAGTGGTCAAGAATGGCCACTATACGAGCAGGGCGAGAAGAACGTCCGAACCAACAGCTTTAGTCCCTCAGAAACCTCCGAATATACCTATCGAAATCAGTCAACGAGAAACAATACCAGAAAGACAAAGTCGCTGACGACATAGGTTCGGCCTCGTCAAGACTCAACAAAGAAAACCAACAACGATCAGCCAGCGTAACAACCCAGACAAAGATCCTGGGATGGACACCACCTAATCGACAGACAAAAGCCCACAAACACAATTGCAGCCGGAAATGCTGAAACAGGCATATATTCGACATGGACCCGAAGATCGAAATCAAACCAACAGGCAAAATAGGATCTGACACACTCCCGGTCTCAGAAGAGACGGCAGTGTCAGGGAGCTCACACGAAAGTGTGACAAGGCTCAGGCAACAGAGGCAAACCATATCAACCGACAACCAAAAAACAGCATGCAACCCACAATAATCAACAGAACAATAAAAAGAGATGCTCACCTGCCTACAAAGATCACTACCAACCTGCCAGCCAACGGCCTCAGCAATCGATGCAGCCGAGACCAAAGACTCCAACTCTCCCAAAGCCGAGGCCGGAACCCATCTACCAACCAGGGACAGCCCACAATCGATACTCACCGACAAGGAGGAACTCCCAGACAAAGCCAAAACATCAGCAGCTTTTTGGCAAGGGCGAGAAGATAAAGCGGTCAAATCTTTATCTCCCGCAACACCAACAGCCGAACCAAAGAAAAAATCATCAACAAACGGACAATCAAACGCAGGCGAGGCAATCGACAGGCGAGGCAAGAAAGGAGTGGTTAACTCTCCCATATTCCTCGACAAGCAGCTCACCTCAGGGAATCCACCAGTGGAAAAACTGCTAGAACCACCATCCAAAGAACCAAAACACAACTCAGGAGAACCAAAAGCCAAAACACCCACCGATGGCCCAAAAATCAGCCTTGGCACGAACCGGGTATTGACATCCCGATTCACCAGAGAAGAGGAGCTAATCGAGCAGGGAGTCGATTCCACAAAGCACGGGGACAACTCCATAAACAACCCATCAATCAACAGGAATTTGAATCGAGCCAAGGCGGTGAAAGCCCCAATCGAGAAAACAGAAATCTCAACCGACCTATCACTCGAGAAACACACCGACAACGGTGGAGTCACCACGTCGAGCAAAGCATCGGCGATGGCAGAAAACGAGGGGCAATACCGCACAAAATTACCACTAAAAGAGAAAACCCCCAATTCCATAACAATCGCCCAAAAACAGCAGCGAGCTTTAAAAGCAAGGAAGCAGAGCTAAAGCACCAAGAGGCGCTCGCTGATAAGTCGAACTAACTGGAGAAAATTAACATAATAAGAACCAGGAGATGAGGGACAGAAAGAGAGAACAATCGCGAAATTTAGGCAGCCATTAATAAGTTTTTTGACCGTTGAGAAATGGAAATGTTTTTAATTTCATAATTTATATGTGTGTGTGTATACACACTATGTGTGTTTGGATTTATAAATATACTTATAGGTGTGCGTGTGTGTATTTAAAAATAATAATAATAATTTTGTTACTGTAATACATATATATTGGTCCAAAAAAACTTTATATTATATATATATAATATTTAATATATTTGAATACAAATCACTAATATTTTACATATAAGTAATATTATATATATTTACATAATTTAATATTTATATAAATAACAAGTTTACGTATATACATATATTTGGACAACATATGATACATATAGAATGAGCTAACATGTCTGTTGCGATGTAATTCCCAACATCTATATATATGCATGTTATATCTTGCACGGATTATCATGTTACACATGCACACACATACATATATGTATATGATACATATGTGTACTTATATATTTAATTGAATATAGATTAAATAAAATTCTACAAATTTAAATAAAATAAGAGATTTTGTTTAAATAAAATTTAGAAATGTTCAAAATGAATTAGACCAATATAGATCAAATAAGGAAAAAAAATTGAAATCCACTAATAACTCTCGTTGTTGGCTGACCCAGTTCCAACAGTGATGGTCATTTCTCCCACTCTAAAATGAAAAGTATTTGTCTCAGGCTTCCAACGATCACATAATTCCGTAATAAGATGATGATTTAGTCTAATCTATTCAACTTGCATTGCTTTCCAAAAACCGGCTATTCTTAATTTTTTTTCAATCGAGGATCTTTATAATCAGTTTCTTTAAGCTTGCTAGAATTGTCTGTAGGTTGAACTGTTTGAATGCTCTGATTCATAACAAATAAAAATCAATATTTTATATTGCATTTTCAATATAAAAACCAATGTATATAAAAAAATTACCTCCATAAACGATTGATTTCACTCCAATGTTTATGTTCACTATAAATGACACTTCTATCAACGGGTCTGGGTGACAATTCTACAAAAATTAATCATTCAATACTTAGTCATTAATACCCAATTATTCACAATCAAAATTAAAAATAGGGTTTTCAGTATCAATTAGCTAGCAAGTAATATTTCAATGTTAAGATCTCAGTTGATGGTCTTCACAACGAATCAGTCGTCCCCTCAACGCTTAAGGAGATATTTTTGTGGAAAAGAAATGTGTATGTCATGGGCTCTATTCTCTATTTTCTAGGCGAAGCTAAGTCTCTTTCATCTTTTTATTCTATTTTTACATTAAACGGGGATTTGACCGACTCACACACGAGCAGCGCTCCCGAAGTGAGAAAGGTGATTGGCTTAATTTACTACAACACTGATTATTGTAATAGGTTAACAAAGACCAAAAAATCATTTAATCCCAATTCGCTTTTTTTTTACTTTTATAAGAAAACGAATAAGAACCTTCCATTTTGATATTACACAACTTATTTGAAGCTGATTTAAGGATTAATTTGAATTAGAATTGAAATTGGGAAGATAAAATGGGTTTAGAGTGAGGGAAGGGTTAGGGATTTGATGAAATAGAGAAGGAAAGAGGGGAATGAGGATAAAAAAGACGGGCTCTTTATTTTAGCCCTGAAAATGTATTTACGAATTCCAAAAATACGCAAATACAAATATATAGTATATGTATTTCCGAAACGCGGAAGCTATATTTAAAAATAAAAATTATATAGCTTACGCATTCAAAAAGTGGGCACACTAGAAAAATTAAAAAAAAAAATATTGCTCGCGCATTCCAAAAATGTACAAACTATATAAAAGAAGACAAAATAAAAATTATATAGCTTACGCATTCAAAAAGTGGGCACACTAGAAAAATTAAAAAAAAAATATTGCTCGCGCATTCCAAAAATGTACAAACTATATAAAAGAAGATCTATTTTTGCAATTAGTTTAGTATGAGGTCTAAACTTGCAAAAAGTTTTTTCGGCTGTCCTTTTCAAAAATTTATCCTTATTTTGAAGATTTTTTTAGTTGAAATTTATTAATATAGTAAATCTCCACACTTAATTTACTCTCCCACATTATTCATTTAACTATAAATTAATTAAATTTTCAGAATAATTTAGAATAAAAATATAGCACATTAAAGCGGTCAAGGAAGGGAAAGCTAAAATTCTTTTCTAGTGAATGTTTGTTACTTTTGTAAACATTTAATATATTGTATGGGAGCTTGGATCAGCGGACGGCTTTACTATACTCTCCTTAGGAGTTTACCGGCCCGTCGAGTTCTCTTGGGTTTTCAAAAAAAAAACATTTTATATATTTCAATTTATTTTTCAGAAAGTAAATTAAAAATAAAGAAGATGAAAGTAGATATTAAACGAACACCCTATACGAAGTCAAATTTTATCAAATGAACCTTTGATGGAAAAGGTCATGAAGGAACGATGCTAGTTTGTGTATGATGTAGGACTGTTATGGTAATAGCCACCGTTACCATTTGATAAATACCGTTACCGCATCTTTTTTACTAGTAAACTAAAATTGCTTACGTTAACGTTACCGATCAGCTGGTATACCGAAGACCGGTATACCGATAATCTGGTAACCGTTACACCGGTAATGATACATTACCGTTTGTCTAAATAGTCCATAATTTGACATGTTTTTACTCTATAACGCATATTAAGTTTAGTATTTATAGTATTACTTAATAAAGGACATAAATAGAAAATAAAAGAAATGTATTTGACATTATTTCGCCTAATTACTGAAATAAATTTAATCACTTGTTTGGTTCTAAATAGCTGTATAAAAGCATATCACATGAACACACATACACACACTTGTGTGTGTGTTAAATTGATTGATAAAATTATCGTTACCGTTGGTTTTGAAGAAATGTTACTAATAATTTATCGCAGAAATGGTAAATTTATCGTTACTATACCAATTACACCGGTGTACTGATTTCAATCAAAAAGGACAACTGATTGACGGGTATACGGTATAGTAATGTAAAATTTATCGTTGCCATGACAATTCTAGTATGATGATCAATACTCTGATACGACTGCATTAGGTAGAACTCACCCCTAAAAGCTAGCTTGTAAGGGGAGGGTGCCTAATGGGTTATATACAAGCCAATGTATCACATATTTTACAATATGGGACATATCATTTCACCGCTCTTCGAAAGTCCGACGTCCACGTCGGCCCACTCTATCGACACTGACCCGACGGTAGCCCTTTTTGTCTTTTGGACGGCTTCACTCACCTATCAGTATTTTAATCTAGCCTATAGGTCGCCCCTTTCGTGGCTCGAACTTTCATCAGCGGTTCTCAGTGAAAGCACCGATTGATACGACCGCATTAGGTAGAACTCACCCCTAAAAGCTAGCTTGTAAGGGGAGGGTGCCTAATGGGTTATATACAAACCAATGTATCACATATTTTACAATGTGCGACATATCATACTCTTGCATACAATGAACATGTACAGGATGATTAATTTCAAGGACCATAATCAGCACAAAGTTACAAGATATAGATGCATGCACATAAGAGGTTTATTTTACCAAAACAAGCAGAAACACATGTACAGAAGAGAAGAGGCAGAGGAATATGTTGGCATTATACATGCAGTCATCAATGAACACGACGAGATAAAGAGTAGGAGGAAAGCGCCACAAGCATAACGAGGACGACGGAAGCTACAAGAGTAATAGCAGCAGAAGCACCAATATGGCGACAGTACTTGCTGAATTTGTCGCAGATCTTGACCCATCCAGTGTGTGAATTCCCTTTCAGTCCAATGTAAGCCACTCCACCCGATGAACCCGTTGCTGCTCCCATAACTCCTACCATCAACTGCATGCATTTTTCATGTTTCCATTTTATGCTAATTAGCACCCTTCAGCATTAAAGCAAAATGTAAAAGTAATTTAAGACCGAGTTGATAAAAATTACAGCGTCAAAGAGGATGAGCAGAAACAATAGCTTTGGCGATGGAGAAGGAGCTGAGATAAGAGAGAACGATGCCAGGATAGTTACCATGCTGTAGAGGATGGCAACTGATAGCGCAACCAGCAGATATCTGCATTATTTTTTAATGAAAATAAAGTTGGAATATTTCGTCGTACGGTCGTCCAGTAAAGTCGTCAAATTTACCCTAAAGTTAAAAAATAAACTTAAAAAGGAATCTAATTATCATGAGATTACTTGATAGATGTGTCAGGGATTTTAATTTGTTAAATGATAAAATCAGAAAATGTAAACTTTATAAACAAGGGTTTAAGTTTCCTTAAATTATACAAACCTTAGCAACTCTCTAACCTGAGTAAATATCAGATTTAAACTTTGTATCAATCTGAATTACATATTTGAATCTAGGGTTTTGTACTAAATTGTTGTTAAAGTATAGTGAAATTCTAATAAGTAGTATGAACTCTCTATTATTGATTTTATAATTCAGTTCAAACCAAGTCTATAATATAGAGCACTTTAATATAATCACAACGCAAAAACCGCCGTCTTAAATAGACCTTATTTGTAAAAGCTATTAATTTTATAAAAATTTAAATTTATTAATTAACTTAATTAACACAGCTGAACGGACTCAAACGCTCTAAATTCTTGCATCAGTTGAGACGTTCGCTTCTGACGCGTTAAAAAAAGGAAGCGTGCTAAAATTTGACTGCGAACAGCCCATTAGACTAAATATACATGTAGCAGTAGACGTGTGAAGAATACCAGTTATACGTTTAGGTTAAAAAATCAATATAAAATAAAATCTAATTTTTTTTTTTTTTTTGGATCGTTAGCGATTTGATGTTGAGAATTTTCGTTTGTTGAACAAGTCATGATTATTCAAAACCGATCTCGGGTTTGGTTTTTTATTATTATCCAATAAATCAAGGGACCACCTAACAATATACTACACAATATAGTCGTATACCCTTCTGCAGTTGCATTTGAGTGTGTTTATATATATATATATATATATATATATATATATATATATATATATTGGAGAGTGTGTTTATATATATATATATATATATATATATATATATATATATATATATATATATATATATATATATATATATTGGAGTGCTAGATAGTTTATTTTGTTTTTCAATTGAAAGTGCGCCTAGTCCATTTTATGCAGCCTTTGAACATCAAATCACCGGCTCTTTTTTTTATTAAGCTAAGATATGACATTGCCGTAATATGAATATATGGTAAGAATCTTCAACTAAGATATATTATACAAGTACGTCTTTTCAATGTTAATTGCATACATTCATTATTAATAACTCACATGCCGACTTTTAGGTTATTTGAAGAAAACAATGAGTGTATTTGATTTGGTTTTTTTCGCTTTTGTTTATGCAACGATGTACTATACGGAATTCTATTTTGTTCAACCTGACTTACACTTGATTGATGTTTTATTCACGTAGCAAAATAGCACTCGTACTACATGACTTCACTATAACAATATTGATTATACTGTTGAGGTAGTCAATAATGTTTTATGCAATGTGTACAGTATATTTGGAATGGTCTACAAGAAAACATATTTTTTTTACATAACCAACATCTCTGACTTGATCGTGATGGTATTACTATAAATAATAAATGGTACTTTTTGCACAGGTCCTTATTAAGTTTCAAAATTCACGAAAAGTCATTCAATAAATTTCAGTGTAAATTAGGTTCCTGTTTTTTATTCACGATTATTGCAGAGCATGATGCAACATTTCATACAAGTTGCTGACATTTCCGCAATATTTCTGTACACTGTGAACATAGTGTATGAAGTTGCTGAAATATCAACACTTATTTATAAAAGTTGCTGATATTTCAGCAACATTTATGTACACTGTGAACACAGTTTATGAAAGTTGCTGAAATATCAGCACTTATTTATAAAAGTTGCTGACATTTCAGCAATAATTTTTCTTTGTTTTACAATAAAACTTTGACACAGATAGTTGCTGAAATATCAGCACTTATTTATAAAAGTTGCTGACATTTCAGCAATAATTTTTCTTCGTTTCCAGAAAACAAGGACCCGCTTTACAATGAAAATTTGACAGGAACCCGCTTTACAATATGAAAGTATGATAGGGATGCCTCCCTAATTTCCACAATAATAAATTGTACAAGGAGACTGGTTCGTGCAGGCATTTAAAGATAAAATAAATAATAAAAAAATTGATGTTTGAGACAGTTGAGAACTGTGTGATGGGTATAGCGGTTTCTTAGCACATCATATCTTATTGACTTCGTCAATTGTAAATAACGAATCAAATGGACTTGATTTTCTTTCAAATATATATGGATCAACTAATGTAACTTTCGGCATAAGCATTAAATGATCTTTTTATGTATAAGTTAATTTGAATTTCAAATACTTGTTGATGTCTTTTTGTAAACTAATTGTAAATTTCCTACAGTTTAAATGACCTAATTGAAATAACATTTTTATTTTAGTTGTTCATGAAAATATTTGATATTTGTGTGTATTTATGCATGCGGAATTAGCCGATCCAAAGGAAGACTAATATTTGACCAAATGACTTACACGTGTGATGATAAATATGCAATAATTATAATGTTTTACGAATGAATAACTAATCGGTTAAAGGAAGATTGTAATTTGATTTGAATTTATTGTCAGTGTATAATCATTACAACAAAAGTACTACTTACAGTTAATATTATTGTCCAAAGACTTGATATTAATGTTGTGCTAGGTATCTTGAAAGTGACTTATCAATTATTTGAATTTACAAATGGCTGACATTTGGATATGAGCATATATGGTCAATCTTTATTTCTTTGTTCAAATTTCAACTAATTTGACTAAACCGTATGCCAATTTTAATAATGTTCTCATCTTGTTTGAGACTAACTCTAAGGATTAGCAAGAGTACATGTTATTTTTTGTCTTCTTGACTTCGTGGATCTAGCTGTTGCAATTAGGAGGATCACAAGCACCTCTATTACAGTTGAATGTTCATATAATGTTATGAAGAACATTAAAAGGTAAGATAATTCAAATTGCAATAGTCAAATGATAATAAAATATAATATTTCAAAAACATTTCAAGGGTGTGATAGCCGTAGGAATAATCAATTTAAAAAGTTCTTTACAAACTAAAAAACGTTTTTTTGAAAAAGATAAGGGGAATAAGCACTCTTTATAGTGCTTGATCCCATAAAACCAAAGTACGGAAAACATAAATGAGTAATATATGAAAAGATGTTTCAAAAGTTAAAGACACTCAAGTTATTGTTAATTTATTTTGATACTCTCTTTATTCACAGTATAACCATTTTAAGATTATTATTAATTATTATTTTTAAAAGTAAAATGACCTCTTATTGAGCTCATATCGCATTGTGGAAAGAAGAAGTGCGATTGAAGCATGATAAGATAGAAATTGCTCATTTAACGTACATTGTAAATAAAGGTACAAATAAGTGTAAAGAAGTAATGCTAAGGATGTAAACAAAAAAAATAACATATACAGATATATTTATAGTTGTTTCTTTTATGAAATCTATTGACATATAAATGGAATTTTACTAGATATCACACATGTCGTGGCTAAAAAGATATGCATGTTGTTTGAATTTGTTTGATATTTCTAATGTATTGTCACTTAGACAGATTTCGATTTCTAATTTTGATATGAACAAATTTGATTACTGTTGTTCCTTCGGAAATACTAAGATTAATCTACCAATAAATTCATATATTATTGAAAGTGAATATCTTGAAATTCATGATAAATACCTTTTATAATGAAGCTTTAAATTTGGATATGGTGATTATGTAATTATTTATTCCATCTTACTAAATAATTCTAGTTTGGGGCGTTAAAAATAGCAAATACTTTATTGATATTCTAAGCGGTAAAAGCTATGTTTTATAAACCTACACTAAGAAAAAAAATTAATATGAAAAATGCAATATTTTTTTGAGAATGTTGAGTTTGTGGAGAAATAAAGTATGGACCATTGTCTAGAAAGAGAATCATTATCGTTAATTCAATTACAATTACTTCTTTTGATAATGTATAGGATTTGTTTCCTTTCATTGACAAGACGTAAATTAGGAACCATAATAAGATAATGTTAATCAAAATTCTCTTCAAGTTAAGATTAATGTCTTAAGAAATCAACCTCAAGGTGCAAGGTCACTAAGGAAATCCACTTGAAAGGGAAGAAATACTATTCTAAATGACAATGTATTATCTCCTTAGAGATAAATAATGGATCGGTGAAGATGATTCCGTGGACTTACATCAATCTATATAAGGTACTAATTTGAATGTGGATTTAAGTTACGAATATATAGTTTAAATCTATAAGGACAATAAGATTTGAGATCTTTTCCCCTACCTTAAGGTAACAAGATCATTGATTATGAATAACAATTCAAAACCAAAAGGGATCAATGGGTAATGTAGAGTATAAGGCACTTTATAGAAAAGATTATGCTTAAAAGGTTTTTTTTTAAGAGAATTTCTCTTTGGTTTTTAAAAAAGGCTCTTTAGAATTATTTTGGAACTTGTTGCATATTATAATTTTGAGCAATATTGGAAGGATACTAAAATCGTGTTTCTCAATAGAGACATTAATAAAACAACTTAAGAAACTTACATATAGATTACTCTTTTGTATTAGGATTCAAATATACCGTTATTATTCATGGGGTGATATTTGGATTATCACAAAAGAGCTAGAGAGATAAGTGCATAAAAAAGATTTGGTATCCAAATTGCAAATTAATTGATTCTTTTTTACCAAAAGAGATAATTGTTGTCTTATATAGTGGTATAAGAACATCCTTGAAGCAAAAAAAATACAAAAGATTCGTCATGCATTTGCGGTGTGGAATGCTAAAGCATATACACATATGAATGTCGTGTGTATTATTTGGCAGATATCTTACTGGTATTGAAGGTACACAATAGCTAGTAACCAAATGACTATGAGATATTTTAAGGAAAAAAATTATATGCTCATGTGTAAAACATCGGATTGGTTGGAGATCATGAAATATTACGATCTGAATAGTTTGAATGTCATGAGTATAAAAGATTCACTTAAGGTAAAATTTTTTTGAACGGAGCTATATAAGAAAAGTTGTCATACAGACACTTATAGCCTTCTCTACTGTGAGAATAATTTTTATTTTCTGTTATGCGGCATCCAACAATAAAAAATAATTGCAAAATTTTGTCACAAAGTAGTTAAAAAAGAAATTGGATGACCATTAAAGTGATATTATGACAATAAACAACATATTATTTTCCAAATTATACAAGCCTTAACAACTTTCCAACTCTTTTCTATGGAGAGCTAATAACAGATTTATAATTTGTGTTAATTTGGAAGACCAAATCAAAATTTTTTAATCCTCGATCGATAAGAAACTATGAATTCAAGTACGCTTGCGCTAATTTATTTATCTTTCTTATAGTTTCTTTTAAATTAAACCAACATGGTTTACATAAGCCATATTTGAATCTAGAGTTTCATATTTGATTGTTGCTAAATATATTAAAAAGGCTAACAAATAAACAAACAGACCGATATGTTAGACAGTTCTTAGTTCAGTTTTTCATGTACGCATATCTTGTGATATTAGTTGTTGTATTCTAATACACTGCTATAAGTATATGTATACCAAAGTGCATGCACTTGAGTTCGAATATTAAAGGATGAGTGTTTCTGATAATAGGAAAAGTTGCTTTAGTTAGCCACATGAGTAATAGTTTGTGTTTCCTCAAATAAAAACGGACTACAGCTTGATTGTAATCGTACTGTTGGTTAACGACACTCACGCAAATTGTTTTTTGGATGGGAGTTGCATGCAAATATTAAACAAACGTACGGTTAATATTTGTATTACATGAATGAAGGTTATAAAGTCATGGATGGATAAACTTACATGAAGGCGGGAGAATGAGTGAATTTAGCATCGCGTGAGACAGAGGAAGGAAAGGGTGGTGGAAGCATAGTGGGGAACACTTTGCTCTGGTTGCTAGTAACCAGAACCACCAACCCAGTAACCGAGCATGCCAGCAGCAAAATCCTGAGGCTCAAGTCCGCTACAAAGTAATTTATTGCTCGTGCTCTTCCTGAACTCTCTCCAGATTCTGCTTGCACCATCTTCCTTGAATCGTTCATCGGTTCTACTTCCATTAATTATTATATTTTATATTTTCGTTTCTTACAGTTTAGTTTAGTGGTTAACCGCTGCATTTACGAACCCAGCAGTACGGTACGGGTTATTATATACAAGAGCAGAGCAGTGCATGTAAGACTTCTTTTTTCCTTGATTTCTGGTGCCGTTTCCAGACAGGAGTCTAGTTTTGTTTTGTGTTTAATTATGAATAGGACGTTCTGCAGCGTACGGTTGTAAATGTAGGAGTTGTGCAGTAGGAATTAAAAGCCGAGTGGTGTAAAAGCAATGTCATGTTCCTACTACGCCCATCTGTGTATCATAGTTTGGGGTTTGAAGAATCAAGTTTATACTTAAGATTTGACTTTAAACTGTCAGACTTATCCAAACAATCACTTGTTGCTATTGTTTTATGATATATCCTTCTTTATGTTTGCGTCCACGCAAAAATTTAAGTCTTAAAGTTTGACCGGTTACAACAACTCCAATTTACCAGAAGACGCAGTACTTGCTTTAATTGTAGTACAAATTTATAATACGGTATGAAATTTAGCATATACGTGTCCTTCAAATCAAAATTTGATCTATGTGGCCGAAATTTGATATAACAAATTCGTATCATGGTTTTCTTTCTATAATTTAGTCAAAGAGATGGGGATATTTCACATTTACGTATTATTTGTTGGTAGATGGATCGTGGTTTTATTTTCTAAAATGACACGTAACGATGCATTTTTAATACTGAAAAGCAGACAAGTTAAAAAGGTATATTTCATACAACTCCGATCAAATTATATATCAACAGAAAAGAAAAAAGTCAAAAAATAAAACTATTACAAATAAAAATGGTTTAAAACCTTATTGGAAACAATAGTGATAATTCTCCCTGTCAAACTCAATATTTACTTCTTTTTTTACACAACGAAGAGAAAGCAAATTGTGCACCTAACTTGTTATGTTCTGAACGATGATCAAATTACGAGAATGGGCTTTAAAGAATTTTTGGATTATAGCATCTGGTCAACTCCTTCCTTCCAATTTTAATATACAAATCACCATCTTCTAATTTTATGTAAATTAGGTCTCTATCGACATTTCTTTCAACAACTCGGAATTTTATTCTTTGATTTTGAATATTTTATTTATTTTAAACATTGAAATAATTGGTTTTAAGGTTTTAAACTTGAATTCAAATATATGGATTATTTAAATATTTGAATTGTGAATTTAATATTTGAATAGTAATTTTGATATCTTGATTTTGAATTGAATATCAATTATATGGAATTAATGGTCTAATTTAACTCTTTTTAATTAATAAATAATAACGGCGAATTCATTTTAAAAACTTATTTGCAATAATAAATGGTTCAAATAAATAATAAAAAAAATCAATTTGTTAATATAACGATTGGATTTTTATTGACGTATTTTTAATTTAATTATTTAAAATTTTCATAATTTTTAATTTGGAAATTATTTAAAATTATTGTTTGACGATTTTTCGACAAACGATGATATTTTTATGGTTTTACAGAATCAGCTAACCAGTGTGTTTGCGCCAAAAATGGTCACAAACCCCAAATATCATGAAAGCACCAGTGTGTGAACACAAATCAGCAGTATACAATCACAGATCACAGATCTAAGTAATGTAGAGGATAAAAGTGAAGAATAATAAACTTGAAACAGAAAGAAATAGACAGAGACACAAGGTTTATAGTGGTTCGACGATCTAGCATACGTCCACTTTGAAGTAGTTTGCTTTATTGATTTATCTTTGACGATTACAAGTGAATTCAACGAATTACAGCAGGTAATTATGATTTGCAGTAGTGGAATTCGTTGGTAGCAGCAGCAATGGAGTTCAGATCTGGATTCGACAGAGTCTGGGTGTTCAAGATCTCAAAGAAGAAGAAGAACCCCTTTTCTGTTGGCTTTGGGGGTCTATTTATAGGTGTAGGAGGCTGGTATTTCGCTCAGATCTCGGGGGACCCTCTTTGGCACGTGACCAGGCCCGCACGCCCAAGCCCGTGAAGTTTCGGTCCGATCCGTGATCGATACGAACGGATTTTGAATCGATCAAGATTTCATCCAATGGAGTCAAAATTTGGCATGGACATTCTTTAGCATGCACGTAGTCTTCTGTGAAAATTTTATAGCATTTGGACTTGTGGATTAGGAGATATGATCGATACGAAGTGGGATTCCCGGTAGGCTGTTTTGTTCGACTCGCTCTGTTCGACTCGGTTACAAATCAGCCCAGTTCGTATCGATGCGAGTCCCTTCGTTCGTATCGATGACTTATGCTTTCGTTCGCCTCGATTGCCATGCTCTGTTATGTGGATGTGAAGTAGATCGAGTCGGAGCGTGGTTCTCTAATGGAGTCGTAGAGGAGCGAGTCGAAGTGTGATTCTGTATTGGAGTTGAAGCGGAGAAGGCGGAGCGAGTCGAAGTAAGCAGATGGAGCGAGTCGAAGTATGCAAGCGGAGCGAGTCGAAGTAAGCAGACGGAGCGAGTCGAAGTAGGCAAGCGGAGCGAGTCGAAGTATGCTTTCCTGTGGGATGCGAACTGGGCAAGTCGAAGAAGGCATCTGATGGAGGCGAAGCAGAGCGAGTCGAAGCAGGCTTGAAGCGGAGCGAGTCGAAGTGTGCACTCCTGATGGATTCGAACTGGAGCGAGTCGGTGAAGGCTGTTTTTACTCAACTTTGCATCGTTCGTAACTCGAGCGTACGAACTCGGATTGACCTGAAATTTGGAACGTTGACTCTCACAGCTTCGCTTGCCGTGTCATACCAATTTTAGTTTGATCCGCACTTGGACAAAATTCGTCGATATCCATAGTGAGCCTGTGTATAATCGTTCTCTAGGACGGACTGTCATTGGTTACTAGTCAATTCCTTGGTGTCACGGCTTTGCCAAAGGCGGGATAACATTTGCCCCCCAAAGTACATCTTGTGGAAACATGATGTGCTTTGAAATGCTGCAATCTTTACTTTGAATAGTTATCGTTTCTTCGATGAAAGTTGTTGCTTTGTAATGCCATGAGCCGTTCGAGGCGAATTATGACCGTTCGTGGTCGGGTGCCGTTCGAGGCGAATTGTGACCGTTCGTGGTCGAGTGCCGTTCGAGGCGAATTTTGTGTGCCCGGGGGGGACTTAGTATTAACAATGTCAGATTTCATGTTCGAGTGAGTTTCTGAACTGTTTGTGGTGGCGGTTTATCGCCATTTCAGAGCATGCCCGAGGACCGTTCGCGATCCCTTACATGTGCAAGTGGTTTAGCCGTTGTGGAATCATAGGTAGTGGATTTTTGTTCAAAATGAGTTTTTCAACAGAGATGTTCAACAAAATCAGGTTCAAACATTAGAAGTGGAAAATACAGGTAAAATAGGGACGTCAAAGTGCAAACACCTACACCGTTGCGATCGGCAGTCGTATCAGAGCATGCCTGAGGATCGTTCACGGTCCTGTACATGTGTAAAAAGACTAAGTCGCGTTGGTGTGGAGTTTGCTACTTATTCGTCATTATCCCAATCAATTGATGACAAGCTGACGCCTCGATCCTGAGCCATCTCCAGTAGGTGCAGGTGGTGGCCGCTACCGCTCCACCGTTGGTGTTCCCCTTCTTACATACTGCGATAGCAGACCATTCCGGATATGTCCCTCAACCTCATCCTTCAAGTGTCTGCACTCATTCGTGCTATGGCCAGTCAGCTCGTGGAATAAGCAGTACTTGTCTGACCTTCTTTCGTTGTTGGTCGGATCCCTTCTTATTGGCTTTCGATAAGGAATCTTTCCCTTAGTGTCCTGGTAGTTTCGCTCCAAAGTCTCATTCAACTCCGTGTAGGAGGTGAATCTTGGTTCCTTCCGTGGTCGCGCCGGTCCATCGCCATAATCCTCAGCTTTTCGTTTCCCTCTGTCAGTTCCTGAATCTGTTTTAGGAGGGTTTTCACCCTTGACCGTGTAAACCTCAGTTCCTTCTCCTTCCTCTCTTTCAGCATTTGCATCCTCTAATCGTAAAAATCCTTCAGCCTCGTGATAAAACTCTCCTAGATCCAAAGGGGGATCCCTTGTTAATGAATTCTTGAACTCTGTGCCATCAGCTATGCCAGATACAACTGCCATCAAAACCATGGATGGATCGGGTCGATCCACTGATGTTGCCGCTGCATTGAATCGCGTCAGAAAGTTCCTCAAAGACTCCCCGCTTCTTTGCTTCAGTGCTGCCAGACTCATCACATTCTTGGGTCTTGAAATGTGAACTCTGAATTGCCTCATAAACCTCTCAGTCAGGTCGGTCCATGTTCCTATGGAGCCACTCTCCAGTTTTCTAAACCAAAGCGCTGCAATTTCTGTCAAATACAATGGGATGCACCGGGCCATGACCTCCTTCGATGCTCCCAACACCTCCATATGCCTCATGTATCGTGTCAGATGCACTCCAGGATCTGTCGTTCCATCATACGTCTTTAATGTTGGTAGCTTGAATTTTGGCGGATTCATAGCTTGCCTGATCGTAGGAGCAAAGGGACTCCTATTCGCATCCTCCAGATCTCTATTCACTAGTCCACCTCTCATGGCGCGTCTGACCATCTCCGCCAATCTGTCACTATCTCCAAGTTGTAGTCCTTGTCCGTTGTTTCCGATTTGCCCCCCGAGTTCACGAGGGATTCCTGGAGCCTGCTCTCCTGAACGAGCATTCGCTTCACTCTCAACGCCGTGCTGTGCAGCTCCTCCTGGTACTGCTCCTGGGATCGGGTTAACATGCTCTGGGTAAGTGCCCCCTAGTTCTGGGGCTGTGCCAGATGGTCCTGCTCCATTCTGAACTCTGGTTTGCTCCTTGATTTGGCGCTCCAAGCTGCCCAATCTGAAGAAGCAAGTTCTGGATCATTTCCTCTTGTCTTTTCATCATTGTCTCTATCTCATTCCTGGTGATGAAGATCGATGTCTGATTTGCACCTGAGGAAGCCTCTTGACTCCCTTCATGCTGACCTCTCTCTAGCCTTTGTCTTCTATTTGATTGCCTTGTCATAGCTCATCAGATCTGAATTCTCTAAGCCTTCAAATTCAATTTCCAAATGATAGAATCCTGAGTTCAGCTCTCAGTGAAAGCACCAAAGTGTTTGCGCCAAAAATGGTCACAAACCCCAAATATCGTGAAAGCACCAGTGTGTGAACACAAATCAACAGTATACAATCACAGATCACAGATCTAAGTAATGTAGAGGATAAAAGTGAAGAATAATAAACTAGAAGCAGAAAGAAATAGACAGAGACACAAGGTTTATAGTGGTTCGACGATCTAGCCTACGCCCAATTTGAAGTAGTTTGCTTTATTGATTTATCTTTGACGATTACAAGTGAATTCAACGAATTACAGCAGGTAATTATGATTTGCAGTAGTGGAATTCGTTGGGAGCAGCAGCAATGGAGTTCAGATCTGGATCTGGCAGAGTCTGGGTGTTCAAGATCTCAAAGAAGAAGAAGAACCCCTTTTCTGTTGGCTTTGGGGGTCTATTTATAGGTGTAGGAGGCTGGTATTTCGCTCAGATCTCGAGGGACCCTCTCTGGCACGTGACTATGCCCGCACGCCCAAGCCCGTGAAGTTTCGGTCCGATCCGTGATCGATACGAACAAATTTCGTATCGATCAAGATTTCATCCAATGGAGTCGAAATTTGGCGTGGACATTCTTTAGCATGCACGTAGTCTTCTGTGAAAATTTTATAGCATTTGGACTTGTGGATTAGGAGATATGATCGATACGATGTGGGATTCCCGGTAGGCTGTTTTGTTCGACTCGCTCTGTTCGACTCGGTTACGAATCAGCCCAGTTCGTATCGATGCGAGTCCCTTCGTTCGTATCGATGAGTTATGCTTTCGTTCGCCTCAATTGCCATGCTCTGTTATGTGGATGTGAAGTAGATCGAGTCGGAGCGTGGTTCTCTGATGGAGTCGTAGAGGAGCGAGTCGAAGTGTGATTCTGTGTTGGAGTTGAAGCAGAGAAGCCGGAGCGAGTCGAAGTAAGCAGACAGAGCGAGTCGAAGTAGGCAAGCGGAGCGAGTCAAAGTATGCAAGTGGAGCGAGTCGAAGTAAGCAGACGGAGCGAGTCGAAGTAGGCAAGCGGAGCGAGTCGAAGTATGCTTTCCCGTGGGATGCGAACTGGGCGAGTCGAAGAAGGCATCTGATGGAGGCGAAGCGGAGCGAGTCGAAGCAGGCTTGAAGTGGAGCGAGTCGAAGTGTGCACTCCTGATGGATTCGAACTGGAGCGAGTCGGGGAAGGCTGTTTTTACTTAACTTTGCATCGTTCGTAACTCGAGCGTACGAACTCGGATTGACCTGAAATTTGGAACGTTGACTCTCACAGCTTCGTTTGCCATGTCATACCAATTTTAGATTAATCCGGACTTGGACAAAATTCGTCGATATCCATAGTGAGCCTATGTATAATCGTTCTCTAGGACGGACCATCATTGGTTACTAGTCAATTCCTTGGTGTCACGGCTTTGCCAAAAAGCGAGATAACATTTGCCCCCAAAGTACATCTTATGGAAACATGATGTGCTTTGAAATGCTGCAATCTTTACTTTGAATAGTTATCGTTTCTTCGATGAAAGTTGTTGCTTTGTAATGCCATGAGCTGGATGTTCATATCCTGTTGATGATGACCTGCAAAGGAATTGATAGTTTTATTTGACCACGAATGACGATCGTTCGGGATCATATGTCATTCGAGGTTATATGTGACCGTTCGTGGTCGGATGCCGTTCGCGGCTAAGGGTGACCGTTCGCGGTCAGGGTACCGTTCGAGGCGATTTGTGACCGTTCGTGGTCGGGTGCCGTTCGAGGCGAATTGTGACCTTTCGTGGTCGGGTGCCATTCGAGTCGAATTGTGACCGTTCGTGGTCGGGTGCCGTTCGAGGCGAATTGTGACCGTTCGTCGTCGGGTGCCGTTCGAAGCGAATTTTGTGTGCCCGGGGGGGACTTAGTATTAACAATGTCAGATTTCATGTTCGAGTGAGTTTCTGAACTGTTTGTGGTGGCGGTTTATCGCCATTTCAGAGCATGCCCGAGGACCGTTCGCGATCCCTTACATGTGCAAGTGGTTTAGCCGTTGTGGAATCATAGGTAGTGGATTTTTGTTCAAAATGAGTTTTTCAACAGAGATGTTCAACAAAATTAGGTTCAAACATTAGAAATGGAAAATAAAGGTAAAATAGGGACGTCAAAGTGCAAACACCTACACCATTGCGATCGGTAGTCGTATCAGAGCATGCCTGAGGATCGTTCGCGGTCCTGTACATGTGTAAAAAGAAAGTCGCGTTGGTGTGGAGTTTCTACTTATTCGTCATTATCCTAATCAATTGATGACAAGCTGACGCCTCGATCCTGAGCCCTCTCAAGTAGGTGCAGGTGGTGGCCGCTCCCGCTCCACCGTTGTTGTTCCCCTTCTTACATACTACGATAGCAGACCATTCCGGATATGTCCCTCAACCTCATCCTTTGAGTGTCTGCACTCATTCGTGCTATGGCCAGTCAGCTCGTGGAATAAGCAGTACTTGTCTGACCTTCTTTCATTGTTGGTCGGATCCCTTCTTATTGGATTTCGATAAGGAATCTGCCCCCTGGTGTCCTGGTAGATTCGCTCCAAAGTCTCATTCAACTCCGTGTAGGAGGTGAATCTTGGTTCCTTCCGTGGTCGCGTCGGTCCATCGCCATAATCCTCAGCTTTTCGTTTCCCTCTGTAGTTCCTGAATCTGTTTTAGGAGGGTTTTCACCCTTGACCGTGTAAACCTCAGTTCCTTCTCCTTCCTCTCTTTCAGCATTTGCATCCTCTAATCGTAAAAATCCTTCAGCCTCATGATAAAACTCTCCTAGATCCATAGGGGGATCCCTTGTTAATGAATTCTTGAACTCTGTGCCATCAGCTATGCCAGATACAGCTGCCATCAAAACCATGGATGGATCGGGTCGATCCACTGATGTTGCCGCTGCATTGAATCGCTTTAGAAAGTTCCTCAAAAACTCCCCACTTCTTTGCTTCAGTGCTGCCAGACTCATCACATTCTTGGGTCTTGAAATGTGAACTCTGAATTGCCTCATAAACCTCTCACTCAGATCAGTCCATGTTCCTATGGAGCCACTCTCCAGCTGTCTAAACCAAAGCGCTGCAATTTTTGTCAAATACAATGGGAAGCACCAGGCCATGACCTCCTCCGATGCTCCCAACACCTCTATATGCCTCTTGTATCGTGTCAGATGCACTGCAGGATCTGTCCATCCATCGTACGTCTCTAATGTTGGTAGCTTGAATTCTGGCGGATTCCTAGCTTGCCTGATCGTAGGAGCAAAGAGACTCCTATTCACATCCTCCAGATCTCTATTCACTAGTCCACCTCTCATGGCGCATCTGACCATCTCCGCCAATCTGTCACTATCTCCAAGTTGTAGTCCTTGTCCGTTGTTTCCGATTTGCCCCCCCGAGTTCACGAGGGATTCCTGGAGTCTGCTCTCCTGAACGAGCATTCGCTTCTCTCTCAACGCCGTGCTGCACAGCTCCTCCTGGTACTGCTCCTGGGATCGGGTTAACATGCTCTGGGTAAGTGCCCCCTAGTTCTGGGGCTGTGCCAGATGGTCCTGCTCCATTCTGAACTCTGGTTGCTCCTTGATTTGGCGCTCCAAGCTGCCCAATCTGAAGAAGCAAGTTCTGGATCATTTCCTCTTGTCTTTTCATCATTGTCTCTATCTCATCCCTGGTGATGAAGATCGATGTCTGATTTGCACCTGAGGAAGCCTCTTGACTCCCTTCATGCTGACCTCTCTCTAGCCTTTGTCTTCTATTTGATTGCCTTGTCATAGCTTTTCAGATCTGAATTCTCTAAGCCTTCAAATTCAATTTCCAAATGATAGAATCCTGAGTTCAGCTCTCAGTGAAAGCACCAAAGTGTTTGCGCCAAAAATGATCACAAACCCCAAATATCGTGAAAGCACCAGTGTGTGAACACAAATCAGCAGTATACAATCACAGATCTAAGTAATGTAGAGGATAAAAGTGAAGAATAATAAACTTGAAACAGAAAGAAATAGACAGAGACACAAGGTTTATAGTGGTTCGGCGATCTAGCCTACGTCCACTTTGAAGTAGTTTACTTTATTGATTTATCTTTGACGATTACAAGTGAATTCAACGAATTACAGCAGGTAATTATGGTTTGCAGCAGTTGAATTCGTTGGTAACAGCAGCAATGGAGTTCAGATCTGGATCCGGCAGAGTCTGGGTGTTCAAGATCTCAAAGAAGAAGACGAACCCCTTTTCTATTGGCTTTGGCGGTCTATTTATAGGTGTAGGAGGTTTGTATTTCGCTCAGATCTCAGGGGACCCTCTCCGGCACGTGACCAGGCTCGCACGCCCAAGCCCGTGAAGTTTCGGTCCGATCCGTGATCGATACGAACAGATTTCGTATCGATCAAGATTTCATCCAATGGAGTCGAAATTTGGTGTGGACATTCTTTAGCATGCACGTAGTCTTCCGTGAAAATTTTATAGCATTTGGACTTGTGGATTAGGAGATATGATCGATACGAAGTGGGATTCCCGGTAGGCTGTTTTGTTCGACTCGCTCTGTTCGACTCGGTTACGAATCAGCCCAGTTCATATCGATGCGAGTCCCTTCGTTCGTATCGATGACTTATGCTTTCGTTCGCCTCGATTGCCATGCTTTGTTATGTGGATGTGAAGTAGATCGAGTCGGAGCGTGGTTCTCTGATGGAGTCGTAGAGGAGTGAGTCGAACTGTGATTCTGTGTTGGAGTTGAAGCGGAGAAGGCGGAGCGAGTCGAAGTAAGCAGACGGAGCGAGTCGAAGTAGGCAAGCGGAGCGAGTCGAAGTATGCAAGCGGAGCGAGTCGAAGTATGCAAGCGGAGCGAGTCGAAGTAAGCAGACGGAGCGAGTCGAAGTAGGCAAGCGGAGAGAGTCGAAGTATGCTTTCCTGTGGGATGCGAACTGGGCGAGTCGAAGAAGGCATCTGATGGAGGCGAAGCGGAGCGAGTCGAAGCAGGCTTGAAGCGGAGCGAGTCGAAGTGTGCACTCCTGATGGATTCGAACTGGAGCGAGTCGGGGAAGGCTGTTTTTACTCAACTTTGCATCATTCGTAACTCGAGCGTACGAACTCGGATTGACCTGAAATTTGGAATGTTGACTCTCACAGCTTCGCTTGCCGTGTCATACCAATTTTAGCTTGATCCGGACTTGGACAAAATTCGTCGATATCCATAGTGAGCCTGTGTATAATCGTTCTCTAGGACGGACCATCATTGGTTACTAGTCAATTCCTTGGTGTCACAGCTTTGCCCAAAGGCGGGATAACACAGTGTATATTATTATTGTTTTGAGGTCGCGTCGTAGTTTTGAGCACAATCGTATTTTGTTTTGTTGCTCATGATTTGTACGCGAACGAAAATCTGTACGACGGGATGCCAGAATTTGCAAATTAAATATAAGTCAAACACTTGGGCAAAATCATTCCACAAGTTTTCTCTCACCTTTTCATTGTTCTATCAAAATCAAAACAAAAAACAAAGTGAGAAAAGCAAACTTTAAAATTCCATATCTCGTGATTTACTAAACTAAAAATCCTATAACAAGGAGCTTTGGTATGTGATTTGATGGGGTCGGTGATGGTTTGGTGAGAGCGGCAATTGAACAATGGGTGGCGTGAGTGAGTATGAACTAGGGTTTTGGAGTATGAATCAGGTTTTGATTCTTGAACAATATAAGGCGAATCGAAGTTTGGATTGGGGTTTGTAGGCTAGAATGGCACCTCGTGGTCGATTTTGACGAAGCTCGGTGCAATTTTTGGTCGCATGACATTATGTGGTTCCTGTCGATATGGGCTAGGTCGTGACTAAGAGGGGCCATGCGAGCATGAGATGTCGAAGGAGAGGAGGTGGAGGTAAGGAGTTTAGTGGTGAAGTCGGATTTGAGTTTAGCGGAGCGTGGAGGGAGATAGAGGTGGATTTGAACGGACGACTATGGTGGAGGAAGCTACATGTTTAAGCGAGAATGGTCTTAAGGAAGAAAGAGTTTAAATTAACTAATGGGTAATTAGTATTATAAAGATAATTAGTGTATTTAATTATAATTTAAAAATCGATGACTTATAAAATTTATAACTCTCTTATACAAGGTCCAATCGAGACGCAGTCCTTGAGTTGCGTTCGTAATAGGAATGGCTACGCGATGAAATTAGTTTAGTTGAATTTGGAGCAAGTGAAAATTTAAGCTAAAATCGAATATTGTTCGATTTTAGTTCAAACTGAAATGCCTAAGCGTTTGCTGAAACTTTGATGAGTTAAACTCAACTTTTTGGATAATTAGTATGATATATAGTAGATAAAGTTTACTGTTTGTGTTTGGATGAATTTTTGATTGATTTGGTTAAATATTTGCTTTTAAAAAGCGATTGACATTAAAATTGGAAATACATGAATTTAGTAAAAAAAATCCGGATTTCTCCAAATTGTGATTTTTTATTTCCAGTTATATTCCTATTTATTTTATTTCAGTTATATACCTGTTATATAGATTTGTTAAATGTCAAAAATTTGATTGTTTGGCCATATTGGATGTCATACTAACATATGTTAAAAATTGAACATTTTTAGTGGAAAAGGTTAATAGCATTGGTTAAATGTTATAGTAACTATTGACTCGATATAATATTTTGATAATACTATTAATTGCTATTTGATTTGGAAATAGTTTCGATTTGGAAAATACGATATGTAAAACTGCTTTTTGGACTTTCCGAGATATTTTATTTAAAAATAGTTTTTGAACTACACTATTTCATTTCTACCCTTTTATTTGTCTTTTCTTAATGTTTGGAATTGTTTTTAATTATTTTGGAAAAGTATCTAATTTATAGAAAAGTTATTAAAATAATGAATGTTTACTTTAAAAGAAAATAAAACGGTGTTATCTTTTATTTTAAGGAGATTTTATGTTTAAAAGAAGATAGAAATATTTTGGAATAATATATTTATGAAACGATTTATAAAGAAATATTGTTTAAAAATAGGATAGATTTATAAATATTATTTTAGTAGTAAAAGATAGTTTTAAATAGTGTTTTATAAATAAAAGAATGGTTTTATAAATGATATTCTATAAAATGAAAATTAATACCATTTTGATAAATTGGAATAATTAATTCCATTTGTGGAATTATGGTGATATGGAATGATCATTTTATGGAAAAATGTGGTATTATTTTGGAAATGAAGATTTGTGTTAAAAATATGAGTTTTATAATTATATTTGGAGTTGTGTTTAATATTTTGAGTTTTGTTTATAAAAAGAGTTTTGTAATTATATTTAGAAAATTATAAAAGGAGTTTTATAAATGAATTGGATTTTTATAAAATGAGTTACAAATAAATTTGGGATTTATAAATGAGTTTTACAAATGAAATTTTATAAAAAGAAGTTTTATAAAGGAATTTATAAACAGTATAAAGGATGTGTACAAGGGAGCTTATTTAATAATTTTGGGGATTTATAAAAAAGGAGGTTTCTACTTATGTTTATATATTTATAAAGGGAATTTTATAATTTATAAATAATATTTTTATAAAAGAAGTTTGTAAATAAAAGGAGTTATATAATGGAATTTTATAAAAGGGATTTGTAAAATGATTGAGACCCGATTTCCATAATTGATTGTTTTTTTTATACGGTGGTATAAAAAATATTATTTTCATACTTAACACCAAATTTTGAGGTATGGAAACTCGTCTCTATCTTGAGAACTAAGAATATGTATCGAGAGAAGGTTAGTTTTCTGACTTGTCCGATCTCATTGTTAATTGGGAGATAGTACTGTTTAAAATCAGAGTGTGGCATTAAGTATATTTGGTCTAATTTTCATATGATCAATTTACTTACGCCAAAGGTGTTCTGGGTTTAGTATTGTAAATATTTTTAAATGACATTTGTTTTAACCCAATTAAATATGGTTTCGGAAATGTAATGTTTTGTGAACAGGGAAAAGTGTTCCTATGTTTGAAAGTGAAATTAATATTTTGTGAATATACTTATATAGTTGAGAAAAGCATACTGATATTTTCAAGTATTGAAAAGGGTAGAAAGGATTTGTGGGTATGTCTTTGTAAATGTATTTAATACAAGAATTTACAAAGTGAGTCTAATTAATGAAAAGATTAATTTAAAAGCTTAGTGGTTACTTATGTGCTTAACCGTGCATGGTTTTCTTGTGAAATTTAAATATCCGATTTAATTGTTTGTTTATTTGATAGTTAATAACCAACTATCAAATGATGGTCAGCTTTTAAAACTATCATTATCGGTTCAAAGAGACCGGGATCAGATATATTATCCAAAAACTTTCCTTATTCTAAGACAAAACCTCTTTAATAAACTTAAATCAGTAAAGTTTTTTTTGATAAAATCAACTATTTAGAACAACTTTTAAATAAATAAGTTATTATTTAAAACATCCTTCATTAAATTTACCTTTAAATCATATTAACAACAAAATAAATGATTTTATAACAAACCTTTAAAAAGTATTAAATTACTTCAAAACATCTTTAATAAAAACATTACTTAATCATCCTTTAAATATCTTATTTAAAATGGTAATAAACTTTAAACCCATTTTTTCAAAAAGGATAAAATAAAACATTTGACTTCACAAAATTAGAAAAAGGCTTAGTGACCACAATTGTTTATATTTTAATTCAGTTTAACTTATCTAGATTATATCATGATTATTTACATAATAAATAGGGACGTAAAGGGAATTAGCCAACAACAAACAAATCAACATATCAGTAAGATGTCCAAGTTACTATAATTGCAGATGGGGATGTGCTCTGCTAAACACATGTCCAAGTTAATATAATAGAAGAATGGTGTTTGGTTCTGCTAACAAATGTCAAATATAACTTAATTAGCAGAGTATTGATTTATTCTGCTAAACAAATGTCACTGGATTTCATATTCAATGAAGCTACTTAAAGGTGATTGACAAAGAAATCCCTTGGATTTAAAATATTCATTAAAAGAGAGTTGCTTTAAACAAAGCCAATCTTTAGAAATAAAGCGGTCTAAAACTATAAAACTTTTATTTAATAATTAAATAACATTTCAACTTTTTATTTTAATAATTAATAATTAAACAATAATTAACTATTAAATAAATAATTAAATATTAATTATCCTCTAACTAAATAATTAAATAATAGTTAATCTTTGAATAAATCTTTAAAACATAATTAATCTTTAATTAATAATTAAATAAAATTTTAAACCTCCGTTAGATAATAATTTTAATTTTAATTATGTCTTTAACTAAATCTTAATTTAATTAGTAATTAATTAAGTATTTAAACCATTCTGTAATAGTAAATTAACAATTAACTCTTGATTACTAATTAAATAATAATTAATCCTTAAATAAATTAGTAATTAATAATAAAACTTTAATTAGTTAACTAATTATAATTAATTTAATTTATAATTAAGTATTATTTTCTTTTATTAACTAATAATTTAGTACTAATTACCTTGTTTAATTAATTAATTAATCGTTAAATAAATGAATAAATAAATAAATATATTTATTTTAAATACTTATAATAAGTTTTGAAAACACTTTTCCAAAACGATTCTTAAGTTAAAACACTTTTAGTTTTGCAAAAAGAGTTCGTTTTATGAACTGCATTTATAGCGATTATTGCTATATGACCCGTAATTTTCAAAATTTGTTTAATATATCAAAAGGCTTTAAAATACTTAGTTTTCATATACTAACTACTTTTATACCTTAATATAAGATTTTGAAACAAAATTAAGGTTTTGGGAACTAAATTAAAGTTTTAAAACTTGTAAACTTTCAAAACAATTCTTAACTAGTTTTCAAAACAAAGGATCTCTATGTCGCTACCTTACAAATTAGAGTGTTAACTTTTCTTAATATACAACATCATAAGCAAGTGTACCAACATATATCCATGACATAATCAACATACACAAGCAAAAGTGTTAACTAACTATTAATTAACTAAATTTCATTTTCAAATTTAGTACACCACTTCCAAGCACATACATATGCATACATCAGCAAAACAACCACAACGTTTTCTAAACCAAACATCCAACATACTTAACAACTAAATAACAATATTATTATCAAAGTAAGCATCATACTTAACAATCAAGTAATCTCATAGATAAATTTAAAAACTTATGTAAAAAAGTGTACATCCAAATACATGCGGAAGCATTAAGATCGTGTTATAGTGCGACAAAACAAACAGAACTTAAGAATAAAACAGTAAATCAACAAATCACACAAGAAAGTAAATAGAGAGTTCACACACGGATTTATAGTGGTTCCACTATCGCAAGGTAGTGTACATCCACTTGAGGAGATGAGATTTTATTACTTTCAGAGAGAATAATTACAAGGTTGACAGTGGAGACTAAGAAAAATATGAAGAAATACAAAAGAGAAGATAATTCGTTTCTAAGACTTCTATTCATCCTAATCTCTACCTTTATTTAGGAATTATTACTTGAGGTTGAAGTAATTGATTTATGTTCATAAATCAATACCTAATCAATTCTCCAAAACATACGGGAAACATTTTCCATTTTGTTTTTCCGGTTTCCCAAAATTTGTATGCGTCTGATAAGATTTCTTCTTTACACATCTAATTAGAGAATTAATTAATTACTTTATTCTTTTTCAAATATTTCTTCCTCTTATGTAGCTAATCCATTGCCATTTTTAATGCATATAAAAGATGCAATATATTTGAGCAATTATCTCAAATATCTTCCAAATCTTCTTAAGTATGGAAATATTGTATCAAAGCTAACAATCTCCACCTTAATACTATATTTTCCTGCAAGCCTTCCAACTCCACCTACATTCTTTTACTCCAAGCAGCTCTCGGACAAGGCATCAAGGATACTTTCCCAATGAACTTTGGCATGGCCATCACCCATTCCACTTTGTCAACGAACTCCGGCAAGGCCACCGCCCGCCAACAAAGTGTTGAAAGTACCCCCTCCATGTAGGACCCATCAATCTCCAAAACAAACATCTTCGTATACTAACTCACTCTCCCCCTGTGCCACCAAGTGGCACCTAACACTTTAGCAAGCGAATTAACTTCGATCAATGCTCGACTTTGCAACAAGTCTAGACTTGTATCTTCCATCGTCCTTCACCTCATATACCCACTTGCATCCTATGGCTCGGCTTTCTTCAGGGGGTGGTACCAATTCCCAAGTCTGATTCTTCTTCAATGAATCCATCTCCTCTTCCATAGCATGCATCCATTTCGAGCTGGCACTCGAATTCATGGCATCTTCAAGGTCGAATGGCTCATCTTGCACTGTATGCAGCGCATAATCAAAATGATCCCCAAGGCTAAGGTTTGCATAACTCCAGTCTCCATACCTATTTGGCGGCCTTCTAACTCTAGAGTTAGCCTGAATAAATGTAACTTCGCCTAAACTCCTGTCAACTGCACCTTGAGCCGAATCATCTCTAGCTTCATGACCATCACTATCATTGCCAGAGGAATTCTGTAGACCTTCATGTGATGTATCAACAACCGCAATTACTCTGTCTTCTTTTACATTTCTGACTCTACTACTAGGCTGATATGTGGGAATAGTTTCCATCTCCTTAGGTTTTTCAGCTTCTGAATCTGCTGAACAAGGTGGATTATCCTTGGGTTTGAACCTAGTGGACTCATCAAATGTGACATGTCTCGCGTGCACTACCTTCCTATCAACAGGGTTCCAAATGCGATACCCTTTGATACCTTCTGTATAGCCCAAAAATATGCCTTGATAGGCTCTAGCCTCTAACTTGTCGTTTCCTGTATGGTGAACGTACATGGGGCTACCAAATATACGAAAATAACTGATATGTATAGATGTACCTTTCTACCTTTCCTTAGGAATCCTCCCATCAATGGCTGAGCACAGAATCTGATTGATAATATATGCTGCAGTTCATAAAGCTTCAGCCCAAAAGCCTCTAGACAATCCCACCGTCAATCTCAAGCAACGAGCCTTCTCCAATAGAGTTCTGTTCATCCTTGTAGCAACTCCGTTTGATTGCGGATCATCGGGTGTAGTAAAATGTCTCCTAATTCCATGCTGTCTACGGAAATTTATGAACTCCTTAGAAACAAACTCACCACCATTGTCGGATCTTAGCACCTTCAACTTCCTTCTTACTTCATTCTCTACCAGTGCTTTCCAAGTTTTAAACTTTTCAAATGACTCCGAATTAGCGTTCATCATATACACCAAAACCTTCCGAGAGTAATTATCGGTAAAAGAGATAAAATGCTTAGCTCCTCCAATAGAAGCTGTAGCTACTGGTCCCCAAACATCCGTATGGATATACTCTAGTACTCCTTTGGACTCATGTTTACCAACACCAAAAGAAACTTTTGTCTGCTTCCCCAACACACACTCCTTGACACACCCCACACCCCTTAGTATACCCAAAAAGGGCATACTAAAAGATGTGGTGCGTTATAGGTATAGCTAAAGCATCACAGAGACTAATATTCATAAGAAAAACAAATAAAAATAGCGGAAACATTTAAATAATAACTAGATATTTAATTAAACTTCATTTCAAAACAGAATATATCTTAAAAACCAAATACCCATGTCTCGTGAAAAATACAATCTCAGTCACATCATCGGAGTACATAAACAATAAAAATCATCCCACTCATAAAATACCAGTACATCCAAAGTCAATTGAAAAGAAATCTGAAAAGAAGAAGAAGAATACATGAAGAACTTCCAAGAATATATCTCCAAGCGGTCTGAATCTACTGTCCTCGTTTTTGCTGCTCTATGGGGGAAAAGGGAAAATAGAGGAGTGGGTCAGACTATAAGTCTAGTAAGTGAAAGTAATTACTAGCATTCTTAAGCAAGATAAAGATAATAGACTAAGCAATAGTTCTAGTATGAAAGGAAAATACATAAAAGATAAAACTGGGATAAAATACTGTTTCTGCTTCAATTTGCTTTGATTGTGATTGTTTGCACTTGTATTAAACTGCCTGATTAGGTTGAAACCCTAATCCTATTTTAATTAGGATGAAATCCTAATTCTACCCGTTGATCGGCCTTCTATCTCTGTTGTGCCAGTGTGAACCAATCCTGTTGGTTACAGCAAAAGACACCTGTTTAGCGCTTGGAACGCAGTAGCGAATTATTTACCTTAATCGATGTTGCACGCTCGATCATCGCCGGTACACACTAAATGCCGCCCCCTATTTTGACCTCTTATTTACCCTAATCAGGATAAGTGTGCCCAACCTCACCTAACTGTTGTGAGACCATCAGTCCTAGTTTGAAAGGGAATGCTGTCTAGCCTCACCTAAGTGTTGTGAGACCATCAGTCCTAGTCTGAAAGAGAATGCTGCCGGTACTGGTCCTAACAAACAAATTCTAATTTGCGCCCCTTGCTCAAATCCCCAGATTTGAGCTTCTATCTATTGGCCACTTATGTACCCTAATTAGCATAAGCGTGTCCCAACCTCACCTAACTATTATGAGACCATCGGTTCCTGACTGAAAGAGAATGCTGTTGGTACGGGCCCTTCTTCTATGTTTGCTTATTAACTTAGTGTAAGTTTTAAAATAACCCTCTTCTGTTATTTCTGCTATATTTTCTTATTAACTTAATCTAAGTTTTAAAATAAGCATTTTCTGTTCTTTTTACTTAATTATAACCTATGTTATAATTATTACTCTTCTATTCTATCTTTTTTAGTTATAACCACTAGTTATAAACATGCTTGCAAATGTCTCAAATTTTCCTATTTCAGTCTTTCTTCTTTTTATTACAGTTCTTTCTTATTTTACATCTAATTTCTGTAAATTCAGTGTTTATTTCTATTTAATCCATATTAGCGAATTCTCCTCTTTTTAATATTCTTATATTTTATTCGCGTAAAAAGGAATAAAAAGAAACTAACATTTACATGTTAAATTCTAACGTAAAATAGATGTAAATAAATACAAATAACTGTAAATAACTGAATAAAATAGCTGAATAAAATAGACTGAAAATAACTTTAAAAACTAAATGTAAATAACTTATATAAAAACTGTCTCGAAATTGCAGAAAAACTACAACTATTGAGAACCCTATTATTTTAAATTACTTAAAAATCTAAAATAATTACAAAACACTCACCTGTGGTCCTTAGCTCTATTTCTTGGCCTTCCCGGATCCACTTCTAGGGCGTAGAATTTTTTTATTAAAAAGATCTCCTCACAAGAAATTTTTTCTTTTTAGGGTTCAGCCTTAGGCAATGAACCCAATTGGGAGAAAATCTGAATGTGAAAAATAGCTAGGTCTAGAGTCTTATTTATAGTGTAGCTTAGGTATCTCAGGCCGTTGGATTTGAAGATTAAATCTGGTGCAACCACGTTATAGGCTCGCTATGAACCGTCGGATGGAAGCACAAATGCGCAGGATTGAAGAAAAATCAAAATATGACGTGTATGTACGAAACAACGTTCAAGAATTAAGCGGGTCGACCAAACTCCTATGGGGGTCGACCTACGGCCTTTGGGGGTCGATCCTAGGGTCGACCTGGCCTAGGTTTGGGTCAACCCGACCCCTTGTTGTTATTTTTTTTGTTTTATTTTCGATTTCTTATGTCTCTCATATCTTCTCCATACCGACTAGGATTTCGACAAGTTATATATGGAAATTGATCAGGAAATCGCCACGGACCCAATGGTGTAACTCTCGTAGCTCGATTTTGAAATTTTCATAAACTTATTTTATTATTTAATTAATTCGTTAATTAATTATTGTAGCTCAAATTTTTGTGTTGTTACATTCTCCCCTCCTTAAAGGATTTCGTGCTCGAAATCTCTAAGGACATAAGAATGAAATAAATATTTTCATCAAAATTCTATAACCACGTATTCAACCATCATCCATTACATCCATTGTTTTTAAGCTTTCTAATGAAATTTATGTTATATGCAATAGTGTAGTGTCAATGTCCCTAACTAATGCAAAAGATTAGGCGGTCTACTGATTCAGTCGACCTCCTTTAATGCAATCATTTTGTGCCATGTATCCAAATGAATGCAAATTCCCTAAAGATAACTGATAGTTCTATATGCATGCTACAATCATCATCCAAATGCAACAATCATATGATAATCATCCATTTATAGCAACCATGGAAATAAAATAAAATTGCAAATGCATACACATCCATATGCATATGTTTTAGTGACCTACTTAGGCCGATCCCTAAGAGATAATAATGCCTAGTGTGTATATATGTGTCCATTAGCATCCACTAGCAAACACTTGCAACCACTAGCGTCCATCATACATAACATGTTCTAGTAATATATTTACATTCAGTCCTACCATTCATAGATTAAATCCTAAGATCTACCTTCCCAAAGGATACTAAAGGAATGAACCTATTCAAAACTAAAGATGGAAATAACAAATTCAAGATGTACCACCGAAAATATGCGGATAAGAGGTACATATTTTCTCCTCAACCTCCCACGTAGCGTCCTTAATGCTGTCTCCCCACCGCACCTTAACCAAAGGTACTTTCTTATTCCTAAGCTTCTTGATATCACGTACAACGATCTTGTTAGGAATGCAATGAACTGATGCTTCTCTCTCCACTTCAACTTCTTCAAGTTGGCTAGGTTCCAATACCTCTGCTGAATCATGTAAGCACTTTCTCAAGTGCAAAACATGAAAAACATCATAAACTCCCGCGAACCACTTTGGTAGCTTTATCCGATACGCCATCTTCCCTACCCTTTCCACAATGGGGAACGGTCCTACGAATCTGAAAGCAAGTTTCCCATTTGATCCAAATATCATTACCTTTCTTAGCGGAGACACCTTAATGAAAACAAAATCTCCTATCTCAAACTCAATATCCCTTCTCCGCTTATCTGCATAGGATTTTTGTCTATCTTGGGCCGTCTTCATTCTCCTTTTAATCAAATCAATCTTTTCTGAAGTCTCTCTAACCATGTCGGGACCTAGTAGCAATCTCTCTGTAGACTCCAACCAACATGAAGGTGACTTGCAAGGTCTTCCATAAAGAGCTTCAAAAGGTGTCGTCCCAATGCTAGTCTGAAAACTATTATTATATGCGAACTCCACTAAAGGAAGATGCTCCTCTCAAGTTCCTTCAAATTCAAGAATGCTAATCCTCAACTAATCCTCAAGAACTCTATTAACTCTCTCCGTTTGGCCATCCGTTTGAGGGCGATTGGTCGTACTCCAACTAAGCTGTGTCCCTAAAGCCTCTTGCCAGCTCCTCCAAAACTCGCTAGTAAAGATAGGGTCTCTGTCGCTCACTATGCTAGAGGGAACTCCATGAAGTCGGACCATCTCACCAACATATATGGATGCCAAATAAGGTGATGTCCTCTTACTCTTGACCGGAATGAAGTGGGCGCTCTTAGTCAAACGATCTACAATTACCCAAATATTGGTATTCCCCTTCCTAAATCGGGGTAAACCATCTATGAAGTCCATCGAAACACTATCCCACTTCAATTCGGGTACATCCAATGGTTGAAGCAATATGCCGAATTTCTGCTGCTCCATCTTAACCCTTTGGCACACAAGACACTTAGCTACAAACTCTTCCACATCCTTCTTCATGCCGCTCTAATAAAACACTCTCTTCATGTCCCTATACATCTTAACACCACCAGGATGAATAGTCAGTCGAGAATAGTGTGCTTCTTCTAGAACTGCTCTCGTCAAATCACTAGAGCGGGGGACACAAAGTCTTCCATCTCTCCTTAGTCATCCTTTACTATCAATGGATTAACGTTGAAGATGTCTAGAGACCTCTCCTCTGCTAATCCTATCCAAAATATCCATAAGCTTTAAATCCTCTCGTTGCCTTGAGCCAATCTGATCTATGAGGTTAGGCTTAACCTCAAGTGCTGCCAATAATCCAGGGGTAATGTCCGTAGAGGGCTTAAAATCGAAGGTGGAAATAAACTCTAGGCTTTTTCACTCCACGAACATTGGACTAAGGGTTGCTCTCTTCCTACTTAACGCATCCGCAACTATGTTCCCTTTACCAGGGTTGTAAGCTATCTCAAAGTCATATGATGCCAGAAACTCCATCCAACGCCGTTCCCTCAAGTTTAAATCCTTTTGTGAGAACATGTACTTCAATGATTTATGGTCGGTGAAAAGCTCAAACCTCTCTCTTAGAAAGTACCGTCTCCAAGACTTGAGTGCGAAAACAATAGCAGCTAACTCCAAATCATGGGTGGGGTAGTTCTTCTCATGAGTTCTCAACTGTCTACTTCCATAACATACTACCCTCCCTTCTTACATCAATACTGCTCTAAGACCCATCCCACATGCATTAGTGTATACTGTAAAAGGCTTAACTCCATCGGGTAAAACTAACACTGGTGCAGTAGTAAGGGCCCTCTTCAGCATCGTGAAGGAATCCTCACAATCTACATTCCATACGAATGTCGTATTCTTCTTAGTGAGCGAGTAAGCGGTGCTGAAGTCTTAGCAAAATCTCTGATAAACTTCCTATAATAGCCAGCCAAACCTAGGAAGCTTCTAACTTCGGTTGCGTTCTTGGGGGCCTTCCAATTCTGTACTGCTACTATCTTAGCAGGATCCATAGCTAAACCCTCTCCTGAGACTACCTGCCCCAAGAAACACACCTCCTCATGCCAAAAGTGACAGTTCGAGAATTTTGCTTTCAACTGATGAACACGAAGTGTACGAAGAACCTCCTCAAGATGAATAGCATGCTCTTCCATATTCTTGGAAAACACCAAAATCTCATCCACAAATACTACAACGAACTTGTTTAGGACATCTCGAAAAGACACGGCTCATCAGATCTACAAAATAGGCTAGGGCATTAGTCAGCCTAAACGGCATAACCAACCACTCAAATAATCCATCGGGTGTCCTAAATGCTGTCTTATTGATGCTATTGTCAGCGACCCTAAGCTGATGAAATCCAGTAGCTAAATCAAGCCGAGAAAATACTGAAGAGCCAACCAACTGATCGAAAAGATCGTCTATCCAAGGAAGTGGGTAACGATTCTTCTTTGTGAGCTTATTCAACTCTCTATAGTCTACACAAAGTCGAAGTGAACCATCCGCCTTTGTAGCGAAGATGACTGGCGCTCCCCACTCATATATGCTCCGTCTGATGAAGCCTTTCTCCAGTAGCTCATCAATCAGCTTACTTAACTCCTTCCTCTCCCTAGGAGCCATATGTTTCATGGGCAATGCCACTGGCTTAGCATTGTCATTTAGATAGATCCTAAAGTCGATCTCTCTCTTAGGGGATAGTCCCCTAACCTCTTCAAAAACGTCTGGGAAATCTCTAATGCCTGGAACTGAATCTAACTCTCCTAGTGATGAATCAATGGAATAAAGGAAGCTCAACATGACTGACCCTTGTGGGTCGCAAGAAACCTCGAGAGTCCTTCCACTACATGTCTCTAGTCTGACAACTCTCCTCCCGCAGTCTAATATCGCTCCATAAGTGGATAACCAGTCCATCCCCAAAATCACCCCATATCCCGAAAATCCCAGTACATAAGCGTCACAGTCAAATTCTACACCTAGTATAAAAATTTTCAAACCCCTACAAATCATGGATAAATGTGTCGATCCTCCTATGGGGTTTGAAACAACTATTGGGTCTACTACTAGAGAAATATCTAATTGCAAACGATCAACCAAGGAACTAGAAATGAAAGAATGCGATGCTCCAGTGTCAAAAAGAGTCTGAATAGGAAAATCCGAAATAGAGATCAAACCTCCAACAGAGACTTTCCTACCTCGATCCGGTCCACTAAAAGGTGCTGCATCCAAAGCATGTACTTGTGTTGTGGTGCGCCTGCTCTCTGCCCTCTAAGGACAAGCTCTACTAAGGGGCCCAGGCTGCTCACAATTGTAACACCTCCCCTTCATCGTGTCCTTCTTACAGTCCTTTGTGAAATGCCCAACCAATCCACAATTTTGACATTTTTCGCCCTTCTTGATCTACTTTTTAGGTCCTCCTCCTTTCTTCTTGTCCTTATCCCTCTTATTTTCCCACCACTGCTTCTTAGAGTTGTCTGATTTAGGAACCTCCTTAACCTCTTCTTTCTTAGCAACATCTAACATGAGAGCCATCTCCACAAGTGACTCATACATCGCTCTCATGGGTACATGTGTCAATGCCAACCCTTGGAGGGGCTGGTTCACACCCTTAGCAAACTTGATGGCCTTCTTATGCGGTGTATTAACAAGCTCTATTCCGAACCATGATAGCTCATTAAACTGATTTATATACTCCTTCACTGAAAGAATCCCTTGATTCAGACTAATGAACTTCTCCAACTGCATGCTTTCATCGGCTTGCGACAAAAAATATCTCTCAAACCTTTCTAGAAACCCAAACCAACCAATGTCTCTACCTTCCATCTCTAAAATCTCCCACCAGTAAGAAGCTTCTCCCTTCAACTGCCAAGATCCCCAGATTTGAGCTTCTATCTATTGGCCACTTATGTTCCCTAATTAGCATAAGCATGTCCCAGCCTCACCTAACTATTGTGAAACCATCGGTTCTTGACTGAAAGGGAATGCTGTTGGTACGGGCCCTTCTTCTATGTTTGCTTATTAACTTAGTGTAAGTTTTAAAATAACCCTCTTTTGTTATTTCTGCTATATTTGCTTATTAACTTAATCTAAGTTTTAAAATAAGCCTTTTCTGTTCTTTTTGCTTAATTATAACCTATGTTATAATTGTTACTCTTCTATTCTATCTTTTTTAGTTATAACCACTAGTTATAAACATGCTTGCAAATGTCTCAAATTTGCCTATTTCAGTCTTCCCTCTTTTTATTACAATTCTTTCTTATTTTACATCTAGTTTCTGTAAATCCAGTGTTTATTTCTATTTAATCCATATTAGCAAATTTTCCTCTTTTTTAATATTTTTATATTTTATTCGCGTAAAAAGGAATAAAAAGAAACTAACATTTACATGTTAAATTCTAACATAAAACAGATGTAAATAAATACAAATAATTGTAAATAACTGAATAAAATAGCTGAATAAAAATAGCTGAATAAAATAGACTGAAAAGAACTTTAAAAACTAACTGTAAATAACTTATATAAAAACTATCTCGAAATTGCAGAAAAACTACAACTATTGAGAACCCTATTATTTTAAATTAGTTAAAAATCTAAAATAATTACAAAACACTCACATATGGTTCTTAGCTCTATTCCTTGGCCTTCCCGGATCCACTTCTAAGGCATATAGTATTTTTATTAAAAAGATCTCCTCATAAGAATTTTTTTCTTTTTAGGGTCCAGTCTTAGGCGATGAACCCAAATGGGAGAAAATCTAAATGAGAAAAATAGCTAGGTCTAGGGTCTTATTTATAGTGTAGCTTAGGGATCTCAGACACAGGATTGAAGAAAAATCAAAATATGACGTGTACGAACGAAACAACGTTCAAGAATTAAGCGGGTCGACCAAACTCCTATGGGGGTTGACTTACAGGTTGACCTATGGCCTTTGGGGGTCGACCATAGGGTTAACCTGGCCTAGGTTTGGGTTGACCTGACCCCTTGTTGTTATTTTTTTTCGTTTTATTTTCGATTTCTTATTTCTCTCATATTTTCTATAGACTGACTCGGATTTCGACAAGTTATATATGGAAATTGATCAGGAAATCACCACGGACCCAATTGTGCAACTCCCTTAGCTCGATTCTGAAAATTTCATAAACTTATTTTATTATTTAATTAATTCTTTAATTAATTATTGTAACTCAAATTTTTGGGTTGTTACACTCCTGGCAGAATTCCAAACGGCTGAAGCTTTCGCCCTTGATCATCTTCCTTCTTCGAAGCAGCTCCAAACTCTTCTCTGAAACATGACTTAATCGAAGATGCCAGAGTCTGGTGGCATTCAAAGCTCATGAACTATCAACTCCATCACGCGTCTTTCCAAGAACTATATATCCTTTCAACAGATAAAGATTTCGGACTCCTTTCATCAATAAAAGAGTAGCACATGTCACCTTCAAGCCATCCGACTCTATCGTAGTCTTGCACCCCAAAGATGCTAGCTGACCCAAGGACATAAGAGATTTTCTTATACCCAGAACATAGCAGACTCTAGTGTTAGTGCGCACCACACCATCGTGCATGCGAATACGCACTGATCCTTCTCCCAATGACTTACAAGTAGCATCATTCCTCATTAATATGGAACTTCCCTCCTTTTCTTCATAAGAATAGAAATCCTCCTTCCTAAGCATCATATGAAAAAATGCCTCTGAATCTAGTAGTCAATGGTCTAATACATCAGAAACAGATGCAATCAACACATCATCAGAAACAATCTTCTCCACCGCAATAGATGAAGAACCATCCGCTTCATTTCTCTTCCTTAAATCTGAACAATATTTCTTCCAGTATCCATGTTTCTTACAATGATGACACCTATTGCCTCAAGACTTACCTCTCCAACAACTTCCAGGCTTCCTTGACTTGGAACGCCATCTAAAATTATTCTCCTTCTTCTCCTTTCTTCCTCTCTCCACAAACAATCCTTGACTACTACTAGCTTCTCCATTTTCGCTCATATTCTTCATCTGATCCCTCATTTCATCACTTAGAAGTCCTGTCTTCACATCTTCTAATGACAGCGTGCTTCTTCCACAAATCAAGCTGTTAGCGAAAACCGTGTATCACTCAGAAAGAGAACATAATACCACCATAGCCTTTTGCTCCTCGTCCACATTCAAATCAACAGCTTTCATCTTCATCATCAAATCATCGAAGAAGTTCAAATGTGATTTCAATGACGTACCTTCCCGCATCTTATATGTGAAAAAAAGTCTTCAATAGAATCAGCCTATTCGTGAGCGAATTCTTCATGTAGAGCTCCTCCAATTTCTTCCATAAACCTCTAGCAGTAGTTTCACCACTAATCTCTGAAATGACATTCTCACCCATGGCCAATTGGAGGGTAGTAAAGGCTCATTCATCCATCTCCTTTCTTTTCAATTCTAAGATATCTGCTGGCAACGATTCTATGTCAAATACAGCCCGATGAACACGATATCTTCTCAACACCGCCTTCATCTTCCACTGCCACTTCTCAGAATCATTATCTCCGTTCCACTTCTCTATAGCCAACTGCAAACCTGATGCTACATATGAATCTTTAATGTAGGGTGCATATTCCTGGGTAGATCTAACTCCTAATTTCCAAGTCCTGCCATTTTATCTAACACCTTCTAGCCCTAGGCTTCAACAACAACCTTCAAAGCTCTGATACCACTGTAGGGGTGAATTTACACAAATGATTGCAAATCAGTCCTAATACATGCGGAAGCAATAAGATCGTATTGTAGTGCAACAAAACAAATAGAATTTGAGAATAAAATAGCAAATCAGCAAATCACACAAGAAAGTAAATAGAGAGTTCACACACGGATTTATAGTGGTTCCACTATCGTAAGATAGTGTACATCCACTTGGGAGATGAAATTTTATTACTTTCAGATAGAAGAATTACAAGATTGATAGTAGAGACTAAGAAGAAAATGAAGAAATACAAAAGCGAAGATAATTCGTTTTTAATACTTCCATTCATCCTAATCCCTACCTTTATATATGGATTATTACTTGAATTTGAAGTAATTGATTTATGGTCATAAATCAATACCTAATCAATTCTTCAAATCATACGGAAACATTTACTATTTTATTGTTTCAGTTTCCCACAATTTGTATGCGTTTGATAAGATTCCTTCTTTAATCATCTAATTAGAGAATTAGTTAGTTACTTCACTCTTTTTCAAATATTTCTTCCTCTTGTGTAACTAAACCATTGCCCACTTTAATGCATATAAAAGAGGCAATATATTTGAGCAATTATCTCAAATATCTTCCAAATCTTCTTAAGTATGGAAATATTGTATCACACCTAACAGTAAGCATCATACTTTAATAACCAAGTAATGTCATAGATAAAATTAAAAACTTATGTAAAAGTGTGAGCTTTACTCACCAAAGCTTACTAACTTCACTCGAACTTTCCCTAGAACTTGCACACGACATAGCTCTTTGGTTCTAACTTGGAAAATGATATTTTTATGGCCTTAAGAAAGTAAAGAAGTTCGACCATGGGTCCATAATGGTTCGGTCATGACAATTAAACAGAGATGGAGGCTTGTTTTGTGAAGGAGAAGTGTTAAACGGAAGAAGGAGGTCTTAAACAAAGATTTAAGAGTTTTAAAGTAAATTAATACATAGATTTTAAACTTTGTAAATTCGTGGAAGTCATTAAAATGGCTTAGGAAGAAGATGGAGTTTCTTAAAATGAGAATGAAAAAGATAAAAATGAGAAGAAAAATATGAAAAATTGCTTTTATACAATATCCATATGTCAAATTACCAAAATACCCCCATGTACTTTACCCTCGACAGAAGCTTGCCACCTCACCTTGCCCACTCTTCCACCATGCACTCACGCCTTCCCCGTGTCCCACCTCGCATTTCCTAACCCAACATGGATTTATTAACATATGTACTTATGTTTTTAAAGATCTGACACTTAGTTTTTTTATTTTATTTTATTTTATATTTCATAAAATGTTGCATCCCACTTTATACACACATGCACACACTTATGTATATAAATATTTATCAACATATATCTTAACAAATTTGTAAATATTGTGTATGTTTATACTATAGAGTGTACAACGTTTCCGACAACTTTTAATCGATGAAAAGTCAAAAATTCGAAAATCGAATTCCGGTCACATTTTCGATTATTCTTCGATCTAAATATTTTTGTAAACTAATTTTGAAAACTATTTCACCATCATTATATATTATTTAAAAGAGTTGTATATTAATTATAAAATTTATTATTTGAATATTTAAACTTAGTTAAATATTCGTAAATCAAAGCAAGGAAATTCCGGATTTTCACGGTAAAGATCTTTGCGGATTTGGGTAGTTCTGTTATTATCATCTTTAAGCGTGCCTTTAATCGAATGAAGCTGTCAACGAAGGTAATCAAGTCTAATAGAGAACAAATGTTTGGATTTAACAAAACAACAACCATTCTTATATGCTCATCAAGACTTCTAGTTATTGCTGGAACTGCACCATTACACACCTCATTTTACACAACTTTCCTAATCATATACTAGCCCTTGCCAAACAATGTATTTTTGGAAAGCCTACAATAGTAGTGATAGGCATAATTATTTCACAAAGAGATTTGCTTATCGAATACTACACCTCACGAGGAATACGAACCCGTTAGAGGGGAACAATTATCAGCTAAACAATTTTACTCTGTAACAATCAATCCTAATAATAAAACTTCTTTTGCTTATACTATTATGTCTCCTATTTTCTGCAAAAATATTAACTAAGGGAAGAACTAGAGTGATTCAGATATGGAACTTGGTCATAAAACCTCAACCCCCGCGGTCATTGGAATAAGCCAACATGACAACAATATGGGTTTGTTCTAGAAAAAGAGATTCCCTTCACATGATAGATACAGATGAATATGTTTTAGTGTATGCTTGGTATCTCGATGATCACACTCAAAAAACAAACAATTTAGGCCCCGTTTGGATTATTGTTTTGTGTTTTGTGTTTTCGTCTAAACAAAAATGCGCACGTCATGTGTATTGTTAGAAAACGAACAATTTTAAAAAATGGAATTAACATGTAAAATAGAAAACAAGTTTATTTTATTTTTCTTATTTTGAAAAATAACAAAAGCACAGAGAACAATCTAACTCTTCCGTTATCCATTGGTCGTGGAAATGACTAAGAATTATAAATCTTCTTCTCATGTTTCCTAGTATTTCGTGGTGAAAGTTGAAAATACAAAACCCAAAATCTAAAATGAAACCAAACGAGACCTTAGCTTCTTCAGACCCTATGGAGGATGGACGAGATACCAGAGTAGGAATGAACTCAAAAAAGCTTAAACCCTTAGACGAGTCAGAAGATATCTAACTACACTTAATGATCCAATTAAGGGGTAAATATAGGGAAGAATGTGACACTGTCCCCAAGATCCATTCAATACACCTAAAAAGACGATCCCTAGATCAGTAGCACTCTTATATCCTTGTTTTTAAACATCAAATCGCAAAATTTCTTTTTTTGTGTGTTTCTAATGGCACGTTGTTTTCCTCTTTCTAATACCATTGCGAATAAATAACATAAAATTTTACGTTATACTCTTCCACATGCCAGACTTTTTAAGTGACTATCAAATGCATCGTTTTCGACTTTTTTTTGCAGGACGAACAACCGCCGACCAACTCAATTTTTCATGGCGATCAACCACTGAACAATAGTAGTTGGATGGTTGATGGTCCTGGAAAATAGTGTTGGTCGACAGTTGTTTGTTGTGCAAAACGACTTTACATGGTGGTTGATTGCCGTGTAAAATGAATTTGGTATTAGAAAGTGCACAAATTTTATTGCGTTATGATTATTTTTTATGGTATCACGAAGATGAAAATTGAATGCCTCGATGACACACTTCTTTTTTACATATCACCATCTCTCCATCAATATGTTAATCTAATCACTACCATAATAAATAACCACTACACCAGATTCTTCATCAACCAACGAAAATTTTGATCGTCAATAATTACGACAAATTGAGTTGGTCGTAATAGTTCCTCCACATCTCCAATAAATTTTGAATATAAAGAGATCTGGTGTAGTAATTATTTATTATGGTAGTAAGTTCCTCCACATCAACCAACGAAAATACTGCTTTGAAATAAAGGAAGAATAACATCTCTGAAACGAAGTAAGTTCCTCCACATCCAATTGCAATCAGTTGGAGTAATCATAGTCCAAAAGTGTTGCCTCCTGATCAAATTTTTCCTAGTCCAACTAGTCCATAAATTTCCATCATTTCTAAGAAGTTTGTCCATCCTTGAAGACAAAGCAGCATGGTTCCATTTCTTTATATTCAAAATGCCTAACTCACCATACTTATATAGGCAACAAACTCTACTGAAGGCTACTGGAATGAGTTTTTTTAGAAAGGATTACCATGACAAAGAAAATGATCAAGAGCAGAGTTGATCATGTTAATCACTTTAGAAGGTAGAATGAACAATCTAGCATAATGTAAGCACATAGAAGTGGCTGTAGATTTAACAATAATAAGTCTACCCGCCACTGAGAAGTGATGACCATGCCATGATGAGATTTTTCCAGTAATTCTTTCAAACAATTTAACTATTCTTGATTGCCAAAAATATGGTTATTCAAGGAGGTTTGTTTGGTCTCGCCAAATTAAATGATGGCACCTAAATTTTCTAGGTTATAAGGAATCATCAAACCAACAAAATTAGTTTGAAAACATGATGATTAAAAAGCATGCTTACATATTTTCATCATTGTGTCATGAGGTATAAAGCAGTTTCAACGATATTTAGCTTGACACCATTTACGAATCAAATATGCATGCTTAAAAGTATATTTAAACTGATATGAAATACAGAGAATCAAATAATAAATGCAAAGTATAAACATTAGTTGATATTACTCATGTATTAGTCAAAAAAAATCTACAGTCTACATGTTGAACACTTAATCACACTTTTTGACAAAGAAAACACACGAATAAAGTTAGGCATAATATAATTGTTAGTTTTGGTCATACTGTAGTACATGCTTTTAGTTCTGGTTATTGGTGAATGTCATCTTACCTTAAATTCTAATTCACCAAGACATTGTTTTTGTCTTTATTTCCCAATGATTTGAACATGTATATATAAAGCAAGGAAAATACCTAGAAGAATTATTGGCCTTGATGGGTGAAGAAGGGATTTGAATCCGATATGCCATACCGATTTCATGATAAGCAAAAGAAATAATTGCCAACCTAGAATGTTTACCAGATTATTAGGATATATGGAAAAATATTGTACTCGTTTTTGTTAAATCTCAAATGTACTCAATATTAAAAATCAACAGGTAGATTTTTAAAGGTTTTATATAGTTTACATGCTATACATTTTCAAGTTATTTTTTTTATATATATATGAAAATCATTGAACTTATTATCATAATAGAAAGAAAATATTATACAGTGAAAATCCATCACAACAAAATAAAATTTTAACTCGAGGGTTAATGAGCTATATTTGAATGGAAGTGGTAACAAAACTAAAAATAGCAAGGAATGATAATATAAAGCTAAATTATATTTAAATAAACAATAATAAATTGGATAAAATAAGCTTGGTCCACGAGTTTAAATTTATAACTGTTATATTAATCAACCAACACCAATTAATGCTAAAATTGTAAATGATATTAAACCTTGGTCAGTTAATAATAATGACCGTATTACTAATGGTAGAAATGAACACCCTTGAACTTTTTATGATAATAGAAAGAAAATATTATAAAAAGAAGACTCATCACAACAAATTACTTTGTGTATGTATGTGCGTATGAGGATTGACTATTGAAATTGAAATTTACACACAAATGGTGGATCTTCATTAAATCTAAAATATAATTAAGATTTTACAGTTGAAATATACTACATCACATATACGTGTCCCAGTAGATTTTCCCATACACACATAGAGAGGTACATAGATGTATTCAACCAAGTAAAAATATAAGCAGAATGATAATAAATAATAAAAGGATAAGTTTGGGTTTCTTAAACAGAAATAGATCTTCATTATTTGGTAGATAAAAATTAATTAAAAATACCTAATGAAATCATAATTTTGATTCACTTACTTTATTGTTGAAGGCAGGAAAGAGTGCTATAAGAACACAAAAGGAGGATTAGAGAGGCAAACTGAATCGTTATCAATTCAAATGCCACAAAAAAAATTTGATTATCCATTCAAAAAAATTATTTTTACGTTAAAACATGTTGATCAAAATGACTAACTATACTTATAATACTCAAAATACAATTATTATGAACAAAAAGAAATGTCATGAGTATTATTAAATAATTTTTTATGGCATGAAATGAAAGGAAGAGTTTAAATATTTTGTAAACAACTTTTGTCTGAAATGCATAAGATTTATTAACTACACGATGTAGTACCAATATAAAATAATTATGTTATAAAAATAAACAAAATCAATATTAAAAAACTACACAATAAGAATGTTTATCGACTTCAAAAGAAATCATATCAATTTATGTTGGGGAAATAATTCCCACGAAACCATGAAAGGTACAAGTACTTTATATACATAAGAACATTAGAAAACTTACTAAAATTTATAAATATGTTAGTAGGAACCTATTTGAAACATAAAAAAAATTAGAATTATTGCTAGCTACATAGGTCGAAGGAAACAATTGAAAAAATAATAAAATAAAAGCTTAGGAAAAAGGAGTTTTCATATTTTGATTAGTTGTAAGTGGACCAACAAAACCAAAACAAATAAAGAATCAAAATAGAATAAGCTCAGAAAAAATAGTGTTTCTATATTTTATTCAATGGCGGGTAGTTAAACAAAACCAAAGTACATGAGGAATCAAAATCCAATCATACCTGCATCGTTTCTAAAATCCAGGGTTTACACTAATATGTGTGAAGCTTCTAGTTTCTCTTTCTTCCCAGAACCTAAAAGGATGGACATAACATCATATAAGAACTGGCATCCAAGTTACAAAAACAAAATTTCAATGATTACCTTTAGATTCCCCTTTTCAGGCAACATAATCAGGTTACCTCCCTAAAAATTCGAGCTAAAATAATCATATCAATTCAATCGCAAATTGGAATAAGAAGTAAAACAACGTTTCTGCGACAAAACTGACTTCAACTCACCTAGCATTAGGTCCACTGTTATTGCTATGTTTGAAAGAGATGAACCCAGGAAGAAAGTAATTTACCTAGGAACCAAAGAAGGAACAACGCCGTTAAATAATAGCAAGAAATCCAATAGCAATTAAATAAACCTTATCATTTCATTTCGAAACGAACAAAGAAGTAACAATAAACAAATAGGCTGCCAAATCAACGATTTAAAAAATACTATACCATCAAATTAAAGAACTAAGATATCAATTAACACATACTAAAATCAATAGAATACTCGAATACATAAACCATTTCTCGAATAAATAAAAAAAGTCACCTGTAACTATCCAATGACCACTATCAACCAAAGCTAGAATTAGCCATCCTCTTAATAAAATAATTTCACAAATTACTTTCATTTAATGCATGAATTAATGAGAAAAAAGGATGAATAAAATGAATGGAAAATTGCATATTTCACTTATAGTTCTATTGCAAAACAACACTTACTAAATTGAAGGTGGGTTTCGCGTTGAATGCATGAAGTTGCTTCATTTTAATTCAACCAGATTAATTCGAATTTCATGAACCGATTGGGCCTAGAGTTATCTTTTCAATAAATTACTATATAAATGAAAATTGTCAATTTTAATTAAGATAATTGTTATATGCATGTAGTTATTAACATGCGATTATTTGAAATAGAAAATAATGTATAATTTCTAACAAATAACATATAAAGGTTAGCCTGCAGTTTATGCACTTGTTAAGAATTCATATCAATTTGTGTTTAATAGTAAATTATTACAAATTATAACACGTTTATGTACTGTATATACATGATAGTAGTGGAAAACTCATTGACTCATAGGAAAAAAATAGCATAAAATTATCGAAAACATTAAAAGAATTCAATTAAGTTATTCCCAGGTAGCATAGGTCAAAGAAAAAAACCGTAGAAATAATGGAAAACTAAATAGAAAAAATGCATTCATACTGTTATAAGTTGCAAGTAAATCAATGGAAACAAAAACAATAAATAAAGAGAACACAAGCAAACTTGTACCTTTTTGATTCTGCATTTTAGTTTTGCTATTGCAGGCACTTGAAATCTCTTTACCATCTTAAGACACTAAAAAGATTATCTTGACATCGAATAAGAACTGAAATCTGAGTTTCAAAAAACAAATATTGATAATTGTGGTTTCGTTTCTTTACTTATTCTTTACCAACTACAAAATCATATAATCTTCATCAAAATTTGAGTTGAAATAGTTAAATCGATTCAATTGTAGCTTATAACAGTAAATTCAATTATGTGTGTATGTAGTACTAAATTTACATGTAATCAACCAAATATAAAAAGAAGGTTTAAAAAATAACCGTTATTTAAAGCTAGAAAGTGAGTGTTAAATATTTAGGTGAAGAAAAATTATAATGCTATTTGCATGAATAATATGTAAAGAAAATAAAACTAACCTGTTACCTCAGGAGGCGCTGCTTCAGGTAGTGTCATTTTGGAGAACCTTGCAAATACATCAAATAAACCTGATAAAATAATTTTTAAATGACGAAATATAGAACACAGCATTATTGCATTAGTAGTTTCATGGTAATAAACTGATGTTGTATACCACACATGGTAAAAAAGGAATAAAGTATGATGACATTTTAATTACGCATATACAATTTGTCCAACACATTCTTATTGAAACAAACTTGAAGAAGGTACAAACCAGGAGAGAAAATTTTACACTATATCCAAGGAAAATTTAAATCAATTGGTAAGTCACAGACAGAGTCGCAAAAATATCCAAAACTATCAAATCAAATATGAAATCTAAATACTTCATGGATGATACATCCAAAAGTAGACTGTTGTCTCACACATGGTTTGTTAAAATTTGGATGGTCATTAAATTTATTCATGAACTTCGAGTTACACTTTTTCGCATATAATTTTTTTTAGCAATATAGTACTTCAAGAGTAAAATATAAGTTTTGCATAACATTTTACAAATATGAACGTTTCCATGGGCAAATCTTGATTTTCAAATGTAGAGGCCAAGCACTATAATCAACCATTAAACTCTCACCAATTGTTTATCATACAAGAATTGTCATAATTGTGAATATAAAAGGCAAAAATAGGGAAAAACTAATATATTAGGAAACAAATTACTATTGGTAGTTCTGTGCAAGTACATAAAACATAAGCAAGTAACTTATTTTTGAAACATGTATATGAATATCTAACATTTGTGAAATTGAATATAGTAAAATATTAAGTAGCAAATCTGTAGAATTAATCGAGTCGCACTCTAAAAATTCAATACCTATCTGCATGCACATTTGGTGACAAAATATGCAGTGATTACATAAATAATGTATCCACATATATTGGTTAATTAACTTTCTATGTAAAACAGTAGAGAGGATGGTAGAACAAAAGAACACTGCAAATTCTTCTTGCTAGCCCTTGATAAAAGCAGAAACTGAACCTTTTAGAGGGTTCACTACAACAAAACAGGCTTTTTACAACGGGCAATGCCCGTTGTAATATGTGTTCCACAACGAGCATCCGACCGTTGTAATAGGCGATGTTGTAATAGGTTGACCATATTTTACAACGGGCAATGCCCGTTGTAATAAATCTTTTTACAACGGGCAATGCCCGTTGTAATACACTTTTTACAACGGGCAATGCCCGTTGTAATACATGATAGTGCAACGGTTTCTGACCGTTGCAAATTAAATGCAAATTTAAAAAAAAATTACAACAACATACATCCATACCAATAATGAATAATTTAACGAGTAATAAATATTATCATAAAACAACCAAAATCATTTCATTTCAAGTGTGTTTGCATTTCATTTACATTTTCACTGTGCACTGTACATTTCTTTATAAAACATAAAAAAGAATAGTTACAATCACATAAACACTGCCGATCACCCCTACACTGTGCACGTGCACAATACAACCAACAGCCAACAAGCAACCCAAACCACTACCCCCAACCCTGTATCACTGTCACAGCCACATCATCCATACTACCCATTGAATTGTCCTCCACCACTTCACCATAAAAACTGCCTGCACACTTTCAAAAACTACTTCGACCATTACCCCTGCCATCTCAACCATACTTCCTGTTGCCATTTCCAGTACCAACATTGCCAAACTGACACATTTTGTCTATTTGACAGCAGCTTCAACATTGCATATGGAGTATATATCACCATTCTGTACTATTAAAGATAACATTTATTTGGCAAAGACGTGACATACTTATAAATGTATTTCAGCTTGCTTTAGGTTATTATTTCACAATTGCATCTTCTTACTATCGTTTACTCACTTTACTGTTCTACAATTTATAACCTTATTTATTTAAGTTATAAAGATCTATTTGTCTTATATATTCTGTCATGAATACTAGCATGCACATAGATATATAGACACCCACATATATATAGCGTATTTTCGGTATAATATTTTCCAAATAAGCAACCAACAACAATGCTAATCTAGACTTTACTTTTATCAAATATCGGTCAGTCATTAAATTGTTTTTCTTTCTCACGTCCAACAATCAAAGCAAGTTAATATCACGTCCATTCATCATTATACGTGCAAAATACCAATCAATATATGAAGAAGACAAGTCATGGTAGTAGCAGACAGGTCAGAAAACAAAACCTTTCCAGAGCTTGCCTCCTCTTCACCAACAACAAGTATATAATTGTATTGAGCTAACTGAGCCACTCGCACCTGCACATACATCAAATTATGAGAGCAACATAAAATATAAAGAACGGCTAAATACAAGTACAAACGAATGAATGGAAAATATATACCTTTTTTTGCATTGTTCTGTCTGATGTATCGATATCCACAAAATACCCAGCTTGATGTATTAGTTTTTGGACCTATGGCAGCACAAGTAAGCTTCAGTCATTAGTGAATCCATAATTTTGCACCATGACACATTGACTAAAACCGATACTATACTATGTTATATTACTGATAATTTGAGCTCTTAAAATATGCTTTTGTTAAATAAAAAGTAACCTCAACAACTTATGCAGTTGACAGTAATTTATAAACTTGGGAGGCTCTCTTTCATTTCAAAGTGAGCAATGAGGTTCAACTTTGATCGGTATTATTTACTACTAAAGCAAAGGCTTGAGGGTCAACTTTGATTGGTATTATTTACTACTAAAGCAAAGGCTTACCGACACAAACAACAAAACATTTAGGATTCCTTAATATGGACAATCCAACAATATAACTTCCAAATAAGATCCCAAGCACTTATATTTGAATATAAACCCCGAATCATATAAGTTGATTGACGTCAATGATAATTTAAAGTGCTTGTATAGAAGTATAAAAGCTAATTTGATCAAAAAAATTACTTCTATATGAATTTAAATATTAGGGGCATCCTATACTTCATGTTGATTTAGGCGATATAACATTTCTCTGGAACCCTTCTGAACAGTGCATAATTTACTGCAGCTTACTCATTACATTACTAAGTGAATATGCAATTTTTGCTCGGCCTGTTTGATTAAATATTTGACAGCCCTTATATTTATTTTTCTGCTACTGTTTTGTCTATTTGACAAATTTTCTAGATTTGTTGTGCTAATGCTTTTTGGCCATAATTACAAGCAAGTTATAGTAGCAAAATGCGTATTTCTTCGACAACCTTCGAATTCAACGTTTGATTAGAAACTAAATCAATGCACATAACAATTTCTAATTGTATTATATTAAAGGGTTAACCACTTTTATGTAAATTTATAAATGTTATCCAAGCAGTTATATAAAACTCGATACCAAAAAACAAAAAATGTATATAGGAATGGCAATTGATTGTATAATCACGCTTATATTCCCTCATATCACCATATACCTTAAGCATTACCATATACCTGAAGCATCAAAGATCAAGATATCATCTTCAGGGTAAAAACATTAAGGGCCTCATCATCACATTATCTTCATGATCCAATATCTGGAAGCAATTCAAAACTTAAAAAAAGCTTAAGAGTAAAGTTCAAAGAAGTATAGATACAATTGAACTTACATGGCAATGGTAGACAAAACCAGGCTCACTAGTGGTATTAAAAGGATAATCTCGACCTTATCAACATTAAGGCATTAAACAAAGAAAACTTCACAAAAGTCTTAGCCACATAACCTGGCATCATCTTAAACACGTTCTTCCACCCTCTTTCATATTTCGAAAGATCCACACCTTTTCCCTTTCCATGTTTCCCTTTTCCATGTTTCATATCTGTAAGCACTAATTATGCACATGAGCATTAAACTATTACAGATAAACCCAATCACCAACCAGACACCAACCACCCTCGTTCGAATCAAGTTACTGGGTTGAGAATTTTTTTCTGGTATTTGGGCTGCTGATTTTTGATTTTCGAGTTGAGAAATTGAGTGTTTGTATAGAGAAAGTTGCATCGCAACAGCCACTAGCTAAATCGCCACTTGAACTCGACTTCCTTTTAGTTTCGAATTTGGATTGAGAAATTGGAGAAGCCCTGATTCGATCGAGAAGACGGCAGCTTCAATTTTTCCAAAACCCTAGTTTCGAGCAAAGAGAAGAGGAACGAGCAGGAACGAAAATAAAAGGGCAGGCTTTTTTAATAAAGGGTTTCTGGCCGTTGTAATTTGTGAATGTGCACCTTTTACAATGGGCAATTTGTGACCGTTGTAAAGTTGGCATCTATTACAACGGGCCTGAATGGACCGTTGTAATAACTTTCTATTACAACGGGCAACCAATGCCCGTTGTAAAAAAACGGTTGTATATGGCATCTTTTACAACTGGCCTGACTGGACCGTTGTAATAGTCCTCTATTACAACGGGCAACCAATGCCCGTTGTAAAAAGGACTTTGTAATACGGTATTTTTGTTGTAGTGGTTACTTCTAACATCATGCTAAAATATATATAGATGATTAAACCAAAAAACTTAATAGCATATTTCTGTTATATATTGGTTATAAAATTGATGATAGCTCCAAATATTGCCGTAGGTAGTGAATGTAGGGTCGTTAGATTAGTCAGCACTACATGCTATTGAGCATATGCACTTTAAGCATAGTTACATTGCTAATATTTTAATAGATGCTTAATATAAATATGTGCATAACCAAAAACATTTTAATAATTTTTATGAATGTCTTGAAGAATGAGTTATGGAGGTTAAACCAATATTAATGTCTAAGATTAAGATACTTTGAAATTTCAATGTATACTTGAATCAATTTATTGCATATTACTGAGTTGTAAATCCAAAAACATAGTTGAGATAATTTTAGAACGTATTACAAACCTATTAGATGAATTTGAGAACGACCTTGAAATAACTGCAGCTGGAAGTATTTCAATGTATACATGAAATTAAAATTACTTACAGCGGGAGAAGTGTTGGCACGGTCAAGGCTAACCTATCAACGTTGCATTGTTGACAACTGTTCCTGATGGTCAGGGAAGACGAATACCTATTAATGATGTGAGTAGGTACAACGATAGGGATGGCGTCACGAAGACTGCTGTCAGCAGATTAGCCGGAGAGTAAGATTCGATGGGTTTGAGATTGAAAAGCGACTTGTGGGTAGCAGTATCCGATGCAATGTCGATAGCCAATGTTGACAGCCGATCGACCTCCTATGGACAACAATAAGAAGGAAGATCGACACTCTGCCTCTAGCAAAGAATAATGGTTCGTCGATATTCGGGCATGGTTGTGGGTAGAAAATTGGGATTGACCTGATTTAGGTTAGCAAAAAAACAATTTAGGTCAAAAAAACTAGGAAAGGAATAAAAACGGAGAGAGTTTGAGGATAAGGAAGAAGGGGAGAGCTGGTTACAAACGCAAAAGGCAACAAAATGCGTCTGTTCATTTTAGAAAATTCGCTGAGGCCTATAATTTTATTTTATGGATAATATGCCAACATAACTGATTGTAATTACTTCTAGGTTCTGAAATGATTCTTACGTGTGTGCGTAGATGATTTTTGGCTATGTGCAATATGCCAAACAAATAATTTGGCATAACTTATGGAAATTACCTTTGGGTTCTAATAGTATTTTTTTGCTATGATTGTAGCTACCGTTGGTTCTAAAATGATTTTTTGCTCTGTACAATTTGCCAACGTAAAACTTATTGTATTTACCTTTAGGTATCGAAATAATTCTTATTGTATATGCAGAGGCATAACTGATTCTAATTACCTTTAGGTTTTGAAATGATTTTTTGCTATGTGAAATATGCCAAACTAATATTTTATACTCTTGGAGTGTTGTTTGTGCCTTTAGTTAAATTGATATTACAAATAGCAATACGCTATTAATTTGAACTGATTTAAATTTCAAAGTGATTTTAATTTGAATTGATTTTAAACTGATGTTAGAAATGCTAATTTTGAAACTGATTTCAATTTAACCTGCTAATTAAACTAGTTTTGTGATGATATTTACTGTGCACAAATCCAAGTAGGATTTTTCTAATTGCTTTATTTGAAATTGGTATTTGTTTAGTTGACTGGTTAGAAACCTTTATCGATGCTATCTATGTTCAAAAAATTTATCAATTCATTTAACTGCATTAACTCATCAACTTCAAAGTGCTTTAGCTAAAGTCTCAAGTTAAATTCGTGTACATCACAATTTTAAATCTTGAATGAGTGATACGTGCAAATTTTGTTCTAGAAAGTACAAACTCAAATTTTGATGAGATGATAATTAATTTGAGAACTATGTCTATCCATTAGGTTTAAACACTAGAGTGCTTTTATCAAAATGGACAAAGCATGGGTTAACCAGGGAAGGTTAAGGCTGATTATTAATTTCATGAATTTTGATATGGACAAAGCATAAATTTTGATTATTAATGTCATAGTTATAATTACTTAAGGCTGATTACAGATAACTTTATTGTTTCATAAAATATCAGAAGAATATAAGCAAGTAGTTCAAAATTTCATATATGGGCATGTAGAAAGCGAGGGAATATAGAAAAATTATTTGCCCTTGCTTTAAATGTAGGAATCTTATTAAAAATCCATCAAGGATTATTGTATCACACTTGATTTGTTTTCGAATTGACCCAACATATAATGTATGGATTTTTCATGGGGAACATATGCTCCATAGAATGAAGGTGATGAAGTAACAGATACATGTAGCATATACTTAGATGTACAGATTAGTAACGAGGAGATAGAAGATAATGCTAATAAAAGACACTTGGAAGGGATTAATAAAATGATGGAGAATGATGAAATTCCTATGTGCCCTGGTTATGCAAGTCGCACAAAAGTTTATGCTACAACACTTCTTTACAAGCATAAATCTCGAAATGGTATATTTGAAACAAAATTTATGGAACTTCTTCAACTCCTCAATGATATGCTGCCAAGGAAAACACACCCCCTGATTCAACATATGCAATAAAGAAGTTTCTTAAATCATTTGGTCTAGGATGTAATTAGGTACATGCATATGCAAATAAGTATTTTCTATTTAGAAAAGAGCTTGCATATAGTTTTGTTCTAAATGTGGCAAGTCTCATTGGACAAAGAACAAGACAAAGGAAAATGGAAAGCAAGCCAAAATACCTGTGTAGGTTTTGAGATACTTTCCAGTGATACAAAATTGAAAAGAATGTTTAAGTATTAGAAATATCAGAACAATTAAGATAACATAGCAGTCATAAGAGTGAAGATTGTAGATTGCATCATCCACTAGATTCTTCTCAATGGGATACAATTAATAGAATGTATCATTTCTTTGCCTCTGATCCATGAAATTTAAGGCTTGGCCTTGCAAGTAATGACTTTAGTCTCTTTAGTGATTGGAACTGTACATATAGTTGTTTGCTAGTGTTTCTTGTTTCTTACAACTTCCCTTCATAGCTTTGGATGCATAAAGATAATATGATACTATCTTTATTAATTCTTGGACCATGGCAACCAGAGAATGATATCGATGTATATTTGCAATCACTTATTGAAAATTTGAAAGAATTTTGGGATAAAGGGGTGAAGATGTATGATTCATACATTCATAGTGAATTCAGATTAACCGTTACTCTGATGTGGACAATAAATGATTTTCCAACTTACGAAAATTTAGCAAGTTGCACTGTAAAGGGAAAGAGCACATGTGCTATTTGTGGCATTAATACCTTCTTAATATCATCATTATTTAGTAAGCAGTACGCATACTTGGACCATGGGCAATTCCTTGAACCTAACCACGATTATTGTCGACGGAAGAACTTGTTAGATGGAACCATGGAGAATAAACAAAGGCCTCTAATATAAATTAGTGCTTAAAACTTTGTTAATGTTAAAGATATATGTAATAACTAAGGAAAAACTAAAGGATGAAGATAAAGACAAAAAGGAAAAGGGGAGATGAGAAGAAAAAGAAAATCAAATCTGGAAGAAAAAGTAATTTTTTTATTTTCCCTATTAGGACGTAAAATACAACTAGAAATAAAATTGATTTTGCTTTTCTACCCATGTCTACTAATTAGTACTTTATTATTAACTAGTTAAATGTGTTTTTGTTATTTTCTTAGGCACTCCTTTTATGTCATAATCTTGATGCGATGCATGTTGAAAAATACCGGTGAGAGTATTCTTGGTACATTGCTTGATATTGAAGGAAAATCAAAAGATAGCATTAATTCATACTATGATCTAGAAGCAATGGATATCAGAATTTTTTTGCATCCTATAGACATTGCAAGTAAATTATTACTTCCAGTTGCGCCATGCACCTTAACTGACCAAGAGAATAAGATCTTTTACAATGTAATGAGGAATTTGAAGGTGCCTCATGTGTATAGCTCAAATATTCGGAATTGCTATGCAAAAGAAGACAAAATTTCAAATCTTAAATTCCATGATTACCATGTGTTGATGCAACAACCATTGTCTAGACTTCTACCTATAGGGACAAGGATTGCATTACTACGACTATGTTCATTTTACAACGACATATGCCAATGAGTACTTGATAGAGATAAATTAGAATCCATGGAGAATCAAGTTACATTAACGCTATGTGGTCTCGAGATATTCTTTCCTTTCCCCTTTTAAAAGCATGATGCACTTGACAATGCATTAGGGATAGAAGCAAGAATTTGTGGGCTAATACAGTATCTGTGGACGTATCCATTCGAGAGGTAAAATTTATTATGCGTACTTAAATTATTTAATAGTGTATGCACTTATGAAAATATTTTATGTATGCATCTTGGTTATTGGTATATTGAAAATATCGAAGGGGTATGTTAAAATCAAGCACATCTTGAAGAGTGCATAGCTAAGCGCTATTATGTCGAAAAATGTATAAAGTATAACAGTGGATAGATTGAACATGCATTAGAAATTGGAGAAATGAAAAAATCAAAATGAATTGCAACAAACTGATTCCATACTATAAGGGCATGCTCTTTCTAAAGGAAAACCTATAGCAGTCACTAAGGAGGTGATTAATGATGTCCATCGATATGTGTTGTTTAATACCAAGGAAGTGGAGCTATATATATATTAAGTATAAGTTAAACTCAACTATTATGTGTGAAAGAAATTAGATTTTGACTTGTACATTTATGTACATAGAATACACAAAGAGGAGCCGAAATGTTTGCATCCTTGGCTTTTTCGAGATGATGTGGAACTTTCAAAGCTGCATTTAGATATTTTTATTTATTGGTCTGGAAAAAAGTCTGAAAAGTTTATTTTTTTATTAAGATGATTAAGTTTGGTATATGAAGTACATATTATCATCATAAGCCTTTTTGTATAACATTATACTTGTCTAGGTAAAAGGTGATTGAGATGCAACTTGTGTTAGCTAAATAATAAAATGGCATTAATGTAGACCTTGCTCACAAATAATTTCTTATATTTGCTATATTATTAATGCACTTCAGAAAAACTGTGTTTCTTCATGGTCGAAAGCGTTGATATTTCGTCGGGAAAATGAACAACCAAGAAAATTACCGACAAAAAGAAAATGTTGGTATATAGAGCGTTATTAAATTTTTTGATGTTATTTCCCGAAATTTTATCGACCATTTTGCAACAGCTTTTTTTAATAAAGTTGGTTATAGCAAAACATCGGCATATTTATCGGAATAGAGCGACAAATTATTGATGAATTGGTTGCAAACTAATCATTTATTTTACCAGCGAATCTACCGACATTTTTTAACCTTTACCAACTCTTTCTCTAACATTGATAAATTCATCATTCATCAGAAATTTTAATGAATTTATATGATATATTTTATTTCTAACTTAAATCCTACTTTATGCAGCTATATAACACACACATATATATTACAAAAAATATATTTCTTAAACTACCATAATATAAACTATAAATATACCATCTAAAGTAATGAAAATAATATAACGATTACAATCGACCAAAACAATATGACCAATTATTTCATATACAACGTTAATTCCATATTAAACATTATATAGTCTAAATTCTTCAAATTTAATAGGAAATGTATACAAAGTAATCTTAATTATGATAATAACATTAAAAAAAAACTCAAATACCGACTCAATGTAGCGGATGTGAATCAATATCTATAACAACAAATGTCTCCATCATATGGGACGTTTAGCTTACATTTGAGATTGAGCTTGAATCTATGCTTACACTTGCTTATATAGTTAATTCATCTTCATTCGCTTTCTATGTAATTTCCCCTCAAACTCAGCTTGAATCAAGTGGACGTTATAGGCATACACATAGATAATGCTTTATAACAACTTAGTATCATATGATATGTTTAATTAAATTGAAATCTAAAAATAATATGTCCATATTTGCTTATGTAGTTGATTTGACTCCTTGTTATTGTAGTTATAGTTGCATGAATATAACTATGTTGACAGACTATACAAAAGTGAAGTTTAAATACCATTCTATAAACAAATTCGAATATCCAAGAAATCATACCGCAGCTGATTTTGGAAGTTATGGTAACGAGGATGCAATATAAACAATACATCTTTAATTTGATTTGTTGTCCTACACCATATTTTAGGTTATTACAAGATGTTTTAATTCATTTACATTTCAAAACATGAAAGGACAAAATTATACCAGTATGCAAAATAAGAAAGAATAACAAATTGAATGAAGGTGGTAAAATCAATTTTAAGTGAACTGGTTATAAATAATATCTAATGAATCATTAATTAATAAATAATGTAGGAAAAAAATTGAAAACAAATAACACATCATCCATGACCCAAGGCCCTCAAAAATAAATAAACAAATAAAAGATAAACCAAGATATTTCATAATTTTATCATTTACATAATGTAACAATGGCAACAACTTTTAGTAACATATTCTGAAAATTAGAAACGGAAACATTTCATTTACCAAAGTTTTCATCAGAATCAAATAAAAGTTTGAATAAATTTACCGAAATAAAATACATACCAAAGTTTAGAACCATACTCGAATACCTTGAATTCAGCAGAAAGATGCAGTTTTTGGAAATAGACTCTTCGTGATTCTAAGTGTTACAAAAAGAAAGGTACGGGGAAGATGGATCCAAAGCATATAAATAAAAATCAAAACTAAAATAATCAATCATTAAACAAGAGATCTTGCAACAACCCACTCCAAAATAGACCTAATTTTCAACCCAATAAAAGCCCATCGAACCTTAGGCCCATTTCAGAGCTGGTTGTTGGTTGGTATAATTAATTTAATAAAACAATATGAAGAACTATCTATCTATGCTTTTAGAGTCCCGCAATAGAAGAATTAAAATATAACAATAAAATAAAGTACCTATCTCAAATCATAGGAGTACAATTACACAATAGTACGTAAAACATTTCTGATACATAGTATGGGTAAACATAACAACATAAATAGATAAGTATAATAAATAACTGTCGGCCAAGCCTCCATCATCTTCTCTACACTCATCGATGTATCTAACATGTGGGTTGTCATGAGGAGGGAGTCAGAACAATAATGTTTGATGAATGAAAACATTACAATAAAAGTATATGGACAGTAAGTAATTGAAAAAGTAGTATATCTTACTTATTTATTATACTTTCCTAAGTATATATATAACTGTAGGATAATGGCCCTACAAGCCTAATTCCATGACTATAAATGCAGATGCAACACAACTATAAAGCGTAGTGGGTTTAACAACTCACATCCTATCCAATCATATCCTAATGATGCGAGAGAAGGCACTTAGGTCACTTAAGACCTTTTAAATAAGGAATAGGCAAACTCTCTAGCCATTTAATACCTAGACCCAAGGCGAACCTCTCCTAGTGCTTCCATACTGACATCATAGAAAATCTCTTAAGGCTATTTAATACTTCTTATATAGGGAAGAGGCAGAACCTTCATCCATTTAATACCACAAACCCAAAACGAACCCCTCAAGAGATTTCCATAATGCCCTTAAAAGATAATTCCAACTGTTTAATACTTCTCAAATATGGAAGAGGCAGACACCAACAACCATTTAATACCTTAACATCGAAGTGGACTCGTCCTGGAATTACCCAATGTCATTTATGACAAATTCCCTGAGTTATTTAATACTTCTTAATAGTCGTTTAATACCTCAACCCCGAAGCAGACTCCTCCTTTGATTTTCCTATCCTTATGGCCTGTAACCCAATTGTGACATCCTATATTAGTTTGACTATTTGTAGGTGCTGATAGCCAGATAAGCTGGGCAGACTTACTCCACAAAATTGAGACTAACCTCACGTCCACCATGGGTACTTATTATAGGCAATGTCACGTATCAGTTACAATGGTCACATTGTTAGAAGCCAGATTAGCTGGGCAGAATTATATGTGCTTTCAACCGACCTAGCATCCCTATAACTTAGCCATATTCCCACTCCTTAAAATTAAAGGTTGAATTATGTCAACATATATACATATACATATGCATACATACATACATACATACACACACACACATACACCACATGTACTTACGCATTTAAAGACCTTGTAAGGAAAACTTGTTATTTCGCCTTTTGTTATGGATTAAATTCCATAATTGTCCTTAACTCATTTTATTTGATTTACTGTTGATTGTTAATTGTCATTTATTTGTCAATTCTTTATTAAATGCCTTATTTGTTATATATGTTACAAGTTTTAATTTTGGTTGGTAAATTTCAAGATTTAAAAGAATACGTTATTATTACATTTATGTCTAACATTAAATTATGGTTAATTTTTTCTATACGTATTCAAGTAATTTTTATGTTTCTCATTCGAGATGATATGTTATTTAATATGTTAACAACTGCAATTTCTATACTAGTCCCAATCCAATATAGAAAATTACATAATTGCTAACGTCATCAATAAATTAGCTACGCTAAGTATACTTGTATATATTCAAATTAGAATCCAAAACATGTAATTCATTTTACGTTAATATAGTAGAACCATGACCATTTTTTCCAAAGAAGCAAATTTACAATTCCAATCTCTTATACTCCATTCAACTTTTTAAGTATATATTGTTGAAATGATGAAGAAAGAATATTTATTTTAATTATCGAAATAGGTAGTGCAAATTATGGATATGTGGAAAAATGCCCTTTTTCCTACTTTACACACCCATTTCTATTTTTCTTGTTTTGAAATTTTTGCCAATACAATCAAAATTTGATAGGTGTAACCAAATAGAATACAAAATAATCATACTGTAATAATAAAAATTACAATTCCACTATATTAAAATAAAATAATTAGAATTCCAATAAATTTCACAATTTACATTTTATGAGGAAATTTTTGGGTTTTTGAATTAATAAGTTTCGTATTCAAAATTTCCCAAGAAAAGTATAAATCTAAAAACAAACTACATAAATTACTATTATGGAAAAAAATGAAATTCCCACTCACATATAATCCCAACTAAAATCTTCTACGATTTGCCTTATGCGCTATTGCTCATCTCTTCCTTTGATTTATCTCATTTTTACTGCATATTATATAACAATTAGATTTAGAGAATTGGGAGTTAGGATGTTTTAGAATATTGATTTATACATATAAGGATTAGCACCTTTTCCTTTAGCTTGTTTTCTTCAAACTTCCCCTAATCTCTGGATGTATGTATTTTATATATGATTTCTAGTTTTAGAAATTTTTGTGGAGAAAGAGAATTGGGCAGAATCATGTTATCAGGTTTAGATTTGTGTGAATAAAAATGAGGGGGCTAGCCTCTTATTTATAATTGCTTGGATGCGCAAGGACATTTGGATTGTTATTCACAATTTTGGGTCATTTAGGCCAAAGAAAATCCTTATATCACACACCAACCGGTCGACACTAGCAGTCGACCGACCGATAGATGCAGTCGATCGATGGTCCCAAACGTTTATGTTAACGTTAAAGGTAATGTTTACACTTATTGTTTTAATTCGTTTGAATTATCGATCTAAAATCTTCAAACATCAATAACTTTTACGTTTAAACATCGACCGTGAAGCTTTATATATGAATGTTACTCAAAAGATCACCACGAGCGCAATGGTGCAAGTTTCATGGCCAAATTTCGAAATTTGCTAAATTTCCATTTTTAGCTTTATGATTAATTATTTAATTTTCTTAATTAATTTCCTGTAAATTTTATAGGGTGTTACATTCTCCACCCTTAAAAGAATTTCATCCTTGAAATTTATAACGGATAAATAGTGTAATGTGCACTCTACGACCAAGTTATCACCCAGCCATCTACTCAACCAAAAGTGTAAAGCGGTTATGTATGCAACATATCCATATGTGAGCTCACCCCTAGCGTAAATGCAAGATCTTGACATACAGGCATGTATGCAAACAACCTAAATATGCATGAAATTCTACATGAGTGCAAAAACAATAGGAAAATGTGTGGCAACATCTCCTACCATCTAATCTAGCAACGATGCAACCAATACCTATAAAATAATGAATCTAGAGGGAGAAATTTACCAGAGAAAAGCTCTGGATGAGAAGCCTTCATCTTCTCTTCTGTTTCCCAAGTGATTTCCGCTTGAATATCTCCCATAAGTTCTTGAACTAGCCTATTTCTTTGTTACGAAGCTTCCTAAATTTATACTCTTATGCCCAAAAAGGAATTTCGGTTAAGAATTATATATTTTCACCCTTCTTTTATGTACTAATTCTGTTGTACCTTGGAACTTTCTCTTTTGCCCTAAAATCTTTTTTCCAACTTTTTCAAATACAATTTGCATAAGTAAGTTTATTTTAAAATTTTATAACAGAATTGTTAATCGGGTTTTTGACCAAGCCAATTTCAACCGGAAGTTGGAATGTCAAAACAAAGACAAAATGAATCAAGGACTTTGGAAACATCACAAAAGGGAAATATCAAAAAACGAACGAAAAAAGTTGACTTGAGTTTTTCAACTTGGCGCTTGGTGTCAGACCTGAGTCGTACCTGAGCTGAACCTAGGATAAAATAAAGGAAAACCTAAGCTGAGAAATAGGAAGACATGACAACATGACTTGGAGTCGGACCCAAGTCAAACCCGAGACAAGCCTTGGTCATACCTGAGTCAACTCGGTACCAAATTATAAGTCACAACTCGGTACCGAACTGTGATTTTTCTCGAGGACTCATAAAACTCTCTGGTCGGTCTCCAAGCAATCAATATCGAACAGAATTCAGGCCGGACTCACAAAACTCTCAAATCGGACTCCAAGCAATCGTTACCGAGCAAAACTCGGGTTAGACTCATAAAACTCTCAGGTTAGACTCCAAGCACTCCAACCTTTGGACGACTCCAAGCAAGGCTTGAAGCAAATGCATAAACCACTCAGGTCATACACTAAGTCAGGTTAACCTCGACCCGAAGCTTATGATTTTCACCAACATGGCTTTTGTTTGCACCAAAATTGGGAACAGCACTCTTCAGAAGTGTTTGAAGAGATAAAATGAAGAAAGTAAATGTAAAAGGAGTATTATCTAACAAACACTTCAAACAATAATCGGGAAAAAGACACAGAAACGCAAAAGAATGCAGAGATTTAGAGTGGTTCGACGTGTTGCCTACGTCCACTATGAAATAATTCACTTTTATTAACTTTTTGTTTACTGGTTACAACAGATTACAGTAGTAAATTTCGAGTACAATAGTGACTTTCGAGTACAACAATGATTTCGGCAGAGTCTGGACGTCGGAGAGCCAAAAGATCCCTTTTTTGTAGGTCCTGGGCTGCTATTTATAGACGTAGGTTGCAAATATCTCACTCAGATCTCAGGAGACCTCTTCTTGCACGTGAGTGGGCCCACACGATCGATCCCATGTGATTTGCACACGATCCGAGATCGATATGAACGAGCCTCGTATCGATCAAAATTTCATCCAATTGAGTCGGGATCGATGGTGATCATTGCTGAGGATGTACGCAAGCTTCTGTGAAAATTTGGTAGCATTTGGACTTGTAGATTATGAGTTATGATCGATGCAAACTTGCGTTTTCTCTAGGCTGTTGAATTCGAATCGATACCCTTCGTATCGATCTGTTCGTATCGCTTTTTGGGCACGTGCCTGCAAGTTGATGTGGCGCTAACTCCTCGGATCGATCCACTTTTCATGCCGAGTGACTAAGTCTTTCATTGGAGTGTATCTTGTTCGCATCGATCACCTCTGCCTTGTTCGTATCGATTGTCATCGTTCTGTTCGTATCGATCGCTTAATGGGTTACTTCATATCGATAGCTGGGGGCCATTTTCGTATCGTTCGTTTGATGTTTTTATTCATATCAATCGTTGATCGATCGATACGAGCTGTGCAATTGGGATCGATACGAATTGATTCTAATTGATGGATACGAAGTTGGATGTACGTGATGGATACGAACAACAGATGATTGTTGGATACGAACAACATGTAACTGATGGATATGAACAGATGGAGCTTGATGGATGCGAACAAGGCCTTTCAGTTGATGGATACAAAGAGTGCAGTTCCAGATGGATGAAGGCAGAACCGATGCGAAGAGAGCGCAATGATGGATTCGAACGAACCAATTTCCTTGGCTTGCATCGATCATATCTTTAGCATACGAACCCGGATTGACTTGAAATTTGGAACGTTGGCTTCCATAGCTTTGCATTTCGTGTCATGTTGACTGTAGCTTGATCCGAACTTGGAAAAAATTCGTCGATATTCATAGTGAGCCTGCATATAACTGATCTTCGGGATGAAATGTCCTCGGTTTTCGGTTAAGTTCTTGGTGTCACGGCCTTGCCAAAAGGCGGGATAACATTTTGCCCCCCAAAGTACGTCTTGTGAGAACATGACTTGCTTTGAAAAGTCGCAATCTTCATTCCGAACATTTCCATTTGACTTGTCTGAATGGTTGTTGTCTTTTCGTCGAAAGATGTAACCTTTGACTGATTCTTTAGTAATACCAATTATTGGCCGCCAATTGTTGTACCATTCTGTTGGCCAAGTTTCCACCGGACCAAGACCATCAGATCACTGATGCCGAATCAAGACTAGGAAAGACCCTGCCGAACCAACTCCCTTCCCATGCCTACCGAACCAGCTATCTCCAAGACCCTGCCGAACCAACTCCCTTCCCATGCCTACCGAACCAGCCACTCCGCTACCTGCCGAACCAAACCCAAAGTATCACTACCGAACCAGAACCAATCCCAACCACTACCGGACCAACCAATCACCGAACCATCCCTTTTCTCTGCTCTCCACCGGACCAGGGGATCACCGAACCAAAGTTGCCAGGCCAGATTACATCAGCCCAGGCCCACCAGCAGCTACATACATCCAAGACCCCTACCCCCAGCCTCACTCTATAAATAGAGGGGTAGGGGTACAACAATGGCAGACAAGTTTGAGAGCTCAAGCACGGATAGAACTTTCAAACAACTTTCATATACTGGTATCAAAGCTTTGTACTTGTAATCTGAACAAGAAAGGAGAAATAATATATAAAGTGGACGTAGGCACATTCTGGCTGAACCACTATAAATCTGTGTGTCTTTTACAGTTTAGTCCCTGCTTTTTACATATTTGCATAAATCACCCAGATCACTAAAAACAACATAAAATCAACTAAATCATACGACTTGGAGGTGTTTGCCCATTTTTTGTGCAAACATTTTTGGTGCTTTCACTGAGAAGGGGAAGCTCGAAGTTTCAGCTTCTCCCACTTAACCTTCTTCCTAACAGCGTCGTTCATTGCTTGGAAAACATGCCTCCCAGGCAGAAAAAAGACGTTAACAAAGGAAAGAACATCGCAACTAGCAGTGTTCCAGATCCAGTGGTCACAGATCAAGTAAATCATCCCATTCCAACAGCAATACCAAATGAAGGTCAGGCAAATCCGACAACCCCTGCCATGGGACAGCCGGTAGCGATTACTAGGGCAGATCTAGACCGGGTTGTGGCTGAAGTGACTAACCGCTTCACATCCCAACAGGAAGCCTTGGTGGACCAACTCATGTCACGCTTAAGGGATGTTGAAGAGTCCAACCGCAACACTAAATCATGAGGTGAGTCCCAGTCTGGAGGATCTTAGAGGCAACAAAGATCTTCCTTCTTCGAAGAAGCTAACGACAGAAGCGGCCGTGGTAGGAGCCGAGACCGAACTCAGTCCGAACGCCGACCCGAGGAAACGCTTTGAACCGAACCCAACGGGGGAGGTACTAGGCAGAGGTCAACTGTAGCCGAGCCTGTCATGCTGCCTAACCACAGAAACGCCAATGAACGAGACCGAGCTAGAGTCCAGCATGAAGTTGGACCCGAGGAAGTGCTTAGATCAGAACCCAGCAGGGGAAGATCGAGGCAAGGGCCAACTGTAGCTGACCCTAGCATGCTCCCAGAAGACCAAAGACAACCACTGGAAAATATTAGGAATAATAGACGATACCATCCCTACAGGTCATCTGGGCGGAATCAATCCCACAGAGAAGAACCGAACTCATTTTTATCTGCTCCAAATTCTGATGAAAGGATGGCACGCTTGTTCAGAGAGTGCGTCCAACGGGATCAAAGAGACCGAGGAATAGGCGCTAGGGTAACCAGCCCTTTCGCCCGTAATATCGAAATTGCCATCACCCCCCGAGAATGGAAAATGCCAACAATGGAACCTTACAAAGGATATGCTCATGAGTGGAGCATATGCTCATGAGTGGAGCAACAGAAGGAGTGCTATGCAAATGCTTTCCTCTATTCTTAGCAGATCTAGCTACCTCCTGGTTCTGCCATCTACCCCAAGGATCCATCAGCTCATGGGAGATGTTGAAAGAAAAATTCATCAGCCAATTCCGCATTCATGTGGAGCAACCCAAGGATGCTTATTCCTTATCCAGTATCAAACAGAAACCTGGAGAGAAAGTGCAGCAATATCTAACCCGATTCAATGCCGCAGCAGCCGCAGTCCAAGATGCCGATGAGAAGCTTATCTTAATGGCCCTCTGTAGTGGTGTGCATCCGGATACTAAATTTGCTAGAAGATTGACCAAAGAAAAACCAGCTACTTTACCCGATTTCTTCCATGAAGCTGGGAAATATATGAGACTTGAATACGCTGCCACTGAGAGGCAGACATGGCAACAAAATAAGGCAGCTCACGGCAACACGCCCGCTGTAGCAAAGGACATTCGAAGAAATGATTCTAGAGACAACGCTAGGGGCAAGAAGGGAGAAAAGCGTCTATATCGGCCAGGATCGAGATTTGACGCTTACACCCCGTTGAATGAAACGATCGAAAACATCTTCCTGGCCACTCAAGACGAAGTTAAATACAAACGCCCCCCGCACAAGAAGGAATCAGATAACGCAATTAAGTCTAGAAAATTCTGCCGCTTCCACGAATCCCATGGGCATGATACCAACGAATGCCATCATCTCCAGGACTTGATTGAAGAACACATCAGAAGAAGAAGACTAGAACGCTATGTAAAAGGCCAGAACAGGACTCCAGTTCCTGCCAATGAGAACCCAAGGCTACCCTCTCCAGAAATAGGCAGAGGAAATCGCAACACCAGCGGCTCCAATCAAGAGAAGATAGTGGTCCATACCATCTCGGGAGGGCCACACATCGCCGACGGAAGCTGGGCAGAGATGGAAAGGTATGGAAAGTCACTTAGAAACAATGAAGAATGCGTCAATTCTATTATAGAAGAACGCCACCCGAAGCAGATAGAGAATGGAGACATCACATTCAGTAAGCGTGACCTGGAAGGAAGGCAGTACCCTCACATGGATCCCATGGTTATCTCTGCCCGGCTCGGTCCAGCCGAGGTTTTCCGAATTCTAGTAGACACTGGAAGCTCAGTGAATATCCTATTCAAGCATGCCTTTGAAAAAATGAAGCTGTCATTAAAGGATGTTCTTCCCTGCAATAAACCACTACACGATTTCACAGGAAATGCGAAGATGCCCCTCGGGTGACTGGACCTCTTTGTTGAAATTGGAAGTCATCCCCGCTCCGTTGTGCGGAAACAGACATTTGTGCTGATAGAAAACCACTCGACCTACAACGCCTTCTTAGGAAGGCCAACCTTGTCTGACTTCCAAATTGTCCTGGCCCCATGGTGCCTGAAGATGAAATTTCCAACGGACAATGGAGTAGGGGAAGTAGAGGGAGAACAGGACATTGCTCGAGATTGCTATATAACTGAACTTCGCAATAACCACAGGAAGGATAAAGGGAAGAGTGTAGATATTGCCCTATGCACAAAAAGTTTGGAAGCATAGCAACGAAAGAAAGCCCCTCCTCTTTGATATACCAGCGACCCTTTCAATGAATTAGACCCCAGGGACAAAGAGGAGGAGGCCACCGCCGAGCCTGCAGAGGCTATGGAATTTGTATATGTAAACAGACATGACTCGAGTAGACTATTGAAAGTTGGGTCCCAACTAAAAGCAGAGTTGAAGGAACAACTCATTGATTTTCTCCGCCACAACTTGGATGTATTTGCATGGTCACACGCTGACATGACCGGAATCTCCCCTGACATAGCACGCCACGTACTAAACATTGATCCTACCAAGGCGCCAGTAAAACAGAAAAAGAGAAGTATGGGGGCAGAACGATCAGCAGCCCTCGATGAAGAAGTAAAAGACCTACTTGCCAATGACTTCATACGAGAAGCCATCTACCCAGAGTGGATCGCCAACCTGGTGCTGGTAAAGAAGGCTAATGGGAAGTGGCAAACATGCATTGACTTCTCCAACTTAAATGTCGCCTGCCCGAAGGATTGCTTCCCACTTCCCCGAATCGATCAGCTTGTAGATAGCACAGCCGGGCACGAACTCTTATCTTTTATGGACGCATACTCAGGATATAACCAAATTCCTATGCATGCTCCCGATCAAGACCACACTAGTTTCATCACTGACCGGGGATTGTACTGCTACAAGGTAATGCCTTTCGGACTTAAAAACGCAGGAGCCACCTATCAGCGCCTCGTCAACAAGATGTTTGCAGGGCTAATAGGACAAACTATGGAAGTTTATGTGGATGACATGCTGGTAAAGTCAAGAGAAGCCGACGATCACGTAAGCCACCTGGATGAAATGTTTCAAGTACTTCGCCAATATGGAATGAAGCTGAATCCTCTAAAGTGCTCCTTCGGAGTATCATCAGGAAAGTTTCTAGGATTCATCGTCCATGCCAGAGGAATTGAAGCAAACCCTGAACAAGTCCGAGCTCTGAAAGATTTCAGGATACCTTCTACCCGAAAGGAAATGCAAAGCCTAAATGGGAAGGTGGCCGCCTTAAGCAGATTCATCTCTAAAGCGACTGACAAATGCATCCCCTTCTTCGAAGCTCTAAAGAAAGAGAGAGGAAAATTCGAATGGACTGACGAATGCTTAACAGCTTTCCTTAACTTAATTGAACACCTCCAGAGACCACCAGTACTCTCAACTCTGAACAAAGGCGAAGAGCTATACCTATACCTTGCTGTGTCATCTCATGCTCTAAGTGCCGCATTGGTGAGAGAAGACAAATGCACGCAACGGCCAGTATACTTTGTAAGCAAGAGGTTTATAGGGGCGGAAGCCAGATATCCTAAACTTGAGAAACTAGCGTACTGTTTACTAATCACATCACGGAAACTGCGTCACTATTTCCAGTCCCATTCCATCAGAGTTCTGACCGATCAACCACTAAGGCAGGTACTCCATCGTCCCGACACTTCTGGGCGACTACTTAACTGGTGCATTGAACTAAGTCAATATGATATCACCTACCATCCTCGCACCGCCATCAAGGGACAAGCAATGGCCGATTTCATTGCCGAATTCACTACCAACGAAGGTAAGGAGCAATCGGAAATAGCAGAAGACATCAAGTGGAATCTCTTTGTGGATGGTGCGTCAAACGAACAAGGCTCGGGGGCATGTGTGGTAATAATCACTCCCAGGGGAAATAAGTTATGCTATGCTATAAGGTTGGAATTCGCTGCAACCAACAATGATGTAGAGTATGAAGCAGTGATAACTGGATTAGAACTTGCCTTGGAAATCGGAGCCAATTCTTTGTGTCTTCATAGCGATTCTCAACTTATTGTAAATCAAATACTAGGAGAATTCCAGGCACGAGAAGAACGACTCATAGCATATTTAAAGAAGACCAAGTTGCTTCTCAATCGATTGGATCACTATTTAATCAAACACATCCCTCGGGAAGAGAACCAAGAGGCCGACGAATTGGCGAAGCAAGCTAGCATGAGAGACGGCGCTATTTACGGAGCAGTAGCCATCTCAAAGCAACTGACCCCAAGTTTTGAGCAAGTGAATCTGATAGCTGCAACCGAAGAAGCAACTAGGATGACTCCCATCCGAGACTACTTACAAAGTGGCACACTGCCCAACGGATGTAACGAAGTCAAGAAAATCTTAAGGAAAGCTTCCCGCTACACGATACAAGAGGGCACCCTCTATCGGCGCGGCTTCTCTAACCCCTTATTCAGGTGTGTCGCTGGAAGGGAAGCCAAGGAAATCTTATCCAACATCCATCTAGGAAGCTGCGGAGATCACACTGGAGGGCAGACTTTGGCAAAAAAGATACTCCGATATGGATATTTCTGGCCCACCTTAAGCAAGGACGCCTTAGATTTCGTCAGAAAATGTGACAGATGTCAGAAGTTTGCTAAGATTCCACGGCTACCAACAACTGAGATTACTCAAATGACCAGCCCTTGGCCCTTTGCAGTATGGGGAATTGACTTGATTGTTGAACTGCCAATGGGCCGAGGCGGGGCTAAATATGCTATAGTGGCAGTCGACTATTTCACCAAATGGGTGGAAGCAGAACCCCTAAATAAAGTATCTTCAGCAAAAGTTATTAACTTCTTGATCAAAAACGTTCTATGCAGGTACAGAGTCCCATTCAAAATCATATCGGACAATGGACTTCAGTTTGACAGCGAGGAGTTCGCCAACTGGTGCCAAGAGCATGGAATTCACAAAAGCTTCTCATCCGTAGCTTATCCCCAGGCAAACGGACAAGTGGAAGCCGTCAACAAAATTCTCAAAACTCTAATAAAAAAGAAACTCGAAAAGTCAAAAGGCGCTTGGGTGGATGAACTTCCTACGGCACTGTGGGCCTATCGCACATCTTTCAGAACATCAACGGGGCATACTCCTTTCTCTTTGGCATACGGATCGGAGGTTATGCTCCCAGTTGAAACTATAGTGCCTTCCCACCGTAGGATCCACTATAACCCAGAAGAGAACGAAGAGCTCCTCCATTTGTCTTTGGATCTAATTGAGGAAAGAAGAAATGATGCAGCCCTCAAAGCAGCAGCTCATAAGCAAAAAGTGGCAATGCAATACAACTCCAAAGTCAAGCATCGTAGCTTACAAAAAGGAGATCTTGTCCTCAAGCGAATCTTCCCGCGCCCCGGAGCGCTAGATCCAATCTGGGACGGACCATATGTAATTCATAAAGATCTCCACAATGGAGCTTATATTTTGTCAACAGTGGACGGGGAGGTGTTCCAGAGGGCATGGAACATCCAACACCTTCGTTGATACTTTTCTTAACTTGTACTGCCCATATGAAGTGAATTAACAAAGAGAATCAGTGGACGTAGGCATTTTCATGCCGAACTACTTTAAAAAACTTGTCTCTTTTTAACTTGTTCCTTTATATCTTGGCTGCTTGTTAACTTTATCCTTTTCTGTTGAACAAAATACTGTGTAATGACATTCCCATTCAAGACACATCACGGCGCAACCTCACCTGGACAAGACCTAACAGGTACTATGCGAATCTATGCCCTCGCCAATGGGACACTTTTGCTCCAGCATCCCTCTGTTGCGAGTTAACTCATTGCTCGCGATCCGACCCTTAAAGCCAACTGTAATGAGCCGATTATAAGCCACCGAGAAGGCCGACTATAGCCGAGGCAGCTCATTACGGTGTTCGGCTCGCCGGCAACCATGAGCCTACTTTAAGCCCCAACATAAGGTGTAGCCAGCCAGGGGTAGTTCACGGTTAACGATCGGCACCCACGCTAGCCGGCCACGGTAAGTCGAATAATACCCACGATTACGGGCCATAATGGCCCGGGTAATTACTGTGCGCGATCTCGGCTCCGAGTGTCTTAAGTACGGCTATGGTAAAAAAGATAAACTCCCCGCAGAGGCGTAAGATAGGTGACAAATGTCTCCAAGACCCACAGCTAGGGAAAGTGACTACAAAACCCGTTTGCCACGAACTTAAGCACATCGAAGGCCTTCCGTGATTGGAAGTTTTACTGTTTCTCATATGTCAATTTTATTTAAAAAACTTTCCTCCTATCCTCTATAACGATCCCTAAAGTACAGGACACAGAATAGGAGACACTCGCTAATGGGAATAGGAGCTCATAACTGGACACTCGGCTGCATTCCATACTCGGTCACACAAGACATTCAGTGCTGCCATCTACAACTAAAACACGAAGGGCGGTACTTCCTTCTTTGTGTATAAATACGTAGCTATAATTTATTCACACATCACATTAACATTGCAAGATATGAAATTACATTTTAAGCAAGAACTTGACATCAAACCCGATAGAATCACAGGCATATGCACAGCTATAATTCTTATGCAACACATCAAAAATAACGAAAGCGTTCAAACACGACATAATCAGCTTGAGTTAAAAATTACACGCCAAGAATAAAGTCGTTTATTACAAGTAACATAATTACAACCTAAAAGTTACGTTACTGCTCTGAGACTAACGTAGACAGCAATGTCAAGTAAACAAAAAGATATCTAGGTCAAGTTAAGGAGTCGGCTGCATCGGAGCTTCACCCTTGTCCTGCTGGCCCTCCGAAATCTCCTTATCCATGGAGTGGGAACTTTCAGCATGTTGACCAGAGATATTTGGTGCTCCAGAGGTCCCGCCTGTCCGATCAAGGAAAGAATTCATTAATAATAAGCAACCAAGTTACGAAAAGCTAAAAGGGGAGACTTACCAGCATCTACTCCTTGATCATCATCCTCCAACTGCACACCAACCTCCTCAGCAGCAAGCAGCCGCATACCTTCTTTCACCGCCACCTTCTCCTCCTTGGTGAATTGAGCCGTAACCACATCCATTCTAAAGGTCACGCCACCCTCCTTATCTGCATCGGACCTAGCCTCCTCCAGAGCCCGGAGATAAATCCTGGCCATGACTCGGGGATAATCATTCATCCAAGATAAGTTGTTCTGTTTCCAAGTGCGAAAGTATATATCCTGAAGCATCTCATCCATTATCCCCTCGTTCTCCTCAAACTCCCTTACTCGGTCCTCAAAAGCCAACAACTTTGCAATGGCAGCATCCCTCTCCGATCGGTATCGCGCGCAGTCAGCCTGGAAGGTTTTCCTCATCGCATCCACCTCCTCCTTCAGCCTGGTTTGAGCAAGTTCTGCGGCTTCAAGTTTCCCGAACAACTCCTGTATCTGCTCGAGATCCGCTTTCCGAACCTCATCCACCGTTGCAATCGCCATGTCAATCCGTTCCTTACAGGCAGCTTCCATTTTCCGTAGCTCTGCTCTACTAGCCTCTTCCATGGTTTTCTTTAGTCGCCTGGAGGCGGCCTCACGCTGGGAGATCTGGATGGCTTGATCAGCGAGCTGCTTGGCTTGGTCGGAAACTATTAACCACAGTCGAATATTAGCACTCTCGATTTCTTCTCCGGCCTTGGCCAGTCGGGCATGATGCCCCATCAGCTTCCTGGCTTCCTCAGCAACCCGGTCGATTTTTGCCTTAGCTTCGTCCCCCAAAGTTGCGACCCGAGTAGTAAGCAAATCAAAGTCCAGGGACTTAGCCTCATCAAGCACCCTTACCATAGGATTACGAGGAAGAAGGTGCTCACCAGTAACCTCATCAAAGGAAATATCGTGAGAACCCTGATCCAGATCCGGATGACCCGCGAACGGATTACGAGCCAAACCAGGGTGATCTATCGAGGTAATAGTAGGATTTTCAGACGGGTGTGGGGATGGAATAAGCTCAGTATTCTCCTCCGTGACATCCTGAGGAGGCTGAGTCGAGGGCAGAGGACCAGGTGAAGATTCAAACAAGGAACGACTCCTCTTCTTCCTTTAAATATCCTCTTCGATAACTTCAAGTAAGGGACGGTAGCCGACTACATCTCCAGGACGGTTAGTCGGAGGCTTTGGTTTAGTAGAAGCCTTGAGGAGTTTGTACTGTTCAAAACGGTGCCGAACATCTGACACCTTGGCCACTTTACCCACTCCTGTAATAAAATCCAAGTGTTACGAGCATACATTGAGCTATAATTTAAGAAATACATCAAGTTAAAAAAGAAAAAAAAAGAAAAAGAGACGACACATTTGTTATACAAACCCTGGGGAGGCGTGGGATACTGCAATAAGTCCTGAATCTGATTCCAGGATAGGAGCAGGCCGTAAAATATTTCTAAGTCCTTATCATAAATGGAGTCGGCAGAAAATTCACCTTGAATCGTAGGAATTGCCTTAGCTGAAGCGCTCTTAGAAGAATCAGCACCGATCTTGGCCTTGTTAGCTTTCTTAGGCCTCTCCACTAAAACCGATCCTTCCTCCGACCCTTCAAAAGCTAGACGGAGATCATCATCTGTCCACTCCTGGATCACACCTGCTTGCTTAGAAGACAAAGCCCCAGTACCACCACCGCTCTGTCCATCGCCACCATCATCGCTATGACCATCACCATCACCTTCTCCACCACTTCCACTCTCCACCTCACCTCCTTCATCCTCGCCTCTTTCCTCCTCCACATCTTCCTCCTTCGGGACATCTGGACATGTGCTGGGGGAGGGTCCATCGGACTTCTTAAGTTTCTTCCCCCCAGCAATTGGATGATTCGAGAAGGGTTTCCTTTTGCTGCTCTTCGCCGTAGCCCCTCCTTTAGCTTTGGCAGCCCTCTCCTCTGCCGTGTCTCTCTGCTTGACCACAGACTGATGTGGTAGAATCAGGTTGTGCCCTAGAAGTGTAGCGTTCCTGATCAAGTAAGAGGCCGACCTATCCCTTCCCGAAATGGCTTCTATTTCCGCAGCCATCTGAACCAGGCGATCGTTCTCCACGACCGCAAAGCCACCTGTCGCTAGCAAGAAATAAAAACACATAAGAAGAAGCATTGCAGTCAGAACGAAAATTATAAATAAGCTTCAACTTACAGCCAGAGGTGAAGCGACGGATAGAAACAGAGTCATCCTTGATGAAAAACCATTCCTTCTTGAACATGCTGAACTTTGAATATAAATCCAGGACTGGCTTGAAGGACACGGCCAACTCTAAGCTAATATATGGAGACCCCTTCTTGTAGCCTCTTAATTTGTACAAATACCGGATTTCCCGGTTGGAAGGAGGACGCCCGTATCTCCTCTGGAAGATAACAAACAGGCTCACCAAGATGGCGTAGGAGTTAGGCTGAAGCTGGAATGGAGCCACCTTCAAGTAGGTGATGAAGCTGACTATCCAAGCATTAATCGGGGGAATGGCCCCACACATACAATGGTACCTACTATAAGCAATATATCCTTCGGGGGGATTATATGGCATCACTCCTTCCCCCGGCAACAGCATACGCGCTCTGTCAATCCCAAAAGAGCGAGAAATAGCATCGAGCTGCTCATCTTGGAGGGAGCTAGGAAAGCAGTCAGGCGGTGAGTTCAGGAGCTCTTGAGGACCATACCCATCCACTAGCGATCTAGGGGTGGGTCCACGTCGTTCTGGATTCGGATGAACTGGGGGCACGACGGGGGACTCTCTTCTGTCCATAGATTTCTTCTTGTCGGAACGGGTTTCTACTTTATGAGACATTGTCTGCAACACGAGAAAACACATTGTTAGAATAAGGAGTGTAGAAATATGAACAAACAAATACCTAACGGTCTGAAGCCTCATCCATGGTTCAAGACATAAAAAGCTCAAAGGCCATCCGGCATTCGAACTCAACCGGTAGTTCAAGCATGAAGCGTCATTCGGTTGTCCAAAGACTTCGAAGCTCATTCGGTAGTCCAGAGACTTCGAGTTCATTCGGTACTTAATGTACCCCGAGTTCATTCGGTAAGTCAAGTCTTTGAGTTCATTCGGTACTTGGAATCCCCGAGTTTGTTCGGTAGTTCAAAACAAAAACTCATTCGACAGAAAAGGGCCTCACCTGGTCCGACAGTTAAGGTCTAGTTCGATAATACGTTCGATTCGGCAAAGACAAGAGTTTGGTTCGGCTGATAAGGAATAACAAAAGCATTAGGCCCATACTTATAGGCAAATATAAACGACCGGACCAACTGGTTCGGCGTTTGGGACCGGATGAGAGTGTTAAGGATTGAATGGCCTAAAAACAAAGCGCGACATATGCAGGCATATGCCCCACTTTGGGGGGGCAAATGTTGGCCAAGTTTCCACCGGACCAAGACCATCAGATCACTGATGCCGAATCAAGACTAGGAAAGACCCTGATGAACCAACTCCCTTCCCATGCCTACCGAACCAACTATCTCCAAGACCCTGCCGAACCAACTCCCTTCCCATGCCTACCGAACCAGCCACTCCGCTACCTGCCGAACCAAACCCAAAGTATCACTACCGAACCAGAACCAATCCCAACCACTACCGGACCAACCAATCACCGAACCATCCCTTTTCTCCGCTCTCCACTGGACCAGGGGATCACCGAACCAACGTTGCCAGGCCAGATTACATCAGCCCAGGCCCACCAGCAGCTACATACATCCAAGACCCCTACCCCCAGCCCCACTCTATAAATAGAGGGGTAGGGGTACAACAATGGCAGACAAGTTTGAGAGCTCAAGCACGGATAGAACTTTCAAACAACTTTCATATACTGGTATCAAAGCTTTGTACTTGTAATCTGAACAAGAAATGAGAAATAATATATAAAGTGGACGTAGGCACATTCTGGCTGAACCACTATAAATCTGTGTGTCTTTTACAGTTTAGTCCCTGCTTTTTACATATTTGCATAAATCACCCAGATCACTAAAAACAACATAAAATCAACTAAATCATACGACTTGGAGGTGTTTGCCCATTTTTTGTGCAAACACATTCACAGTTGTAACCAAGTATTGAACGATAGCAAACTGTTGTTCATCGTTGTGATTGTCATTAGTTGAGCATTCACTCCCTGTGAATTTTAAAAATTGGATGTTAGTCCGTTATACATGAATGTACGTTAGCCTGACCCCTGTTAACGTTCACACGTTCACGAATCGTTAGTTTTTTAGTTTTTTTAGATCGAATTTCGTATCGATCCACTCCTGAATCGATGTGAAATTTGAGTTGTAGCAACGATGATGGTTGTTTTGATCCATCTTTTTGTTCCGACCCTCTCCTGAATCGATCCGAGAAATTAGAATGCACTCTTCATATCGATGGTCATCGATACGAAATGGATAGCCCTTGGAGATGCATCATATCGATGGATACATAGCCTTGGGTCTTCAAGTTGATGGATACGAAATAGGAGTTTCGCATCGATGGAGTTGGGTGGTCCAGATATAATTTTGCAGTGATTTTTGTATCGATGGTCATCGATTCGAAATTAGCCGGTTTCACGAAGTTTCTTCGCATCGATAGATTCAAATTCCTATGGTCTTCAAAGTGATGGACACGAACTTGTCGTTCCCCATCGATAGATGTTTGATGGACGCGAACAGATTGATCAATCTTCATAGCAATGTCCGTGCTTCGTACCGATAGCTGGATGGTTGCGAACAGACGTTGCCTCAACTAGGTGGTCCATGGATACGAATAGTTCTCTTCGTATCGATTAGAGGAGAAACCTTTTTAACCGGTCGAAACAACTAGGAGACGAATCATTTCCTTCTTATTCTTGTACCCATATAAATACATTTTGTACTTAGAAAATTTGTCACTTGTTCACTTTATCCTTGCCTTCGTATCGATAGAAAAACTGAGAAATCAGAACTGTTTTCATTCTCGACCCAACATAACTTGCTAATACTTTGAACCAATCGTCTAAATTAGGTAATTATCTTTAATAATCCCTTTTAAAATGATGAGACTTGAGATATTTCACCATCCTAACCGTTCCCGTGATCGATTTCGGTGTGGTGATAACTGCAGATGGGTTTGGAGAAGGAGGAGATGATGCCTGGATGGACTTAGGGAAGAAGAAATCCAGCACACGAAGGATTTGTGTGGATATGGATGAGTTCTGCTTTCGTATCGATGATGGAGGGGTGATGGATTGTTCGAATCGATCTGGATCATAGGACTTCGAGATGATGAAATGGAAGTCTTCGTATCGATTGATGATGGAGTTTCGTACCTACTCGAGATGATCGATACGAATGCTTCAGACTTGTTGATCGATACAAAGGGGCTGCATTTGATCGATACGAAATCCAATGTTCCCGATCGATACGAACTACGTGCCAGTAGATCGATACGACGACAACTCATTTGATCGATGCGAACTCGTATCCTGATGGATACGAAACTGATCATTACGAACTAGGGCTTTTGCAACCAATACGAGTTGAACCTTAATGAACTTGAAACCTCATGCACATTGGAACACCTGACTCCGACGAGCTTCAACTTTGCATGACTGGATTCAACTATTAAACTGTATATTTGACTGCCCTTTGAAGCTTGTTGATGGAACTGTAACTTAATAGAACTTTAATGAACATTAACCCAGATCGGTCTCTATAGTCTGGATGGCATTGTTGTGACGGTCAGCGATGACGGTCACTCCAGTTTTATTTTGAAGTCTCGTCGTTCAAATATTTCTTCAAACTCTGTAGAATTTCTCAAGTTATATGTAGCACTGCACTGCACAACACATTCATACACTTCATACTGGGGATCACACGGGCTTATTATCATCTAATCATGGTTTTTAATAAGTTGATTAGTTATGGAGTCTACAAGCTCACCGCAGCAGGAGCTTCAGAGTTCATCTCCCTTAGTCATAGAGATACCGGTCATCGCGGTCGAAGTTATAGATCCAGCTCCGGACGAGCTGCCTGGTGCCAGGTTTATCATGAACCCACAAGATTCTGTGCCATCCAACATCTCCGAAGATATGTTAGGGCGGATATGCCTAAGGCATGGTCTACCATTGGACGACTTCTTATTACCGGGACCGAGTGATAGACCGCATGCTCCCCCGGAAGGGTATACTGCCTTCAACAGGCATTCATGTACAGCCGGGACGCTTCCTCCATTCAATCAATATATTAGAGAAGTGCTGGTTTTCTTTGGAATTTCCCCATCACAGTTACATCTAAATGGTATGCTCTGCTAAATAGTCTGTTCGTTGTATTCATGGAGCATCTTTTCCGACCCCCAACTCCGATTGAAATCAAATACCTTTTTAATGTTAAGAGCCGGGGAGATAGCCCTTCCTTCACGTTCTTGGAGGCGGTCAGGAACTGCCAAGTTGTGACGGTGTCTTGGACTAGAGTGAGCTACATCAAAACCGAGTGGTTCTATTGTCGATGCCCCCCAGGGTTTGTCGATGGTTGGTCAAACGTAAGTGCTTCGACTTTTCTGGTAGTCAACAAGATAGTTGCAACTGGTATTGGGACTAATACTTTCTTTTTTTATAGCTGCAATTCCTCAACCCGAAGGTGCACACTTTAAAGAAATAGTACGGGTCCTTCAAGAAGTACCGGGCGAGATGAGATAGATCGAGTCGGTGCTTACCGACAGGAACTTAAGAATTCTTGTATTAATCAAATGAAACCAAAGTATCAGATTAGAGGGAATGCTTAGGGCAGTCCCGATGAAACGGGTGAAGCGTAAATCTCCCACGGTTGTAATAGCTGAGGAGGGCGATGAAGAAAATATGCCCACTAATGACAAACCCATAGCCGGGCCCTCTGACAATTTTCAGGGTTTAGAGGGAAGGAGAAAAGGCAAGGCAGTTGCACAAAAGCATCATAAATCTTCAAGATGGAAATCTGTAATCGCGTCTCTTCCAGCCTCCGGTGTTAGAATCACGGAGACTCCTCCCCTCCGAGTAGAGAGTCCTTTCGAAGGGCTTGCCGATATCCTAATCCCGGACTATGTGTCACTTCAACATGACACCAGATTGGAGGAGCTCCAGAGTGCTCTAGAATTAAGCGAGTCTCTTCCTACAAGCGTGGCCGACATTACCGGTTGGTCGGGGGATTGCACATACATATACACTTCACGGCACTACACGATTTCCAATCATAAGTTGCTCACTTTAGGAGATTACTAATTCATATTTTCTTTTATTATATAGATACAATGACCAGGCGAGAGTCTATGCTTGGAAGTCTCCGCTCAGCGGGCCAGTCCTCGAGCTCATATTATGAGTCCCGCCGGAGGGAGGATGATAGAAACCGCGATCGCTGTTACTCTATTCAAGAACGTTATGAGAGGGATAGAGACAGGGACTACAAATATCGATCCCGATCATGTTCTCCACCTTCCCGCGTCTCTACACAACCTTCTACTCACAGCACACATCCTCCGGAGCCTCCACATCAAAAACCATCTTCTCATGCTCCGAGGTTTGAGTCTCAACACCGCATGACCGAAGCTATAGCTCCCACAATTACTAAACAGGCCATTACCGAGCCTACGGGGGAAGGGGCGATCAAAATCGCCCAACTGAAGAAAGACTTTCCCAATATTTGCTTTGACGGCTTTGTTTTTCCCCCACATTTGAAGAAAATTCCCTTTGAGGCTGAATAGACCATGCACGACTACATTTACGATGTATATAGCCAATACAGGGAATGGATGAAGACTGCTGATAAGGTCTCTGCGGTGGCTTTTGAACGGGCGAAGACGATTGAGAAGTTAGAAACTGATCTGGCCCAGAAAGACCGTATTATCCAAGTGCTCAATGATAAAGCCGAATCTTCCCAAAAATCCAAGATAGAGGCCACCCAAAAAGCTGATGAGGCGACTCAGTCTATGGAAAGAATGCGACAAACGCATTTCGCTTTGGTGGAGCAGATAGGCCACCGAAACACCACAGTTACCGCTGAAAGGGATACTGCTCTGAAAGAACTCAACGAGCTAAAAGCCAAATTTTCTGAAATCATCAAGGAGAAAGATGATGCGAATAAAGCAGCCCAGGAGGCGTGCGAACAAGTGGTGGTGCTTCGGGATGAGAAGGATATGACCGTACTTAAAGTTCGGGAGGCCGAGGCTAAGGTTGAGGAGGAAGTTAAAATGGCCGAAGACAGGCTAGAGGCTGATATCGAGGACCTTCTCGTTACTTACAATGCCAATGTTTTGAAGCACAGATCCTGGCCTGGCTTGACAACTATCCAACACATCTATTCAATGCTTAGGGCCGATTGGTAAGAGATGAAAAAGCCGCTCACCAAGCTGAATCGATCGATGAGTTCGAGCTCGAGAACCAGGTATTGAGCAAAGACCAACGGAAAGTTCTCCATGATGCAATGATCTCATATGAAAAGGAGAAGCTTGGCGCTCAGCATTTGAAAGTTGGAGAGGGCTCTGGTGTCGAGCATCATGATACAGGTTCTGAAACTTCCGTGCCGACTCAGCCCGAATCCACACTTGCGGTTGATCCTCAGCCCGTTACTGCTTATAACCCGGATCTATCGCAGTTGTCTCCCGCTCGCGAGCAAGTCTCTGAGGCTGTTCCGCCACTCGCGAGCCAAACTGAGGAAGGTACTCTAAACATTCTCTATGCTTATCCGAAATCGGAAGCGTCACTTGAAGTAATTACTAACAGTCCTTTCTTTACTTTTATCCAGTGATTGGAGCAACATCGGTCATGCCTCCTACGACTCAAGAATCACATCATGTAAGGAGGCCATTATAACATAAGTGACCACCACAACAACCACGGCACCGATTGACGAGGCACTAGGAAGCACACTTACCTTCGATAAGCAGATGATGGAGGAACTTCTCGGTCATCACAGTAACCCCTTTGCCGATCTGTCGTTAGTTATGGGTGGAAGCGCACCACTGACAATTTCTTCGGCTCCAACCGCGGGAGTCCCCGATGATGCACAAACACTTCATGAGGAGGAAATCATAGCTGAAATCAATGCTGAAATGGAGGCAGCCGCGCGGGGCAGCAGCTTTGGCGGTGGAATGGCGGGACCTGGTCCAGCCCTTTTGCGAATGATATCTCCTGGAGGAACGGTCGTCAAGACAAGCGTGCCTATCCCACCTCCTTCTGTTGATCCTGTCCCTCCGACTCCGCCTTCAGGAAGCGTTCCAATACATTTGAGTTCGGAGGAGGATGTTGATATAATGCCCCCGACTGGAGATCGACCGCCGAAAGGAAAAGGCTCAATAGCGTGATGGAGGAGATACGCGAAAGGAATCAATAGCTCTCAAAGGAATGTTGTAAAGTGAAGATGACGATGGTGATGATGAAGGAGCAGCTGAACTGGCACTGATAATAAAGAGATTCAAAATATGGAACAACAAATATGGAAATTCTGCCCTAAATCAACAACTGAAGAGCAGAATCGTTAAAGTTCTAGACAACTCCGAAATGCAGGAGATCATTTGTCACAAGTGCAATAAACCTAGTCATATCAAGCCAAATTGTCCTCAAAATCAATTCAACAAAGGAAAGAAACTGATAAGGAGAACTATTGCAGCAACTTGGGATGAAAGTGATGAAGATGATTATAAAAGCACCGGCAGCGAGAGTGAAAAAGTAAATCTGTGTTCTTTAGGAGAAACAAGTGACAGCGATGATGACGAGCCAAGCGAGGCACCAAAACTTACTCACTCGCAATTACTTATATATTATCATATAGTAAATGGCTGTTTTGAAAGACTTAGGGAGAAGTACGCTAAAATTGAACCACAAAAAGATAGTTTGATAGAACTGAATATGTAGCTTGATCAAATGGTTCAAAACTATAGAAATAAGAGCCCTAAGTGTGATAAGTGCCCATTATTAGAAGAGGAAATAAAAAAATCAGAAACTAAAATTAAATCGCTTGAAAATGAAAATTTGATTTTGAAAGAAAGTGAAAATACTAGGAGAGAAAATTCTATAAAAAGGTGCACTTTGTTATTGAATGAAAATGAATCTCTCAAATCACAATTCCAACAATTGTCTACAACTTTAGGAAAATTTTCCAAAGGAAAAAAATCATTAATATGTTATTAGGGAAACAAACTGTTAATACTCTTAGAAAAGGACTTGGGTATACTCAATCTGAAAAAGGTAGAAGTGAAACTAAACATGTCAACTCCAAGTCCACGATTTGTGGAAAAATTGGACACAATCAAAATAATTGTTGGTATAGACTCAAACACATGAAAACCATACCAATTTGGGTTCCTAAAGGTAAAGGCACGAATGTAAAATTCCTTAAAATCAAACAAATCTGGGTGCCAAAAGGAACAAACATAGAATGTCTTGGTTCTACGCAAACTTGTTTTTCAAAAATTTTTGTCACTAACAATCATGGACCTATGAAACCAAATAGGTCACAAAACTCTTTTCTTGTGTAGGTGTGTTGGCAATCTAAGGAACAACAAGAGTGGTACTTTTATTCTGGGTGTTCCAAGCACATGACGGGCGACGAGTCAAAGTTCCTTAGCCTAGAGAAGTGCAAAGGTGGCAGAGTCACAATGGGCAACAACGATAAATGTAAAATTATTGTAAAGGTGATCAGTTGGGAAAATTTGAGCCAAAAGCTGACGAAGGCATGTTCATGGGATATTCTTCAAGAAGCAAAGCTTATAGAGTATACAACAAAAGGACAAGAACAATCGTGGAGTCAATCAATGTGAAATTTGATAAAGGAATTGATGATCAAAGTAAGGAAACAATCAAAAGAAATGTCGAAGTGGAGAATGAAAAAGAAGAAAGTAAATATACAAAAGAAACTGCAACCGCCGAAGAAGTCCAAAGAAATCTGGAACCAAAGAGATTGAAATTCAAAGCAGTTCATCCTCCAGAATTTGTAATAGGTAACCCCACCGCAGGTATTCAAACTCCTTCCTCCTTTAGAAATTTATGTGATTTGTGTCTATACAGTGGATTTATTTCAGAAATTGAACCCAAAGACATATTTACAGCTCTCAATGATGAGAGTTGGTTTATGGCTATGCAAGAAGAGCTAAATAAATTTGAATGAAATGATGTTTGGATTCTAGCACCTAGACCTAATGATTATCCAGTTGTAGGAACCACATGGATTTTTAAAATAAATTTGATGAATCTGGAAATGTGATTAGGAACAAAGCTAGGTTAGTTGCTAAAGGTTTCAATCAAATTGAAGGAATTGATTTTGTTGAAACTTTTGCACCAGTAGCAAGACTATAATCCATTAGAATATTGTTAGCTTTTGCTTGTTATAAAGGATTTAAACTAAGACAAATGGATATTAAAAGTGCTTTTCTTAATGGAATTTTGAAAGAGGATGTATTCGTTGAACAACCTGAAGGTTTTGAAAGTCAAGAATACCCTAACCATGTATGTAAACTTAAGAAAGCATTATATGGATTAAAACAAGCCCCTAGGGCTTGGTATGAATGTCTTAGCACTTATCTCCTTGAAAAATGGTCTCAAAAAGGGCGGTGTAGACACCACATTATTTCTATTGCACGAAAATGTTGACCTTTTGATTGTTTAAATATATGTTGATAACATTATTTATGGTGCCACTAACAACCTTTTGTATGAGAAATTTGAAAAATTCATGCAGGAAAAGTTTGAAATGAGCTTGGTAGGAGAGTTGAAATACCTTTTAGGATTTCAAATCAAACAAAGTGAAAAAGGTACGTTCATCTCTCAAACAAAATATATCAGAGAGCTGGTCAACAAATTTGGATTGAAAGATGCTAAACCTACAAAAACCCCAATGAGCACAACAATTAAACTTGATAAGGATGAGAAAGGTAAGGTTGTTGATCAAAAGAAATATCGAGATATGATTGGATCACTTCTTTATCTTACTGCCTCTAAATCGAACATTATGTTTTATGTTTGTTTATGTGCACGGTTTCAATCAAATCCTAAAGAATCTCATTTAAAAGCGGTAAAAAGGATTATAAGGTACCTATTGCACACCTCACAGTTTGGTCTATGGTATCCAACTAATGATAACTTTGAGTTAAAAGGATATTCAGATGCAGACTATGCTGGTAGTCTAGTTGATAGAAAAAGTACTAGTGGAACGTGTTTTATGTTGGGACATTCATTAGATGCATGGTCAAGTCCAAAGCAAAATTATATTGCATTATTTACATCGAATTAGAGTATATTGCTCTAGGCGGTTGCTCTGCTTAAATCTTATGGATGATACAAACCTTGCAAGACTATGGTCTAAATTTTAAACGAGTTCCACTTATGTGTGATAGCAAAAGTGTAATTGATCTCACAAATAATCTTGTACATCATTCTCGGACCAAGCATATAGATGTTAGACATCATTTCATTAGAGATCACATTTCCAAAGAAAATATCTGCAAAAACTTCATTTCAACTGATTCTCAATTGGCAGACATTTTTACAAAACCCCTCCCAGAAAATAGTTTTTGTCGACTTCGTCCCGGTTTAGGCATTTTAGAAATGTGATTTTATATTTTTTTGGATTTGATCTTAAATGCCTATGTTAACTAATCCGACTCCTTATTTATTATTGAAAAGATAAATAGTGACTAAAAAAGTGATGAGTGTTGATCTTAATCATACATTATGACTAGAGACAGTATATTTAGAAAATTTCTTTAAAAATTTAAACAAAATTTGTAATAACTTTTGTTGGTAAATATTCCATGAGCATCTCTATTTCTATCAAATTTCTATGACAATCACTCATCAAAATCCAATATAGTATGTCAAATGTCGTATTTAAACAAGAAATTATTCATTTTTTTAATTAGCAATAAAATCATCCAAAAGTACTCACTCTCATTTAAAAGTCCTCACGGTTATGCATGGGTGAACTACTTGGAATCTTTGATTATGTGCTTTTATGCTCATTTAAAAGTCATCACGGTTATACATGTATGGAACACATATCAAAATTGGATAAAATAGGCGAGTTGATTCTAACCCTATTTAAAAGTCCTCACGGTTATGCGTGGTTAGAAGATACTTGGAATTCATTTTTTAATAAAAATTGGAAATACTACTAATCTCATTTAAAAGTCCTAACGGTTATGCATGGTTAGTAAGTATTTAAATTACTCTCATAAATATACCACAAATGGACACGACTATATGGTTTTCTATGCCGACATCACACCTATCACTCTAAAATGGAATATGCGCCTACAAAGTATTTAAGATTTTTGTTTGATTTTTTCTTGAAATTTAATATGTATACTCGATTAGGTATTAATGTAGTATTAATATTTATCACTTTATCACTCTTATCTAACACCGTTACTCTTTTGCTGATAACAAAAGGGGGAGAGAAGTTAAGATTTTGGCAAATTAGTCATATTTTTTAATTGCATATTCTCATCTAAGTTCATTTTGCACTTGTTTTTTATTTGCAAATTTTTTTATTTTCATGCATATGTGAAGGAGGAGCTTTGTTGTAGGCGCAGTATTCAAAAAGGGGGAGCTAATAGAATTCATCGAGACCAAATACATTTAATAGAGTCAAAATCTTAATACATGTTTGTTATCATCAAAAGTGGGAGATTGTAGAATACAATATCCTATGATTTTTGTTTGATGATAATAAACATATATATATATATATATATATTTGTTTAAAAGTATTTGTTATTGTACTATTTTATTTTTCCACATAATTAAATAAATATTTGTTGAATAAAATAAATAACTCGAAATTCTTATCTAAACAAATATTTTATTCAAACAAATACTTTATTACAAATTCAAATAATACAAATTTAAGCTCTCACTATATTTACACAACTTCAAATACAAGTTTCAATTACAACACAATTTTCACTTTACAAATTTTCACCTCACTACATAATTCACTCACCACTCGTATTTGATCTTCAACTCTGTTCCAGCCTGTATCCTTCATCTGAACTATTTGCAAAATAAACACTGACGCAGAAAAATTGAAAAAGAAATATTTTATAGTGCACAATGAAATGTGTGTTTGAAAATATTGTTTTGCCTCAGTTATTTGGGTTGTTCGTCATCATTTTTTTATTTCAAACTAGAATCAAAAATACACGAACAACTTGTGACATGCACAGTGTATCACTGTACATGCCACAAGGTCGTACACATCGATATAAACTTGCTTGTTAATATAGCAGGGACAGGTGAGCACAAGGTCAAACCCAAGCCAAGACTAGATTCAACTCAAGTGCAAATGCAAATCAACTAGACCAGTCAACATCTATGAAGACTTCAGTCATATGGAACCAGACCATAAAAGCAATCAGGCATGAACACAATGGAGAATGCATCAAAACGAAATTCAGGCATGAAGACACTACAACCAGAATTGAGGACGGAGAAATGAACATGGCTCAATTGAAACAGACAAGCAGGTGAACATGGAAAATGCTTAACAAGACAACATAGGGTGACACACAAAATACTTAACAAGACACCAGAGAATTCAGGGATAAGTACAGGGAAGATATCCAGGAAAGATATCAACATGAAGTGCACAAGTTACACACATATATGTACACTGTAAACGACAATTTAGCTTGAAGCAAATCATCATGCTACCAGACTTCAAATTGCACAAGGAAATCATTTGAATATGTTCAATCAAGTTCAGTTTCAACAGTTAAGAGAATCACAGAAACATGAACACACATGAATGCAAAGCAACAATCAAGTTCAGTTTCAACACTGCAATGGTCAGTGCATATGCAAGGTCAGATATCAACATGTGGTGCACCAGATATCAACATGAAACAAGACTTCAAATGGAACCACACAAGCGCAGTGACATGTATATACATATGCAACAGAGGAGACATCAAGGAAACATTGGAGCATGCAGCAATCATAACTAGACCAGTCTCACATATACACATGTATGCTTATATCAGTTCAGGTATGAAGGTATGAACACATGAAAACAAGACAACCATAATTGATGCCATAGAATACAAGTGCACCAGACAAATGCAAGTGAACATGTACAGTATCATCTACATGATGCAAGTGAACAAGTGCACTGAATAATCAAGTGACAACTGTTTTTCAAAGAGATGCAACAAGCAAAGTCAGAATCACACACATATATACATACATATATGTATGTATATACATGGAGACATAAGGTTTAACTCGAAGAAAATCACAATGCATATGGTCAGAGTAAAGTACAGAGCGGTGGATACAACAAACAACTCAAACCAGAAACATCAAGCAAGATACAACATGAACATAGTTCATCATCATTGGACAACCAACAAATAGCAAAGCACACAGAGGAAACTCAAAGATACAAACACCCACAAAACAGTTCAACAAGTTAACATACACATAAGCATCCAGGTCGCAAATGTTCCAGGTAAAGGAAACAAGCATCAACAATACCAAAAACGAAGTCAACAAGTCAAGGCCGAGATAAAATCAATATGGGTCAAACATATTTGAAGATATTTCAGATAAATCAATATATTTGTATGTATATTAACCGATGAACAAGTCGTAGGAGAAAAGAACAAAACGATTCAAATCAATTCTAGCAAATTCGAATTCGTCAGAAATATATGGAGTAACATGTATACAATGAACAAGTCAGAATTCATCATAATCATTCAATCGAAAATCAAATGGCCGAGCAAAGAAATTAAAGAATTCAAACCAAAATATACGAAACAAAATTATAGGGTTTTGATCCCTATAAATTCCCAATTCATCATCAGCAAAAAATCATGAGTTCGAAAACAATCAACAAAAGCATTCTAGTGACAAAAACATACCAAAGTAAAAACTCAAATCTGGAGCAATCGAATAACACTGATCGAAGAAGCAGCGAAGCTAATTGAGGAACAAAAGCATACAACAAACGATTTGAAGTGCTATTTTCATGCAGCGGCTCCAGATCAACAAAACCCTAAATCGAAGACAGTAAAAGTGAAAGAGGATATCGGTCGGGATATTCAAAAAGAATAAGAACCACATTTCTTAGGAATCGCACTATTTTTTTTAATTGGGCCGATAGTGTTTTATGATTTTAAATTGGGCCGAATAGTTGTTTAGGGTTTTATATTTATTTTTAGTACTTTTGTTTGTTTTTCATTTTCATTTGAGTCAAACTCTAGTTTTAACTAGGTTACGAACTACGTGGCGTAGGTCGGAGAATTCGCAACTCAGTGGTTGAGTTGTGGAAGAGTTTTGAGCTTAGAGTTAGGTTAATCAAGTTAGTGGGTATCGCAAGTTTACGTGTTTTTGTAAGCGTCTGATTACTTAATTTCTAGTAGAAACCTTAGGGGCAGCACGTAGGCAGGTTATTGCCGAAGCTGGGTAACACTGTGTGTGATCTTTACTACATTACTTTCTGTTTTTATTTTTATTTCCGCATTAATATTTAGTAGACCCTATTCATCCCCTCCCTCTAGGGTGAAAACGATCCTACATAATCAAGTTTTTATTACATGAATAGTCATAAAATTAATTCTCCATTTAAGGCCTTTTTTACAGTAGAGATTTACTTCTTAAAAAGGTAGGATTTCTAACTCAAACCAACATTAAGTTCTGAATTCAGAAACTCAATTGTATACCAAACCATTTTTCAAAAATGCATTATTACAATGTTTCGACAACATTTATAACTTTAAACAATAAAAATCAAAGTAGGCGACAACAACTTTCATTTTACTATTTACATATTCTTCATGTTATTTCCACTTTTAATCTTAGCGGAGACTCTAATAGCATATGAGGGGGACTTTTAAAATATATGTGCAATTAGCGCACATATTTATGGAAACCATCCATTTTTCCATTGGTTTGCCCTTTAATTTCTTATATTTTATGTTGTTTCTAATTAGCTGGTTTTAATATAAATTTTTAACATTGCTTCTATTTAAATTTCCTAATATTGCTACAATTTAACTTCCTTCTACCTAAATTGCTCTTATTGAAATTGCTCCTCCTTATATGGTCCTTTTCTCCTTAATTTGATCGTTTTCTTCATTAAATCAACGTAGTGCATTCGCTTATTGCTTTAGCCATTGGGCTTTTCTCAATTAACGTAAAACTCTTTACTTCTATGTGTATATCTATTTTAGTTGTTTTTCTCCATATTTTTGTTATACAAAAATATTTTTCCTATCTTCATTATAGGGCATTTTACCCTTCAATTCTCTTTACTCCGATTAAATCAAGTGCTATTTCCATTTATCCACCCGTTAAAAGAATTTTAAATTTTTTCAATTTATAGAAAAAGAAAAATCATTGAGCCAAACATACGCCCTATTTTCTATTTATTTCAAAAATAAAAGTTCTTAGCTTTCCTCAAATTTTCTGGCTTTTCGAGAATCAACTCCTAAGGGGTAATTTATGTAGCCAAAAATTTACTATTTACTTACTTTTAGAAAATAACAACTTTTCAGTGAAAATTTCTTTAAAGCCATCATAAATGTTTCAAAAAAATTTAAAATATTTTATTAAATTCTTTCACATAGGGTCGGAATCAGAAATAGAATTTTATTTGTCCTTTCTTTTGGACTTTTCTTCTTTTCCAAATATTCTTAACTTATCTCCATTAAAAACATATTAAAGTCCATCTATCACCTTGTGGTGGCTAATGCATACCTTCTTGCCGGTACTTGCTCATTTCTATTTATACCATACCCCTGGATATATTACAATATATAGGTACTTATTTCCCATCCATCTTGATAAAATGTACATCATCTATCAGCAATCTAGCGAAATTCACAATCATAGGGCAAACTAGGCCCAGCAGAGGAGTCAAGTACCATCCAGCTTCGAGGGCCCCCCTATTTGTCATGCTCGTGCTCTTCTTAAGTCAATGTCTTACTGTACGACCAACTTCCCATGTGGTAATCAAGATAGGTGTATAAATTTAACTAAATTTATTGTTCCAACTCATAGTTGCTTCATCCATCTTTTCAAAAAACGGTCGCAACTACTTGTATCAACCCGATTTTTAAGGAATAATTAATTTAAGTTAATAATAGTATTAATTAAATAAATTGGAATATGGAGATATTGGATAAATTGGTTTTTGGAGTTGTATAACGAATGGATTAAAATTGTAAACAAAAAAAGATAATTGAATAAGTTAAAAGTATATAAATAAATAATATTCTATAAAAGTGATGAGTTTTTATTGTTGACTTGATGTAAAAGAAACTATAATAGAAGTTTGTATTTATTAATTAAATTGAATTTAGTTTTAAAAGAAGAAGAAAGTAACTTATACACACACACACACATCTATTTATCATAGCTCAAGCCCAAACATTTCAAGCCCATTAACTTAAACCCTAAAAATCGATATCCCGAGTCTTCCAGAAAATTCGATCTCTGGACATCTCCTCCCTCTCTATAAATATTCCATCAACGATAATAAGGATTCGCTTTAGTAAACCTTTCATTTACCCAAACTCTACTCCATATAAGTTCAAACACCAATTTATCAATTCTCGAATCCAATTATATGTTTCTTTACATCACACTCACGCTCGAACAAGAATTAGATATGTTCGAAGTTTTTGAAGGCTGAATGAGTGTGTGCTAAGAGGGAGAGAAACAAGTGAAAAAGAAGATAAACACAAATACACAAGTGAATGTTTACGCTCACACATCTATGCCCTAACCACATCCATAATGATTTATATGTTACCTAGAGCATCTCCAACTGTTCGAAGTGTGGATATACGATTTTTCACACTCTGAAATGTTGGAGAGCTAATTTCTCCAACAGAGATCAGGCTAGGCGCCTGTTGAACAGGCGCGTGGCCTAAGCACCTATAAATTGAGGCATCTATTTAACAGGCGCCTAGGAACCAGGCGCCTATTCAACAAGTGCCTCAATATGAGGCGCTTGTTGAACAGGCACCTCAATAGATCCGAAATCTCCACACTATCGCCCCCCATTTTCACACTATGCAAATTTCCACACTCTGTTGGAGCTGCTTCTTGATGCACATCTTCGATTATGTGAGATCCCACATTCTGTTGGAGTTGCTCTTATGTGCTGTGTTTGTAAGAATTTATCATATGCATTAAGTTTTATACGAATTAATCGAAGTAGGAAATAAATTTGCCATTAGTAGGAGATTCGTTCTCGAAGAAGCTCTACGACCTATTGATCGATGGAGGTGATCGGTCAACCGATGGGCCAGCATATACTTGCATACACTTCTATGGGGGTTTGCTTCATATTCTTGCGTGCGTGAGTGGATCAAGGGTGAAGGTTGACTTGTGTAAGTGAGCGAGCATGAGCGTTGCCTTGTGTATGCGTTAAACTTTGTTCACAGCCTCATGTTCTTGATTTCTTAGTTCATCATCTATTGTGTTGTCTTAGTTGGCCAAATTTTTCATTCTTTTAACCTATTGTTCCTTGTCATGTTCCACATCTTTTCTCATATCCCTGTTTTAAGTATACAATATGTTACTTGTTTTTGAATTTCCTATAGGTGAGTATGAGAGCCCTTGTTATGATTGAGTTATCTATTTAGTTTTTACTCCTTCCTATAATATTTATATTATTATTAACTTTTCTTCTTTGATTTTCTATTGGCATATGCATGTATGTATAGGTGTTTGAGCAGCCTTGCAAGTATGTTGCAAGTGAATTTAGATGCAACATCATTTGGACATTAACTCTTGATGTTTGTAGCTTGTAAATAAATGTGTTTATTTATATTCAATAATAAACTAAATTAAAATACATATATTTACTTTAAACTATATTATATAAAAACATTTATCAAAATATAAATGAATGTGGGTGTAGATTCAATGAATTGATAAAGTGAGATGAATTGCTTTTGATTATAATATAGAATATAAAATTTTAATAGATAATTTAATAATAAGGTTCAACAATAAATATTTATATTATATTAAAGATTTAGAAATTACTCAAGGTAAATAATAAGATTGCCACCGAGTTCGTTTGTTGATTTGTGTATATCCATTCATTGTTCAGTTATGAATAATTATACTCATCGTGTTAATGAATTTATTATGATTGATTTAGATATTTATAATTATCTTAGACTTGTATAATTTAATAGTTTTACTGCTTATCTTTGACATACGTTAACTTAGAGTATATGAAATATTTTTATACGAAGTGTTTAATTTTATATCTATTTTAAGATATGTATTTATTATTCATTTCTTAATATTTGTTTCATTATATTATATATGTTGTGAATAATTTATTGATTTGATTGTTCTATGTGTGTATGTATATATGTATATATATAATTAAATTATTTATTTTATATTACTTTTTTTATTTCTCTTTTATACCGAATAAGATTATATAAATGATTCACCCTTGACATTGATTTGTTTTACTATTTTAATATGATACGATGATGACATCCTTCTATTGATATACTGATATTTATTCTGTGTGACGAGAAATTGGAATAAACGGTTTAGTGATACCATTAGGTACGAGACTTTCAGTAACACTTTTTTGGTTATTCTTTAGACTTTTTATATAGAATATAGAAGGATGAATGTGATGTGTGAGCACTGAATAAATGGACTAGTGACAAGCGATGGTATGAGACGCCGATGTGTTATTTATTCAGTTCTTCTTTTGCTCATGGATGACACTCAATACGGGGATTATTGTATATGGTACTCGTTGCATCGAGTATACTTAGAGTAGTGTGTCGGCCATTGTATTTGTTCTATGTGTCTATCTACCCTTATCCAACTCCTTTTATGTAATAGGAGTAAACCAAATTGGCCAAAATCCAACCTAGCGACCTGATCGTGGGGTCGCGCCTTCGATCTGTGACAATGTTGTTGTATTTTACATTCAATGCACATCGTATGTTTTGGATTTGGTGACCCATGGTGCAGGGGCCCCACATTACGAAGTTTGGGGTAGGTGACCTGTATGGTAGGTGCCCTATGTCTTTTTGTTATGTAGCATAGGCCAGCAGTATGTTACATGTAGGGGCAAAGAAAAGTCGTGACTGCGGCTATGCATCGATGAGCCATTGGTTAATATATGTCATGATGTTCGTTGAGGTAATTGAAGACTGTAGGAGCAGATCAGGTTAGGTGACCCTAGGCTCCTGGAGCGAGCATATGATCATTAGTCTCCGGTCTGGTTTCGGTTCGCGTGAACCAATGTTGTGGGAATAGATCTGACTACATAGCATACGACATAGTAGATCCCAGGCATATGGCCATTATTCTCATGCTTGGGTTCGGTTCACGTGCGGTAGAAAGGTATATATAAGATGAGATTATACCTGAGACTGTGTCTAGAGTATAATCAACTTCGTATCCTTCTGAGACGGACGGCTTATTCTTTATAGGCGGATAACTTGTAACGACCCGCATTTCCATAATGTTTAGGTTAATAATAAACCATATATATTGAATCCAAATTGAACGAAAAGGTGTACCGTTAAGGGTAAAAGAAAAAGAGGACGAAACAGAATCTCACACGAATAGAATAACATATATTATTTCAATAATCTTTACAGCGGAAAACTTTTAAATACACATATTCAAATCTATCCAAAGCTCAGCCTGGATAGTTTTAAATACTTATCCTTACTAATGCTGAAAAATAACAAACACTGTGAAAAAGTAAACTACGTCCATACGTTGATGAAGATCCCCCCTCCTCTAGAAACTCCAAGCGTCTTCAGCTAATCCTGAAACTACTCACATCTGACCCGAGTATTATACCCAGATCAGTTTGGCAAACCAGTGTTAGAAACACAAATAATAAATATATACGACAGTGTCATAGATCGACATTAATTCCAAACAAAACCTTTGGAAAGAAGTCTATCTCATAAGACCAAGCCGCATATAAACACGGACGGTTTTTACCTTATGATAACTAAAAAAATTTATCAAATCATTTGATATTATTTCTAATGACATTGCTTGGAAAATCCTTTAAAATGACATATTAAAGTAGCCGAAATAGTTACATCTGTTGAATTCCACAGCATATTTAGGTATATAATCAAGTCTGTAAAGGTACATTTTGGAGAATGGATTTCCAACAATGATAAGATAAGGGACTACCTTCCGACAGTACATCTTTAGAAGAATTTACCTAGGCACAACCTCACTGCCATCTACCAATACAGAATCGACCTACTTCTACCATAGGTAGTACCGAATATGTCATCACCCCAATCATTCCCGACCTATCCCTGGCCATAGCATACACAACAAACCTGATATATAAAGGAAAACCTAGAAAGGTGGTGATCATCTCCTAATAGTGCGACCTATATAGCCTTATTGCATCTACCATGTTTTTTCCATTATCGATGTGTGAGGCTTCAAGTAACGTTTTACCTTTCTCAAAACAGAAAATCCCACTTCGAATGCCACATTGCCATTTCTGATGACACGCTATTGGTTTCCAAAAAGTACAACCCCCGAGTTCATATGCCTTAGGGAAGGGTGTTAAGTATAAGAGGGGTCACCTCCGACACCACCAAACAGATGTAAGTTTGTAAAAACCAATGTACGTGGTCTTAGAAATGCAATGTCAAACATTTGTCCATACAAGTTTTCCAGGAACATGACAAACCATAGGTACTCCTACTACATCCTGTTTGGGAATCGCCCTAGGATTAGTAGCAAGCAGTCCTTGCATTGAAGATTTCAAAATGAAGGTATTACTGGCACCATATGTATATAATATGGAAATCACGAGGTTAGTGGCAGGTAGCCTTACATTATGAAGATCTTCGTTTTCAAATCATTGTCTTCAAAATCACTGTCTTCACTTTCAAACGCGTATATTAGTTCGAAGTGGTTTCGGATAGGAATCACCCAAATCTGATCCCGGTCTCTCCGAACCAATTATCGATAAGAATATGTGTATCTCAGTATACATAAATGTTAAGCCTCTTTGGTTAAATCATTTTGGTTAATTAAAACCTCTTTTAACTTTTAGAAATCTACAAATCACTTTTCTTTAAATTAGTGAGGAAAATATTTCCATATTCTATTATTAGTTTAATTCCAATCTTAATGGAGATTACTTATTTCCAAAAGATATCTTTAATGGGTTAAAAACAATGTTTTTCAAGACATCGTTTACTGTATGCCCAAACCAATTAGTAATGAGTAAAAAGGATTCTTACATTTTAGATTAATTATACTCAATACTAATTTTCATATTCAACCTGTATTATTCGTTGAATAACGGTGAAATCACCTTTTAAATCCACACGGATAGTATAGGTTCCCTCCTCGGAGTTTAATACAAAGTTTAACTAGAACGTTCTTTTTACCATCAAAATTCTATTTTAAATCATGTTTAACTTTTGAAAATAACTCCCAATCTCTTTTCTTAGGAAAAATGCGGCCAGAGTAAATCAAATTAACTATCCCCTCTTAGGGTCAGTTCGGATAGCTAGAGGGAGGAGGCAACTGGTTTCCCAAACTCCAACTTAGAAACTACTTCTCTGTCACCGATAAGGCGGCCAAGTTATTTGATAGACTCTAAACCTTTAAAAGTGTTTGATTTATCATTTGAAAAACATTTCAAAAAGATTCAGGAAGAGAATCCAAGTTTAAATCTTTTATTCAACGGTTGCCAAATTCCATTGCTAAATTATCGGTGAATAATGATTTTAAAGCTTTATATATTAAAACACCAATTTCTTAATATATATGCCCATTTTTAAAACTCAAATCCCTTTTAAAACATTTTAACATATTTATGGAATTTATTTCATATTTTTAAAGATTAAAAATATTTATTTTAAAGTGTCGATAACAATATTTTACAAATTGCCAAAAGGCGATAATTTTGAAAACTTGATTTGGACATATCTCAAACTTTACCAAATGAAATCTTAATTTATATCTTTCATTTGAAAACTATGATTATAAGGGTGCGGAAAATTCTTATTTCAGTAAATTCTAACTTATATTTTATCCAACACATCCGTTAAATTTTTCAGGTCGCAAAATCGCCAACTAATGCGCAACGACATATTTTTCACCTTTTAGTCAAAATTTTCGAAACTTGTCTGAAACACATTAAATAATTTTAATACCATATTAAACTATATTAAACTAATTTTTCTATATTTTACTTTATTAACATCTCATTTTCACTTTATTCCATATCTTTAATATTGTATTATTTTAATATTCAATTTCCATCTTTTTTCTTCCAAATTCTTTTAATAGAATCATATGATATTTCTATATTATTTTTCACCCTTAAAACTACTATTTTTCATAAAGGAAACCATAGATTTTATTTTCCAAAAAATATCAAAACTTCACTTTTCCAATTTCTTTCTTTTTAAAATTAATTCCAAATCTATTTTAAATTTTGTCGAAATGAGTTTTAATGTTTATAAAACATTCATGAACCGTTTTTGTCCATTTTTAAAGAGGTTAACAACACTATATATAACATTATAATTTATAAAGGGAAGTGATTCCTTTGTGTAAATTCGAGTTGTATTTTACCCTGAATCATTTCCATATCAAGCAAGCATATTATCTACCAATCATCCAATAATCAATCATTTTAGCATCCAAACTTTGTTAATCAACCAAGTATACTTGCATAGCACAAATCATAGATAATTTTAAGATAAATTTAAATAAGATGGAGGTAGTGTTCTCACTTTCAGGCTATCCGATTCTAAGTGTTTTTCAATCGACGAAACTACATATTTCTCTGCATCGAAGCATATGGAACTTGCCTTCGGACCTTAGTGATGCTTGGCCAAGCTTGTATGGAGTTGGAAGCTTGTCTTTGAGATGGTGGTGGTGTGGACCGTGCACTTTAGTGAGGAAGAGGTGGAGTTTGGCTAACTTTTTTAAGCGAATCGATATTGTATGTGTATGGAAACAATTTTAGCAGAACTTCTTGTGGAGTTGAAATATTTTTACTATTTAGGAAGCCATTGAAGAAGAGCTATTAAAGAGCTCAAGAAGAAGAGTAAGAATAGAAGTGAAGTGAATTTGTGAAGAAAGGAAGAAGATATGCATGTGTATTTAAGGTAGAAATTCTTATGCATGGAATACCAAAATCCCTTCCCCTCCCATCATAGCTTCGGTTGAACCCACCTTTCATGTGCCTTCCGTCACTTCATGATGTCTTACGTATGTAGGCATGTAAGTGACAGTGATTTGATTTTTGTTATTTGGCATTCTTGCCCGGCTATATTGGACTGGTTGCATGAGTTAGATCCAAGTTCTAACAAGGTAAACAACTCCGAAACAATGATTGTGGGACCCGAAAATCAAGGACAAATGGTTACGTGAAGTCAAAATTAAACGGAATTGGTAGATAAACAATGTAAAATCTTAAAGTATGGAATATAGTTTAGTGAATGGGAGGGATCAGTATGGTTTTGGTTCCTTGAGAGTGTTCGGTACACTTCAACTCATAAAGAAGGGGTCGGCATAATCAATTCTGATGGATCAGCATACTTTCGCTCATAGAAAGGGGTCGGTATACTTTGGCAAGCTACATCAAGAAGGGATCAACATTTTTTGTTTAGTTGGATCGATATGGATATGCTTAATTAAGAGGGTTTGACATACTTCATTTTATAAAGGAGGGCTCGACATAGTTGGTTAAGATGGCTCGGCATACTTCAGCTCACAAAAAAGGGATCGACATGGTTGATTGCAATGGATCGGCGTACTTCATTGGATAAGGGTCGGTGTTCATCAAAGTCCAAATACATTCTCGCATACAACAATCATTATCTCGAGATCCATGAGTTCAAAGCATATGAGATTTGGAAAGTAAGGCATATGGACGCTAGGGAACATACCCTTGGGATTGCACATCGAATGGACAAAGATGGATGGATCGGTATACATCCCATGTGACAAATCTGCAAAAGATAGCACACAAGCGATGCTGAATCAAAGGTCAATCGATAACTTGAGCTCCAGTGGTCCAAATGACATGATATTTGAAGAGCAAATTTATTTAAGCATGCAGAAGCCACCATAGGGATCGCTGCCCATAAATTGATCGATGATGGGATCAGTACCGATCCCTCTTCATTGGGATTTGGGCCTAGCGACCCCTCTGGTGGGACCATATGAGTTAGAAGGTCCTATTGCCGAAGTTTCAGAGAGATTGGTGGTCGTCTTCACCTATAAATACTGGCCTAACAGGTCATTCTGAGGATCCTTACGTTGCTGGCTACTTTAGTCTTTATAGTAATCAAGTTTTTCCTATTCCTCGCTACTATAATAAGATTGTTAATCGATCAATAAAGATAATCTTCAGAGTGGATGTAGGCATATAACGTCGAACCACTATAAATCTTTGTGTTTTTTATTATTGCTTTTATTTGGTTGTTAGTTTATTCTATTCCTTTGTTTTTGATTTTATTTTCTTCACTTACTTCTCTACATAAATTTACTCTTGGGTGTTTATGATCAATTTGGTTTCAAACATTTTGGTGCTATCACTAAGAACCTTATTCTCAGCCTACTAGGATCCCCTTTGTTGCTACTGGATAGTGCAAATCCCCCTAAGGATATTTGTAGTTATCCTCATAAAGGCACTTATACTACTCAGATTTGCTGTAATCCAAGTAAGAAAATTGATGATGGTGTGACATACTAGATCTACTTCTCAAAATGTGGATGGAAATAAGACTGCTAGAATTCAGCAAGGAGACCCAAACAATCAACCTACAAATTTGAATGCTGATCCGGTTGAAGTTCAGAATCCTACTGATTCTATAACCAGAGCTGAATTTCATAGTCTAACAAGAGATTCGATGGTAAGCCATCGAAAACTAAATCAGCAAATTCAGACTAATATTAACTTGATGAACCAGATTACTCAGCAACGGCGTGGGAAGGCAAGGAGGGATCCCACTCCATACTCGGCAATAGAAAGTTTAAGCTCATTAGACGAATATCACCGGCATAGGCATTGCAGGATTGAAAGAGATTGCACAGAAACTTCAGAGCGTCGCTTGGCCGACCATCATGGTCTTCCACGACCGATCGATGTCGATCCCTCCCTAGGGATCGGTACCCATCCCTCCTCCAAAGGAGTGATTCCCCCTTTCACCTAGGGAATCATGCTGGAACTATTCTTGAAGGATTGGATGGTGGAGTTCGATTGAATGCTAAGCAGGTACCCCTCTGGAATGATGATGAGCTAAATGTTCAAGATGCACACCTAGAAGATAGTGAACCAAAAAGGCATGGAACGGCATGTGAACATCGACATGATCGTTCATGTGAGGTGGAGCACGACCACCACTTGGCACCAACCATCCAGACACCGGACTTAACGGCAATGGCCAGACAATTGGTGAGAGAGTACCAAGGCTTGACTAACGATGACTGGGGAATTTCGAGAAGCCATACCATGTTTACTAGTAATGTTCTACATGTAGTATATCCGAGAAGGTTCAACATGCCATCAATGCCTACCTACGAGGGAAAAACCGACCCCAGGCAGCATATTATGAGATACGAATGGCTGAAGGATTCTGCACGAGCCAATGATGCGACCAAGTGCAGGTGCTTTCCCATAACCCTTTCCGAAATAGCGATGATATGGTTCACAAGACTACCCCCGCGATCAATTTCTAGATTTGATGAGTTGGCAACCAAGTTTGTGGAGCAATTCCCAATGCACGCGACTCGTCCAAAAGACTTAATGTGCCTTTCCAGCATGATCTAGGCTCTAAGCGAGTCGTTAAAAGATTGTTTGGAGAGATTTCATACAGCTACCACAGAGGTCAATAATTTGAATGATCATGCTATACTTATGGCTATGAAGAGAGGGATTAATCCGGAGTATGACTTTGGTGATTGGTTGGCTGGAAAACCGCCTACGACATCGGAGCGCTTCTATTCAAAGGCATCTTTGTTTTTGAGAAAGGAGGAAGCCGGATCCTCTAGAAAAAAAGAAAATTTCGAGACTAAGTGGAGAAGCAGTACAGAGTAACATTGCAATAAAACGGCCAACGTTCAGAATAAGACAAATCAGCGAAAGAGAGGCGGAGATTGGAATCGAGAGCAAAGAGGGATTCTGGAGACTAAAACCTAGGATTCCAATGTATGATCATTACATACCGCTAAACACGTCTTTGGAGAATATTTATTTATCCACTTGCAATAGCATGCATCATAGTAAGCCACCTCCAAAGGAATCAATAGAGAAGCAGAAGCAGACGGGGTAATATTGTCGGTTTCATAAGTGCAATGGGCACAACACTAATGAAAGCAGGCATCTCTAAGAGGTTATAAAAAAGCTAATTCAGGAAAGGAAATTGCAATAGTTTGTGAAAACCCCACAACATGGCAGGCATGGGACATCTGACCCCAATCGAGGTCAAACTCCACGTAGGGCTAAGGAGCCTGCACGGACCAGTGGAAGACTAGTGATAAATACGATAGTTGGAGGACTGCACCCGGTAGATAGGAGTTGGCAAGAGATGGAGCGCTATGCTAGCGCGATTAGGCATTTGTATTTTGAATGCTGTTCGAATACAGAAGATGTAGCTCCGGCAAAGCGGCAAAGCACAATGGTAGATGATATTCTATTTAGGAATAGGGATGCAGACAAGGTAGAGGCTTCGACAATCGATCCGATGGTCATTTCAGCTATTATTAGTCCTGCACTGGTGAGAAGGAACTTGATTGACCGTGGAAGTTCGGTGAATATTATCTTCAAAAAAGCATATGATCAGATGAGGATGGAAGCCAAAGATTTAAAACCGTCTAAAGCTCGTATACACGATTTTAGTGGCATTACAACCGAAACTATTGGTTATGTGGAATTACCTGTCGAATTGTGAGAAGGTGAACGGAGGAGAGTGTGAATCTTGATGTTTATTATTTTGGATGTTGACTCTCCGTACAATCTCTTTTTGGGCTGACCAGCCCTGACTGAATTTCGGGCAGCTCTTGCCCTATGGTGTTTGACTTTGAAGTTTCCAATAGACAATGGTGTAGGAGTTGTTCATGGCGATCAGACGATTGGACGTGCCTGTTATGTAGTTGAGTTGAGGGAGGCTCGGCGTAAAGAAAAGGTAGGGGTATGGACAAGACTATCCGCATCCAAGCTACCAAAGATTGACAATCGGCACCTGAGCCTTGGCTCGGGCACCACAGTCGATTCTATAGAGATATAGATCCAAGGGATGATGAAGAGGAGCCTAAAGAGACTAAGGCTGCACTGGTTGAGCTGACCATTGAAATTACGGTCAGCCACGATGATCCATCGTGAGTCTTAAAAATTTGAATCATAGCTCAGCCTTCCGATGATGAGAGAACTTGTTGGTTTTCTCCGAGTGAATCTAAACGTTTTCGCTTGGACTCACTCTGACATGTGTGGAATCTCACCTGCCATTGCAAGTTGTGCATTGAATAGTGACCCGATATATGTCCCGGTGAAGCAAAAAAGATGCGGCATGGATCATGAGAGATCTGCCACTTCAAAAAAGGAGGTGGGTAAACTAGAGTCAACGGGTTTATCAGCGAAGCCCTCTATTCTAAATGGATATCTAATCCTGTACTCGTGAGGAAAGCAAATGGGAAATGGATAACGTGCATAGATTACTCAGATTTGAACAAAGCATGTCCAAAAGACAGTTTTTCCCTTCAATTGATTGACCAGCTGGTTGATTCAACCGCATGACACGAATTGTTATTTTTCATGGATGCATACTCGGGATATAACCAAATCCCGATACATGTCTCTGATCAGGAGAAAATCAGTTTTATCATGGATGTTGGATTGTACTTTTATGTAGTATTGCCATTTGGGTTGAAGGATGCCGAAGCAACCTATCTACGCTTAGTTAACAGGATGTTTAAAGACTAAATTGGAAAAACAATGGAAGTGTATGTGGATGATATGCTCGTGAAGTCATGACGATTAAGCGACCACATTAGAGATTTGGCAGAAATGTTTGGCATCCTCCGATATTACAAGATGAAAATCAATCCTTTGAAGTGTTCATTTGTTGTTGCATCTGGAAAATTCTTGGGCTTTATCGTCAATGCTCGTGGAATAGAAGCTAATCCCGAGAAGATTCAGACTATCCGTGATATCCAAGTGCCGAGAACTGTTAAACAAGTGCAGAGCCTAAATGGGAAAGTTGCTGCCTTAAGTCAATTTATCTCCAGAGCAACCGACAAACGCATCCATTTCTTTGATTTGATTAGAAAAGGAAAAAGAAACTTTGAATGGACGCAAGATTGCAATGATGCATTTCAAGCTTTGGTGAATCATTTGGAGAGACCCCCCTATCTTGTCCAAGCCAGTGGATCATGAGGAGTTGTACATTTATTTGGCTATGTCGGCACATGCTATAAGTGCCACATTGCTTCGTAAGGAGAATTCGATCTAGAGGTCGGTGTATTACATCAGTAAATGATTAACGGGAGCTGAAAGGAACTACCCAAAAATAGAGAAATTGGCATACTGCTTACTAATTGCATCACGGAAGCTTCATCCATACTTTCAGGCACATCCGATCAATGTTTACACCGACCAGCCATTACAACAGGTCCTACAACGACCTTAGACGCCTGGAAGGTTACTAAAGTGGAATATTGAACTCAGTCAATTTGACATTACTTATCTCCCTCGGAGGACTATCCAGGGTCAGACATTGGCGGACTTTATAGTTCAGAGTATAAACCGACGGGAGGAGTATAAACTCGTTGAGGATGGAATTCGACCGTCCAATACCTAATCCCACCAAATCAGAACCATGGGCAGGGGTATAGTTACTCAAAAACCACTGAATCCGACAGCATAACGCTAAGGCCCGAGCCTAGTGTTTGATACGACTCGAGGCCATGATCACTCGGAGGCCTTGGGATACTGTTGGTGGATTGTTACCAAAATTTATGAACAACGAATTACAAGTACATTGAATGAAAAGTAATAGTTCAATTACTTAAATAACAACTCACACGAAAGCTTAATAGAAAACAAAATACTTTTATTCACATAGCTGGTTTTGAGATTGCTGTACAAGTTATTCCAAAAATAGGGACTTTATAGCCGCAGCTAATGAAAGTAACAATTGTGCAAATTATGTACATATTAAGCTAAAGTGATGGCTATTTCTTTGACTTTTTCTCTTTCTATGATTTTTCTGGAGTATTCCCACTTGTGCTTCTTTTTCAGGATCCCTTACCGCCTTTAGTAAGAGAGGTTGCAAAGGTAGAAGGAAGTTCACCAGGAATCAACCTGCCTGGTAGAATAACTTGCAGTGGCACAAGATGAGAATCGTCAATGTCCACCTCGATGGGCTCAGTTTTAAATTTTCTTTTCAGCAACTCCTACTTTCCAATCTACTATTTCAAACTAATCTTGGCAGTGTGTTTGGAGGTGCCAGTAATCATTACGTCTACAGACTCGTTTGCTGGGAGCGGATCTTCGACTTTATCGTGATCAAGAGCACCAATGACTTGAGCATCGGGCCCCGATACATCAGCATTTGTTGGACCCTTAGCCAGTTTCACCTATTACTCTGCAGTAGCATCACTTTTGGGAGTTTGACTAGGGCCCGGAAGACCTGCAAAATTTGTTAAAACAGGGAGATTAGCTCAAAAACCATTGCGCATAAAGAACAACTCTTTTCATATATCCTCATCCAATTGGCTCTCCATGGTTGCTGGGGTACCTCCTTCTAAAATGGAGGACAACATCTTGGATTAGTAGCCGGGTTTGTCTGGATCGTAGCTCAAATCCTGCTCCATGTCGAGGGAGATTGATGTTCTGGCTATTTGAGATGAAGGGGGACCCTCAGGATCGGCCCCTGAAGATTCCGCAATATGTTCTTCTTTCTCGATTTGTGCAGAAACGTCGAAGTATCAGAGTTTTGCAGCAGCCAAATCCGAGGTTCGTTTCCCCGAAGTATTTCCTGCATTAACTCTTCTTTGTTGAGCTCAGCTCCGTCCATTTCTCTCTTCTTCAACCCGACAACATGCTCCTAAGCTTCAGCAAGCGATTCAAGTATCCCTCGCTAAGAGAACTTAAGTTACGATGGATCAGAACTTTGGCGTTATACTTGACGATGAATGGATCGAACAAGTCTTTGATCTCATTCCTATAGGATTCTTTTGCAATTTCTTGATGTGCACGTAAATGTGCATATTTTTACCACTATATTTAATCTAATTAAATTAAATAAATGATCATATTGGGTATTTAAACTTGTTTAAACCAAAATTCAAATTATTTTCAAATCGTCATATATTCATCTCCATATAGGGGCAAAATGGTCATTTTTGTGCATATATTAATTTGAGAAAATTTAATTGGAAATTTCTATATTATTTTGTAGGAATTTGGCTTCATATACAAGTTGTTTCATGAGGATACATGCATGCACAAGAATGAATACAAAGGAATGGTGATGAAAATAATTCAAAGTCATGATAATGGAGGACTCCACCTACCCATCTACCTTCATATACAAATTAGAGGCTAATGCACATGAGAATAGAGTTAAAAGCTTCATGCACACTTAAATAATGATTATTTGATGCTAATGATTACTTGGCCTCCACACTTCCTAAGAGGGTATTTTGGGTAGTTCCCAAAAAAGTGAATTAGGGTTTCTAACTTGTATAAATACCCTTTCTGTTTCATGTAACCCCTCTCTCTTCTCTTAGTCTCTTCTTTTAGGCTCTCTTCTTTAGTTTTAGCTTAGAAATAAAAGAAAGCTTCTCTTTTCTTTTCATGGCTACTTAGCCATTTCTTTTATGTAATTTTTTATGCAACTTTAATACATTGCTCTTTTCTTTTCTTTTTTATTTCCTTTCATGCTAGTAGTGTAGTTTGATTTTAATGTAAGTAGATTAGTTTTATTTCTTGTTAATTAGCTTTCTTTTTCCTTTTCTTTTTGTTCAATGTTGCAATCTACATTTGTTGATTTGATAACAAATATGAGAGGCTAAACCCCTTTAATTTAGGTGTAATGAAGCTCTCTAATTATGTAGCTTCAACATAACTTGTTAATTTTGATCTCTTTTGTGCTTAAATGAATGTTGATGTGATTTATTGTTTCATGTTGAATTTGATAGTCTATGTTGTTCATAACAAATAGGCTATGCTTAAACAATCACAAACAATAATTACCTCTTCATTTACATATGATGATGGTAATGAAGTGAATATTGAAATTAAAATTTGATGGTCTATATATCTAATTAATAGTTAATAGACCATACTCAAAATAGATTTTGCTTTCAACTTTGTTGTCATATTTCATGAGAATTAAAAGTGGTTTAAAGATTGTGTTATAGTTTGATGGCTTATGTTGAGCTAACTAATAGCACAAATAAGTCATACTTATAATAAACACATCATTTAAATTCACTTATGATAAAAAATGAGAGATCATAATTTCATGTTTTGTTGAACTATATGATCTAGAGAGTGGAATTATCTCTAAATTGTCATTTAACTCTCATATTTTTATCAAATTTCTTTTGTTAGTTAGTTTATTTACATTTTTAGTTCACACTCTTCAAATTCCTATTTTAATTTGATTGAATAGAAATTTAAAATCTAACAATTGCCTGTGGATCGACCCGTACTCGCTATGTACTAGGATTGTACGCCATGCGCTTGCCGTTAATTTTATTATAAATTTTTCGGCGATTTTCTAAACCGATAGAAAATTCGTCGTCGAACAAGTTTTTGGCGCCGTTGCCGAGGAGTTTGCTTTGATTTTTAATTTCTATTCTTCGAATTATTTTTTTGTTTGATTATTGTGTGTTTGTTTTGTGTGTTAACTTTGAATGAAAAAAAAAATTGTGTGTTTGTGTGTGATTTTTGTGACATTTTGTTTGTGTGCTTGTTTCCTAGTTTCATTGGCATTTTCATTTCTATATAAAATAAAAAAGAAAAAATTACACAATTTCAAAACAAAAAAAAAATTATTTCATTTTTTACATTTATAATTTCTAGTTTCATTTTTTTTCCTTTGTACAATTTGACATTTTTTGTTTTCTACATCACAATAACCCTCTTCACTCCTAATACATTCTGCCCACTGTTGCAGTGTTCTTCTACCACTACCCCACTTCCATAACATCAAAACATCAACAACTACCATAACAATCTGCCATAACATCTACACTGCTACTGTTCCATCCTCTTGCAGATACTACCACCACAGTCTATCATATCCTACAACTTGCCAACAAATACTTCCTGACCATAACATTTCCATCATCATCATAACTTCTTGCCATTCAAGTCAACAACATCATCAGTGCACATCTGACACTCAAGCAAACCTCTATAACCCCTGCTGTCTGTCATACAACTACTTCTTCCATCGCCACTGCAAATTACCACACTGCAAGTCTTCCCTACTTCCCAAGCAAAAACAAGTCAGAACCACTCCGTGACTTCCTGCCAAACTTCCTACCACCAGAGCAATCTTTGCCGACCCACTTCAAATCGCCAGCGGCAGACAATCGCATCTCCTCCTCGAATCGACAGTGACCCACAATCACGACTCCAATTCAACAAATCTCAAACTCCACCACGAATCGATCCATCTAATCACCCAATTTGAAAATCAACGACCCTAACCCGAAATCGTCCATCGCACCCCTAAATCGAGAATCAAGCTTCGCGACACCTACATCCCATCAAAACCCGAACTTGACCGCTACCCCCAGTCACCGCCTCTACCACAACAGTCAATTAAATTTGTGGTTGCGAATTGGTTTGGGAAATTGTGACTTGATTTGGGTAGTGATTTTAGGAAGCAGAGGTTAAGTATTTTTTTCTTTTTCTTTTTCAATCGATGGTTCCTTTCACTGTTGAAATTTGAAAGCATTAGTGAGGCCAGTAATCGTTTGTATTGGGCCAGGTTGTATTATTATTAAAAAAATTCAGATTTAATTTCTTATGTATTGGGCCATGCATGTGTGTGTGATAGGGTTTTAAGTTTGTTTTATTTTTTTAGCAAAACTTCTTCTTTTCTATTTTTTTTAAAAAAGAAGAGAGTTAATTACTTTGTTTTGTTTTGTGTGGTAAAGTTTGTTTTGTTTTGTTTTGTGTGGTAAAGTTAGTTTTGTTTTGTTTTAATTCTTTTCAAAAAAAAGTTTGCTTTGTTTGTTTTGCATAATTTGTTTTTACTTCTGTTTTTGTCTTATCCAAAAAAAAATCAATTTTTAATTTAATTTGTTTTGTTTTGCTTTAGTTTTTATTTTCTTTGATTATAAAAAACTTGTATATATATCTTTTTTTTTTATTTTTAGATCGCCAAAGCAGATTAAAATGAAGAGTTGCTTGCTTCGCTTAGCTTGCCAAAAAATAACTACTTGCTTGCTTATAAAAATTTTGCTGCCTTAAACTCATATCTATTGTTTTTAGTTTTTTTTGCATTGTTGGTAGTTTGCATTTTAAAAAAAATTCAAAAACAAACAAAATTCCATTCATAGTTGCATTGTTAATACACGTTTAATTTTATTTTGCATGTCATCCTAGAATTTGTTAATAATAACGGTTAGACATCGATAACACTTAATTGTATATTGACAATTTGTCTTCTTTGAACAATTTAATTTCTTGGTGTCTTGGCTACGACAGAGCAATAATCAGTTATAAATATTATGGTGATTCGTAAATATTATACTAAATTGTTTCTTTGAAGGTACTTAAACCTTCAGTTGCATTGCTACGGTGATTCATGGTGCACCGATAAATCATGTCCGTTACCTGGCTGAGAACTGTCTTATTGATCTAAGACGAAGTATGATTATACAATTTTGGGTTACGATAGATAATCTGTACTTAACCCTTGCATTCATTTAGTTGCACTAGTTCATGCATATTTAAAAAAAAACAAAAAATTCAAAATTCAAAACTAAAAAAATTGTAAATATTCTGTTTCCTTTCCTTTGAAAATTTTCAAAATCATAAATCCAAAAGGTCCAAAAAAAATTACTTAGTTTTTTAGAAAATCAAAAATCCAAAAAAATATATAAAATCTTTACAAAAACAAAAAAAATTTGAAAAATCAAAAACAAAAATCAATTTCCCATTTTGAAAAATTAAATTCTATCTGTAAAAATTTTTCCTTTACAAAAAAAACATTCTTGAAAATGTCCGAGTTTCCCCACTTATGTGAATTTTACAATAGTTGTGAAAATCAATATAATCCATATGATTTCACTCCAAATTCGTATGGATATTTTAACGACAACTATTGTATAAATAATTCGAATTTTGAACAACAAAGTTTTCAAAACAATGACCAACCTTCGACTCTCGAAAATAGCATTGAAATGATTTCATCTTTACTCAAACTCTCTACACAACAAAATCAAGAGATAAATGATTTGTGTAATTCATATTTGTGCAATGATTCAAGGCCAAGTTTTCAAAGTGATCAAAACTTGAATTCACTTCTAAATTTAAAAGATTTCGAATGTAACTCATGTCAATACAACTTCGAACTCCAAAACGAATTTCAAAATGCAAATGTGAATCACTTTTCAAATAATTTTGGCAAAGGGAAAAATCTCGACTACGATGCGAGTGAAAAAATTTCTTCTCAACACGTCCAAATCGAAAATTCTCAAGTTAATAATTATAAATTGGATTTTGTTGAACAAATGAACGAAATTTACGATGATCACACGGATTCGTTGATTGAAACATACAAAAAATTACATGTACAACAAAACCAAATCCCAACGTGTGACGAGTCAAACAATAATCGATCTTTTACCCAAATCGACGATTTTCAAATAACAACTTTTGAAATTGAAAATAACAATCTTAATGAAGTTGTTGAAAACATGGTAATTGAGTTGGATTTCAATTCTTTTGAGAGTGTGAATCTCGATTTAAAACTCGATCTTCTTTTTTCCGATCACGAAAATTTGAACACAACAACTTTGGATTTTGAACATGATATATGCAATGAAGTTGTTGATAATCCAACAAGGTAAGACAAAATTTTTGAACACGAATTTTACGGACTTTTCGAAAATGAGTTGTTAAATTCAGATGGGGAAGATTTAAATCACCATTTTGATTTTGAAATCAATAATTCTGAAAATGTTTTCAATGATGAGCTTGAATTTCAATTTGGTGAAAATAAACTTGAACTTCAATCAATTGTTTTATCAACCCCAAAAATCATCGAAAATAAAACAACTCATTTGAATTTTAATAAAACGACATTCGTTTTCCCAAATCAACTTTCAATTTCGAAATCTTTTATGGTTTGGTTTTTCGTGCTTAAGCCGTGTCTTGCATACTTGACGAGACAAATGAATTGGTCTTTGGAAGACCTTTCATTTACTCTTTGACAGCATATTTTCTGATATCTTGTAAATAATAATCTTTTCATTTTCATGTAAATATAGGTCATTTTTATTTATGTTTTATTTTTCTCCTTCCACTTAGGTTGACTGTGGGGACACAGTCAAAATCAAGTGTGGGGGACGTCTCATCTTCATTTTTAATTTTTCATGGTTTATTTTTACATTTTCTTTCCAAAACTTAGAAGAAGAAAAAAATATCCAAAAATTATTTTTTAAGCATTTTTGATTTATTTTTAAAGAAACACTATAGGATAAATATATGGTTTTGGTTTAGTAAACTGAAATTTTTGAAAATTTATCTTAACAAAAATAAAAATGAAGTTTGATTACAAATAACAATGGTTCAACTAGTATATAGGAAGATTCATACGTGTTAATTATGAAATACATCCTAATTGAAAATCTTTGTTTTAAAAAGTGGTTGATTTAAAGTAAAGATATAACACTTTTTTGTCTTCTAAGTTAAATGGTGCTAAGATGATAGTGTGAAACTCCCTCTTCCAAAAAAACAAAAAAAAAAAAATATTTCTTGTATATATGTATATTTTTTAATAAACACCTAGAGTCATATGTTCACACTCGTGTATTCACTCGCCATGCTCTGTACCCTTCTCACGTATGCCCGAAAGGCAGTGCACGATCGGTATATCTGTCCTCAGTTTATCAGAGTTAGGTGTATGTATATAAAAATTCTTTCATTAATAATGCCTACAGTCGATAGGTGTTCACACTCGTGTGTTCACTCGCCACGCTTTGTATTCCCCTCATGTAAGCCCGAAAGGCAGTGCATGAGTAATATATCTGGCCTCAGTTTTCTGAGTTAGGCATATGTAAATATTATTAATATCAATAAAATTTTCAAATATGAGAGAGTAAGCAAATGAAATCCAAGCATTATTTTAACTTATTTGATTTGACTTGTTATTGAAAAGAAATGAAAACACCACTTGGATAAACTTTGATAATCAACCAATGATCCATTTCATTATTACACGGTGTTATCAACCGAAATAACAAGTTAAACTATAGTCTATTTGTTATGATAACTTGATTTTTGTTGGAAATTTTGACAAGTAAAAGGTCTTAAATTTTCAAGATAATGACCGAAACCTATATTTAACTTATTTGTGTCAATTTAAAAATAAATCCTTCATTTGTAAATATTTTCAAAAACTCGCATTCATCTCTTTATAAATAAATCTTGCATTTTGTAAATATTTTAATCCTGCATTTGGATTTTGTGGGTAGTATCCGCTGTAAACCCTCACGAGACAACACTCGTCCTACTGGGGACACCCAGAAGTTTAACGGCTTGTTGCAGACGCTCAATGCAATCGTGCTCCTTACGAAAACGGATTTATCTTAGTTTTCCTTTATTCGAGGACGAATAAAATGATAAGTGTGGGGATATTTGATGTGCACGTAAATATGCATATTTTTACCACTATATTTAATCTAATTAAATTAAATAAATGATCATATTAGGTATTTTAACCTGTTTAAACCAAAATTCAAATTATTTTCAAATCGTCATATATTCATCTCCATATAGGGGCAAAATGGTCATTTTTGTGCATATATTAATTTGAGAAAATTTAATTGGAAATTTCTATATTATTTGTAGGAATTTGGCTTCATATACAAGTGTTTTCATGAGGATACATGCATGCACAAGAGTGAATACAAAGGAATGGAAATGGAAATAATTCAAAGTCATGATAATGGAGGACCCCACCTACCCATCTACCTTCATGTACAAACTAGAGCTAATGCACATGCTAATAGAGTTTAAAGCTTCATGCACACTTAAATAATGATTATTTGATGCAAATGATTACTTGGCCTCCATACATCCTAAGAGGGTATTTGGGTAGTACCCAAAAAGTAAATTAGGGTTTCTAACTTGTATAAATACCCTTATGTTTCATGGAACCCCTCTCTCTTCTCTTAGTCTCTTCTTTTAGGCTCTCTCTTCTTTAGTTTTAGCTTAGAAATAAAAGAAAGCTTCTCTTTTCTTTTCATGGCTACTTAGCCATTTCTTTTATGTAATTTTTTTATGCAACTTTAATACATTGTTTTTTTATTTTCTTGTTTATTTCCTTTCATGCTAGTAGTGTAGTTTGATTTCAAAGCAAGTAGATTAGTTTTATTTCTTGTTAATTAGCTCTCGTTTTCCTCTTCTTTTTGTTCAATGTTGCAAGCTACATTTGTTGATTTGACAATAAATATGAGAGGCTAAACCCCTTCAATTTAGGGGTAATGAAGCTCTCTAATTATGTAGCTTCAACATAACTTGTTAATTTTGATCTCTTTTGTGCTTAAATGAATGTTGATGTGATTTATTGTTTCATGTTGAATTTGATAGTCTATGTTGTTCATAACAAATAGGCTATGCTTAAACAATCACAAACAATAATTACCTCTTCATTTACATATGATGATGGTAATGAAGTGAATGTTGAAATTAAAATTTGATGGTCTATATTTCTAATTAATAGTTAATAGACCATACTTAGAAAAGATTTTGCTTTCAACTTTGTTGTCATATTTCATGAGAATTAAAAGTGGTTTAAAGGTTGTGTTATAGTTTGATGGCTTATGTTGAGCTAACTAATAGCATAAATATGCCATACTTATAATAAACACATCATTTAAATTCACTTATGACCAAAAAAGAGAGATCATAATTTCCTGTTTTTTGAACTATATGATCTAGGGAGTGGAATTATCTCTAAATTGTCATTTAACTCTCATATTTTTATCAAATTTCTTTTGTTAGTTAGTTAGTTTATATACATTTTTAGTTCACACTCTTCAAATTCTTAGTTTAATTTGATTGAATAGAAATTTAAAATCTAACAATTCCCTACGAATCGACCCGTACTCTCCACGTACTAGAATTGTACGCTATGCGCTTGCGGTTAATTTTATTATAAATTTTTCGGCGATTTTCTAAACCGATAGAAAATTCGTCGTCGAACATTTCCACTTGGGATTCAATCTGTTTAATCATTTCTTTGCGGCCTTCTTCTCGAACTTCCTCTTTAAGAGCTTCAATTTTTGCAAACTGCTCGTCAAGCTTGATTTTCAGCTCCTGGCCTCAACAACCTCTTCGTAGTACTTCTGCGATTCTTCTCGGGCTTCATTTTCTCCTCCCTTTCCTTTTTGAAAAGTTATTCAAGTTCCTTAACACGGCGAGCTAGAGCGTCTTTTTCCTTTAGCAAGGAGTTTTTTTCCAAAGCTAGTGCCCCGCTACGATTAAGGCTGCGTCGAGTTCCTTTTTATGAAGAAATTTCCAAACGGCTCATTGCTTCTGCCGTTTTCGTGTTTTTCTTCGCTTTAGCAAGTTGTGTTTTCAACTCTAACAATTCGGCATCCTGATGTTTAATTATGTCCTTATCGTGTATAGCTTCTAACTTGAGGCAGTTTATCTCATGTTGTCGCTCAATGGATACTTCAGAGACTTTTTTACCAAGTATAGACATAATTCGTGCTACACGAACACATCATTGACACAAGCAAGAGAACTCTCCTTAGCATGCCCCGAAGTTACATGAGTGGAAGGAAGGAATTTGAGCCCATCAAAGCAAATTTTTGGAAAAGTGGCCTTAAGCTCGGCCAACTTCTGTGATGTAGAAACATCGAGAGCAATAGTCGGTAAAGGCGGTCAGAAGTAGCAATAGTTTGTTTTCTTGATCAACGTTCGCGAGATTGTTTAGAGCTCGAGGAGCCAGAATGTTGCTCGTGAGATGCGGCGATATGAGGGCCACGGTAAGGAGGCCGTTCTCCATTGTGAGCAGGAAAGTTAGACTATTCTCATTGACATGATGTTTGGGACTGGGACTTGCATTTTGTAGAAGAAGATTCCCTTGAGTGATAGCTTTTACCCGTCCCTCATTTCTCTCCTTGCGTGGGCCAGACTCCGAATCCCGGCTAGATCGATAATATAATGAAGATCTTCTTAAGCAATCAAAGGCTTTGGACTGAGACATAGCACCTACAAAGACCAAATGAGAGCATATTAGTAATTGTTGAACGAAAGATTAACAAAAAGTGTGTAGCGAACTGCACGTGGTTGTGAGTGTCCTACTGTTTACCCCCAACGGACCGGTGCTTGTAGCCTTGCTCGTCGGCGTTTTCTCTCCTTTATCATAAGGACGAATGCCTTCACCACTTCTAGTGGGAGAGTTGAGTCCTTCAATATTGATATTCGGAAAGTTATAGGTCATGATGTCATCCAGATTTTAAAGATTTGAAAATCCCTTCAGCGAACTTTCCAAGTGTTAAGAAGACGATTCCTCTTCAATAGGAGTAATAACAAACTCTGTATCCTCGGTGTGTTTTCTTCTAAGAAGCTTACACGTAGCCTCTTCTTTCTTTTAGTGGGTGTTTGGGATTGTGCGCCTTACGATGGTCGACCATTGGTGCCTTCCCTGAGCTTACATCAACGTCACCCAACTTATCGGCCTGAGAATCCTTAATCTCACCCGCTTCAATGTCATCCCGAGTCTCCTCGGCTGGGGGCGAGGTGGGATTGATGGTATCCCTTCTTTGTTCTGCAACATTCCTCGGCAATGCTACTCTTTTGAGGAGTCCAGTACTATGACCTTCCTCCAACAGCCTGAATAAGGATAATAGCTCATCTGTTACAAGAAGTTTAATGTCCCTATCTTTGACAAGGGTAGCGTGAATGGTAGCGAGAGCTCTTGAAAAACCAGTGCCTTTAGGACATAGGCGAACATCAGAAAGGACTCCGGATGTTAGTAGATTCAAAGGAAAAGTTATGACTTAGATTAGTGAACTTGAGAAAGAAGTGAAGGTAATACTTACGTCCTTCTAACCATCGCCTAGCAAAGTTGGGTAGACATCGTACATAAAACCACTCATGCTTAAACAAAGAAAGTTTATTCCAAGCACTTGTCAAAACTTGGCAATTTGGCAAGGGTTCAAGAAAAATATAAGAAGGACTTCCCGATCGCCGTTTGAAGTTGTAAATGAATCTTATGTCTTCAGGAGTTGGCAGACAAAATAGAGCGCTTATAAATAGCAAGAAGGTTTCATGTATAAAGGCGTAACTGTTTGGATGGAGTTGAGTGGGAGCAATCCTGAGATATTTTCGCATCTCTCGAATAAATGAGTTAAAGGGCGAAACGCCTCCATTCTAGCACATAAACTTATTGCAGGCCGTGTACCCCTCTGGGGCCAAGTGAGGCCTATCATTTATTTAAGAGACCAAGACATCTACGAATGGAATTCCATGAATAGAACATAGCCGGCGAAGAGCAGCTTCACTAATGCGAGAGGCTTGTGACTCTACTGGGTTATTTAGAAGAATTACACCCTTTACTACATCAGGAGTAGGGCTTATGTCCTCCGTCGGGAGTACTGGAACATCTAAGAAAATATTGATCGGTGGGCCGGAAATTTCTTTATGTTCTGCTTGATGGCTGGGAGAAAGGTTGCTGGATAAAGTTGTGGAACTTGATTTTGCTTCAGAATCGATGTGTTGCAATGTCAGGTCAGAAGACATATCACATAAACGCTCTGAGCGTCTGGAATCCATATTAGTTATACTTAGTAGATAATTGAGGTTAGAAAAGTTGACTTATTCCTCCCATGTTAAGGTGAGCTAGTGCAGTGTAGTGCGGTGTATAACAGATATAAATAATTAAAAGTCGAAAAACAATGTAAAATGACAAGACTTGGAAGTTCGACCAGAGAGACCGTCGTTGTTGACCATCTTAACTAGCAAGAAGATTGATCAATTACGGAAGCTTTGGGATCGACCATCGGCATATCGAAGCATGAAGTTTGTCATTTAAGTTCATTTGTAAGTTTTCAGTCCATATTGATAGTTCTAGGAATTTGATTGCTCAAATTAGAGTTCAACGGTGGATATGCATGTTATATTGTTCATTTTCATCATATGTCCAAGGACATTAAGGCAAATTAATGGTATTTGTTCAAACAAATCAGGTTGGGTTCTTTACAAGTTTAGGAAGCCAATTCTTGACTTTATGTCGATCCCAGCAAGTATGCCGATCCCTATACCAAAGACCTTATATCGATCCCTCATTTTGACCAGGGAATACCGAACCTTATTCCACCACCATGACTGATCCCTCAGCAAGATATCCTATACTGATCTCTTTCCTCAACTAAGACCAACCGATCCCATGAAATATGCCGATCCCTATCCCAAAGCTCCTCTACCGATCCCTCTCCTTGACCAAAACCTGCTAAGCCCTAATACCAGCCGAACCCTATAGAAAGGCTGATCCCTATGAATAGGCCGATCCATATCCCACCACAGTTCAACCGATCCCTCTCCTAGATGATAGCTGAACCCTAAAAAATAGCAATCCCTCTCCTATTAGCCAAGTTTACTGACCGCTTTGCACCATTCAATATCATCGATCCCTTCATTCCTTTGTTCCTAACCCTACTTCCATCAAAGTCCCACACCGATCCCTCACGAATGCTCGATACGCTACGCATAGCAATCATTATTGCTCTCAAGAATAGTGGCGATCGTATCCAAAGGAGGGGTCGGCATAAACGTGTCTTGCCATGAATCCTAACTTATTAGACCGAACCATATATGCTAATGATTCATCTCTCTCCTAGGTCGCTTGTCATCATGACCTCATGCGCCATTATAACCATTATCAAAGTAAAATCCAGAGTTTCATCATATAATTGAAGGATGTGTTTCTAAATTTTACCTATACGAATGTTCGAATTAAAAAGGAGGCGAGTAAATGGGGGATATCTGAATTGGGAGGAAATAAGGAACTAGTTTGGGTAAAAGTTTGTATCACAGGTGGTTTTAAAGTCAAAAGTTAGAAAGTTTGGTTTCGTAGCTTAAAAATGAGAGTTCGGCATAGGAGCAAAAAATGGGAGAAATGGGGATGGAAGGTTGAAAGGCTGATATATATATATGGGAGAGGGTTCGGCCGAGAACATTGAGCGTGTAATGAGGAGAGAGGGATCGGCATAGAAGCTCGCCCATCCCTATTGGCATGTACTCAAAAAAGGGATCGAGATAATGCATGTCGAACCCTATAAATCTTTAAAAAAAGGAAAAACAAAAATGGTTGTAAGGGTTTGGTTGTAAGCATGCACATACAGAATATTATGAAAGTTGGCAATGACCTGTAAGTTTTCGAACACGTCCGGGAGCCAACAACATTAACGTGTATATGTGCACGCCCATGTATGACTTAAAAGTTCAATTTTTGAAATAGACAGAAATTGAAATCAAACCTGAACCTTCAATTTCAGGGCTGGACTAGACAACGAAAGCTTATAAGTCTAGCAGTTCGGACTTATACATATTGAAAAAATATGGCATGGGATTTATATTGTTGGAAATCTACCAAGCATCATGGCAATCATTGAAAAATTCAATACCTAAAAGCAATTCGACAATGGAATAACAATCATTCAGGAAGCTAGATGGATCTCTTTTCGATGTTTCAGACTTGTTTCAATTCAAAGCACGTCATGTTATTCACAAGACGTAATTTAGGGAGCAAGTATTATCCGGCATTCTAGACTGCCTATATGGACTGGTTGCATGAGTTAGATCCGACTACTAACAAGGTCAACAACTCCGGAACAATGATTGTGGGTCCCAGAAGTCAAGGACAGATGGTTACATGAAGTCAGAATTGAATCGAATTGGTAGATAAACAATGTAAAATCTTAAAGTATGGAATATAGTTTAGTGAATGGGAGGGATCGGTATGGTTTTGGTTCCTTGAGAGGGTTCGGTACACTTCAACCCATAAAGAAGGGGCCGACATTATCAATTCAGATGGATCGGCATACTTCCGCTTACAGAAAGGGGTCGATATACTTTGGCAGGCCACATCAAGAAGGGATCGGCATGCTTTATTTAGTTGGATCGGTATGGATATGCTCAATTAAGAGGGTTCGACATACTTCATTTCATAAAGGAGGGCTTGACATAGTTGGTTAAGATAGCTCGGCATACTTCAGCTCGCAAAAAAGTGATCAGCATGATTGGTTGCATTGGCATTCATCGAAGTCCAAGTACATTCTCGCATACAATAATCATTATCTCGAGATTCATGAGTTCATAGCATACGAGATTTGGAAAGCAAGGCATATGGAACCTAGAGATCGCACATCGAATGGACAAAGATGGAGGGACCGGTATACATCACATGAGAGGGATTGGCAGAAGATAGCACACAAGCAATGCTAAATCAAAGATCAATCGATAACTTGAGCTCCAATGGTCCAAATGACATGATATTTGAAGAGCCAATATATTTAAGCATGCAGAAGCCATCGTATGGATCGCTGCCCATAAATTGACCAATTAAGGGATCGGTACCGATCCTTCTTCATTTGGATTTGGGCGCAGCGACCCCTCTGGTAGGCCTATATTAGTTAGGAGGTCCTATAGCCGAAGTTTCAGAGAGATTGGTGGTCGTCTTCACCTATAAATATCGGCCTAACGGGTTATTCTGAGGATCTTTACGCTGCTCATTACTTTAGTCTTTATTGTAATCAAGTTTTTCCTATTCCTTGCTGCTGTAATCAGATTGTTAATTGATCAATAAAGATAATATTCAAAGTGGACGTAGGCATATAATGCCGAACCACTATAAATCTCTATATGTTTTATTATCGGTTTTATTTGCTGTTAGTTTATTCTATTCCTTAGTTTTAATTTTACTTTCTTCACTTACTTCTCTCCATAAATCTACTCTTGGGTGTTTGTGACCAATTTGGTTGCAAACAATTTTAAGTTTGCCTTTTCATTTTAACTTTTGTGAAAAATATCTTCCTTACTTTTACTAATAACACTTAGTTTTAATTAATTATGGTTAACTTATATGTTATCTATTTGTTATATGTGCATATATATGTCATTTTAACTTTCAACGTTATGACATTCAAACATAAATTTTATTTGTTAAATCGTTGAAAATCCTGAATCCGAATCCCGGTCATATTTTCAGTTTTTAAGCAAACTATTAATTTATGTAAACAAAACTATAAAATAAATTTTTTATCACCTTTAAATAATTAAAAATATATATTATTTATAAGATATAAATCTATTTTAAATAATATAAAAACCCATTTATAAAAATACGACGTCGAACTGCTAAAATGCGATAAAGGTTATTTATCTTTATAAAATAGGTTTATATTTTATAAAAACATTATAAATCACTTATTATCATTATAAATCACTTATTATCTTTATTAAATGGATTATTTATCATTTAAAACAATCAATTAAATATCTAAAATTAATTAAATATTCCTATTCAAAATGATAAGTTACATGTCGTTACATTCTTCCCTCTTTAAAAGAATTTCGTTCTTGAAATTTAACCGCAACCATGAACTCAAAAGAGTTTACCGAAAAATATTATCTTTAAACTCAATTCCGTATGATATACCTAGATCATCTGTAATATCTGATTGGGTCTTCTACTCAAATACACAACTTTATTTCCATACTAATATTGATCTCTTGATCCTCTAGTGCGGACTCTGATCAGGCTTTTTAATTAGAAACCTTCGCTTTCCTTACATAACTCCCAACTATGATAGAAAATGCAAGTATCTAACTACAGATCCACATCAATATTCACCATCAGGAATCGAGTGATAAATCCTTTTTCGGACTGGTGTAAACACCTCAAAGTTCCGTACTCGAATCTTAGATCAAAATCGTGCAACGAAATGATCTACATATCTCATACGTACTTAGTTATATCAAATTCATTTTTCAAAATTATTCATGAAAATAATTCATAAAATCCCATCTAAATGTTTTAAACCTTTTCGTATATCCCAAATGTTTTTAACCCTCATTTAGAAGATATCTTTAAAAGTTATTCTTCTTATTTAAACACTTTTTTTTAAGTTTCACAAAAACACAGCTTTTAATAAACAGGCTTTACTAAAATCTTCTACCAAGTTTAACTTATCAAAATCTCATTTATCAAAACACTTATTTGTCAAAACACTCATTTCTCAAAATAACTTTTATTTTGAATCGACTTTCTTAAGAATTCAAATACCAATTTTATTATTTCAAAATACCCCTATATATCTTTTATTCAAACATTTTTATAAAGACATAGCTTTACTTTATAAAGAAAATTATCAAAGAAGTAAAAATTTTATAAATTTTTTTCCTAAGTCATTTAAACATGAGAGAAGAGAAGCCATAATAAGGACCATGCATAGATATACATCATAATTCGAATTATTACATTTGCTAATCAACCATAATTAAACCATAATTAATTATTTTGCATACCCATGGTAATTACGTTAACATATTCCAAATATACTTAGGATATCCAAAAAACTATTACTCCCTAGAAATTTCGAACCCAACCAAAACACATATCAAATCAATCGGACTCGGAGGTCGATGGACCATCCAAATCTGAGAACACTACCACTTCAAAATATTCTTCATGTTGTTCGTTATCTACTTCATTTTTTTCATCTTTTTCATTCTCAAGATTCCATCCTATAGAATGCAATAGTTATCCAAGAGGAACCCAAGGTTGAGCAACTGGGTTTCTTGGAAGGATGTCCAAAACCTCTTCTTCTTCTCATTCTCTATCATTCCTTCCCAATCAATACCCTAAACGTGCGACTCTCCCTCAGATATTTTTTTTTTTGACCATAAGCAACGTGCGACTCTCCCTCAGATATGGGAACATCCACCTCCTAGAAAATGTGATCGTCATTGATGTCTTCTGATTCGTTGGGAATGTCGTCCATCCATGCATCATATGATGCTGAGTCTAGGCTATTCCTTTCTACCATCATATTGGTGCTCTTCTGGAACTTCTTCAGGTTCTGATTCTTCTGGATCCGTTACCCACATCGTTTTGTCTTGCGATCCCTGACTTACTTCTACATCATCTATTATTTGGATCATTTCTTTATTACTGGATACTAATATTAGTTCCGGAGTCTTGGGTTCTACTAGCATCTTAGCCATGGGATACCCGTCCTCATCGTAACAGGTATGTTCATCAAACTCTTCCTTTAACTGTGGCATATGGTTTTAAAATGACCATTTTTTTATTCCCTCATCGGCACTAAAAAGGAGTATTAAGTCATCATTTTCTCCCCAATTCTCTCTTGAGGATTCTCCTTTGGAATAATTCCCACCGCAATTGGAAGGCTTCCACAATAGACAACGAGATACTTAGAAACATATACTAGGCTTTTTAACTATTCTAACCTAAATCTAATATCATATTTTAACAAGTTCCTTACTAACTTAACTTCTTAAACTATCATCTTTATGAAAAATCTTATTGTCAAACTGTGAAATTCTAATCACAAGATGTTCCTATAAGAATTTATGTCTTTTAACCAACCCATGGTAATAACTGCATATCATTATCCCATATTAACTATATCTTTTGAAAAGATGCCCCTTTTATATTCAAAATATAATCCTAGGTAAATTAATTTCATTTACCAATTTTCTAAAATAAAAATCATTTTCTATATAACATTCACAAATACGCACTCATATATAATACTCTCAACTCATTCTAGGGTGTCACTTACCCTATCTCTAATGAGTTACTCATCCTTGGGTGTCACTAACCCTATCTCTAATGAGACTTTACCCCTACCAAGCTCATGTGTTTCTCTCAACCTAAGCTCGGATACCAACTTTAACAACCCACACTTCCATAAAGTTTAGGCAGACAATAAACCATACATGTCCAACCTAAATTGAATGAAAAGGCAAACTGTTAAGGGTAAAAGAAAAGGAAGATAGAACAGAACCTCACACAAATGGAATAACATATATTATTTTAATCATCTTTATAGCGGAAAAACTTTTAAATACATATATCAAAGTCTATCCTAAGCTCAGCCTGGACAGTTATAAATACATGTCCTTACAAATGCTGAAAAACAACAAATACAACGAAAAAGTAAACTACGTCCATACATTCATGAAGATCTCCAACTCTCCTATGCAAACTACAAGTGTCCTTAGCTAATCCTGAAACTACACGAATCCAACCCGAGTATTAAAAATACACGGATCACTCTATCAAACTAGCATGAGAAATGCAGACCATAAATGTATATGATAGTGTCATAGACCGACTTTGATGCCCAACAAAAACCGTTGGAAAGAAGAGTATCTCATAAGACCACGCCACACATAAACACAAACGAGTTTTTACCTTACAATAACTAAAATATTTTTATCAAATCATTTAGTATTATTTCTAATGACATTGCTTTGAAAATCCTTTCTAATAACATATTTAAATAGCCGAAATTGTTACATTTGTTAAATTTGACCGCATATTCAGGTATACAATCAAGTTCTTAAAGGTATGTATTGGAGTTTCCAACAATGACAAGGTAAGGGACAACCTTCCGATAGTACATCTCTAGAGGAATGTACCGAGGCATAGCCCCGCTGCCCTCTACCAACAAAGAACTAGCCAACCTTTACTATAGATAGTACCGAATATGTCATCAGATTAGCCGTTCCCGACCTATCCATGACCAATGCATACACAAAAAACCCGATATATAGAGGGAAATCTAGAAAGATGGTAATCATCTCCTAATGGGTGCGACCAACATAGCCCTACCGCATCTACACTGTTTTTGTCATTACCAATGTTTTAGGCATGAGGTAATGTTTTAGCTTTCTCAAAATAGCAAATTTGGCTCTGAATGCCACATTGCCATTTTCGAAGATGCACTAATTGGTTTCGAATAAAGTATAACCCCTATGTTCATATGCTTCAGGGAAGGGTGTTAAGTATAAGAGTGGTTACCTCCTACACCACCAAACAGATGCACATTTGTAAAACCCAATGTATGTGGTCTTAGAAATACAATGTCATATATTCGTACATTCAAGTTATTCGGGAACAGGACAAACCGAAGGTACTCCTACTACATTCTATTTGGGAATCAACCCTAGGATTAATGCCGAGCAGCCCTTGCATTGAAGATTTAAAAATGAAGGTACTACTACCACCATATGTATATAATATGAGAATTACGAAGTTAGTGGCAAGCAACCCTATATTATGAAGATCTCCATCTTCAAAAATATTGTCTTCAACGTGTCTTCACTTTCAAAAGTGTAGATTAGTTCGAAGTGGTTTTCGGATAGGAATCACCCAAATCCGATCTCGGTCTCTTCGAACCAATTATCGATAAAAAGATGGGTATGTATGTATACAGAAATGTTAAGCTTCTTTTGATAAATCCTTTTGGTTAATTAAAACCTCTTTTAACTTTTAGGAATCTTCAAATTAATTTTCTTTAAATTACTTAGGAAAATATTTCCATATTCTATAATTAGTATAATTCCAATCTTAATGGAGATTGCTTATTTCTAAAACTATCTTTTAATGAGTTAAAAACAATGTTTTTAAGACATTGCTTACTGTAACCCAAACCAATTAGTACTGAGTAAAAAGGATTCATAGATTTTAGATTAATTATACTCAATACTAATTTTTGTATTTAACTTATACTATTCGTCGAATAACGGTGAAATCACCTTTTAAATTCACACGGATAGTATGGGTTCCTTCCTCGGAATTTAATACATAGTTTAACTGGAACGTTCTCTTTACCATTAAAATTCTATTTTAAATCTTATTTAACTTTTGAAAATAACTCCCAATCTCTTTTATTAGGAAAAATGTGGTTCGAGTAAATCAAATTAACTATCCCCTCCATCGGGCCAGTCCGGGTAGCTTCGGGGAGCAGGCAACTGGTTTTCCAAACTCCAGCCTAGAGACTACCTCTCTATCACCCACAAGGTGGTCAAGTTATTTAATCGACTCTAAACCTTTAAAAGTACTTGATTTATCATTTGAAAAGCATTATAAATAACATTTCAAATAGATTTAGGAAGAAAACCCCAAGTTCAAGTCATTTACTTAATGGTTACCAAATTCCATTGCTAAATTATCGGTGAATAGTGATTTTAAAGCTTTATAGATTAAATCACCAATTTCATTACATATATGCCCACTTTTATAACTTAAATCCCTTTCAAAACATTTTAACATATTTATGGAATTTATTTCATATTTTTAAACGTTAAAAATATCAATTTTTAAAGAGTCGAAAACAATATTTTGCGAACTGCCAAAACACGACGATTTTGAATACTTAATTTGGACATATCTCAAACTTACTAAATGAAATCTTGATTTTTGTCTTTCAGATGAAAACTATGATCATAAGGTTCTGGAAAAAATTTATTTCAATAAATTCCAACTTATATTTTATCCTACACATCCACTAAAATTTTCAGTTCGCGAAACCGCGAACTGCCGACATACTACGGCTTAGTTTCACCTTTTAGTCAAAATTTTTAGAACTTGTCCGAAACACACTTAAATCATTTTAATACCATAAACTATATTAAACCAATTTTTCACTATTTTACTTTATTAAAATCTCGTTTTCACTTTATTCCATATCTTTAATATTATATTATTTTAATATTCAATTTCCATATTTTTTTATTCCAAATTCTTTTATATAAAACCATATGATATTTCTATATTATTTTCCACCTTTAAATCTATTATTTTTCATAAATGAAACCATAGATTTTATTTTTCAAAAAGTTTCAAAACTCCACTTTTCCTATTTCTTTCTTTTAAAACTAATTCCAAATCTATTTTAACCTTTGTCGAAATGAGTTTCAATGTTTATAAAACATTATAAATCATTTTAAACCATTTTTACCCATTTTTAAAGAGGTAAACAAGGATATATATACCATTAAAATTTATAAAGGGAAATGATTCCTTTATGTAAATTCGACATGTATTTTACCGTGAATTATTTCCATACCAGGCAAGCATATTATCAACCAATTATCCAATATCAATCATTTTAGCATCCAAACTATGCTATCAACCAAGTATACTTGCATAGCATAAATCATAGATAATTCTAAGATAAACTTAAGTAAGATGGAAGTAGTGTTCTCACTTTCATGCTATTTGACTCTAAGTGTTTTTAATCGACGAAATGGTCCCTTTCTCCGTACCGTAGCTTATGGAACTTTCCCCCAGACCTTAGTGATGCTCAGCCAAATTTCTGTGATGGCAGAAGCTCGGCTTTGATATGGTGGTGGTGTGGGTCATGTGCTTTAGTAAGGAAGAGGTGGAGTTTGGCTAACTTTTTGAAGCGATTCGATATCTTATATGTATGGAAACAATTTTAGTGGAACTTCGATGCAGTATTGAAATATTGTTACTATTTAGGAAGCCATTGAAGAAGAGCTATTAGAGAGATCAAGAAGAAGAAGAAGAGAAGTGAAATGAATTTGTGAAGAAAGGAAGAGGATATGCATGTGTATTTATAGGGTAGAAATTCTTGTGCATGGAATTACCAAAATACCCCTTCCATCGCATCGTAGCTTCGGCCGAACCCCCCTTCCATGTACCTTTCCTTACTTTATGATGTCTTAGGTATGTAGATGTGTGAGTGAAGGTGAGTTGATTTTAAGTTTGCTTTTTCATTTTCGCTTTTGTGAAAAATATCATCCTTACTTACTTTTACTAATAACACTTAGTTTTAATTAATTACGGTTAATTTATATGTTATTAATTTGTTAAATGTGCACAATGTCATTTTAACTTTCGACGTTGCGACATTCAAATATAACTTTTATTTGTCAAACCGTTGAAAATCCAAAATCTAAATCCCGATCATATTTTTAGTTTTTAATCAAACTATTTATTTATTTGAACAAAACTTGAAAATAAATTTCTTATCATTTTTAAATAATTAATACAAGATTAGTTAAGCTATAAAACTATTGTAATTAATATTGAAACCCATTTATCAAAATACGACGTCGAACTACCAGAATGCGATGAAGTTTATGTATCTTTTATAAAATAAGTTTACATATTTACAAAACCATTATTAATCACTTATTATCATTATAAAATAATTAAAATGGATTATTTATCATTTAAAACAATCAATTGAATATTTAAAATTAATTAAATATTCACATTCAAAATGATAAAATTACGGGTCATTACACAACCTACCTATTATTAATTATATTTCGATATTGTTATAAGCTGACTCAAATATTTCTTATCGACTTTAGTAATTTAGTGATAATATTTTATAATATGAGATTTAGAGATATGTGGGTAATGCTTCATGCTCGCCCAATATACTTAGTGATATCTCACTCATTATTGTTTGGACTTATAAGATGGTTTCTGGAAATATACGATTCACTCATTTGTATAAATTACGTGATTTGATGTGTGATAAATGGGTGATGACATCTTTATATGGATTTGAGGTATTTGGGTAATTTAATTTCTTAAGGGTTATTCTATATGTATATATACTTTGATATGTCGTTTGATGTATTGAGTATCTTTAATAGTGATATCATATTGTTCCTTTTTTATATTGTATCACCTTCTTATGATCCTTGATTGGACATAGTCTGACCCGTGTATTATCTATAGTACTCGAGTCAGTCAAAGGCATTTCAGGTACAGATATGATAAGACCAGCATCAGTTTTATTGGGCTTAGAGGAGTATATTATTAGGATTGTTATATGTTATTTGATTCACTGTATGTATATATAATTAACATTGGGTTGTATTGTTTTCAACTTTTGTATTATGTTATTGGTTACCGCTACGATGACTCTGTGTTCTCTCCATTGTACTGTGTATTATGTATTGTTTTGTCCTGAAAGCGCATGTGTCTATTGCTTTATACCTATACTATTACGTATAGATTAGTTATATGTATATTAGATGATTTAATACGTACCAATGTTAGTCCAAGGGAATTTTCACGTGTGCACCCCATATAGCCTCATTCTCCGTATTATTTGATAGTATTGCTCTGCAATATTTTTGGATAGTATGGATATAGAGGTGGGGTGTTACTGAATGGTATTAAAGCAGGTTTAGAACAATACATTATATATTAGTGACACGAGTTGAGACCATAGATGAGACTTAGAAGTCCCTGTCCCTGTCCCTTGGAAGTATTCGATAGTTTTCTATAAGAGGAGATAATATGTTTTAATTATATATACATATATAGGATGATTACTAGGGAGTAATCATCAAAGGACATATTTGATATTTTGAAATTATATAGTTATATTCCAATTATTTATTTTGAGTTTATTATAAAATGGTTGGGGTAATAAGGACGAAAGAAGTTGGTCCAACCAGTAGTATTGGTATTATATGATTTTGGATGTTTTGATATCACATTGTAATGTTTGGTTTGATATTTTAGGTTGATTTTTAATTTGTTTTTATTATACTTCACAATGGAATTATTAGTTTCCAATGAGTACCTTTATTTGGTTTCTTATGTTTAGCTGATGATTTGAAAATTGCGGGAATTGAATTTGATTTTAAGATCTATATAAAATTGTCAAAGTTATAAAATAAATTTAATTATTTGTTTAAATAAATATAAATAATGTTTGTTTATTTTAATGAATTGCTTTCTAAAATGGTTTGTTAAGTGATATACATATATATATATATATATATGTGTGTGTTTAATGACTGTTTGAAAATGTTTAAAAATTTATAAGTGTTTAGTGGAAGTAAAGGTTATCCTATATAAATATTGGTTATTATCTTTATCAAATGATTCTAGTAGTAAAGTTAATGTTTTAATAAGGAAATATTTGAAAAGCATGTATACCGTAAGTAAAGTATAAATGGAGATTTGGAAATTATTATTTTTGAAACTAGTATTATTCATAATTTGTGAATGTAATATTTATAGATATTTTAGAAATGAAAATTGTGTTAACTTGTCCATTGAGTGAGTTAAGGATTTTGGTCGATGCAGGTGCACACGTATTTGACAGAAATTATTAAACTCTTAAACGAGACATTCAGACACTATATTTTAGAATGATGTAAATAACTTGTGAAATGTTAAAGTATTTTCGAATAGATTTGAATGTTTTAAAGGAGATAAAGTAAAGTAAGTTATTTTTATAAAGTGAAATTTGAGATTTATATTTGTAAAAGAGTTGGAAACTAGAGTTTATATTTATTGTTTTGCCAAATAGTTTGTAAAGGATGGTTTATATAATATTATGTATTTTTGGTGATAGTTGCAGTCATGGGATATTAGTGCACAACTGTGATCGCTGGCGAGGCAGTATTGATTATGTGGTCAATATTGCAGCCAATTGATATTAGTAATCACTATATTACATGGCGAGGCAATATCACATTATTTTATAGTATTTTTTTTGAAATTTGGTTAATATTATTTCAAATCTCAAATAGGCTTTTGCGGCCCAATTACAAGCATCTTAGAATACATAGAAGATAAATACAACAGAGCACTTTATACTGCAAACGTGCTTAACTAAATCATTCCTCTTTTAGGGCAGAATGCTATGGCGACTCCCAATTCTCTCGTTGATCTTCTTCGATCACTGCCATCCAGCTCATCCTCTCTAGTGCTTGTGCTTCTAATCCCGTTAAGCTGGTAAAGTTCCTTCCTGCAATTCTCCGGACTATTATACTTATATCTCGATTTATCTAAGCTGATAATGACATAATCTCTCTCTTCCTGTTGTTAAAATCCCGGTCATTGCGCTCTCTCCATAGATGTCAGACGGTGGTTGTGAGGTTAATTTTTACCAGTTCCTTCATCAGATTCGACATGTAACTCCTCAGATATGCCACTTTCTCATATATAGAGTTTACTCTGTCTGTTTGAATACATTTAATTTTTTAAATACTCCAAATTCTCTTACTAAATGAGCATTTAATAAACAAGTGTTCATGTCTTTCTGCCTTCGCATTGCATAGATTGCATGTCGTGTCTTCCAGTATCCCCCAATTATTAAGTTGGTCTTTAGTCGGTAACTTGTTCAACAATGCTTTGTATAGAGTGTGGGCCATTTTTGGGTTATTAAATCTGCTCCAGACTAGCTGGTGCTAAGATACAGTAGGGAATTCCCCCTGATGTCTTCCCATATAGTATGAAGTTTAAATTGACCATTTGTAGAATTTTTCCGAGCCCATGTATCTTCTGATTTATCTCCGTATATAGGAGTTTTCTGTATCTCCAGTTTGAAGTTCCTAGTGATAATCTGTTTGTCACTATCCCAATTTGTTTCAGTAATAATACTGGCTACTTTGCATGAAGGAGTTTCGTAAGATGAATAGCCTTCCCATCCCAGCATATATATAAAACTTTTACTTTTGAGCCATGGATCCTTCCAAAGATCAGTGTATTCACCATTAGCAATTTATCTTTCAATTAAGGTTTCAAGTCTGCTATGAGTTTCAGAATGTTTTGCCAAGTTACAGAAGCATTGTTATCTATTTTAATAGTCTAGAAATTGCCTTTCAAGTATCTAGGTCTCATCCACCTAGCCCATAGATTATTTGAAACCAATACTTTCCAAGCCAGTTTCATTCCATAGACTCTTTTCAATTCAAACAGATTTTTTAGCCCTACTCCTCCTTCTTTTTTAGACTTGCACAAATCTTTATAACTGACTTTATGTAGTTTCCCTCCCCAATGAAATTAGCACAAACTGCATTTATTTTTGCAATAGAACAGTCTAGTATTTGAAATGTCTGCAACCAAAACCTTACCTTTGAAGTTATTACTATGTGGACAAGTTCTACCCTTCCAGCAAATGATAGTAATTTTGATCTCCATCCCTATAATTTCTCTCTAATACTGTCAACCAATTTCCCACACACAACATCAATGATGTGTTGTCTGAGAGAGGAACTCCCAAATATTTAACAGGAAGAGAACCTTCTACAACTCCAATTTTATTTAGTAGGGTTTGTTTGTTTATGCAGATTTTGTTAAAGTAGCATTTTGTCTTTGAGAATTTATGAATATATGTATGTATGTATATGTATATGTATATGTATATGTATATTCGATAATGTTATATGTATATATGATGTGGAAATGTTATAGAGTTTTAGGATTTAAAGATTATATATGTATACATATATATAATTTAAAGATTTATTTCGTATGAGTTAATTAAAATGAGAAATATTTTGATAAGTGATATAGAATTATTTTTGAGATGTTAAATTTTGGAATTAAATTTAGAATTTTCCTCCCAGATTTAATTTAAAATTGTTAAATATTTGTGTAAGTTTATGAAAAGAGTTTGCAAAATAGCAGTTGAGCTTAGTTTTTGGAATATATAATATTTTTAAATTATGAAATATATTAGAAAATGATTCGTTACATAGAAAAATTTGGTTCGAGTAGTAATTTGTTTATAAGATTTTAAAAGTTTGTTAAAATAATTGAAATTTATTTCAAGAGAAAATTTGAATTCGAATTAAGTTTGAACTAGAATAAAATGAATTTTGGAAAAATATATGTAATGCATATGATATTTGAAAAGAAATTTAGGCAAGTAAAGGTTTTGAGATTTTATAAAGCACTTTTCCTTTGAATAAATCTTTTGATATTTAAAATAAAGTGAGAATAATTGAATAGAATTGTTATAACTGGTTCGTTATAGATTTCTACTGATAGGAAATTGCATGGACACAATTTTGTTAAGGGAGGAGCCAGTAACAACCCGGTTTTTAAGCAATAATTAATTTAAGTTAACAATTTTAATCATATAAATTGGAATTTGGAGATTTTGGATAAATTGGTTTTCGGAATTGTTTAACAAAAGGTTTAAAATTGTAAAAAAAAAGATAATTGAATAAGTTAAATATATATGCTATATTTTATATAAGTGATGTATTTTTATTATTGACTTGATGGAAAAGAAATTATAATAGAAGTTTGTATTTAATAATTAAATTGAATATTGTTTTAAAAAGAAAAAGAAAGTAGTATATATATATATATATATATATTCATTTATCTATATTTATCATGGCCCAAGGCCAAACATTTCCAGTCCATTAGCTTAAATCCTAAAAGTCAATATCCCGACTCTTCCATTTCCAGAAAATTTGATCTTCAGACTTCCCCCTCTCTATAAATATTTCATCAACGATAACAAAGATTCGCTTCGGAAAATCTTTCACTTACCCAAACCCTACCTCCATATAAATTCAAAATAAATTCAAACATCAATTTATAAATTCCCAGATCCAAGTATATGTTTCTTTACATCACTACAAACTCACACTTGAACAAGAATTAGATTTCGTCGAAATTTTTGGAAGCCTGAATGCATGCCTGCTAAGAGGGAGAGAAACCAGTTAGAAAGAAGACAAACACAAATACATATGTGAGTATGAGAGCCATTGTTATGATTGAGTTGTTTGTTTAGTGTTTATTCCTTCCTGTTATATTTATAACAGTACGGACTTTTATTCTTTAATTTTCTATTGGCATATGCGCGTATATAGATGTTTGGTCAACCTTGTAAGTATGTTGTAAGTGAATTTATATGCAACATCATTTGGACATTAACTCTTGATGTTTATAGCTAGTAAATAAATATGTTTATTTATATTCAATAATTAACCAAATTAAATACTATTAAATACTTGTATTTACTTTAAACTACATTATTTGTTAACAAATAAATTTGTCGACACCCAAAAGCATGTAGAAAGTGGATTGATCGACGATGGTGCCTTTAAAGCCATTCCAGCTCGATGATATTAAGATTATTGATTTTAAAGAGGGACCCTATCGAGGCAAATTGGAATCATCGAGGATATGCATGGAATCATTGAAGTCATCGAGGTTGTATACATATTCATGCCAATACTTAACTTTAGCATCGAGGTCTTTGAAATATCAGGGAAAAAGTTTATGTCAACATGTTAAACTCATCGAGATTTACTAATCAATTATGAAATCAATGAGGTTTATGTCAACAAGCTCAATGATGTCGACGTCGCTAGTTTAGACAAAACTAAATATGGTGTGTAAATGTGTGGATCGAAGAAAAAATCAAGCTAATTGGACCAACTCTTCGTTAATTGACCAAATCAGTGTGAGTACCACAATTTCAATATTCAAATGAAAAAATCCCCAATTCAATCTAGGGTTTGCTATATTGTTAAAAGTAAGAAATGAGACAAGGAGAATTCGACCATCCAAGGTAAAGACCCTTGGTCCCTATTTATAGAGTTTGGTGGGTAGCAAACTTCGACATACCCCAATCTCGGCATCTCTAGCTTCATCGAGTGTCAAAGGTGAATACTCTATCAGCCTCGACATGAACAACATTATTACGCATTGAAGTATGTATAATTGCATCTTACTCGGCATGGCCTTCGTAGCTCCAATACTCGATGGCAACAGTTTATTATTGACATAATGTGATGTTAACTATATTTATAGATATCAACATTGATAGATATCGATATCGCATGTATATATATGCGGTGCTCTCCATTAAGCTCGATGACTTGGCAATATTGATCCTCGGCGAGCTTTAACTACAACTGTTTGTGGATTGATGGCGATGTTGAGAAGGAAGCTTGGTGTTCCTCGATGAGTCTAACAGCTTTGATGTTGATTGGAGACGTCTTTGGTAACCTTATGACTATGTTTATTGAAGTCGACATAATCGTGTTAATGATGTCGAATTTAGCTGATGTGTAAGTATTCCTTGATGATGAGAATAATAGTAACAACCCTTGCCATGTCCATGTTAACATCGACGTCACTGTATTTAACAACGACGAGGTTGAATGTTGTGTAGAACTTTCTCGGTGACAATAATAGTAGTAACATTTGTCCCCTAGTATAAGAGAAGCTTGTGTTCTTTAGGACGAAAACCCAAGAATTCCTGCACTTTAGTTTAATGATATGTTAGAAATTTCAAGAAATTAGATGTTCATTCAACAATAAACTAGTAATGGTCTGGTATTAATTTAAAAGAAAGAGCTGGAAAGTTATTTAGAACCCTATTTGGTAGTAAGAAGATCAGGGGGCTATAATCATCTTCTAATAATGAGAAGACTGAAAATCCATCTGGTGATAAGAGATCCCTATTCAGAATTTGTTAGCCAAATTTATGGTTAACACACTAAGAAATTGAAGTAGACGAAGTTATTGGAAAATGGTAGTAAGTAGGATCTTTAAATGGTCAGTGAATGTCTTGTCTATAATTCGAAATCACTCCAAATGAAGAGATTAATCCTTTCGATGTAGTCAAGAAAGTCTAAATACAAGATAAAAGAAACCTTTCGACTCCGTTGAATTGATGACCACTGATTAGTTGAATGTTTATGAGAATTCCCACAAAGATTATCTTCGTGATCAAGATGGGATTTCCCTAGTTTGTACTATTTGGATAATTGACCTCGGTATTTGCCGGAAGGTTAGGCAAGCCACTGTTTTTTGGGGTCCGAAGGGTTATTTAAGTTGTTGGAATGTGATAGGTTTCGGTTCTTGCCGAAATTATTTATCCGCAACTTTTATGACTTCGAAAGGTTTCTTCGGATTTTGACTTGTAGAAAGTTCCCTTATAGTCGTAGGGTTTTAGTTGCAGGGTAGAGTCTTCCGAAGGGTTTTGAGAATTATTAAGGAAGAGAAAATTATTATCTCTGTTAAGAACCTTTTGGAGAGATCAAACCTGAAATTTAAAGTAAAACCAACAACGATTTAAGCAAACAGTAAAATAATTCACATGTCATCGTGGATCCCTGAGCACTGCCGAAGGGTCTTTTCTTCCATTTATTTTTTAGGAACCTTTTACCCTCGTCGGGAGGTCTGCGATCTATATGGTATGTGATCCCTTCGAAGGTGCCGAACGGTTCCTGGCTGTTATGAACCCTTCGATTTTGATGGAAGGTTGCTTTTTACTTGAATGTTGCCGAGAACCGAGCTTTCCTTGAATGTTGTCGGAAGGTTGTCTTTCATTCTTTGCCGACTTATGCATGTTGCCTTCATCATAGACCCTTCGACACTGTCGAAAGGTATTCAGTAGGTGTTCCAACCGGCCCGAAAGGCTTATTATGCTTTCAAAAAATATGTTATAGGGATGCGTGCTCTTGTCCTGACCTCTTTGCATTTTTTCAGAAGGTAAGAGCTTTTTGGATATTGTGGAGTAATACCCTCTGATTCCTCCGAAAGGTCTTGAGCCGCTTCATATTGTTGACCACATCCCTTCGACCTCTTCCGAAGGTCTATTCTAAATTCTTTTCCTTCTGTCCTTTGTTTGAGAACTCCTGACTTAAGCGGAAGGTGAATTTTTGGAGTAACATTTGCACCCCCCCACGCGAAGGGATGCCCTTTACTTTCCAAGTCACCTTCTCTAAAAATCATAGAATTTACAGCTTCTTCTTCTTGCAAACATAATTACCAAGTACAACGAAAAGAATTATTTCAAATAGCTTAACTTCTTTCAAAACAAAGAGATCATTTTCCAAATTTGATTTAAAATTTTAAATTAGCTCTCCTACTCACTCCTTTTTCAGGTAAGATTTAAAAGTTGCACTTATTATTAACTTAATAGGATAATCTTGAATTCATTTAAGTGTCATTTCGGACTTAAAATGTTCCTTTTACCCTTTAGAAGGGAATCAAAGCTATAGTGATAAATTTGCTCATTTTGACCCTTCTAACTAGATCGGAAGGTATTCTAACCATAACTTTCCTTTATTGTCGAAGGATCTAAATAGTTTAGAGGTTAGACTTTCCGACAATATGCTTTCGTCGAGGTCAAAAGAAGTTCTAAACCTTTTGATTCCTTTCTTTATATCAACATATCACACAGCAATGTAGCAAATAAAAAAACGTACTTTCAACTGCATAACATCACTTTAAAAAAATTAACTAGAATACATATAGGTTGCTTCATATGACACCTTTTTAATATAACCTATCGGTATATACATGTTCAAAATGACACTAATATACTAGGACTAAACACCGAAGACAGTTAGCCAAGATGGTGAGATAACTTCCCTACCCCTCACAAATCGTTTGGAAAAGGCGGCAGGGCTGGATCTAAGTTGATCGAGTTGATGACGATGGGTTCAACCCAAATCGGCTGGTAAGGTGAGTATGTTATCAGCGCAAGGTTTTCTCTGGAAACATCCCAGATGGCCAAATCCATCCAGAATGTGTTTGTGGCCAAATCAAAAAGCAAGGAGTACGTTGCTATTATGCGAGGATTAATGAAATTAGGCTGCAAATGAATTGTGTTGCTGGATTGTGCACTATTAACTTCCTCCGCCTCTTGCGGTTGGTCCAATAGTCCTAATGCAAAGTAGCAGCAACAATGCGGCGCTTCGGCGTTGATAAAATCGGGATGAATTTGGTGGAGATTACAAGCGGCCATAAATGTTTCTCTCTCTTGTTTGTTTTTTTAGAAATAAATGTTTATAAAATAAAATTTAGGAGAGAAAAGGGAGATGATGAATGGACTTAATAGAGTTTTGGTGCGAAAATTTAGACATTCTCTCCCATTTTTCTAAAGATTGTCATTTTGTATAATTACAGTTTCTATTTTGATTTGAGAGAAAATATTGGCTAAGAATTATCTGGTGAAGTTTTAAAAAAGGTGGGCTTGGTACGACACTTTTTGAAAAAGAGCGGCGAATTCCTAACCTTACTCTAGACGATAGGTAGAGAAAGACATCTTGACTAATTCTGTATAAAGCGTATTTTCGACACTCGGCCATGAAACATTTACATTCGGGCAAATTTCAGTGTGTGTTCATTTAATTATTTCTATATTTATGTAATTAGGATGTGGCCTAAAATCCTGGCGCATGTTGTAACTTACCTTGAATCAGATTGATTTCCCAAAAATTTCCTTAAATGGTTTAAGCATTATAAGTATAAATTTATTTTCGTATTCTTTTATAAGTTTTTTTTTGCGAACCGGGGAAGTGATCACAAGTAGGCAACAAGCGATTGTATTTTGAATGTACGTTTCTCGTTATGTATTTTACTTTTAATTCTGCTTGTATTATGTTATTTTAGACTATCTATTCCTTAAATCATGTCGCCTTAAAAGACCATCTTAGCCAATATGCTATGTAGAAGAAGACCTTCTCCGAAAATAACTCAATACTAAAGATCATGGGGTAAATGACTTTTATACACATAAAACCCTCACTCCTCAATCGGCTTCCTCGGAGAGTAAGAAGGGGAAATTTTGGAGTAACATTTCACTCAACATCGACTGGCGGTCGAGTCATGATAACCTATTAGCCGGGAAGTGAGGTTATGGTAAACACACACTAGCTATCACACTGGTTGGGGTTATTGTATCATCTAACTCAACAGCCATGCTTTTCACCAATGCCTTATGCAAAGTTATGAATAGCGTCTTTCAACCCTAGGTGTTGCAAATGCAGTCATTGTTTCTTGATTTTGCCTCTATTTTAAGCTGTATTTCATCTTCATAGCAATAAAGATATATATTTTATTTTTGATATAAAATGAGAGCCAGGATTTGCTATGATATACTACTCCCGGATATTTATTTTCTCGTGTTGAGGTGGGGCGACAGCTCATAGTGGAATTCTTCTCAAGTGTTTGGGATGTAACATCGAAATCGTGGAGTTGCATAGAAGATATTTCGTCCAACAGACTATAATCATCAATCGTAAAAATCATACTGACTATCTTGATACTGAGATTTAAGAGAAAAGATGAAGCGACCATCGAATTAAAACAGTACTTAAATCTAAATTACATAATACACTTCGATGGACAGATGCTCGAATTCATTTGTCGAACAAGCGACTTGGGATGACAATTAGGGAATAGTCCTACTAAACGAGCTTCTTCTCACCAACTTTCTAGGTAATATTGAGGAAGTTGTAATAGCATAGGCCTTTAACTTGGAAGCTATTGGGGGAACTGTATCTTATTAATAACAGCTAGTTACAACGAGGAGAACGCTTTAATTATTGAAACAAAGAATTTTGATTCTCCTTCTTGTTTGTTGATATAGGAGACCCAAGCAGAATTGATTTTACTTTCCAAAATTCCCGCTCCGTGATTTGCTAGAATCAAGAATAGGTCAATAGTGGAATTCGAACAAAGTTAATTTTTCTTATATCCTTTTTTCTAAGCTCTTTGATAATCTTGTTGCAAAGGAGCGGAATGGAAGGTAATTTTTCAACGTCCTATGATTCAAGAACTTTTCTAAGAAAATGGAAATTCAAAATTACATCTCAAAGAACGAGATCGGGATATTAAAGTTTCAGAACATTCCGACAGTAAAGATTTTCGTATTTGTCCAACTTTGGAATAACCAAGTTTTATGAGTGAATTGGCGAATTAGGAGTAAAAATGAAAGATAGTCGGGCACTGTGCTAATCTTCGCTAGAGCATTTGGTCGAGTCGCAATAGTTTTAATAGATGTACTATATTTTCCATACCTTATCAATACCGTGTAGCATTACGCGATGCATTATTTATAATATTGTAAATACTACCTATTTTGTCGCCTCTATTAGCACCTTATTGTTCTTTTTATTTGGAGGTGTTTCCTGAAGATTGTTGCACATTCCATTTTCCGTCTTAGTCCGTGATCCTTCTCTTGGTTAAATAAATCCAGATTTCTAGTTTGAGTATATCATTTGCGCAAATTAACAAATCATCTCGCCAATCGGGACGCTTGAAATTAGTCAGTAGTAAGATGTACATAATTATCAAAATGTAACATTCACTTAACAAAGAACCTGATTAGATATTGAAGCTTGAAATTTTGATGTAGCAGCTCTTCGTCCCACTTTTCGTTATTAATGATATTTCTAAAGTGGTTGAAGGCTCGAAATTCCCATTTAGAGGCTTTTAACAACAATTTTCTTCTTATAATATTTTAAGCACTTGAGGTGAATAGAGACCCAAAGATTTCGTGCCCAGATTAGGGTTTTAAATAAACATTAGTCTTGACATCCAAATTTTGTTATTAATGATGGAATTTTGCGAAGTGTCTCTGGACCTGTATTCGGGACTAGAAATTACTGAGATAATTTGGTAGTCGCTTTTTGGTATACTCTGATAATAAGTGATGGAAGGTTAGAATGCCGGTTTCAGCAGAAAGGGAATATTAGAGTATTGAGATGCCTTTCTTGGTAATATGCAATAGGTGCCTGCTGTATCATTTCTGATGATAGACGACATAAGGGTAGAAATTCATATATGCTAATAAGGTACCAGGATCTCTAATTTGGAATTAACAGTAACAGTCTGGTATTTAGTATCAAAACACCAAAAAACTAATCTAGGAATTTGGGCAATGGAAGTTAAGGATTTCATATCTGATAGTCAATAATGAAGGATTTGGAATTTATTCTGGCGATGGTAGTAAAAGACCGGAATACCATTCCTGGCAACTAGTGATAGAAGATCAAAATGCCATTCTTGGAATATTATTTTTACTAATAGAAGTTCAAGGTTCCATTAATCACGGGGGACCGAAATTCCCTTTTTGATGATTAATAATAGAAGCTTAGAATACTGTTTCTGATAATAAGTAATAGAAAGACGGGAGTGACATCTTAATAATGAGTAATAGAAGACCAGAAGTCCAATTGGGAATTGATAATGGAAATCCGAAAAACCGCCTCTGGTAATAGATTATAGATAATCAGAATATCCTTTTCTAATATTCGATAGTAGAAGACCAGAATACCATTTCTGGTAATTAATAATAGAAAACTAGAATTCCATTTCTAATAATTCATAATAGAAGACCAGAATACCATTTTTAGTAATTAATAATAGAAGACCAGAGTACCCATCTGGCAGATATATATTTCACGAAGAGAAGTTAGAGAATTCCCTTTGGTTCTTTTTGCCAAATGTGCCATCTTCAGGCTTTGAGGATGTCTGGCATGCTTTTGCTCTCTCGGGCCTGAGTTTTCTTTGTTTAATTGTTTTTTCCTATTCCAGGCGGGGACTCTTTAGCCCAATTTTTGTGCTTATTTAAGCAATGCCTATTTCAGGCTGTTTGTCGTTTTAGACATTGCCACTTTCTGGTGGTTTCCATTTTAAGCGGTGCCCATTTCAAGCATGGATTTTTCTTAGTCCGCCGGACATTTCATCTGGGTTTCCGGTGCACTCGGCTAGCTTATTCTGAAGCAGAGCCCGAGGACTTACCCGACCTCCCTCCAGGAGGTGCCTTAACCTGGCTATAGCATGACATGGTAAAGGGCTTGTTTGGTACCTTGGCCAAGCCATAGTGTGGCGGGACCAAGGGATTACCCGTTCTCCCTCCAGGAGGTGCCTTATCCTGGTCATAGCGTGACGTGGATAAGGGATTGTGCTGCTTTAACCTGGTCACTTCTGATTTTGGCGCGGATAAAGGCTTACGCCCTCCCTCCAGGAGGTGCCTTGACCTGGCCATTTTGGTGTGACCAAGGGCTTTCTACCATTATTGGTAGCCTGCCATTTTAGGCAGTCCAAGTTTAAGGAGAGTTTTACTCCCGACCATGTTGACTTCTTATTTTGTGAATAGAATACTTTTTCCATAATTCGTTTAATCTTTTACAAATTGCTTCAGTTTTCCTTGTCTTAGAAAATGTAGGACCATTCTCCCAAGTACCTTCCATTGATTTGTATCATGCCCATTTATGAGTTGAAAGTTGCAGTATGACCCTTTAGATCTTCTTTCATACCCTGGCTTTTTCTTTTGGGAAGGCCAATAATTTTGTTCCTCTTTGGTCCTAACATAAATGTCTTCGATTGATGTTGTAAGATTGTATTCTCCAAGAAGTATTGATTTTTGAGCCGTCTTTGACTGGCGTATAATTCTTTTGTAGCTTGATTCAAATACTTCTTGTTGAGGAGCAGGTTTCCTTTTCATCGTCTGTTGATATTCTTTCAAGGGAATTTCTTTTAGTCTTAAGGTTTCGGTTGAAAATTCCTTGGTAATTTTTATATTTCCACTTGGTAGTTCTTTTATCATCCTTTTTTCTCCGACTGAGGACTTTTCCCGATATCCATAATTCTCCCTTGAATGGTAAGCCTCATTTATAATTTTGCTCCATTTGTATGTGAAAATATCATAGTCCTTTATCATCTCTTTTTCAAAGATAGTTACCTGGGAATATGACTGAATAGTTCTTCTAATTCGATTAAAAAATTTGTTACTTCCGCTTACTCTTTTCCCAAATGCAAAAATTGGGGTTGATCCAACACGAAAAGGGTTCAAGCTCCATTTTTCAGGCTCATAAGTTTCTACCTTCTTTTTGTTTATAATATTCAAGGCCTCAAGCCTTAATCTTTGTTCCTCATCCTGATTGGAGTCTTTGATATTTACATAGAAAAGCCTTGTCAAGTGTGGCTCGGAAGATCCTTGTTTCGACCTCTTAAATCTTTCAGTCATGATTAAACCGGAATATGAGAATTTGATGTGGAACTGGTTCGATGAGAATCAGGGAATGGTAGTGTCAGGAAATTAATCAAGTCGGAGGTTCGAGCCCTCCTTCTAGCGCCAAAAATGTTAGCCAAATTTATGGTTAACACCCCAAGAAATTTAAGTAGAGGAAGTTATTGGAAAATGGTAGAAAGTAGGATCTTTAAATGGTCAGTGAATGTCTTGTCGGTAATTTGAAATCACTCCAAATGAAGATATTAATCCTTTCGATGTGGTCAAGAAAGTCTAAGTAGAAGATAAAAAAACCTTTCGACTCTATTGAATTGATGACCACTGATTAGTTGAACCTTTATGAGATTTCCCACGAAGATTATCTTCGTGATCAGGATGGGATTTCCCTAGTTTGTCCTATTTGGAGAGTTGACCTCGGTATTTGCCGAAAGGTTAGGGAAGCCACTGTTTTGGGGTCCGGAGGGTTATTTAGGTTGTTGGAATGTGATAGGTTACAGTTCTTGTTTAAAGGATTTATCCGCAACTTTTATGACTTCGAAAGGTTTCTTAGGATGTTGACTTATAGAAAGTTCTTTTATAATCGTAAGGTTTTGGTTGCAGGATAGATGCTTTTGAAGGGTTTTGAGAATTATTCGGGAAGAGAAAATTATTATCTCTATTAAGAACCTTTTGGAGAGATCAAACCTGAAATTTAAAGTAAAACCAACAAAGGTTTAAGTAAACTGTAAAATAATTCACCAAATTCAAAACTTCCATCTTTATCTAAAAAGAGACTTCATTTTATTCAATTTCCCCAAATTAGTACCCAATTAGGGTTACAAAGCTATGATTAAGAAGTTACAATATTTGAATGAGGGAGAATTTGCCCCCAAAAAAGGACTCCTTGGGTCTTATTTATAGATGCCGGCGACCATGCTTTCGTCTGTGTGCCTTCAGCTAGGTCGAAGGGTTCCCCTCTTGTATGAAGTTGCTAACCTTTCGACTTCATCGAAAGGTTTTCCTTTCACATGTCATCGTGGATCCCTGAGCGCTGCCGAAGGGTCTTTTCTTCCATTTGTTATTTAAGAACCTTTTGCCTTCGTCGGGAGGTCTGCAATCTATATGGTATGTGATCCCTTCGGAGTTGTCGGAGGGTTCCTGACTATTATGAACCCTTCGATTTTGACGGAAGGTTGCTTTTTACTTGAATGTTGCCGAGAACCGAGCTTTCCTTGAATGTTGTCAGAAGGTTGTCTTTCATTCTTTGTCGACTTATGCATGCTGCCTTCATCATAGACCCTTCAACACTGTCGAAAGGTATTCAGTAGGTGTTCAAACCGGCCCGAAAGGCTTATTATGCTTTCGGAAAGGTTGTTATAGAGATGAGTGCCCTTGTCCTGACTTCTTTGCCTTTTTCGGAAGGTAAAAGATTTTTGGATATTGTGTACTAATACCCTCTGATTCCTCCGAAAGATCTTGAGCCGCTTCATATTGTTGACCGCATCCCTTCGACCTCTTCGGAATGTCTGGTCTAAATTATTCATTCTGTCCTTTGTTTGAGACTCCTGACTTAAGCGGAAGGTGAATTTTTGGAGTAATAGAATTCCTATCTGATAATTGCATGAAAACACTGAATTCCTAAGAAAACCATAAATTCAATGGAAAATCCAAAAATTATCATGAAAACCAGCAAGAAAATCAGGATCCATAAAACCAAAAATTCGAAAAGGAAATCCACAAATCATCATGAAATTTAATAAGAAAATCGAAAATAAAATTTGAAATCCAACCAAATTTTAATTAAAAGTTTGTCAAGATCTCATCCGACAAATAGAATACCTCAAAATATCATTTAATAGTGGTAAAAAGTCAGAAATCTGTCTAGTAATAGCAACCTGAGTAGACTTAAAGCAAAAGGTTCTTAATTATATCTAGTGCCAATTCTGTAGCCTCACCTAAGACGCCATATCGGCAACTTCTTAAGGACTAATACTTTAAATAGCAATGGGAATTCCCATTGTTAAAAGGAAAGTCTCCCACTAACAGATATGTAGTTTCTAAAGTACCAATAACCTACTATGACTATCGTCATATTGGAGCCGAGTAGTTCTGTAAGGCCATTCAGTCATTCAGAATAGTACTTCAATAAAACTATTCAGTCATTCAAAATAGGAGTTCCGTAAGACCAGTCAACCTTTTAGTAGATAGTTCCATTCAAATGCTCAGCTTTTCAATCATTCGGCCGTTCAACAGATAGTTCTGTTCATTTACTTGGACGTTCAGTAGTGCAAGTTCTGGTCGACTATTCGGTCGTTCGGCAGTGCAAGTTCTGTCCTACTGGTTGGCCATTCAGCAGTGCAATTTTCCAATTAACTTATTAATATTTATAGTATATAATCCTTACCTTATGATCTCCATATTCCTAGACCTAGATTGGATCTATCAAAAGTATGCTTTGATCTATTCTTCAAACGATGTTACCTTTATCCTTCTGGTAGGAATGGGCTCTTTATTTTATTCCTTTCATCATTCCGTTGGTTTTCAAATTTCTTTATGTCTCCTATCTTTGTGTCTTTTTGGGTTTTGCACAAATTGATTTTTCTTCTTTTTACCTTTCCTACTTCGTAGATAATTTTGTCCTTTCCATTCTTGGTTTTGGACATCTTTTTCCTTTTATTGAGCCGATTTTTGGGGCTTCACCTTTGCTTTGAACTATGGACATCTTTGCTCATTTTCTTTTTACCCATCTTTGGGCCTTGCCTTGGTTTATGGCTACGGACACCTTTGTCCTGTTTTTTGAAAGCGCTCCGAGAATTCATTAGAGGCTTTAGTGGGTACTGGACCCTCATCCCTCAAAGAGGCGCTTCAGATTGGCCGAAGCCTTTTTGTCCCTCCTTCTAGGAGGTGCTTCCAGAGGAGGCTTTGGTGGGTACTAAACATTCATCCCTTTGGGAAGCGCTTCAGATTGGCCATGGGTTTTTTGGTGGGTACTGGACCCTCCTCTCTTTAGGAGGCACTCCGGAATGGTCGAAGGCTTAAAAGTAGTTTCTTGAAAACTTTGTTTTGAGAAAACAATTTTTGAGCCAATAAAGCATTTGTTAAAACGCTTTTGGTTTATATAACCTTTGCAATAAGATTTCTTTAATAAATCACAGAGCCATTTCTTAAAATTGGGTTTTCCCTTCTGAAAAGGTTTTGGGACATTTGAATTCCTTGATAAAGAAGTCTTTTCTTAGTATTTCCATTAGGAAAGGGTTTTTGAATCATTCTCATGATAGAAACACAAATCTTAGATAAGAGGCTGAGTGGTCATGATTTATGAACCAATAGTCCTTTAATCGAGAGTAGGCTATTCTAATTAGAGTTTTTGTTAATGGGCTTTGGTGGTTCAAAATCTTTTCTTTGGAAGATATGTGCAGATTTTTCCAATAATTTTGGAAGGCTTCGAAAATGCTTTTTTCAAGATATGCTCGACTAGAATTTTTAGTGTGCATTTACTAATGCTAAGTAATATTTTTTGAAGATTGTATAAACCTTCCTCGAAATAGACATTTTTTCCCCCTAATTCATGGGGTAATTAGAAATAATCCTTCTTGATTTTCGAAAGCATTTCTTCTTGAGGATATGTTTAGTAAAACCCTTTTTGGCAATAAAATAACTTATTGAAAATAAGGTTAGTGTGTCTACTTCTACCTTTATATGATATAGGTAGTCGGTCCATTTTAGGTTTTGCTTATCAAAAAGAAATGTCTCATTTCCAAGTCCGAGGAGTCATGATTCATGAACTAATAGACTTTCCGAACAAGAACATACTTTTCTTTAAGAATCCCTTCATTTGGGAGAATTTCGAGCATTTACCTTCTGCTGAAAGTTGATTGCACAGGTTTAGGTCTTGGGATAGATAAGCAGTTGGATATTTCGATTTGCTATGCTTTGTTAGTGGAATCTTTGGTTATGAACAAATTGGTTTTGTTTTTACTTGTAAGACACTCGAAATTTGTGTTAATACAAGATGAATTTCAAGTACAAATCAAATTAGAAAATTTATAAAACAAAGATAAGTAGGTGGTAGGCAACTGCTATGAAATTCCCTGATTTGGCTGGAGTTTGGATTTGAAGTTGTAAAGCTGCTTCACCTCTTAAGTTCCAAGTGCTTGAATTACTTTCTTCATTGGATGAACTCTTTCAAGAATCCCGACTTGACCATATTCTGAACTATCGTTGCCAGGGCATAGCAATTGTCAATTTCATGTCCAATTACTTAGTGGTAGGCACAATTATATCTTCCCCTTTTAGGTTCTAGGGGTTTCCTTGTTTTATAGGAAATGGAGAAATCTTCATTGTTTTTTGCCATGGCAAAAATATAGGAAAGGGGTTTGCTTAAGTCTACACGATTAGATTTAGGGATCCTTCTTCAGTCTCTTCCTTTGTTTTCATTCCATCTTGGCTTTTTATTGGAGTGATTGAGACAAACTTTCTTTCTTGTGCGTCTTACTAGGGTTCTTTCTTGGCATGGTACATCTCATCCATACGAACAAATTTTTCTACTCAGAAGTTGAAGTATTGCAGATCCTTACATCCATTAATATGAAAAAAATTCAAAAATGAGTTTGCTCAATTAGTCCTGATCGAACTGCTATCCATTTGTCTCTATCGGTCGCATTTTCTACTTTCAATACCTCTGTATTAAATCTCTTCAGGTATTCGCCAAGCAATTCCCCTAGCCTTTTCTTCATAGTTTCTATCATGCTAAGTCTATAGTTGGGTCTTTGAATATGTAAAACCGTGCCACAAATTCATAGGAAAAAAGCTCCCAAGAATAGATGGTCTTTCCTTGGTAACTTATGTACCACTTAATAGCCTCTCTATGAAAAGTTAGAGGGAAAAGCTTGCATTGAACTTTTCTAAAGGAGTTGTATAGACCCATTCGAGTTTCAAAAATTAAAATATTATCTTCTAGATCGGTAGTTCCATCATACTTTAGTGGGGGAATTTGATGTAAGAGGGAATCCTAACAGCCATTATTTCTTCTAAAAAAGGAGTCTTTCGAAAGTTACTATTTTTCTCCAAGTCAAATAGTATATCCTTTATTGCATGGTTGAGGATGTCCTTTAGGTTGGTTTCATCATTGTAGTAATCTCTATTGTCTCCTTGAATTGAACTACTTGATTGGTCAAGGGGTCTTTTAGCTTGACTCTCTCGATTTTCACTTTGTTTTTCACCTTTGACTTTATTGGAGATTGCGCTTCGTCTCCCCCTTCCATAAGTTCCATTATCTTTGAAGATCTTTGAGATGGGGCCCCTTCAAAAAGTTCTTGCATGGTTATCACTTGTTGTAGTAGATATTGAATTTTGGTTTTATTGCTTGCAAATCTTGTTAGAGTTGAAGGTTATCCTGCTTCCATACTTTGCGAATTGAAGTTCGGGACAGTATTATTTTCCAAATTCGCTTGTGATGTAGCTTCTTCATTTGGGATGTCATTACTGCTTCTGACCTTTCCCATTTTTCTTGTGAAACAAAAGAGCTATATGCAAGTAGTTCATGAAGAGAATTATAGGAGATCGGAGGTTCAAGCCCTCCTTCTAGTGCCAAAATATTAATGAATAAATTTGTCAACACCCAAAAGCATATAGAAAGTGGGTTGATCGATGATAGTCTCTTTGAAGCTGTTCCAGCTCGGTGATATCGAGATTGTTGATTTTAGAAGGGGATCTTATCGAGGCAAATGGGAATCATCGAGGATATGCATATAATCATTGAAGTCATTGAGGTTGTATATATATTCATGTCGATCCTTAACTTTAGCATCGAGGTCTTTGATATATCAGGGTAAAAGTTTATGTCAACATGTTAAACTCGTCGAGATTTTCTAATCAATTATGCAACCGGTGAGGTTTATGTCAACATGCTCAATGATGTCGAGGTCGCTAGTTCGGACAAAACTCGATATGGTGTGTAAATATGTGGATCGAAGCCCAAATCAAGCTAATTGGACCAACACTTCATTATTTGATTAAATCAGTGTGAGTGCCACAATTTCAATTTTACAATAAAGAAAATACCCAATTCAATCTAGGGTTTACTATATTGTTACAAGTAAGAAACGAGACAAGGAGAATTCGACCCCCCAAAATAAAGACCATCGATCCCTATTTATAGAGTTTGGCGGGTGGCAAACTCTGGCATTCCCGAATCTTGGCATCTCTAGCTTCGTCGAGTGTCAAAGGTGAATACTCTATCGACCTCAACATGAACAACATTGTTGCTCATCGAAGTATGTACAATTGCATCTTCCTCGGCATGGCCTTCGTAGCTCCAATACTCGACGCCAACACTCTATTATTAACATAATGTGATGTTAACTCTATTTATAGACATCGACATTGATAGGTATCGATATCGCATGTATAGATATGCAGTGCTCTTCATTGGGCTTGATGACTTGGTAGTATTGATCCTCGACGAGCTTCAACCACAATAGTTTGTGGATTAATGGCGATGTTGAGAAGGAAGCTTGGTGTTCCTCGAAGAGTCTAACAGTCCTGATGTTGATTGGAGACGTCTTTGGTAACCTTTTGACTGTGTTTATTGATGTCGACATCATCGTGTTAATGATGTCAAGGTTAGCTGATGTGTAAGGCTTCCTCGATGATGATAATGATAGTAACAACCCTTGTTGCGTCCATCTTAACATCGATATCGCTGTATTTAAAGACGTCGAAGCTGAACATTGTGTAGAACTTTCTCGATGACAATAATGGTAGTAACATTATATAAAAATATTTATTGGATATATATGAATGTATGTGTGGGTTTAATGAATTGCTTATGTGAGATCAATTGGTTTCGATTTTTAATTATAAAATGTAAAATTTTAATAGACAATGTAATACTTAGTTTCAATAATAAATATTTAACTACTACATATTATATTAAAGATTTAGGAATTATTCAAGGTAAATAATAAGACTGTCGTTGAATTTATTTCTGGATTTGTGTATATCCATTCATTGTTCACTTATGAATAATTGTACTCTTCTATACGATAAAAATCGTGTTTATAGATCTATTAAGAATTGATTTAGATATTTATAGTTATCTTAGACTTGTATAATTTAATAGTTTTACTACTTATCTTTAACATACGTTAATATAGAGTATATGAAATAATTTTTTACGAAGTATTTAATTTTATATATCTATTTTAAGATATGTACTCATAATTCATTTCTTAATATTTTTTCTGTTATATGAAAATATATGTTATGAATAATTTATTGATTTGATTGTTCTACGCGTGTGTGTATTAAATTCATTAATTTATTTTATATTACTTTTTTGATTTCTCTTTTATACTGAATAAGATTGTATGAATGATTCACTATTAACATTGATTTTTTTATTGTTTTAATTTGATATGGTGATAACATCCTTTTGTTAATTAATTGATATTTATTTTGTGTGATAAGAAATTAGAATAAATGGTTTAGTGATACCATATAGTACGAGACTTTCAGTAACACTTTTCCGATTATTCTTTAGACTCCATATATAGAATAAAGAAAAGCGAGTGTGATGTGTGAGCTCTGAATAAATGGACTAGTGACACGCGGTGGCATGGGATGCCATTGTGTTATTTATTCACTTATTCCTTTTCTCATGGATGACACTCATACAAGGATTGTTGTATATGATACCCGTTTTATTGAGTGTACTCAGAGCGGTGTGTCGGCCATTGTATTTGTTCTATGTGTTTGTCTACCCTTGTCCAGCTCCTTTTATGTTTCAAGAGTAAAACAAATTTGCCAAAATCCACCCTGCGGCCTGATCATGGGGTCGCGCCCCCGATCTGCGACAAAGTTGTTATATTTTATATTTGATGCGCATCATATGTTTTGGATTTCTGACCCATGTGGTAGGTGCCCCACATTACGAAGTTTGGATTAGGTGACCTGTAGGGTAGGTGCCCTACGTCCCTTTGTTATGTCGCATAGGCCAACAGTCTTTTACCTATAGGGGCAAAGCAGGGTCTTGACTGCGGCTACGCTTCGATGAGCCACTGGTGGATATATGTCATAATGTCCATCGAGATAACTGAAGACTGTAGGAGCAGATCCGGTTAGGTAACCCTAGGCTCCTGGAGCGGGCATACGGCCTTCAGTCTCCCGTCTGGTTTCGGTTCGCATAAACCAATGTTGTGGGAACAGATCCGACTACATAGCATACGCCATAGTAGAACCTGGGTTCCTGAGAATGTCTCTAGAGTATAGTCAACCTCATATCCTTCTATGACAGACGGCTTATTCTTTATAGGAAAACAGCCTACCTATTATTAATTATATTGGGATATTGTTATGAGTTAACTCAAATATTTCTTATTGACTTTAGCAATTTGATGATAATATTTTATAATATAAGATTGATAGATATTTGGGCAATGCTTCTTGCTAGCCCAATATACTTAGTGATATCTCATTTATTATTTTTGCCTGGATTTATATGATGGTTTCTAGAAATGTATGATTCACTCATTTTTATAGATTATGTGATTTCTGGTTTGATTAGATTTAAATGGGTGATGACATCTTTATATGGATTTGAGATATTTGGGTGATTATAATCTTAAGGATTATTCAATATGTATATACTTTGATATGTCATTTGATGTATTGAGTATCTTCAATAGTGATATCATATTGTTCCTTCTTTATATTGTATCACCTTCTTATGATCCTTGATTAGACATAGTCTGACCCGTTTGTTATTTAATAACAGTCGGGTCAGTCCGAGACATTTAAAGTACAGGGACGACATGACCAACATCAGTTTTATTAGGCTTAAAGGAGTATATTATTAGGATTGTTATATGTTATTTGATTTAGTACATGTATATATAATTGATATTGGATTGTTCATATTCAATTATTGTATTTGTTAGTTTGTGGAAGTAAATACATTAAGGTTAATTTAAAACTAGAGGAGGGTGAATAATGTTTAATAACTTTTATGCATCGTTTTGAATTCCTTTAAGATTATAGTCTAAATAATGCAAATTGACAATCACAGATGCAAACACAGACAGATATAAATGTAGTAAAAGTAAAAAAGCAAAGAATTGGAGAGCTCATACCATGATTTTTATACTGGTTCAGAGTTACTCTACATCCAGTCACATACAATTTCTTGTATAGATTTCTTTTCAAATATCAAAGTTTATACAATCTCGATTTCAAGTCTACAAGAGACACCTTCCCAATTTTTCGAGCTCTGGGTACACTCATTGGATTCGAATTGGAAACCAGCACACCCACTTGGATTAAAAGGGACACTAAGTGCACCCACTTGATTCAGACGGGACATAAGCACAACAACTTGGATTTCAAGGACCCCATGCACACCCAAGAGTACTTGAATATGATACAAATAATCCTATAACCTCTTGAATACACTTTGATCATTGTTTAGGTGAGAGAGATAAGAGAGATCACAGAGTATACAATAAAGAATCAAATCAATATAGTTTGTATTTTATTCTGATTGAATTTGAGAAGATTTTGAGTATAACTTCTTTTAGGAATCAAGAGAGTGAAGGAGGAGAGAAAATATGAGAAAGTAGTTAATCAAATTTCCATGGAAAAACCCCTATTTATAGAGAGACAATAGTCATGTCTATTCGTAAAGAGATATGACAGAAAGACGCTTTCATTCAAACTTTGAATTTTCAAAATATCGGACTATATGTCGACATATGGGGTATATGTATGTCGACATATCCTTTGTATTTTTGAAAAACACTTTATAAATTTTTTTTTGGAAAATATTAAGCTTTGTAAATTATTTTAATACTTTGTAAAATCATTTAAGCATAGCTTATACACATTTTAATCATAATAAAACTTAAGAAAACTTTATAAAATTATTTTGAAATATTGTAACATAAAGGATTTAAATATAAATAATATATACGAAAATAATATATAAATAGTATAAATGAATATATGTTAAAAATCAAAGTATTAATGAATGTCAAAAATATAATTTTGAATAACATACTATTTAGAATATATAAAACCAAATACTAAATCTAAATATAATAAACTAAAAGTATATTAAAATATAAAATGCTTGAAAACTTAATTACTCGAAATATAACAAATTTGTTAATAGGAATAAGTTTTAAAATCATTTGAAAACAATTTTGAAAAGATGTTTGGAGAAATGATTTTGAAAACACGGGATTTTAAAAATCATCTTTGAAAACCAGGATATTTGAAAATAATTTAAAATTAGAGAATAGATTATAAAAACATTTTTGGAAAATGAAGAGAGATCAAAAAGGTGCTACCAGGGTTTGAATAAAATAATCTTTGACTTTGTAACTTATCTTGATATCTTGAATCTTCAAACTCATGAGTCTTCAATCTCTGACTCTTGAATCTCTATATCAGCCTCTTGGCTCTGCTCTTGATACTGTACAGTCTTCATAATCAATATATGTCTAATATCATAGACTATATACTATATATCTCTTGATAAAAACATTATTATCTATATTTTATATAATGTAATATGTTTGTTGTCATCAAAACCATTGCCTGAGGTACTAACAATATTATGTTATAGGTTATAGCTACGATGACTTTGTGTTCTCTGTGATGTACTATGTATTATGTATTATTCCTTCCTAAAAGCACATGTGTCTATTACTTTGTACCGATACTGTGTACATATGGATTATATATATTAGATGTTTTAATATGTACCAGCGTTATCCAAGGGAATATTCACGTGTGTACCCCATATAGCCACATTCTCTATATTATCTAATAGTATTACTCCGTAATATTCTTGGATAGTATGGGTATAGAGGTGGGGTGTCACAACTACCATAGTTGGAATTTTTAGAGTTTGGCTTGTAATATATATAGAATTATAGGTAAATATACTGTAACGACCCGTAAATTTCAACTGTTTTAATAACGGAATTAGTTGAAATTTTGTGAAATTTTAAACGATAAAATTTTGAAATAAAAATTTAATATTTGGAATACGTCTAGTTAAACATAGCAACTAGTAAATTTTCGTCCGAAAATATGGAAGTTTATTTCGCGCGTAAATTCACTTCAATTTAATCAGTTAAAAAGCGATGAAAATAAAATGTTTCCGAAACCTAAATATTTTTACATAGAAAAATTCTAAAACATCTTTTGAGCAAGATGTCAGTTTGTCGTTTTTCCAAATTCGGACATCTTTGGCTCCGTCGATCTTATTTTTCAGCGTTTTTCTTGCATTTTCCGCTATTAGAAAATTCGAATTTTTAGAATTCGATCGTACCACTAATATCTATATACCGTTTTGATCGTATTGTCGTGCTGATCTCTATGGCATATTCAACTCTGCGTTTTGAAGTTCGGTACGCAATGGAATCCGCGAAACCGATAATAGTATCGGTATCGATTTCGTGATTTTTGGTTCCATGTGCTTGTTATTATCTGCAGTGTATGAATGGCCGATGCCTTTATTATTTCAGTCTTATTTGGCGTTCCATATTTTCAAAATATGAAAAGAAGATATATGGGTAGGAGTTACATTTATTACCTAAGAGTGTTGTCCTCTGCCATGATGTTTCATCCATTCCCATATGGACACAACTCATCTCCTCCTTCTCCATTTTTCTTTTCGGCCATGCTTATATTAAAAAAAAGGAAAGAAAAATAAATAAATACACGATTATACGAAAGTATAAATGGCAGTCTTCACCACTCCTTTGACGCATACAATCACCACGTCAACCTTCCACCTCGCCTCTCCCCTCTCTCTTCTCTTCCCCCTCTCGCTCCTCCCACACTCTCGCCCGCCACCATCTCCATCGTTTCCAGCAACCTTCCTCTTCTTTGCACGAACCCACCCCTTTGCTTCCCGCTCTTCCTTCGCCATCATCCTCCACGCGACCGCCCACCACCTATGGCCGAGCAACCACCACATCCAACAACCCATAGTTCATCTCCCCTCCAATCTCAGGTCTGCATACATTTGTTTTGTGGAATCCTTGCTTTGTTTCATATTTATAATTCCAAAGATATATATGAGTTTATATATATACGTATATTTGTCCAAAATTTTCACTTTGTGGCTATTGTTTATATATACGTTTATGCGCATACTTGCTATCCCTGCTCGTGTATAAAAAATATAGGCATATGATATTTTGAAGGTAAACATTTGGTATTAAAATTCGTTTGTATCGTATATTTATACAAGGCATGTTATGGTCTCAGCCGATGTTAGTGTTTTCTAGTAAAATGTTGTAACAGTTTATGTTTATTTGCGTATACCATGTTTAAGTATATTATTATAAGTTAAGTTCGGTGGTCATCCTTAGCCTATATAACCAAATCTGATGTATATTTTACATGTAGCACTTTATATAATATATATAGGCACGAAAGGTTATACAATTTATAATTCATAAAGTAATCAAAGTGTAAAGTTTCTATATGTATTAATTAGATAGCCTGCATATATATTAGCTTTGGATATGTTTATGTTAAGCATAATCTTCACACTTATATATATATTGGAAGCACAGCCGAGACTTTTGCAGTGAATATATATAAGAAATGAAATATATGTCTACTTTGTATAAGATATATATTTACAGTATATATTATTTACAACCTTTATTTTTTTTATATAGTTCGTATGTTGTTGTATATAAGTTTTATTGGCTATTGATGATTTGTTAATTGATATATATGTTTCAAAAAAAAAAACAATAGTCTGGGTTGTTTTCTATGATATTGACTTTAAAAATATATGTACGTAGTATGGTTTAAAGCATGTTTTGCCAATCGGTTCCAAGGTGTAGATATTGATAGATCTAGGATACGTGTTGGTTTCTAACTGTTGATTGAATGTATATGAGTTTATATAAGTATTTTATATATGTAGTACAAGTATGTGCGTATACTAATACTTGATAGTTTATATTAGTACAAGTATGTGCGTATGTCTTTATATATAAAGTTTTATATACAGCTATATATGTGTTACAACATTTTAATATATGAGTCATGTTATTACCTTCGGATATGTATATGACGTTTAAAAAAAATGTATAGAATATAAGTATTTTTCATTTCAATAAGTATGGTTGATTTCAAAATATAAATGTGCATAGGCTTATAATAATATCGATTTGAAAATAAATAAATTTGTATACATGTTATTTAAGTGGGTGTTTTTAACAAAATTGGTTTTATAGAAAATCTATAACGTATATTTTGTTTCAGTTTTATTAAGATGGGTTTAATTCGTTTCCATCAATCCCTGTCTATCAGCTTTGCTCATCAAAAATCGTGTCCATCTAGCTTTGCTTTGGAAGTCGTGCTTGCATTTCGTAACTCAAATTCCATTGTCTGTCTCTAGCCTCGAAAGGTGAGCACTCACTCACGATTAACGTTCTTTTATTTATTAAATCTGATTTCAATTGAAACGACAATTGAAATATGCTGCTGTTAGTTAATTACACTGTTATATATGCTATTACCTGTATCAGTTCACCTGTGACATCTGACACTATTATCTGTTAATTATTTATGTGATGATAATAAAGTTTGGCTGATAATTGATTGATTGTTGATGTTTATATTGGACGTTAAATTGTTAGTGATAAATGATAAATAGTATGAAAAATTGAAATGGATATAGGAGAGTTAACAAATTTTAAAACTGATTTATATGTTAAATTTGATTAGTGAATATGACCCATTTTATTTGTTAAATTAATTGACATGTAGAATAGTGATAATTACATTTTGAACCATCAACGTATATTGGATTAATTGTTGTAGTGTAAAATTTGAAATTGAATGACAAGTGAAAACCGTAATGTAATAATCTTTAATCTACATGAAATGATAGTGTAGATTCTAGAAATAATTATATTAATTCGTACAAATAACAATGCGAATTAATACGGTTATTTCGGGATTATTTGAATTGATTAATGGATTGTTATTGTTTGTTGTTATTGCTTGTTTATTTACTTTGACACCATCCCAGTTATCACACTGCAAGTTCCCTTTTTTATGCTTTGATTTTGAATTGAATTGGAATCGGGTTGAAATGATAAATACCCACATTGAACTTTGACCTAGGATAGAAAATTAAATTAAACCCGATTGGTCAATAATTTGATTTAAAATAAAATGAAGATTTTATTTGAATAAATAATATGGTTTTGAAATGAAGTTGAAATTTGAATTTTAGTGAAAGGAAAATGTTAATATTTAATAATCTGAAACAAAATATTAACAATGTAATTGATGAAAGGATGTTGGTTTAATTTGAGAAATGATTGAATTAAGTTGAAATGATTTAATAATTAAGTTTGAAATTACATTTAAGTTTGAAATTATTAAACTTTGAAATTAATTAACAATTAAGTTTTGAATTATTTAATGATTAAATAAGGTTGAATTATTTAATGATTAAATTGAATTGGATTCTTTAATAAGAAAAATTGAACTTTTGAATAAGTGAATTTTGTTTCGTAAATAATTGAAATTGAATTTCTTTATTAAGTAAGTTTTGGAAAATTATTTAAGAAAGTAAATAAGTGAAATTGAATTTCTTTAACAAGAAATAAAAATGTGATATTTTTGAAATTAATGTAAGACTTGAAATTTAAAGAATTTGGTTTGATGAATTTAATTTAATTCAAAATTGTAAGTTTTGATTTAATGAAGTTGAACTTAAGAAATTGATTTAATGAATTGGAAATTTAATAGAAATTGTTTTGAATGGCAAATTTACTTAATGAATATTGAATGAAATCGATAAATGGATTTAAATTGATTTGAATGTTAAGTAAAATTTATTCAAATGATTTCGGAATGAAACTTATATACGAACTTGAATCAATATTTGAATGGTTTTAAATAGATATTGAAATTGAATTATAAGATTTTGAAATGGTAATTATGAAGTTTTGAAACGGAAATTATGGAAATTAATTTTGAAAGTCAAATGAAATGTTGATTTATAAACTCTGATTGAAATTGAATTGATTTGGTTTTGAAATAATAAACGACCAATCGGTGTTAAAATTACGAAAGTTATTAAAGAGACCCGAGTCAGTTATGGATATACTCTCTATCTAAACCGAAAACCACTTTAATAACTATATGCGGAGTGATGATCCAGAATGAAGTGGCTGGAATGATGTACGTGTTGACTGAAGAAAGAGAACGATAATGGATAGCCTTGACACTTGTGTCAAATTGGAAATGACTAAAACAGGAGCTGTGCCGGGCCAATGGAGGATTAACTACCTCAAGTGGACACACTTCTTCGAACTACTTATACTTGTTATCGATTGGTGCACCCTTGATTTTGGGAGTGTTGTTTCACGGTGTTGCGGGCGCTGCGGCGTTGCGTTCTCACCCGTCCGGATCAGGCGAACGGTAGTATCACTACCTTGGGTATTGCCTCATGTGCCTTGTCATACTTGTATTCCATTTATTCGCGACCACTACGATTTTGATTTGTACCTTTAGTATATGGATTGCCCTCTGGTGACTTCCGGTTTTGGGGAAACTACGGTCTTGTATATGCTTTTGGGAATAAAAATGTGTTAAGGGTGGAATGAGCCATGACTTAACACTATTTTGATATCTTCTTATATTACTGATAGACATTATCTACTTAGCGTACATTACTACCTAGTAGATAGTTTAACGGATCCTTAGAGGATGGTTATTCCAAACATCCTTTGAGTTACTTGTATTTCAATTGCTATTTCACTTGAGTTGGATTTATTAATATAAGAATGTTAATCCTGACTCGAGTGTCTTGTGTTTTGCTTTACGCTCGGGTCAGACTGAGTGTACCAGTATTCGATGCTCACCTTTGGAGTTGGAGCTTTGCTTGAAGATCCAGCCATCCATTCTGCTTTCAGTATTCGATGATTCCAGTGATGTATTCTGATTTGTATCTGATGTATCGTGTTACTCTTCCTTTGTATCTGGTTTAACTCTGATGTATCGTATTACTCTTCTGTTGTAAAACTCTGATGTATTTTATATATTCATATAGTAGCTTCATGAAATACTATCTCTTTTATTTCCGCTACATTTATTACTCTGTGTCTGTGATCTATGATTATTTATTTACTGTATATGTTCAGTTTTGCCAAATTTAAATTAACAACGCGGTATTTTGAGAAATTCAATTCCGGCATGAGTGTCTACCTATACACTTATAATGGATGCGAATGGTCTAAAATATCGGGTCGTTACAGTTGGTATCAGAGCTTTGGTAGCTCTAGGCAAAACTTAACATATAGGGTAAATGTATTTACAGAATCACTCTCATTCGAGTTTCAATCTCTTCCTTTGACTCAATTCCTTTGAATTTTGGAACGTTCCCCTCGGTTCCGAAATTCATTCGTGTCCTTCACTATTCGTCTTCTTTCAAATTCTGGAGCACCCCATAACTCCATTTTTAAATGATATCTATAATAGATTGGCGGTCTCGCCAATCTTCGAATGATTCGTAAAAGAGCAAAACTCCTTTATAATAGGCATCGATTTATCGGAGATTTCTATATCCTCGGTTTACGATGCTATCTATTCCCTGCTATACCTGAATTCCATCTCTTGAGATCGAGTGTTGATTTACCTTTGAATTCTACACCGATCTTATTTTTGAAGTCACGGTCGACCCGGTTAAGGTTGCCCAAAATTTTTATAACTTATCCATCGCCTTATTTTGTTATTTAATTATCTCATCTTTGTTTCAAACCTATCTTCGAATCGAAATTCTCTTGATTTGAGTCTATCAAAAATTTGAATCTCTATCCTTGCTTTGAAATCCATTTTTGTATCTTTAAGTGAAGAAGTGTATTTGTAAATTAATTTTAAAATGTTTTTATATTGTGTTGTTTGAGTTGTTGATGTTGATTTGGGTTTTCGATCGATTCGTCTTATCAACGCTATCGATAGGATTTCCAAAACACTTGAGCAGAGCAAACTGACACAATATCGTTTTCAAATTTGATAAATGAAATAAAAGTTTTGTATGATTATATTATATATAAGTTTTCTGAAATTAAATTATTAATGAATTTGTTGTCTGAAATAATAATATTGATTTTCATTTATTGTTTTGTAAACCATTGACTATTGCATAATATAAATAAATAAATTTATAAACTTGGTTATAAATTGATTGGAATTTGAAATGAATTTAATTCAGAAATTTGAGAATTTATTAGTTTCCGGTGATTTCGAACTTTGGTTTTTAAAATTTTTAAAGTATATATTATTGAAAGTATTTTCGAATAGAAATCGTTTTCAAAGAATTTTAAAATGTTGAAATCAGTGCTCTTCTCTTTGTGGCTGGAAAATAATTTCGGTGATGGCGGCCGCATCATCGACATTCATTTTCGAGTTTCGAAGTGGAGAAACCATTTTGTAGCTTTGCTACGGTTTTTTTTTGAGGAAAAAAAAGAAAAATATTTTGATTTGAATTTCTTCAGTATATTTTGATTCACATATATATAGGTATCTTATTTTTAAAATTTAATTTGATTTGATATAAATATATTATATATATCTCTAAATTGTTTAAAGTTAATCGGAAATCTAATTCTTAAATTTTGTAAAAAGGATGATTTTAATTATAAATAAAACCAAAATTTGGAATAAATATTTAAAATTGAATAATTGAATTTGGAAAATTTTATTTTTATATTGTTCAAATGCATTCTAATACAACTTACCTAAATCATTCAGAGTTGAATATGTAATTGGATAATATATAATATAAATTGAATTTATAAATAAAATTTGAGTGGTTAAAACAAATGTTATACACTTAAATTTTAATTATAAAATGTTAATAGAGATAAATAGAATAATAAGATAATTGAAAAATAAATTTTGAAGGTTAATTAATAAATTAAAATTAGATCAACTTATGGAAATACCTTAAATTTAAAATCAATTAATGAATATAAATTAATTTAAATTGAAATTTATATGGTTTAAATTAATTTATATGGTTTAAATATATGTAATAAGATATATTAAGTGAAATAAACTTAATAAGAATTTGGAATAAAGAAGAATTTAAAATTGTTGAAGAAAATATGATTATAATAAAAGACTATTCAAATTTATGGTTTTAGAAATTGTAAATTGAAGATAATTGGATAATAAGAAATGAATTTAGAAATAGTTGAGATTGATTTTAGTGAAATCAAATGGATTAAATCAATTGTTGAATATAATTTATTTAAATTGAAATTTATATGGTTTAAATTAGTTGTTATTTTGTATTTCAAATCTGTTTTTCTTTCTGGTTGTTTCTATTCTCCTACCTCGTTCCTTTTCGGGGACGAAAAGTTTTGAGTGGGGGAGAGTGTAACGACCCGTAAATTTCAACTGTTTTAATAACGGAATTAGTTGAAATTTTATGAAATTTTAAACGATAAAATTTTGAAATAAAAATTTAATATTTGGAATACGTCTAGTTAAACATAGCAACTGGTAAATTTTCGTCCGAAAATATGGAAGTTTATTTCGCGCGTAAATTCACTTCAATTTAATCAGTTAAAAAGCGATGAAAATAAAATGTTTCCGAAACCTAAATATTTTTAAATAGAAAAATTCTAAAACATCTTCTGAGCAAGATGTCAGTTTGTCATTTTTCCAAATTCGGACATCTTTGGCTCCGTCGATCTTATTTTTCAGCGTTTTTCTTGCATTTTCCGCTATTAGAAAATTCGAATTTTTAGAATTCGATCGTACCACTAATATCTATATACCGTTTCGTATTGTCGTGCTGATCTCTATGGCATATTCAACTCTACGTTTTGAAGTTCGGTACGCAATGGAATCCGCGAAACCGATAATAGTATCGGTATCGATTTCGTGATTTTTGGTTCCATGTGCTTGTTATTATCTGCAGTGTATGAATGGCCGTTGCCTTTATTATTTCAGTCTTATTTGGCATTCCATATTTTCAAAATATGAAAAGAAGATATATGGGTAGGAGTTACATTTATTACCTAAGAGTGTTGTCCTCTGCCATGACGTTTCATCCATTCCCATATGGACACAACTCATCTCCTCCTTCTCCATTTTTCTTTTCGACCATGCTTATAAAAAAAAAGGGAAAGAAAAATAAATAAATACACGATTATACGAAAGTATAGATGGCAGTCTTCACCACTCCTTTGACGCATACAATCACCACGTCAGCCTTCCACCTCGCCTCTCCCCTCTCTCTTCTCTTCCCCCTCTCGCTCCTCCCACACTCTCGCCCGCCACCATCTCCATCGTTTCCAGCAACCTTCCTCTTCTTTGCACGAACCCACCCCTTTGCTTCCCGCTCTTCCTTCGCCATCAGCCTCCACGCGACCACCCACCACCTATGGCCGAGCAACCACCACATCCAACAACCCATAGTTCATCTCCCTTCCAATCTCAGGTCTGCATACATTTGTTTTGTGGAATCCTTGCTTTGTTTCATATTTATAATTCCAAAGATATATATGAGTTTATATATATACGTATATTTGTCCAAAATTTTCACTTTGTGGCTATTGTTTATATATACGTTTATGTGCATACTTGCTATCCCTGCTCGTGTATAAAAAATATAGGCATATGATATTTTGAAGGTAAACATTTGGTATTAAAATTCGTTTGTATCGTATATTTATACAAGGCATGTTATGGTCTCAGCCGATGTTAGTGTTTTCTAGTAAAATGTTGTAACAGTTTATGTTTATTTGCGTATACCATGTTTAAGTATATTATTATAAGTTAAGTTCGGTGGTCATCCTTAGCCTATATAACCAGATCTGATGAATATTTTACCTGTAGCACTTTATATAATATATATAGGCACGAAAGGTTATACAATTTATAATTCATAAAGTAATCAAAGTGTAAAGTTTCTATATGTATTAATTAGATAGCCTACATATATATTAGCTTTGGATATGTTTATGTTAAGCATAATCTTCACACTTATATATATATTGGAAGCACAGCCGAGACTTTTGCAGTGAATATATATAAGAAATGAAATATATGTCTACTTTGTATAAGATATATATTTACAGTATATATTATTTACAACCTTTATTTTTTTTTATATATAGTTCGTATGTTGTTGTATATAAGTTTTATTGGCTATTGATGATTTGTTAATTGATATATATGTTTCAAAAAAAAACAATAGTCTGGGTTGTTTTCTATGATATTGACTTTAAAAATATATGTACGTAGTATGGTTTAAAGCATATTTTGCCGATCGGTTCCAAGGTGTAGATATTGATAGATCTATGATACGTGTTGGTTTCTAACTGTTGATTGAATGTATATGAGTTTATATAAGTATTTTATATATGTAGTACAAGTATGTGCGTATACTAATACTTGATAGTTTATATTAGTACAAGTATGTGCGTATGTCTTTATATATAAAGTTTTATATACAGCTATATATGTGTTACAACATTTTAATATATGAGTCATGTTATTACCTTCGGATATGTATATGACGTTTAAAAAAAAATGTATAGAATATAAGTATTTTTCATTTCAATAAGTATGGTTGATTTCAAAATATAAATGTGCATAGGCTTATAATAATATCGATTTGAAAATAAATAAATTTGTATACATGTTATTTAAGTGGGTGTTTTTAACAAAATTGGTTTTAGAGAAAATCTATAACGTATATTTTGTTTCAGTTTTATTAAGATGGGTCTAATTCGTTTCCATCAATCCCTGTCTATCAGCTTTGCTCGTCAAAAATCATGTCCATCTAGCTTTGCTTTGGAAGTCGTGCTTGCATTTCGTAACTCAAATTCCATTGTCTGTCTCTAGCCTCGAAAGGTGAGCACTCACTCACGATTAACGTTCTTTTATTTATTAAATCTGATTTCAATTGAAATGACAATTGAAATATGCTGTTGTTAGTTAATTACACTGTTATATATGCTATTACCTGTATCAGTTCACTTGTGACATCTGACACTATTATCTGTTAATTATTTATGTGATGATAATACAGTTTGGCTGATAATTGATTGATTGTTGATGTTTATATTGGACGTTAAATTGTTAGTGATAAATGATAAATAGTATGAAAAATTGAAATGGATATAGGAGAGTTAACAAATTTTAAAACTGATTTATATGTTAAATTTGATTAGTGAATATGACCCATTTTAATTGTTAAATTAATTGACATGTAGAATAGTGATAATTACATTTTGAACCATCGACGTATATTGGATTAATTGTTGTAGTGTAAAATTTGAAATTGAATGACAAGTGAAAACCGTAATGTAATAATCTTTAATCTACATGAAATGATAGTATTGATTCTAGAAATAATTATATTAATTCGTACAAATAACAATGCGAATTAATACGGTTATTTCGGGATTATTTGAATTGATTAATGGATTGTTATTGTTTGTTGTTATTGCTAGTTTATTTACTTTGACACCATTCCAGTTATCACACTGCAAGTTCCCTTTGTTATGCTTTGATTTTGAATTGAATTGGAATCGGGTTGAAATGATAAATACCCACATTGAACTTTGACCTAGGATAGAAAATTAAATTATACCCGATTGGTCAATAATTTGATTTAAAATAAAATGAAGATTTTATTTGAATAAATAATATGGTTTTGAAATGAAGTTGAAATTTGAATTTTAGTGAAAGGAAAATGTTAATATTTAATAATCTGAAACAAAATATTAACAATGTAATTGATGAAAGGATGTTGGTTTAATTTGAGAAATGATTGAATTAAGTTGAAATGATTTAATAATTAAGTTTGAAATTACATTTAAGTTTGAAATTATTAAACTTTGAAATTAATTAACAATTAAGTTTTGAATTATTTAATGATTAAATAAGGTTGAATTATTTAATGATTAAATTGAATTGGATTCTTTAATAAGAAAAATTGAACTTTTGAATAAGTGAATTTTGTTTCGTAAATAATTGAAATTGAATTTCTTTATTAAGTAAGTTTTGGAAAATTATTTAAGAAAGTAAATAAGTGAAATTGAATTTCTTTAACAAGAAATAAAAATGTGATATTTTTGAAATTAATGTAAGACTTGAAATTTAAAGAATTTGGTTTGATGAATTTAATTTAATTCAAAATTGTAAGTTTTGATTTAATGAAGTTGAACTTAAGAATTGATTTAATGAATTGGAAATTTAATAGAAATTGTTTTGAATGGCAAATTTACTTAATGAATATTGAATGAAATCGATAAATGGATTTAAATTGATTTGAATGTTAAGTAAAATTTATTCAAATGATTTCGGAATGAAACTTATATACAAACTTGAATCAATATTTGAATGGTTTTAAATAGATACTGAAATTGAATTATAAGATTTTGAAAGGGTAATTATGAAGTTTTGAAACGGAAATTATGGAAATTAATTTTGAAAGTCAAATGAAATGTTGATTTATAAACTCTGATTGAAATTGAATTGATTTGGTTTTGAAATATAATAAACGACCAATCGGTGTTAAAATTACGAAAGTTATTAAAGAGACCGGAGTCGGTTATGGATATACTCTCTATCTAAACCGAAAACCACTTTAATAACTATACGCGGAGTAATGATCCAGAATGAAGTGGCTGGAATGATGTATGTGTTGACTGAAGAAAGAGAACGATAATGGATAGCCTTGACACTTGTGTCAAATTGGAAATGACTAAAACAGGAGCTGTGCCGGGCCAATGGAGGATTAGCTACCTCAAGTGGACACACTTCTTCGAACTACTTATACTTGTTGTCGATTGGCGCACCCTTGATTTTGGGAGTGTTGTTTCACGGTGTTGCGGGCGCTGCGGCTTTGCGTTCTCACCAGTCCGGATCAGGCGAACGGTAGTATCACTACCTTTGGTATTGCCTCATGTGCCTTGTCATACTTGTATTCCATTTATTCGCGACCACTACGATTTTGATTTGTACCTTTAGTATATGGATTGCCCTCTGGTGACTTCCGGTTTTGGGGAAACTACGGTCTTGTATATGCTTTTGGGAATAAAAATTTGTTAAGGGTGGAATGGGCCATGACTTAACACTATTTTGATATCTTCTTATATTACTGATAGACATTATCTACTTAGCGTACATTACTACCTAGTAGATAGTTTAACGGATCCTTAGAGGATGGTTATTCCAAACATCCTTTGAGTTACTTGTATTTCAATTGCTATTTCACTTGAGTTGGATTTATTAATATAAGAATGTTAATCCTGACTCGAGTGTCTTGTGTTTTGCTTTACGCTCGGGTCAGACTGAGTGTACCGGTATTCGATGCTCACCTTTGGAGTTGGAGCTTTTCTTGAAGATCCAGCCATCCATTCTGCTTTCAGTATTCGATGATTCCAGTGATGTATTCTGATTTGTATCTGATGTATCGTGTTACTCTTCCTTTGTATCTGGTTTAACTCTGATGTATCGTATTACTCTTCTGTTGTAAAACTCTGATGTATTTTATATATTCATATAGTAGCTTCATGAACTACTATCTCTTTTATTTCCGCTGCATTTATTACTCTGTGTCTGTGATCTGTGATTATTTTTTTACTGTATATGTTCAGTTTTGCCAAATTTAAATTAACAACGCGGTATTTTGAGCAATTCAATTCCGGCATGAGTGTCTACCTATACACTTATAATGGATGCGAATGGTCTAAAATATCGGGTCGTTACATATACAAATACTTTCACTCGGAGTATTCTAATTCTTATGATCGATTAATCTAAAAGCCCATCAAACCTTATGTCCATTCCGGATCTTTTTGTTGGTAGGTATAATTGATTTAATAAAATAATATGCAGAGCTATCTATCTTTGTTTTCAGACCCTTATAACGGAAGGAATAAAATATAACAGTAAAATAAAGTGCACATCTCATAAAATCAAATCATATAAGTCCACGGTCATAATAATGCATGAAACATGTTTGCTACATGATCCAGGTACATCATAACAACACAAATTGGTAACTATAATAGATAACTATAATATATAACAACACACCAAGCTTCCACCATCTTCTCCATGCTCATCATTGTACCTAACCTGTCGGTTGTAATGAGGAGGGAATCAGAACAATAATGTCCGATGAATGAAAAACTCAAATTTCACAATAACAATATATGGGTAGTAAGCAAATAAACAAGTATTATGTCTTACATTTTTACTATACCAAGTATATCTCTAACTATAGGATAATGGCCCTACATGACTATAAATGTGGATGCATCACAACTATGAAGTATAATTGGTTCAACAACCAATCTCCCATCTAATCATATCCTAACAATGCGAGAGAAAGTACCTGGGTTACTTAAGGCATTTTAAATAAGGAATAAGCAGACTCTCTAACCATTTACCTAGATCTAATATGAACCCATGTTGGTACTTCCTACCTGACATTGTAGAAAATCTCTTAAGGCCACTTAATACTTCTTAGATAGGGAAGAGGCGGACCCTCAGGTCATTTAATACCTTAACCTCGAAGCAGACCCCTCAAGAGATTTCCCCTAAAGCCCTTAAAGGATAATCCTGACTATTTAGTACTTCTTGAATAGGGAAGAGGCAGGCCCCAACAACCATTTAATATCTCAACCGTGAAGCAGACCAGTCTTAGAATTACCCAGCGTTATTTATGAGAAATTCGCTAAGTTATTTAATACTTCTTAATAGGGAGAAGGTAGACTTTAAACCAGTCATTTAATACCTCAACCCTGAAGTAGACTCCTCTTGGAACTTCCTCATCCTTATGGCCCATAACCCAACTATGACGTCCCACATAGTTCGACTAATCATAGGTGCTAGTAGCCAGATCAGTTGGGCATACTTACCCTACAAAATTGGGACTAATCTTGCAACCACCATGGGTACTCATTATAAGCGATATCCTACATCAATTACAAAAGTCACACTACTGGTAGCCAAATTAGCTGGACAGACTTCTATGTGCTTTCTATTGACCTCACATCCTTATAACTTAGCCATATTCCCACTCCCCAAAATTAAAAATTGAACTATGCCAACACAAACACACACACACACACATAGATGTGTGTGTGTGCATAACTCATCCGTATTTAAGCATTTAACGGCCTTATAAAGAAAACTCCTTATTTCGCCTTTTGTTATGGATTAAATTTCATAGTTGTCCTTAACTCCTTTTATTAGATTTATTGTTGATTGTTAATTGTCATTTATTTGTCGGTTTCTTTATTAAATACCTAATTTATTATATATGTTACAAGTTTGTAATTTTGGTTGGTAAATTTTAAAATTTAAAAGAATATGTTATTATTACATTTATATATAACATTAAATTATGGTTAATTTATTTCTATATGTATTGAAGTAATTTGTTCATTTCTTATTAGGGATTATATGTTATTTTAGTGTGTCAACAACTGCAATTTCTATACAAGTCTCAATCCAATACAGCAAATTACGTAATAGCTAATATCATCAATAAATTATTTACACTAAATAGACTTGTATATATTCAAATTGGAATCCAAAAGTTGGAATTCATTTTACGTTAATATAGTAGTACCATAGCCTCTTTTTCCAAAGTAGTAAATTTACATTTCCAATCCTTTAATCCATTCAACATTTTAAGTGCATATCGTTGAAATGATAAAGTAAGCATATTTATTTTAATTGTTGAAATATACGATGCAAACTACGGATAAGAGAAAAAACTCTTTTTCCCTATTTACACAAGCATTTCTATTTTTCATGTTTTGAATTCTTTTTCATTATAATCAAAATTTGAGAGGTGGAACCAAATGGAATAAAAAAATATTCACATTGTAATGATAACAAATCCAATTCCACTATATTAAAATAAAACAACTAGAATTCACACAAATTTCACAGTTTACATTTTATGGGAAAATTTTAAGGTTTTTGAATTGATAAGTTTTCATATTCAAAATTTCCCAAGGCGCGGTACAAATCTAAAAAATACTATTTACTATTATGGAAAAATTGAAATTCCCACTCATAGATAATCCCAACAGAAATCTCATTGGATTTGCCATCCATGTTATTGTTTATCTCTTCCTTTGATTATCTCATTTCTATTGTATATTATATAACAATTAGATTTAGAGTATTGAGGACTAGGGAATTTCTGAATATAGATTTATGCATATAAGATTTAATTTGTTTTCCCTTAGCTTATTTTCTTTAATTCTTCCCCTAATCTCTAGGTGTATGTATTTTATTTTTTATTTTGAGTTTTAAAAATTTTTGTAGAGGAAGAGAACTGAACAGAATCTCATTACCAGGCTTAGATTTTTATAAAGAAAATTGTGGGGGATGGCCTTTTATTTATAGTTGCTTGGATGCGGCAGGACCGTCTGATTGTTATTCTCAAGTCCGAGCCATTTGGGGTAAAGAAAACCCTAGTCATCACACACCAATCGGTTGATCGGCGATCCTCGACATGTTTACATTATTATTTTAATTTATTTTGAATAAAAAAACAAAATAAAAAACCAAATTGAAAATAAGAAAGAATTCAGATCAAAATGATTGCAAGCTAAATAGAGATAAGAATGCCAAATCAAATGGAGGCAGAGAAGGAGATTTCTTTAAAATTGCATATAAGTTATGTTGGTTTATCTACGACATGAATATGATGTAAATAAGTATTTAAATTTCATTTGTATATCTACTTAGGATTAAAAGTATAAATTTTAATTTGACTAAAAATTAATTAAAGATCTATACAAATTAAGATAAGTGGAGAAACGCTAGGTAATGACTTGATAATATAATCGTTGAAACTTGGGGGGAGGGTAAATTAGTTAGAATTCACCTCTAAAACTTTGTAGATATGGTTTTATCCTGTAGAATTAAACTGATTTAGATGGATAAAAAGTGAACATATGGATATATCCTTTAAGAACCATCTTTACCATATTTTATCAACATTGAATAAAATTGAATATATGGGGATAAATTGTTGAATAATTATACATAATTAATGGAACTCCAAAGTTTGGAAATGAATAAATTTGAAACTTTATGCAGATACTTATCTAAAAGACAAATTATATGAATTCAAAAGGTTGCACTTGAGCCCGAAAGGAAGATAAAAAGATGAACGAAAAAAAGAGAACATAACAAAAAATAACCGGTTTAGGCATCTGAAACCACAAACCAAGCTTCTAAATTTTATGTTAGACATATGAAATAAGGTCTAAATGTCTATATTTAAATTAAATAAAAATGAAAGAAAACAAATTATATTTTGGCTAGTTTAGACTTTTGAAATTTACATTTAGACATTTGAAATTGATAGTCGGACATCTAGAAGTAAGTTTAGATGTCTAATTACCTGTAGGTATTTTGGTACAAGAAGTTGAACGTCTGAACCAAAAGTTCGGATATCTGAAAAGAGATCCAAGCATCTGAATACTACGTTCAGACGATCAAATTGTTATAGACAGCCTTATTTGAACCTAAACTTAGTGGAAGCCAAGTAGGATAGTTCAAGGAAACTTTCTTCCAATTCCTTGACTTTTAGGAGTTCACATAACTACATAAAGCTGTGTAGCATATTGGTCTTGTTTCAAACTTGGTGACGTACCTAGGTTCACACTTCATGATGCTGTATAACATGACACTCAATACTACGTGCGATTATCTTGCAATTAGATGCTTTTATTAGTACTGTAGCTGGCTCCAGTCACATACTTGCTGACTATGGAGAAGAGGAGATGGAGACGTTCACAATAGTACGATGAGCAAGTGGTTGGGTGTTTTCTACGGGGAAGTCGAATTGTTTTTAACCCTTTTTGTTGTAGGTTGAATGATATAAGGTGTAAGATATAGGCACTAATAGGGAGGTTACTCAATGTTTTGGTAGCAAGTTATCATTGCAATTGTATTCTCCTTGTGTGTGCTTAGGCATTGTGATGTATACTCGATGCATATAAAACTTAAGCTATTTACCATTGAGAATGTTCGCTCAATGTATAGTTAGGCGGTTTACTATCAAGACCATATACTCGTGGTATTGTTTAGGTTCACCCAGTTTGGGATTTCCAACTTTCAGGTATAAATATTGTAAACTTAAGCATATTAAGGTTATTACCCTATAGTACTTTAATTTAATAATTCCTTATAAGTAGTACATGTACACAAACGAACACCCTTAAGTTATGTAGATTATAAATAATAATTTAATTGCTTAATGACACCATACCAACAGTGATATTACCCACTCACCAGACTTTGTCTGATCCCCTCTATTTTCCCTCTTTATACCTATTACAAGATAATATGGTAGTAGATGGTATGGTGAGAATTAGATGCATGGGGAGGTAACCGTTCGCCTTGGAGCTATATTTTTTTATTATCAATCTTTATGTAACTTATTTCACTTGTCAGTTAGACTTATATTATATTTCTATTTGGAGACACTATTTGGACATTTCTTGTATGGGCTACTATTGTTTGAGACAGTAATGAAATTCAAATATTTTTAGTATTTATATTTTATTCTTTCTGCTGTGAGACCCAAAAGTATAGAATGATTAAATTTAGATTTGCCTCTGTATCATATAAACCACAAAAAACATAATGATTTGTACTTCTTGGCAAGATGCGAGATAAAATGTAATTTTTGGTTTTGGATCAATATGTTCGGAGGTGCGGTTTGTTACAGAATGAATCAATCAAGAGTTTCTTATTGATTGATAACAACTAAGGTCAAATGGGGAATCTCTATGCGACGATGTTACATGATTCTTTCAATTTAGAATATTATGGAACTTCGATGTGAATAATCATGTTTGATTATGGTCAAATAATGGAATGATGATCATCTAACAACTATATTTGGGTCTAGGAAATGAAACAATATTCAATAGAGAATTTTTATCCTTATATTATGAGAGGTTAGTTTATGATTGACTGTGGTCGACTCATAGTCAAAAGTCTCCAGTCTGGGCATATCAGTTAATACAAATGTGACTGTTGAACCAAGGACTTTGAAGATGGAATGAACAGCTGTATACGAATATTATTGGAGTTTTTAACCACAACCATACTACAGATATCAGAAGTGATACGGCGGTAATGAATGCATATAATATATCACTGCTTAAGGTGCTGCTTAAATCGATCTAAAATATGGTTTACCAAAAAGATCTATATGTGATGAATTTGGCCAAACGATCACACAATCAGATAAAGTGATGAATGGACATTAATATTCAAATTGTTCAATATTACTTGTTGACTGAATTCACACCTGTGAATCCCACAATCGAATTTGTGAAGTCTTTAAAATATCACTTGATTTTATTAGTATATAATGTGTTGTTACAAAGTAATTAAATTCATTAATATATATGATATCTTATTTATAAATACTTTTATTAGTAGGAGTACCATTAGTAATTTTGACAGCACTTGGAAATTTTCTAGATGCCTTTGTTAATTTTTTTATGTGTTTGTATAAGAGTTATACATGCATATATTAATATACAATATTAAAACATGTTTCAACGGTTTTAAATATGAAAACAAATACAAAATCAAAGAGAGAAATGAAAAGGGGGTTAATCACATTATGGAGGTGAAGGGATTACTTTTGCTTTGAATTTAAGAGTTATTAGTAGTAGATAACTCTTATATAAATAGCTTCTCAAACTCCTTCATTTTCTAACTTGATGAACAAGGGTTTTCAATCGAAAAGCCCATATCTATGGCTCCCTCCACTGTCCATTCTAGAAATATAAAAGCTGTATCTCTTTCTGTGGTGATAGTCCCTTGATCATTGTACGATCGCGGTGGAATTAGATTCCTAGGAGACATACACAAATCAGGGTATGACAAGTGGTAGGATCTCAAAGTTAATTTTATATTGTCATAGATCCACATATTTTATGTCCAAACCCTTGTGTGTGATGATATTGTCATACATATAGTTTGTTTGATAATTTTAGAATTTGTAAATTATTACTTAAATCTTATATGCAATTCAACATAATTTAAATTATATATCATTTATTATTATTATAAGAGTGTACTTTGTTCAAGTAGAGCACTCATTATAATGTCTTGGAGGCTCGAACCCATGACCTCTAGAATCTTTATCTAAAGCGCCATACCTTTAACCACTTGAGTTAGAGGTCCTTGACTAAATTACAAACCACTTGATTTACATAAAGTTTAATTTTGGTCTATGATAAAACTAAAAATGTGAAAACTATTTTATATGAAATATTATGCAATCTTATTATATATATATAAATATATATATATATATATATATGTGTGTGTGTGTGTGTGTGTGTGTGTGTGTGTTTATCATTTAGAATATAAAATATATGTTTGACCTAGTTAAACCAAAATTTGAGTTAAGATATATTACAGTTTTAGATTTTGAATATAAACAAAACTCTTTTTATTTAGTCAAGCCCTCTAGATACTTTTAAACAAATCTGAATATATATATATAATATTTTCAAAATAATATTTTTTTTATAGTTTATTTAATTATGGCGATACATTATGTGTATATATATGTATGTATATGTATATATATGTGTGTATGTATTGTACCATATACCTTCCATTTTGTTATTGTATCATAATATCATGTTGTACATTTTCCACATTTTGCACTAAACACCTTATACACGAGAAACACAAACACATTATATTAGATGAAAACTCATTATGACTAGTAGTTGTAGAAATTTCACGTATGGAATGTGAAAAGGTTTAAATTTATATTTTTATGCATTTCACATGTCATGTTATTGTTGCTTTATATTACCATGTTATACATATCACCTTTTGTAATATCCACCTCATGTATGAGAAACATAAAAACATTAAATTGGTTGAAAAACTCATTACGACTAACAATTGTATGCATTTCACATGTGGAATGTGAAAGGTTTAATTTTATGTATATATAACATAAATACATTAAAATTGAAATAATACATTAACTTAAAATGTCGCCTGGATCTGAATGCAAACTATTTATTCATACAGTCCCATTAAGATCTAGATAGGGATTTTTTTTTATAAATTTACCTTATTTCATCCACTACTAAATAGACAGGAACAAAAATTGGACTATGAAATAATGAAATGATGGACACCAGACTCAAAAGCAATCAGGCAAGGAGAGTAGATGGAAAAAGAGGGGAAAATGACTATGTCCATTGGTCAATATCGATCCATATATGGATCGGTACTGACCCATAAATTTATCATATTTCTCGTTCTCCTTAATGGTGAAGATATCAAAGCACGGAAGAAAACAGAGAAATTTGGCTAAGTCTACGGAGCATTACCAATCCATATATTCCCTCCAAAGTGTCAAATATTCTCAATTGATATATGAAGGAAAAGCTTAGAAGCATGCATAGGAGATTTTGTAACAACTAGCACCTCCAAAACTGATCCAAAGCCTAGAATGGCATTTGAATTCGTATTGTGCCAAGAAGTATGGATCATTAGGTTTAAAAGTGGCTGACATGGTAAGAGAGAATTATAACTTTAAAACATTCGTAAGCTTTCAAATCTCAAAGCGAAGGAAGTAAAATATAAGTATTGAAAATAATCCAAGCAAAACAGTCTCATAATAGATCGATCTGTGCAATAAATGATAAAACAGAGTCTCTAAATGTGAATACAACATATGTCTGATATAGATAAAATCTCTAAATAACGCCAGAATAAGAGTCTATCCAAAAGATACAATAAGGTACATAAGGAAAGATTATAAATAGATAAATCTCCAAAGTCTTGTCATCTTCTCCATGCTCCTTGATCAAATTGCCTCATTTACTACTATGTCCACCTGTAATAGGTAGTAAGAGGATTAAATGAAGGGAATTTGACAAGGTCCAGTTAGTGAATTATATTGCTATTTGTATGGTGTTGACAAGCAATTAAAGTTCAGTTATATTCTACATAATCTAGGGTGTCTATTTGTCTTCGTGTATTACATATAAAGGATTAGTTACTTTACAAACCATGGGATATAATTATATCTACACCTACATCCATAAATAACCTACAAAGATTCCCAAGCTAGGGTTGAACAACCAACAACTAATAACTCTATGTCAATTCCTAGTATGGTCCGGATAAATAACTTTCTGACTAACATTGTGTTGACATTTCCAATGACAAATCACGCATATCGTACTTACACACTAAGCGAACATTGTAATGCTTGGGCTTACATCGAGTATACTACCTCGACAATTTATGGCCGACCAAAGCATTTGTGTCACCTTCTCAATGGTAAACGTGTCTTATTCTCTTTATCATTCAAACTGAATCTAAAGAAATCACTTTAATGATTCCCTTATAGGTCTAGCCATTGCCTAGCTATGTAGCCCCACTATTGTAGGTGTCTCCATCTCTCCTTCCCCATTTCCTACATGTTTAACATGTGACTGGCATGCCCTAGTAACAATAAGAGCTTTTAGTTGTGCTGCTATCGCATGCCTTATCAAGTTCCATGTTACGCCCACCATGAAATTTGAACTTAGGTACATCATGTAGTGTAGAACTGATAGTGCCTCTTACACCCTTCCCATGTAGCTACATGAACTCTCTAAAGTCCAGAAAGTGGGGAAAAGTCCACTACTTTCAGAACTTGACTAGCACCAGGTCCAGGTTCAACCTGAGAATGCTGAAACCATTCAAAAGTCTGAATTTTCATTTCAGACATAATTCCCCATACATAAATATATTTACAGGCCTCAGACACCTATTCCCTTATTCAAACGTCTAAAATTGATTCTAGACGTCTAAAATGGGGTTCGGACATTTGAATCAGGTCAAATTCAAACTATTTCTTCTATGTTTCTTAATTATTAAAATCCAGACATCTGGAAGTGTATTCAGACATTGGATAACATTTTTAGAGGTCTAGTATTCATTTTCTAGATTTGATAAATTTGTTTATTTTATCTATTTTCTTCGTCGTCTTCGCTGATTCGAGTATAGATGTAAGTTTAGTTTAAAACGTGATTTTGTTATAGTTTCTACTTGTTTATGTACCACTTCAAGTGATTTATCCCAACATTTATACATAGTTTTTCAGACCATTATCTATATATATTTCAAGGGATTATCTATGTATACTTAAATGAATTGTTACTTATATATCAATGTAAATTTAGTCGAATCTAAATAAATTCTAAGGATATGGTCAATTATTTTTATCCATCAAAAATCACTTCAAATTCATCATATAAATTAGATATATAAGATTAAGGTAGTTTCAATCTAATTTATTTATCACTTATCAAAATTAACCCACACATATTATACAAAATTAAATCTATAAGATTAGGGTTTTCCAAATCATTTGAAATTCATATTTTTAAAATAAATCCAAAGATTCAAGAATAAAAATAATATAATGTTATTACTAAGAAGGTATATAAAGGAAAGTCAATTACTTCTCTCCATCATACTCATTTCATAGATAAACCCACTCACCTTTAGAGCTTTCCTTCTTCTTTATACTTATGAATTCTCTCTATAGGTTCCTAAAATTTGATTCTTGTATTCTCCTTTCTCTAATTCTCTTTTCACTTTCTATTTGATTTATTTTTTATTTTTTTTGAATTAGAATTTTTTTGAGGAAGGGTAAGAAGAAGAACTTTTAAGAGGCATAGGCTAGGGTTCAGAGTGAGAAGGATAGAGGCTTATGCCTCTATTATAGGTGAAAGTTAAGATTTTTAGGTTGAATCCCAAAACCATAAATTATGGAAATGTTACTTGGTCTATTTTCCACTATATCTAACCTGTTTCATCAAATGCAATAAGTTACATATGTTTTCTAACTGTAAATGACATTCTGGACACGATGGAATAGGTCATGTGGCCTAATTCCAATATTTTTGAAAATTTACTATTTTTCTCTTTTATGTAAAATTATATTTTTACCCTTATGAATATTTTTGTTTATTATTAAAACTTTGGGTGTTTTACATTATCCCCCCCTTAAAATGGATTTTGTCCTCAAAATCTCTAAGGACGGAAAAATTCAATTCACTCATACAACCAACATCTATAACCATCTACTCAACCATTTGAAAATATTGTACTTAGATTCAAAATTTATAATGTGGTACGCACATAATGTATTGAATGCATATGAACATATAGGTATGGTAAAATAAGTTGGTCTACTGAACTAGTTGACCTCCTAAAATGCAAGTGCTATGCCATGTATCTAAAATGTATTATGTACTTGTAAGTCTATATGGATGAGCAACCATTCAATATATATGAAAAAAATATAATAACCATTATGTGTATAACTGATAAAATAAAATGGATAATATAAGGGAAATTTTGCCATAAGGGCCTTTTTTCATTCAACAATAAGTTTCCAGGACACAGCATTAAAGGAATTATTTTCCAGTACAAAATTTTAAACACGTGACGTCGCTTCACGTGTACTCGCCCATTCCTTCATTTCGTCTCCTCCTTCCACTCATTTCATTCAATTGTTTTCTTCTGTTTTTCACGATTCTAACCAAAATTAAAAACTAGGGCTTCCCGATCTCTGATCATTTTCAATCATTTGAAACCCTACTTTTAATCATTTTCAAAACTAGCTACAAATATTTCCATCAACACGAATTAGATCTCAAGCAGAAAATCTATCAACCAACGATTTTCACCGTCTTCATGAAAACAACGACTTCGATTAATCAATTACTCAACAAGTAAGTTTTCTTTTTGATCTGAAACCCTACTTTCGATCTAAAACCTTACTTTCATGCAAATGTTTTAGGTTCATGATAAACCCTACTTAATTATTGATGTATATGATAGTTTTTGTAATGCAAGTAAGGTGTTTGTTGTTTTGTGATGATTTAATGTAATTTGAAACTGTTTGATTAATCATACGTACATATTCAGTGGTAATTGTCATTTTGTTTAACAGCTTAAAAAGATAAAGGCGTTTATCTTTTGATCTGAATGAATTTATTACATATTAAACCTTAGTAATATTTGATAATTACTGATACATGTTAAACGTATTTTTTTTCTTATGATTTGAAGTTATTATGATAAAAGCATTTAACTTTTCACATACATGATTCAATTACAAGATAAAGCCTAGAAAAATCTTCATAGTTACTGCTGCATATGATTTAACTTCATTTAAGTTCTTACACAACAAGTAGTTAAATGTTTTTACTCATGAATCACTTAAGATGTATATGGTTACTACTGCAATTTGTACTCATGAATAACTTAAGATGTAAATTTTCTTTCATTTTTGCTGTAAATGTTTTTGCTACATAATGAACCCTAATTAATTTTTCATTATAAAAGGTTTTTCTGAAAGCTTTTGTATAGAACTTTATGTTTTTTTTGTTCTTTAAATTTTTAGTTAGTATAACCTGGTATTCTCTAGCCACATTTACCCTTTAATGTAAAAAAGATAAAGACATTTATCTTTTATTTTAAATGATATAATTAAGAGTTAAGTCCTATTTATATTAAAAACTTACTGGTATATCCTAAACATCTTTCTTGTTTTTATGATGATTCAAATTTATTACGTAAGATGTACAATTGATTTTAACTCCAACTAGAAAAGATAAAAGCATATATCTTTTAATATTATGAATTCTTATAGTTAAAGGGAATTTCACTATAAGGGCCTATTACCATCAGCTAATTATTTTGTAGGGCACGTGTTCAAAATAAGTCCCAAAGAAGTTAGTCTTATATTCCGGAATGCCATTACTGAAGAGGACTTATTTCCTATTCCAGCTTCTAACAAAGCTTCTACCATGGAACGTTTCTCCGATTTTTTAAGTGCTAATTTCAATGAAGAAGATATAATAAGCCAAAAAACAGTGACAAAAAGATTGAATACAATGATAGAAGAAGAAAAAGGAGATTAAGATTTAGTGAAGCTGTTGTTATTACTACTTGTCATAGCTTTCCTTTTTCCCGACAATCAGAGCTATATGCAATGGGGTTTTTTGGCTAAATTGTTAAATTTAAAAAAAATGAACTCAATCTCTTGGCCGCAAGCAATTTGTGATAACGTTTTAAAAAATGTCAAGAAGTATCATGCTGATTCAAGAAGTACACCGGGTTGTACTATGGTGTTATTGGTATGCTTTCATAATTTTCACTAAATATAAATATACTGAAATATATGTTTATTACAAAAATACAAAACTGTTTATCTTTTTCTTGCAGTATTGGTTATGTGAAAGAACATAAATAATTGATGAAAAAGAAGATATTCAAGACAAAATCCCAAGAATGAGATAATGGGATTTATCGAAATTGAAAGACATCGACTTAACTGAAGTTGATAATAACAAGGTATGCTAGTTTTTTGTTCTTTTTTTTAAAACTGTACATTTAATACTTCTAATTTTTTTCAAGTATAACAAATTTCACTGCTAAACATTTGCATAAATATCATTTCCAAAATCCTATTTTACCAAAGTAATAAAAAAGATAAGAATATTTATCTTTTTTTACAGCATAATTCTTTTATAATGATGTACATTAATACTTCTAATTTTTCTAATAATTGAACAACATCACATGTCAAAGTTTATCTGAAAATATTTTCTTTTCAGATTCTGAATTTTTTTTCAAGTATAACAAAAGAAGAGAAGGAACTTTTGACAAAGAAAATCGACACAATTGAGGAGGAAGAGGCAACACACAGCACAAAAAGAAAATTTGATGAGCACCAAGAATTAGAAAATCTGAGAAAATCTACCAAACAATACGCCAGTGGCTTTAAAGACTTAGAGTTAAAAGTTACTTTTCTAATGGAGGAGATGAAAACTGTTAATTAACAGTTAAATGAAGAGAGAAGACTAAGAGAAATTGCTGAACAAAGAATCAAAAATCTTGAATTGAAACTGGAAATGGAGGACAATTTGAAAGCCCAAAATTTAGAAAAAGAAAATGATGTACAAGAAGAAGTCAATTTGAAGGAGAATAATGAGCTTGAAAAAGGTAAAAAATAGTTGGTTTGGTTCACATAAACAGTTCTGTTGATTTTCCAACTTTTAATTTATTGCAAACTCAAGAGTATGTCGAAGAAGATGAGACAAAAAAACTCTAAAACCACACAACTTAGAAGTACCTGCTGAGAATGCTATTGTCGTGCAAGATGTAGTCCTCAAAACCAATCCAGAAACTGCTATTATTGCGAAAGATTTTGTCCCCAAACAAACCAAAAAAAAAGAAGAAACAAAGGAACATTAAGAAATGTCCTCTTCTGAAGTATCTCAGTGATAAACAAATCGGGAGTGTCAAAATGCTCTTCAAGATTTTAGGAGGAAACAAGTAAGTATCTTAACTACTTTTCACTGCATTTAGTTAAATATAATTTTACTCCAATAATATACTCATTAAGATACTATATGGTAACAATGTACACCTCAAAAAAAAATTATGTCTACAAAATCATACAAAATTGAAAAAGATAAAACAATTTATCTTTATTTTTTTTAGTGATAAAACTTTTAGTTCCTATGAGGAAATAATTAACTACATTTAATTATTAACAACAATGGCATTCTCCAGTGATGAAGCATTCAGTTGCTACGATGAAAACTCAATCATCATTACAAAAGCTATGCTCGAAAAACTTCTTTTTAGCGGATGTATTATTGGTCAGGTAAGAAAAATAATTTATATTGTGCTTAATCATATGTTCTACACTTTATCCATTTCCTTTTTGATATACAGGTCATAGATTGGTTTTGGTTTAGAAAAGCAAAATCATTCAATGATAGTTCTAGCATAGTATATGTGAACACGACGATGACAGTAAGTAAACCATAATCCCAATTAAAATATTGCATTGCAAAACATATTTTCTCAAAAAACATTTAAACAGAAAAGCGCAACGGATGCAAACTTCGAAAATATCAAACAAGAACTGTTTGTACCTTTTATACAAAAGACACTTAAAGATCGATTTTGTTGCAACATATTCTTTTCTATTCATGGGAACAAACATTGGAGCTAGTTAGAGCTAGTAGTTGATTCATGTTAAAGGAATCACTATGACTCATTACACTTAACAATAAGATCAAAAAGCTGTAGAAATGGACATTCAAAATATGCTATAAACGTGGTAAGTAAATATACAGACAAAGTAAAAAGGATAAAAACATTTATCTTTATTACAAAAAAATGATAATTCTTTTTTTCTTCCCGAATTCAGCTGTCAGCAAGATAAACGAAGAACTTCAAAAGGCTGGGGAGAAAACAATTTTAAGGAGTTCTACACTGATAAAAAATATTGATTGTGCACAACAAAGCAATGGGTTATATTTATTAAATTTTGTTTATATGAAAATTCATGTTACACAATAAGTATATGCCCGTTACTGCCAATTACAAACTGTTATCCAGATAAACACACAATTTATTACAATTTATTATCAAAATTTATATTGCAAGAAAATATAGTCTACAAGACCATACCCGATAATCATTACAATTATCAGAGTAATTTGGATTTGTTTTAATCTTATTCCTCATGTTGGATAAAACTGAAAGTCTGTCCCATTTCGGTCTATTTTCATCTATAATATTTTTCTTTAGCATTTGTTTGGCATTGTTCCAAAAAGCAACATCCCTTCTCAATCTATAAATCAAATTACCACCTTGAAACTAGGGATAGAACCAAATACATGTCAACTCACCAAATAGACACTATAACTTATTCACATACTGTTTTGTAATGACGTAGAAATTTTTATTACAATTCATTATCATAATGAAGAAAAGATCATCTGTTTTATCATTATATCTCAAGTATACTAAAATTCAGAAATACAGGTACGATTGTGGAGTTTTTGTCATGACGTTCATAGAAAAGCTAACCAAAGGAATGGACACAACAACAAAAATCACACTTAAAGAAGTCGAAGCTTTTAGAGAAGAAGTAGGTGCAGATATTCTATCTGATGAACCATATTGCTAGAATCTTGAAAAATTGTGCAGCTTAGCTTCTGCTACAAAAATTACAAACTGACAATACTCACAAAAAATGCTTGCTGTCAAATGTTGTGTTTATGATGAATTTGTTAACTATTTATTAAAATATATGGAACTGTGTTGTTCATACTACATTTACGTAATGTAATAAATTTACTTATCAATTCAATAGTCAATTTGCAATGACTGATATTGACTACAATGTAACTACGTGGCTGATGTAAAGACTGATGAATGAATGATGTATTTGTAACGAGTGATGTAATGCTTGAGGTAATGATGAATTTAGAATGGCTGGTTTGTTTCTAAAGAAATGTTAAAAACATAAATGCATTTATCTTTATCATGACAACCAAATATATTGGTGCATTTTTACTATATTTTGGTGCAATTTCAGTTTTACTGTATATCACTTGATAGTGTTATGGAAGTTGGTGTTGTAGATGCTGGTGTTTGAATGGAGCAATATGGATGTCAAGGGCAGTTGGTTGGATTGCTATGGTTTGCTGTTGTGGTCGGGGTTGGCTGTTAAATGGTCTGGGATGAGGAAATTAAAGAGTGATTTTGATGATAAAATATGTAATGAGCAAATGAATGGGAAGGAGTTTGCTGATGAGATGGAAATGATGTAGCAGTTTGTAGTCAATGGTCTTTGGTTGCTGTGATGTAGAGGGGTTTCTTTAGCGATGTGGGTTCGGATGTTTAGTAAGGGTGCTAAATGGTGGAGGTGCTGAATTAAAGTTAAAATGTGTAGAAATGTGTTTAGTTCGGACGTGGGTTCGGATGTTCAAGAGAATGCTCATATATCAAATACATACACAAGGGATATCAGTGCAACATGTGCAACCAACGAATCCAAATATAACCCAAAAATCCAATTATTAATCATATATAGTTGATCCAAACGCCAATATTATTCATCTACTTTTTGATACTTAAGACAATCCACAGAGTTCCACCCAATAGCCTTTACTTCATCTCATCCAAGCTAAACAAAGCATCACTACCATCACTCAAAAGACAACTGCATTGCCATAATTCATCAGAATACTTTTAATATTCATCAACTTAACAACTACTTAAAATCATAGCTAAACATATCAAGAAAATAAAATCTAAGTACAAGTATCTTTTTAAAAAACTGGCAACATCATATAATAAAACAAAAGTTGCAGAATTTAAATCACAACTAAACATTAATAGTTGCTTAAAATCATAGCTAAACACAGCAGGAAAAAAAGATAAATATAATTATCTTTTTTAAAAACTGCAGAACATTAACAATCATCACATATACAAGAAGAAAAAAAGATAAATACAATTATCTTTTTTAAATACTATTTAAAATCAACAATCATCACAAACATATAACCAACAATTCAACCATCCCCAATCAGTCAACTAACATTCACAAAATACATTGAATTAGTATATAATCATTATTCTGAAAATGATGTTCATAGAATTTTAGATGCAATGTCGTCTCCAGCAATAGCTCTATGGCCTACGACATATCCCTCACATGTTCAACCTGCGTCCCTGCTTGCTTTTCCTGAGTCATGCTTTACAACAGTTCTTTGCATCATGCTCAGCATACTTGCTCCTTTACGGATGTCTCTACAACAGTAGCCTTTCAAATTGCTCCATCTATCATCTATGCACCTTCACACTGAAGACCCCCATATTGCATTATTATATAGGGCATTGAAAAGTAGCTTGCCCCTGCTTCCTTATCCAGGATAGGTGGAAGACACCCAAATTGAAGCTCTCGGCTCCAGATCATGTGCAACACTCTGCTGTTGAACGTCTCTCCCTTTCTTCAAATAAAACTATCTAGGAGGTTTGTTGTATCCACTTCTTTAGGCATGGAAGAAGACTTTTTTGCCGTCCCATCATTGGGGCTACATCCTTGCTGGTTGCTTTCACTACTCTCACTCATATGTGTGCCTGCTTCCGCTCATGTCAGTCATGAACCATCAACTTCTACCACACATGCTGCTGCAAAGTCCAACAAGTCTTGTTTGTTTCACCGTTGGCACACTAGCACATTCCAACCAGCTCTTGCTCTCTACTCACTATCTCTTGCTTGGCAATTCAATCATTTTCTGCATATTTTTGTTCTAATTATTATTATTCTATACATGTAAATCTTCAACTTTGTCATTATCAACCATCCACGCCTTCAAGTAGTGCATGCAAGCTTCAGCAAATGCAGATAACCTTTTTATCTATATTAGCAGAATCCAAAGAAAACCTAAAACTAAAGTTGTTTTTATTGAAATCAACAACAACAAAAATAGATGCTGCAGCACTGACAGAAAAAAGATAAAAAGATTTATCACTATACAAAAACAGAAGAAAAAAACCAAAATATTAAATATAAACATTCTATACCTTTTATTGTCAATATTATCCATCTTCCTATAGCCAAACTAATAGACTGGTAGAAAAAGAATAACCCAGCTTGTTCCTATAGCCAAAATAAAATAAATAAAATATATAAACACCAAAAGTGAAAATTTAAATCCTAAGAAAATATAACCTACCCAGTAATTTCGAAATAGAAATTGAAATCAGCAATATAGGAAGATTATAAGACTAAATTAAGTTTGAAATATGGACGACGTTATAAATATGATATTAAGATTGAGAGGGAGATAGAGATTGAAATCGAGATTGAGATTGAAATCGAGATACAGATTGATAATAGCATACAGGAAGATCTAGATTGAGAGATGTGTAAATACAGTTATGTTGTAATCTTAACTTCGGTACTTCATTAAAATCAGTACCTTCATTAAAATCATAATTTTGCCTAATTTCCACGAGCACAAGATTTCAGAAGATAAGAACGTCGTTTGAGAAGACGAAGACGTGCGCTGCCCAGATAATTGTCCTGCAAAATAATAATTTCAAATCCGTGTCCTAGAAAAAAATTGGGCCGTATAATTAGGCCCTTCACACCAATTTCCACATAATATAATTTGTTTTGTAGGCTAACATGAACATATCATCCCATATGTACAAAACTAACTAATAAAATTCATCCATTAGCAACCATCATCCAAAACAAGTCCTAATGATACATTCACAACCATGCCTAGCATCTAAACACTCCTACCTATAGGATGTACTAAGCTAAATACCATGTGCACTAGCAATTATACTAAATTAAATGGAAATATACCGAAAAAGATCACTAGATATGTAGGTCGGATCTTTTCCTTGGAATCCTACATACTCTCAACTGGGTCATCTCCCCGCTAAACTCTTACCAGTTTAATCATTTTGTTACAAAGTCACTATATCTCATGCTCCACAATATGGGTAGTTGCATGGCAAATAAGTGACTCTCTCTCCACTTCAACTTCTTTCAACTAATTCGGGTCGACTATAGTAGCTGAATCATGAAAACACTTCCCCAAGTGTGATATACAGAAGGTAGTGTGAACTCCCGTCAACTTTTCAGGAAGCTCTACTCTATAAGCTAACTAACTTCCTAACACTCTTCATAATCGGAAAAGGCCCTACAAACCATGATGCTAACTTTCTTGAATTACCAAACCTCATAATGTGTCTAAGTGGCGAGATATTAATAAAGACCATGTCGTCCACTGCGAAATCCAACTTCGTGTGTCTTCTGTCAGCATATGATTTCTTCCTATCTTGGGAAGTCTGTATCCTTCTACATATCAAGTTTACTTTCTTTGAAATCTCCCTTATCGTTACTGGTCCAAAAATGATTCTATTTATAGTGTCCCACCTTTAAGATGATGATCTCCAAGAGCTACCATACAATGCCTTGAATGGTGTTATCTCAATATTTGCTTGATAGCTATTATTACATGCAAATTCTACTAATGACAAGTGATCCACCTAAGAACCTCCAAAGACCAAAATACACATCCATAGCAAATCCTCAATTATCTGATTCATCCTCTTAGTTTGCCTATTTGTCTGTGTGTGATATGTGTTATTCAATTTAATTCGATGCTTAAGACCTCCTTAAGACCCCTCCAGAACTCTCTTACGAAAAGCGGTTCTCGCTCATTAATAATACTAGAAGGAACTCAATGCAACCGAACTACCTCTCTCACGTATAAAGTCGCCAAAGATGCAGCTGTCCTCATGATCCCGACTAGAGTAAAGTGAGCTCATTCAATTAGTCGATCGACTACGACCCAAACACTCTCATTCCCCCTTCTACTCCTACGTAGCCCATCAACAAAGTCTACAGAGATGCTCCCCCATTTCCACTATGGAATATATCTAACGGCTGTAACAATCCATCAAACTTATTTTGCTTTGATTTTACCTTATAACAAGTCACACACTTGGAAACATACTCCACTACATGCCTCTTCATACTAGGCTAGTAAAATACTCTTTTCATATGACGATACATTTTGTCTCCATTGGGATGAATGGTCGTCCTAGAATGATGGGACTCTGCTGGTACTATATTAATTAACTACTTAATAAAAGGAACACACAACCAACCATCCCTTCGTAGCCATCCCTTAGAATCAATAAAATAGCAGTACAAATAACTCAAATGTTGTCCTTTGTTTAGCTTCTCAAAAATATCCAATAACTCATTATCTTGTTTCTGAATCGAACCATTACAGTCCATAAGTGAAGGTTAAACATCTTATGCTGCCAACAATCACGGAGTAATGTCCGATGAAGGCTGAAAATCAAATGTAGAAATGAACTCCAGCTATTTCCATTCCAAGAACATAGGGCTTAACATTGCATGCTTTCTAATCAAGGCACTAGCTAACATTTCCTTTGCCTATTGTGTATGAGATACTGAAATCAGAGGATGCCAAGAACTACATCCACATCAATTGCCTCAAATTCAAATCCTTATGAGAGAATAAATAGTATAGAGATTTGTGATCCGTAAACAACTCAAATAGCTTCCTTAAAAGATAATGCCTTCATGATTTGTGAACAAAGAAAATAGCTGCTAACTCCAGACTATAGGTGGGATAGTTTCTCTCGTGAACTTTAAATTGTCGACTAGCATAACAAACAAATCTATCCTCCTGCATCAACATTGAGCCTAGTCCTGTACCACAAGCATCAGTATATACCGCAAACGCTTTTGTACCATTAGGGAGTATTAAAATAGGTGCACTAGACAATAACTCCTTCAGCTTAATAAAAGCATTTTCGTATTTTGATTTCTATGAGAAAACTATTTATTTCTTAGTGAGGCGTGTCAACGGTGCAGAAATTTTAGCGAAGGCCTTAATGAACTTTCTATAATATCTAGCCAAACTAAGGAAACTTCTCATGGCATTCTTTGGTACGTGCCAATCTTATGTTATAGCAGCTTTACTAGGAACGATTGCTAAATCATGCTTCGAGCAACATGTCCTAGAAAGCAAATATATTTATGCTAAATGTGACATTTGAAATTTTTTGCCTTTAGGTTATGCTTAGGGAGAATACCGAGCACTTCCCCTAAATGCAACACATGCTTTTCCTTGCTTCTCGAATAAACAAGTATGTCATCAACAAATACCACTATGAAATTATTTATCACTCCTATAAAAACTCAACTCAAGAGATCGATGAAATATGCTAGTGTATTGACCAGTCTAAATGACATGACTAACCACTGATAAAGTCTGTTGGGTGTACGAAAAGCAGTTTTTTGAGTACTATTCTCGGCCACTCACAACTGATGCAATATGATAGCCAAGTCGAGCTGAGAGAACATCTTTGCTCCAACTAACTAATCAAAGAGATCGTCTATACAAGGCAGTGGATAATGGTTCTTCTTTGTTAGCTTATTTAATTCACGATAGTCAATGCAAATCCTCAAAGTGTCATCTGTTTTAGTAGCAAAAACAACTGGCGCTCCCAACTTCGAAAACTTCCATGAATAAAGCCATTCTCCACTAACTCATTCACTTGTTTATTTAGCTTGCATCTTTCTCTTAGAGTCTTATGCCTAAGAAAGAAGGTAATAAGTCTAGCATTCTCATCAAGATAAATTTGAAATTCGATCTCCCTATGCGGAGGAAGACTAAAAACTTCGAAAAAGACATCTAAACAGTCTCGAACTATTGGTACTGAAGCTATCTCATCATGTGATGGGTCTAAAGAAGATAGGTAACTCAACATAACTGAACCTAGGGTCATGGTAAATCTCAAGACTACATCCATTACAAGTACCTAACTTAACCAGCTTCCTATCACAATCTAGCACTGCTGCATACATAATTTTCCAGCCCATTCCAATAATTAAACCAACCTAGAGAATCCCAAAACAACGGCATCGCAATCAAACTCGAGACCCAAAATATATAACTTAAACCCTTACAAATCATGGATAAATCAATCGATCCTCCAACTGGGTTTGATATTGTTTAGGGTCTTTAACTATACTGGTTTCTAAGTGTAGTTCATCTACTAGTCTACATGAAATGAATAAGTGATGCTCCAGTGTCAAATAAAGTATGAATAGGTAAATCAGAAAGAGTTAACACACCTTCTACGATGACCTTCTTCCCTTATCCATAGCCGGAGCAACGCTTGAGCTAGGAATAGGAAGAAGTGCATATGCTAGAACCACCTGGGTAAAAGTCTTGGGAGCATTCAGACACTCTTTCTTCATGTGTCCAAATTGGTCGCAATCGTTGCTTTTGAGCCTCAAAATGACCATGCTGCAATCCCTTGCCAGATACCCCTTTACTTGGCACTTCTTACACTTAAATTTTGGCTTTTTAATCTTGCCCTAAGCTCTTATTCCACTTTTGTAGTGGTCTTGCTGAACTGATTTCACCCCTGCCTTCTTAGGTTCCTCCATCCCAATTAAATTTAGCAACGCCATCTCAACCAAGCTCTCAAAAGTGCTTCAGTAGGTATATGGCTCAAAGCAATACCTATGAAAGACAAGTTTAACCCTTTAGCAAACATCATCGCCTTTTTCATTGGTGTATTGACAAGGTCCAAGCCATACTTCTCCAGTTAATTAAACTCATTCACATACTCCTTGACACCGGCTACCTTGCTCCAAATGAATGAAATTCTCTAGCTCCATCCTCCATTCTACCTCAGAAATGAACTTAGTATCAAAGCATCTCTTAAAACTAGTCCAAACAATCTCATTTATCTCAGCAATAACAATCTCTTTTCAGTTTAAGTCTTCTCCTTGCAAATGCGATGATGCTAACTGTCTCTTCACCGCATCCTCCACACCCATCAAAATAAAAATCTGTTCACTATTCTTCAGTCGTGCCCGCATTTCTACAAATGATTTGGTCCTATAATATTTCTTTCCACCTAAAATCTGGAAGTCCCAACATAGCTTGGGAAATCCAAAGTAGACGAAGGAAATGGGGTTGCAACTTGTGTTTGCACTACAGGTCCTCCATTGGGGTTGAGTTCAATTTGGACCCTTACTTGAAGATACCGATGGAACCAAATAGGAATGTTCATGCCTGGAACATTGGCTGCCACACTAGAACCATTTCCAATCTAATTGCTCATTCTCACTTATCTATAAATAGAATTATTAGTACCTTTCTCAAATAATGTTAAGCATTATTGGAATTATTAGGGTATGTTTGTGTTATTCTTATACACAGTAATAATTTAAAAAATATACAAGTATGCTCTCTCAGTACGCACATAATCCCTAAAGACTCATAACAGCTCGCACCTCTAGATACCAATTTAAAGTCTAGGATAGCATTTAAACTCGCATCGTGCTATGAGGTACGAATCATTAGGTTACAAAATGGTTTACCTAGTATAGAGACAATTATAACTTTATAACATTTCTATGCTTTCAGATATCATAGCGGAAATATGAATATTGAAAATAGTCCAAGTAAATAGTCTTATATTAACCATGGTTCATATAATAAATGATAAAATAGAGTCTCTAAATCTCAATAAAACATAAATCTGATATAGATAAAATCTCCAAATAACACCAGAATAAGGGTCAGCCCAACCAATACAATAATATACGTAGAGAAAGACTGTAAATAGATAAATCTCCAACATCCTATCATCTTCTCCATGCACTTTGAACAAGTCACTTCACTTACTGCCCTGTCTTCCTATAATAGGTAATAAAAGGAAGAAATGGAGGGGATTAACAAGGCCCGATGAGTGAATTATATCATAGTGGTATGGTGTTGATAGGCAATTAAAGTTCAGTTATATCATTCACAAACTAGGGTGTATATTTATTTTCATGTATTACATATAAAGGATCGGTTACTTTACAAATCATGGAGTATGAATCTATTTACACCTACATCCATAATAACCTATAAAGGTTTCCAACTAAGGGTTGAACAACCAACATCCAACAACTTTAGGTCAATTCCTACTATATGGTCCCGATAAATAACTTCCTAACCAACATTGAGTTGACATTCTCAATGACGAATCATGTATGTCGTACTTAAACATTAAGCGAACATTGCAATGCTTAGGCTTGTGCCTAGTATATTACCTTACCTGAGCATTCTTGCCACCTTCTTAATAGGAAACGTATCCTATGCACTTTATCGTTCAACCTGAAGCTAGAGAAATCATTATATATTCCCCGTAGGTCTAGCTGCTACCCAGCTATGTAGTCCTACTATTATAGTTGTATCTGTCTCCCCTTCCCCGGTTCCTACATGCTTAACATGTAACTGGGCATGCCCCGATAATAATAAGAGCTTTTAGTTGCATTGTTATTGCACGCTTTATCAAATTCCACATTATGCCCACCATGAAATATGAACCTAGGTATGTCATCTAGTGTACAACTGATATAGCCCGGTAAACCCTCTCTATGCAGCTACATTAACTCCTTAAAGTGGAGATAAGTCCCTCTATTCGCCCTACTTGGCCTGCACTAGGTCCACGTTCGACCTGGGCTTGCCGAAAACATTCAGATGTCTAAATTTTCATTTCAAATGTCTGATTACCTATAAAGGAATTTTCTTACAGGCATTCAGACGCCTAGTTCCTAATCATGTTGGATGTGGGCCAGCACGTAGTGGGTTAAATGGGTGAATATCAATTTTTTACCATTTGGATCTTATTGGGCCTATGAAGTCTAAATTGATTTAGATCTGATCTAAATTAATTTTTTATAAAATCATTATTTTATTTAATTTGTTAATAAAAGTTGAGTTAAATATTATATTTATTTATATAATATTAATATATTTATGTGTGTATCATATACATATGAACATGTACGTGCATGTGCAACATATACATTGTACATGGTTTAACATGCCTACATCTAAATGTTAGGACTTACATCGCAACAGACATGTTAGCTTCTCCATATACATATATATTGACTAATGTATATGAGTATAAGTTAATGTGATATAAAATTATATTCATAATATACATACTACATACACACACGCTACGTTGTGAAATAGTAATATTTACAATTACAAACATAGATAATTATAAATTCAAATTTCAAATCTAGATTAAGATATTAAAATATCTTCTAATTTCAAATTTAGAAACAACTTTGAATTAATTATATTTAATAAATATAAATATATATACAATTATGAAAATAATATTTTTTAAATGAAATTATATAATATATAAATATAAATATATATACTTATGAAAATAATATATTTTTAAACGAAATTATATAATATATATATTTGTATATCAAATTAATAATTAGAAATCAAATATAAAATGATAATATATATTTAAAGTGTAAATAAATAAATACATATATATATATATTCATATATATACTTTGGCTAAATAATTTTCGATGAATTTTTTTTTAACTAAAGCATTCATTTTAAATTTGTTTACTTTTTTATTTAACAATTTCCATACGGAAATTGTGTGTGTGTGTGTGTGTATATATATATATATATATTTGAAAATTTAATTTCACAACATGTGTAATTTTGTGTTTATTATGTACATACACACACACACATACACACACATATATAAGGGAAGGATTGGTTAAACCTCATTTTTTCTACACCTCAAATCCCTTTTAATTTCAACCATCTGTTTTGATTAATCATACTTTCTATCTCCTGGCACTTGCATGATTATTTAAATCAGAACATGTGGTTGAATTTAAGTAAGATTTAAGGTGTAACAAAATGAGGTGTAGCCATACCTTCCCTACACACACACACACATATATAGGGAAGGATCGGCTACACCTCATTTTGTTACAACTTAAATCCTATATATACATATACATGCGTGTGTGTTTTATAGTATATAGATAAAAATATATTTAAATTAATGTAATGTATTTCTAAATAAAAACATATATATATATATATATATATGGATTTATCAATTATTATATATATATTCGAAATATAATTATGAATATGAATTAACAATTATATGTATTATATATTTGTATTAATATATTAAAAAATTAATTTTTGTTTAAAACCCTTTTAAAATCATTTTTTTATTCACTGGCTGTGAGCATATATAATCATATAAATATAAGTTTTGTTTTTTTAATCATGACACATAGACACACACACACACATATGTGTATGTATGTATAAATTCACATCTTATATTGATAGCATAAATATATAAAGATTCGTAATTTACATCCAACATAACCACATGTAAATGTAAATAATGACGAATAATTATATATATATATATATGTATGTATGTATGTATGTTGGTATTTATATATGTAAATGAGAAGGTCACCTTCGCTATAGCCCAGTAGTAACGCCTTGCAAGCTGAATCTGAATAACCTTATTCGAATCTAAATCTAAAATCTTCCAGAATGAGCTACCTGACTGAAAGATCTACACACCATTGTTTAAATTGGATTCGATCTTGCGTTTTTAAAGCTTGAATACATGGGGGATTGAGGCTATAATTTTTGGCCAGAGGTAATGGGGTAGAGAGCTTAAGTTAGAGTGCAAAAGGAAGGAGTTAGAAGTATTTAAATAGGAGCGAAATGTAGGAGCAAATTAAGGATCCAGATCCACTATTTTGTCCACCAATTCAAATCCCACTCAAACCAAATCAACACATCCTCCCCATCTATCATAGCCATCTATATATGCCCATTTATTGGCCTCCATGCCAATTCAAGCCTAATCAGAAAATATACATTTAATTTTGATTTAAACGTTCATCGATATCGTATATCGATACGTATGTATACAACTTTTATATACACATTATTTTCAATACTGATCAACACAAATCAAATAATTCATATTTCAAAAATATTAATTAATTTAGTTAATTTATAATATTTATGATTTAATTAAATCAAGTGTAGCTGAAGTATTCAACATTTACGTTGTCTGACTCTTAGATGTAAATTTGGTCAGCAATTAATATCGAACAATTCGAATATTAACATGCACACATCACCTTAGCTAGTGGTGTGACATTAGGGTCAAATTAACCCTTTACATAACTTTGGTAAGATCTAATTTTACTTATTTAAGCGGTCCTCGGTTGTGATAATTATCAAAATCAATTCTCTATGTCAAAACTATATCACATTAGACTTAGGGAATTTGGTAATGGTTAAAATTTCAATATCATCCACATTCAACTTGCATGGTCCAAACATAAAGTCCTTGGTTCAATAATAAAAATTAATATTAACTAAACTGCTTTGACAAGAGACTTTGACTTTGAGTTGACCTTAGTTGACTGTGATATTATTCTCATATAACTGAGAAGAGAAATTCTCTATTGAATAGTGTTTAACATCTTATGCTTCTACTTGATTCAACTATGGTTGTTTGATGGATGCCATATCACGATTTAACTATAATCCAATTGAAGTTTGACAGTATTCGCAAGTTGAGAGAATTGTGTAATATTGTCACATCGATATTTACTGTTTGACCTTAGTTATATTAACCAATTAAAAATTATCGTGTAAGGCATTCCATGGTTATCCAATAACTATCAATACGTAACCACTTGGTGCTCCCAGTAGCCATGAGTAATACACTACCTAACATTTTGGAGAGCTTTATGTATTCTAGTCTTAATGGATGAATCGATATCCCCTCTCGATACATGTTGACTAGGAATATTTAAAATAATGTGTTAATTACATTGTGATAAATTACTCATGATTACAACATGTTATAATTTGTAGCATAAAACACACCATTTATGGATTTACTATTAAATATACTTTAAATTAAATAAATAATTAGTATAACACATTAAATCAAGTATATAATACAAAGAAAAACATCTTTTATTTGGTATGAGATTTTATTATAGAGTTAATAAATTACAATAGATTACATAATCGCCCCGAGAGAAAAACGCTGACCCTATCAATATATACTTGCACTTGTGGTTAATTATAAAATCTCTATCACATCCCTTCGATCGATTTGATGAGAGTTGATTGAGCCAGTCCCTTCGTGAATGGATCTGGTATATTTTTTTGATAATCTACTCTGTCAATCAACTCTTTCTGATGTTGATGAACTACCTTTATCATGTGGAACTATTCGAAGTATGTTTCTCAACTACTAGTGAGCTCTTATCATTACGCTGTTATCATATAATAATGATGTACTATTCTCAATACACTAAATCTTCCCTAGCTCAATTATTAATTTTTGCATTTGTATTATACATCGCTTTTATTGTGTCGTTATTCAAAGAGATGTTCTTAGCCTTTTCGCTGATTTAGCCATAACCTTTCATTTGGAACATTTCCAACTTAAAGCTCCATAACTAAGGTTTAATCATGAATTTAATATTGATGTATTATACTTAATATCACTTATGAAGTTTGGGTCTGAATACTCCTTCCTAAGGAGTTCATTGTTTCTATAAACAGCTCTTTAGTATTTTGTAAATACTCAAGAACACTCTAAACTATAATTTTATGATCTTAATATGGATTTGATATTTTCTTAATGTATCAAATATATTAGCTAAATACGGTATTGTACATAAGACATCATTTATGATCATTTCTAGTTACAATGCATAAGGAATCCATCTTACATGATCCATATTAAACATTTTAATTGGTGTCTATGTATGTCATTTGGGACATTCTCGAAATCCTTTATACTTATTATAAAAGATATAATTTACAAATCTTATAATTTACAAATCTAATATCAATTTTTAAAAACCAAATTAGAACTAATTATAATATAAGTACATCGTTAATAATCAGCAAAATGTTATTTACTTATAGTTTTGAAATATATATGTACCTTTTAATGGCCTTTCTTATAAACAAACGCTTTCTCTGCATTTTTACTAAAAATAAAAATATGTTATTTCTATCAAAAACACTTGTTGAACTATAATGCTTATGGAATGATATTTTTGTATCTATTCTTGGATCATATCCGAAAAACCCACAAAATCATCATGCTCTCACTTATTTCTAGAGACTTCGGTTGTTATGTGCAAACAGACTTGTAACATCCCCATTTGGAGGCCCAAAACTAACGGCTACAGATGATGCAGTTATCCATAGTTATTAATTCTCGGTGACCAAATGCGGTAACGTTAGATACATTGATATAATAGAAACACATGGATATGAAATTTTTTAAACTCAACTTAAAACAAATTTCTCATTTCACTTCAAATCATATTTCAAATTCATTACATAATCCCAATGCATGAACCACGTTCAGAGAAAAATAATTGTTACAAAATACGCCAAGTGCGACATATGAAGATTCCCCCTTGGACGATCAGAGTCTAAATATAGGCAATTTAACAACATTGCCATTACATAAAAACACAGCGGAATCAAACAGAAAGAATTCTAATAGCTAGCTTGCCTCCTGAACGTCTTTGGCAGCTTATTCGTCTAAAGGAGAACCTGAAAACCTTAACTCTCAACTACTCAAAATCAATTGCGCACCCGAGAGTTTAAGGGGAAAATATAAACTTCGAGTCAAACAAAAAGCCTAGTGTGAATAATAACCTACCATCTCGAACCATATAGATATCTAGTGAGACCACGCCGCTTAGCGGGATGGGTTTTCCCCTTACTAGTATCTTAACCAAAATTCATAATAACCATATACTATGCACCTGCATCCACAATGGTTAAAATATAATAGTTTAAAGTATATCATGGATATGCAAACATGCAATATATTCTGGATTTTCCATCCCCATTCATTTGACTATCTGTTTCACTTATAGTTTCTAAGGTCACTATTAACCTATTACTTTTCATGGGCTGACTAATAACCTGTCTAAAATCTTACGGACTGTCTATCTGATTTCGTAGTTTTCATGGGATCACAACAAACCTATTGGACCATGCCGATAATTTCATCCAATTATAGTTTTCATGGGTTCCCCCTGAATCTATTGGAATCTCCAATAACTTCTCCTATATCATATTTTTCATGGGTTGTCTATGAATCTATTGATCTCTATCTATAACTTAATCCGGATATAGTTTTCATGGAATCACTACGAACCTATTGGCCCTTGCCAATAACACTTTCCATCATAGTTTTCATGGGTTTACTATGAACCTGTCTAAACTGGAAACTCTTTGACCAATCTTTGGGCATCCTATGTTCTGGTCTACCTGACCTCATGGATGCAACTCTACTCATATAGGAGTTAACTAAATATATATTCACTATTAGGTCAACCTATTCAGTTATTCTGCCCTTAAAACCCCAAAATACAGTTATGGGTTAATTATAAAGTGAATATGATTATAGAAGAAGCACGCATAATAACTGATCGTAACATAATCATATAAACATTTCTAGTTCAATTTCCTTGTAATCATTTTTCCAATGAAACATGGTTAATACCTTTAACCTATTATCTTTAACAAGAAAAAGCTTCTTTAAAAACTCCAAAGTTAAATGCCATTTCAAAAATCTTTTATATTGCCATGGGTTTTTCTTTAAAAATGAGATTTGGTTCTTTGTTTTGAAAACTAAGGCTTTCGAAACCTTGGACCTTCTCTTTCAAACCCATTAAAACATGCCTTTCGAAAGTATTATAAACCTTCTTTCAAAACACTTAAAGGTATACCTTTCGGAACACTCAAACCATTCCTTTTGAAAACATTGAAATCTTCCTTTCAAAATCATTAAAACATTCCTTTCGAAAGTATTAAAGATTATCTTTCAAAACCTCTTAGTTCAAGTAGTATTCGTTGAAGCATAGCTTTGAAACCATATGAAAGTATCTCTTTCAAAAATCATTGGGTTTAACCTTAAGTATAACTTCTAGGTCAAAGTGAACATAAGCAAAAGTAACCCTTTCAAAACCATTAATCTTCAAATAAAAGAATTTGGGGAAAACAGATGGCTTCAGAACCACCCCTTCGAAAGCATTAGTCTATAAGTAAAACAATTGGAAGGATAGCTTCGAAACGACCTTTCGAAACCGCTGTCTTCGAAACCTTTAATATAAATGACTACAGGGACCCTTTCGAGAGCATTAGGAAGTGGCTTCAATATTAATAGAACAAAAGCTTTCCTTTTGAACTCATTGTTAAAAGCCTATAAAGAAAAGTGGCCTTCAACCCATTCAAAAGGTATGAAGACGGTAGTAAGGTTTCGACTGGGTTCAAAAACAACCACCCTTTTGAAAGCTCCTTTTCAAACTTATTATGCGGCAACTCAATCGAAAGCTACTTTTAAAACAAAGGTAAGTGAGAATCCCGTCGAAAGCTATATAAAAGTAATCTCAACCTTTTCGAAAGCTTTTTGGAAACAAAGTAAGCAGCATCTCTTTCGAAAGCTAACTAGAGGCCAATGGATTGATTCGAAAGCAAGGTTTCAACACCGTCCCCTTTCTCCTTCCTCCAATACACTACATACCAGCTATTTGATATCATGTGTATTAGTTTTTAATGAGTTTGAAAGGAAATCTAGGATGGTTTTGGAAGCAAGCAATTAGAAGTGGTAAGTTTGTAATTCGAAGCAAAACTTATTTTTATTCCTTTAAAAGAAACTCCTTTATACCTATCTTGCCTTATTTGTTAAAACATGATTGGTTGCCAAATCCTTTACCAAAATATTTTCTAAAAAGGCTTCCGAATTCACCCATCAGTAATTTAAAAATATTTAGCAAAGAAGCCCTTCCTCTTAACAAAATAATTAAAACATTTAATTTCTCAAACTTAACTAATTTTAATATCCATAGTAAATCACTTAGGAAAATCCTCAAAAATCAACTTAATTCACTTTTAATATGTTTTCCAACATATATAAATTTCGGACCCAATATGCTTTATATAATCGCCGAAATAATTTTTTACCCAAATTATATATTTCTTCCATTCAAAATTCACAATAAACTATCCATAACTTGGATAATTATGAAAATTCAAACCCTTCTCCAAAAAAATGTTTTACATAACATATTAAATCCTCATGGCATCCAAAACCCATTTAATACGGTTTTAACCTTAAAATCGAATCAAACCTTTTTCGAACATACTTGTTTAAATCAACATGGCATATAATCAAAGCATATCATCATTCAAATCATCCAATTGGTTTTAAAACTTTAAACCCAAAATTAAGATGTTCATAAAAACATGTATGAGATTGTTTTGATTATTATTCACCTTGTTTTAGATAAGGAACTTGAGATTTGATCTTGCTTAAACCTTCCTTTCTTAAATCCTTAGCATTTAGTTGATTTTGATCCTCCTTTCCCTTAGGGTTGTGGCCGGCCTTAGTTCTCCTTAGATTTTGTGTTTGATTTATGAGCGTATGAAATGAAAAAAATGGAATAAGGGTTTAAGGGTTGGGGGATTATGGTTTACGGCTATTTCCCATAATACCCTTGCCTTATTATCTTGTATGGTTATTTCATAAAACCATTTTATAAAACCATTCCTATAATTTCATTTAGCTAAGCACGACCACTATTTAGTTTTCAAATCTCAATCCCTTTATCACTCTAGTCTTCACATTATTTTATTTAATTTATCTAATTAAATCTCTTGAATAATATTATTTAATATTAGGGGTGTTACAGGCTCCTTTCCTTAAAGTAATTCATCCTCGAAATTCAGTAAGGACTAAATACTAAACATAGCAATCATGTGTAACATCTCTGAACTACCATACTAGCCTACCTGACTAGCAAACAGTCTATAGAAAGCAAATATAGAACATACCCCTACAACAGATCAGGATAAATATCTCTAATCCTGTCCTCTGTCTTCAAAGTACAATCCTTCTTGTTGTCGCTCCATTGAACTTTCACCAACTTGACTGTCTTGTTTGTTAACCTCTTCTCATCTCTTGCTATAACCCGAAATGGTTGTCTAACAAAAGTCAAATTTGGTTCTACTATTAAATCTTCCAACACTGTCGGAGGAATAGTAGTCTCTAGATCATGCACATACTTACAAAGATGAGACACATGAAACACGTTATGAACACCTGCCATACTGCTCGGCTACTCTACTCTGTATGCGAGCTTTTCGATCCTCCGTATAACTAGGAACGGTCCAACATATCTCGGTGCCAGTTTTCCTGACTTTCCGAATCCTACCACACCCTTCATCGGTGATACTTTAATAAAAACTCTATCTCCAACTGAGAACTCTAGATCTTTACGCCTCTTATCTATGTAACTCTTATGTCTAGAATGAGCTTCCTTCGTCCTTTCTCGGACCAACTCAATCTTCTCAGTTGCCTCTCTAACCAGATCTGGACCCAAGACTAATCTGTCTCTAGTTTCTAACTAACCTGCTGGTGATTTGCATGGCCTTCCATACAAAGCTTCGAAAGGCGCCATTCCTATACTAGTCTGATAATTATTATTATAGGAAAACTCAACTAAATGTAGGTGATCTTCCCAAGATCCTCCAAAATCGAACACACAAGCTCTTAACAAATCCTCGAGTACCTTATTGACTCTCTCTGTCTGCCCATCTGTCTGAGGGTGATACGTAGTACTCATCTTAAGCTTGGTACTTAGCACATCTTGTAGACTCTTCTAGAATTCACTAGTAAATAAAGTTCTCTATCACTCACTATACTACTAGGAATTCCATGTTGTCTAACTATGTTCCTCACAAAAAACTTCGCTAAAACAGGTGACGTCCTGGTTGACTTAACTGTAATGTAATGGGCACTCTTGGTCAACTTGTCCACTATGATCCATATACTTTTATTTCTTCGATTCGATCTTGGCAACCCATCTATAAAATCCATAGATATCGAATCCCATTTCCAAAGTGGTATCTCCAAAGGTTAAAGCAATCCACTCGGCTTCTGATGTTCGGCCTTCACTTGTTGACAATTCATAGACAGCCTTACCCATAAGCCAACATCCTTCTTCCTACCTTCCCAGTAAAAAATCCTCTTCATATCTTGATACATCTTGGTTCCCCTAGAATAAATCATAAATTTGGATCGATGACATTCCCTAAGAACTTCTTTCCTTAAGTCCTCAACATCCTGAACATACAACCGTCCCTTCTTTCTTAACCATCCTCTCTGGTCAAGATTAAAATTCTTTAGATCATCGATCTCCGATCCAACCTCAAGCCTTCTAAGCTTCTTAGCTAATAATGGAACCTCTGTCTGCTTAGAAGCAATCCTTTCGATCAGTTTGGGTCGAACTTCCAAACAGGAAAACATGGCGATGCTCTGACTTGAACTAGCAGTTGATCTTAACTGCAGAGTGTAAGTAGTCAAAGCCTCTATATCTTTCCAATCTGCCAACATGGCTAGCACGATATTATGATGCTTTCTGCTAAGAGCATCCGCTACTTTATTTCTTTTCCAAGTGTATACTCTATACCAAAATCATAAGTGGCTAAGAATTCCAGCCACCTCTGTTGTCTCATATTCAACACCTTCTAAGAGAATAAATACCTTAAGGACTGATGATCTATGTATAGCTCAAATCTCTCCCCTAAGAGATAATGTCTCCATATGTTCAATGCGAAGATCACCGCTGCCAACTCTAAATCATGAGTAGGATATCTCACTTCATGCGTTCTATGCTGTCGTGAAGCGTAGGAAATAACTTTACCTTTCTACATCAACACAGCCCCTAATCGTGTTCCACATGCATCGGTATACACTACTAACCCTTGGTTCCCATCTGGAACCACTAACACAAATGCGTTGGTCAACAAATGCTTTAACTTAAGGAATGTTTCTTCACATTTGTTAGACCAAATAAAATTCATGTCCTTCCTAGTTAGCTTAGTCAAAGGCACTACTACCCGCGAGAAATCCTTAATGAATCTCCGATAATAGCCAGCAAGCCCAAGAAAACTTTTGATCTCATTCACCGCCTCTGGTCTCTTCCAGTTATTAACAGCTTCGATCTTGCCCGGGTCAACTAAAAAACCGTTCTCTCATACCACGTAACCAAGAAACTTAACCTCTTTCTTCCAGAAATAACATTTGGAAAACTTCGCTTTCAGTCGATGCCGCCTCAGCGTCTCAAGCACTACTCGAAGATGAGCTTCATGCTCTCTTTAATCCTTGGAGTATACTAAAATGTCATCTATGAATACTAATACGGACCTATCCAAGTGCTCTTGGAAAACCCAGTTCATCAAATCCACAAAGAATGTTGGTGCATTCGTTAACCCGAATGGCATTACTAACCATTCATACGAACCATACCTAGTCTGAAACGCCATCTACGGAATACTATCCTATGCCACTCTTAGCTGATGGAAACCTGTCGCCATATCCAATTGGGAAAATACTCTGGCTCCACACAATTGATCAGACTAATCATCGATTCTCAGCAAAGGATACTTATTCTTGATCGTCTTATCGTTCAATCTAAGATAGTCGATACACATCCTTAACGATCCATCCGGTTTCTTTACGAACACCGCGGCCGCTCCCTAAGGCGAACTGCTTGGTCTAATAAAATTCTTCCCTTCTAAATCCACCAGCTGCACCTTCAATTCCTTCATCTCGGTTGGTGCCATCCTGCTAGGTGTTCTACTTATGGTTCTGCTCCTGGCACAAGATCTATCCGAAACTCAATGGCTCATTTCGGTGGTAGTCTTATAACTGGCTCAAAAACATATGCAAATTCTCTTGCTACCCGAACCCGACTTAACTCTTCTTTTACTTCCATAGCACTCAATAAAACACAAGCATTTTGATATGAATTCCCCACTGAGAATATAATTCGGTTATGACTATTAGGGTCTTAGTGATATTTCCCTGTCTTGGCAAAATATCCTAGCATCATAATTATCTAACCAATCCATACCCAAATGATTCCGAAGTCCTCGAAATCAAAAACATACAAACTGCATGCAAACTTATGACCTAACAAATCAAGTTCTAACTAGTCACATCTCATTCCCAGAGTTTCTTATCCTCCTATCGGATTCACAACCCTTAAGGAAGTAACAAGGTATGATGGTTCTAAACATAACCTATCAATCAAACACTGAGATATAAATGAATATGATGCACCGGTATCAAACAGTACCCTAACTGGTATACTTTGAATCAAAAGTGTACCTTCCATCATATTCTTTCGCTTCTCAGCAGCAGTTGGCCTAGTAGACGATGGTCCAACAGCAAAGACTTTTCCCTTGTCTGCCATGACCGGTTCTGGACACCGATTCTTATAATACCCAATCTGGTCACAATTAAAGCACTTCACTCCCTTCTTATCTGCAGCCTTCTTCCCTTTTCCAGTTCGATATTCATGAGCATAATGTCCCTTCTTATCACACTTAAAGCATACCAGATTAGCCTTCGCCTTCTTGGCAGCTTCTCCCTTCTAGGTACCCTTCTTCTTAAAGGATTTCCTCTTCTTACCCTGAAAACCATGGGTTTCAACCTGCTTCTCCTTCCCATAAGTAGAAAGCATCTCTTCATTCCGGCTTGACATCTCCATAACAAAAGTACTTGGATCACAGAGACGTGGATAGGTCGCCCTAGCAATCTCGGGTCTTAGCCCTCGAATAAACTTTTCGTTTGATGACGGTGTCAATGGTAGCATATCCATATCTTGACAGCTCATCAAACTTTGTAGCATACTCAATCACCGACATCTTACTCTGCACTAAATCCATGAAATTTTTCAGCAACACTGACTTGGCAATATCAGGAAAAACCTTTCTTCGAATCTCCTTCGAAATTCTGCCCAAATCAACTCGTCCTCGGGAATTCCAGTGGTAGCACTATTCCACCAATAAAGCGCTGCTCCCTGCAACTGTCTAGAGGCAAGTCTCCTCTTCTGCTCATCATTTAATCCCAAGTCAGCGATGATCCTTTCCCGATGCGAAATCCAGTTCTCTACTTCTATAGCATCCTCTATTCCCAAAAATGGCTTCCTACCAAGACTGGTATAATCCCTACTCAGCTTAGCATATTTTTTTCCAACTGGGGCCATGAATTAGCTCCTCCAACATTCCCAACATTACCTCCAGCTACACATACAGTTGCTCCAGCTTGCATCAGATTAATGAAGAACTGATACATCATCCCCATATCTACTGGCTGATTTCCAGAACCTACGTTGGCATTTGCATTTTGATTAGCATTTGCATGTCGACCCAGGTTTCTCCTACTGGGTCCAGCTTTTCCATTGGTTGTGGTGCTTCCTCCACCTACATTTACTCTTCTGTTTCCTGCCTCCATATCTTCCTTTCTTATAATTCTTCATGCGAGCCTTAGTAAGATACCGAAGAACAATCTAAGAGAGAGGGGAGTACATAGTTATGTATATATAAGTAACAAATACAAGTATGTTGCTATAGCGTTAACCCGAACCCCGATCTTATTTCTGATTCATTAGATTATGTTTTGAAAAATCTTTTAGGTTTAAATTCTTTTTAAGTTTACATAAGTCTATGCTCTGAGACCAACTTGTAACATCCCCCATTTGAAGGCCCAAAACTAACAGCTATGGATGATGTAGTCATCCATAGTTATTAATTCTCGGTGACCAAATGCGGTAATGTTACATACATTGATATGACAGAAACACATGGATATGAAAAATTTTAAACTCAACTTAAAACAAATTTATCATTCCACTTCAAATCAAATTTCAAATTCATTACATAATCCCAATGCGTGAACCACTTTCAGAGAACCTAAAAACCTTAACTCTCGAACTACTCAAAATTAATTGAGCATCGAAGAGTTTAAGGGGGAAACATAAACTTCGAGTCATACAAAAAGCCTGGTGTAAATAATAACCTACCATCTTGAACCATATAGATATCTAGTGAGACCACGCCACTTAGCGGAACTGGTTTTCCACTCACTAGTATCTTAACCAAAATTTATAATAACCATATACTGTGCACCTACATCCATAATGTTTAAAACATAACGGTTTAAAATATATCATGATGATATGCAAATATGCAATATATTCTGGATTTCACATCCCTATTCATTTGACTATCTATCTCAGTTATAGTTTCTAGGGTCACTGTTAACTTATTAGTTTTCATGGGCTGACTAATAACCTATCTAAAATTTTACGGACTATTTGTCTGATTTCATAGTTTTCATAGGATCACTACTAACCTATTAACCCCTGCCAATAACTTCATCCAATTATAGTTTTCATGGGTTCTCCCTGAACTTATTGGAATCTCTAATAACTTCTCTCATATCATAGTTTTCATGGATTGACTATAAACCAATTGATCTTCATCAATAAATTAATCGGGGTATAGTTTTCAATGGAATCACTACGAACCTATTAGCCCCTGCCAATAACACTTTCCAACATAGTTTTCATAGGTTTACTATGAACCCGTCTAAATTGACAACTCTTTGATCAGTCTTTGGGCATCTTATGTTCTGGTCTACCTGATTTCCTGGGTGCAACTCTACTCATATAGGAGTTAACTCAATATATATTCACTACTGGGACAACCTAGCCGATTATTCTCCCCTTAACACCCCAAAATACAATTAGGGTTTATTATGAAGTGAATATGGTTATAGAAGAAGCACACATAATAACTGATTGTAACATAATTATATAAACATTACTAGTTCAATTTCCTTGTAATCATTTTTCCAATGAAACATGGTTAATACCTTTAACCTATTATCTTAACAAGGAGAAGCTTCCTCAAAACTCCAAAGTTAAATGCCATTTCAAAACTCTTTTATATTGCTATGGGTTTTTCTTTAAAAATGAGATCGGGTTCTTTGTTTTGAAAACTAAGGCTTTCGAAACCTTAGACCTTGTCTTTCGAACCCATTGAAACATGCCTTTCAAAAGTATTCTAAACCTTCTTTCAAAACACTTAAAGATATACCTTTCGGAACACTCAAACACTTCCTTTCGAAAGCATTGAAATCTTCCTTTCGAAATCATTAAAACATTTCTTTCGAAAATAATAAAGCTTATCTTTCAAAACCTCTTAGTTCAAGTAGTATTCATTAAAGCATAGCTTCGAAACCATATGGAAATATCTCTTTTAAAAATCATTGGGTTTAACCTTAAGAATAACTTCTAGGTCAAAATGAACATAAGAAAAAGTAACCCTTTCAAAACCATTAATCTATAAATAAAAGAATTTGGGAAAAATAGATGGCTTCGGAACCTTCGCATCGAAAGCAATAGTCTTTAAGTAAAACAATTGGAAGGATAGCTTCGTAACAACCTTTCGAAACCGTTGCCTTCGAAACCTTTAATATAAATGACTACAGGGACCCTTTCGAGAGCATTAGAAAGTGGCACCAATATTAATAAAATAAAAGCTTTCCTTTCGAACCCATTTTTAAAAGGCTATAAAGAAAAGTGGCCTTTAACCCATTCGAAAGGTATCAAGACGACGGCCATGTTTCGACTAGGTTCGAAAAAATCTATCCTTTTGAAAGCTCCTTTTCAAAATAATTATGTGAAATCTCAATTGAAAGCTACTTCTAAAACAAAGGTAAGTGGAAATCCCCTCGAAAGCTAAATTAAAGTAATCTCAACCCTTTCGAAAGCTTTTTGGAAACAAAGTAAGTAGCATCTCTTTCGATAGCTAAACAGAGGCCAGTGGATTGATTCGAAAGCTATTTAAAAAGGCATCAACCCCTTCGAAAGCAAGGTGTTGACACCATCCTCTTTCGCCTTCCTCCAATACACTACATACCAGCTATTTGATATCATGTGTATTGGTTTTGAATGAATTTGAAAGGCAATCTGGGATGGTTTTGGAAGCAAGCAATTGGAAGTGGCAAGCTTGTAATTCGAAGCAAAACTGATTTTTATTCCTTTAAAAGAAACTCCTTTATACATATCTTGCCTTATTTGTTAAAACATGATTGGTTGCCAAATCCTTTACCAAAATATTTTCTAAAAAGGGTGTCGAATTCACCCATCAATAATTTAAAAATATTTTGCAAAGAAGCCCTTCCTCTTAACAAAACAATTAAAACATTTAATTCCTTAGACTTAATTAATTTTATTTCTATAGTAAATTACTTAGGAAAAATCCCCAAAAATCATCTTAATTCACTTTTAATATGTTTTCCAACATATTTAAATTTCGGACCCAATATGCTTTATATAATCGCCGAAATTAATTTTAACCCAAACTATCTATTTCTTCCATTCAAAATTCACAATAAATTATCCATAACTTGGATAATTACGAAAATTTAAACCCATCTCCAAAATAATGTTTTACATAAGATATTAAATCCTCGTGGCATTCGAAACCCATTTTATACGAATTTAACCTTAAAATGAAATCAAACCTTTTTCAAACATACTTATTTAAATCAACATAGCATATAATCAAAGCATATCAACATTCAAATCATCCAATTGGTTTTAGAACTTTAAACCCGGAATTAAGATGTTCATAAAAACATATACGAGATGGTTTTGATTATTATTCACCTTGTTTTAGATAAGGAACTTGAGATTTGATCTTTCTTAAATCTTCTTTGCTTGAATCCTTAGCTTTTAGTTGATTTTGATCCTCCTTTCCCTTAGGGTTGTGGCCGGCCTTAGTTCTCCTTAGCTTTTGTGTTTGATTTATGAACATATGAATGAAAAAATGGAAAGGGTTTAGGAGTTATGGGATTATGGTTTACGGCTATTTCCCATAATACCCTTGCCTTATTCTCTTGTATATTTAATTCATAAAACCATTCCTATAATTTCATTCAGCTAAGCACGGCCTCTATTTAGTTTTCAAATCACAATCCCCTTATCACTCTAGTCTTCACATTATTCTATTTAATTTATCTAACTAAATCTCCTGAATAATGTTATTTAAAATTAGGGGTGTTACAAGTCTATTCTAAATCATTATCTAGAATTTCCTATTTCAACATATATGTACCGAAAATAAAGTCATACCAGGCAATAATTTTGCAAATAAAATCCAAACTAACTTGTGCACATTGAATGATGAATTTATTATGCCAATTTCAATAATTGAAATTTTACGATGTCATTATCATTGTCATTACTTACTATATTCCAACTGGATTGATCTTTATCTCCAAGACACATTTGAGGCTGATGGATCATATCACTTTGGGTTAAACTATCTAAATCATATTTTGATAATATATTTGGACTCCATATTGGATTTGCGCATCTTACGACATGGAAGAGTCCATACTCTTAATGGTTTTAATTGACAACCAAGGATTTCCTATTTTCGATATTTAAATAAAACTCATAGTTTCTCTTTAACGTGGGAGAATACTTTTCAAATACTCTTATGCATTATGTTTGTTTAGGTTTAGTTAATTTCGCTTCATCCCATGTGATCAGTTTCATCTCTCGATCATATTATTTTACTACGAATAATCTTCAAAAAGAAATTCCTTCATTACAAAGTTGGTATTTCTTGAAACAACAATTTTTTATCAATGCAACAAAATAGGTATTCACAAAAACCTTATGCATTGCCTTATATATAAAATTGATTTGGTTTTACTTTACGATACTTATGTTCAAAACATAAACTGGTCATATAATGATGATCGTTCCTAAACTCCTTTTCGGGTGATCCATACAAGATCCCTTACATACAATAATTACGTGTAGTCTTTTGACTCGCACAATGTTCCAACTCCTTTGTCTAGGATATGTTGAGGTTTTTAATAATCTCTTATCTCGAATGATTTTGTAAACTATTCTTTAGATGAAATTTTAACCTTCTGTACTACTCTTAAATACAAGACCTTACAGAAAGAAGTTAACTCAACTTCACTCATCATAAATCGTACTTCGTTCAACAAAATTTGATTACTCCTTATTGATACATCATTATGTATCATGGGGAGGAGCGATATTTGAATCTTTATTCTTTTTTAGGTATGTTTCGAACTCTTTCCAATATATTCACCTATTCGATCAAATCAAATCATTTATTTTCTATTGCACATAACTTCATTCACTTCTGTTTTAAATTCTATGTATTTATCATAAACCTGATACATGTGTATCAAATACACATGTTCATGTTTGTGATAATTCATTGGTGAATTCAATGAAGTATGTGGAACCATTTTGGTATTATTAGACTTATGATTGCATACATCTATATGTATCAATCCGAAGAGTTTATCAACACTTATGTCGCTCCCACTAAATAGGTACTTTGCCCTTAGTCATTTGAGATATAATTTACCGACAATATATGATTCATAATCATATGATTAAAGTATTATTCCTCAAAACCATGGCTTAGTCCATAACCAAAATAATTGAGAAATTTTTGATACTTTTTTATTCTCTCAAAAATCATTTCATTATGAAAACAAATACCACTGTCATAGTGTTATTATAATAAATATCCAATATATCCATATTAAAATAGAACTATGTATATTTTTAGTCAATACTGAAAATAGTTATTATTTCATAAATAATACTTGTATGTTTACAAAAAAAAAATTGTAACTTGATGTTACTGCCAAAAAGTATTATATGGTATGCTCTCACTATTTCCACCATTAATATAATAGCATATAAAATGCAAAGCTCCATTCAATCATTTAATATATGCTATTTATTCCATCTACTATAATCAATTCACAATTTAGAGCTTTAGATCAAATAGCTTAAACTCAAAGAAATAAATCTCATAGAAATCAATTTTCTATATGGAACACATTTCAGGATAGAAAACATATTTGCCATTCCTTATTAAGTATCTATTATTATTTTACAATTCTCGTTTCCGATGTCTCTTCATGAAGCAGCAGTAACCATTCACTCTCTTCATTCCGACTGTGCCTTAAGTTGCATCCACTCTTCTACGTTCGTTTTCCTTTTTAAATGGTTTAGCCATCCAAAGGGAACCCTTATTACAATATCGTAACGAACTCTTTTCAAAAATGCATTCAGTCATCCTTAACACTTAAGGATATCGAATGAGCAGCATTTTACACAAACTGATCAAAATGACATTTTAGTGATCGAATTCTTAGATTTATCTTGTAGCTCTTGGTTTATTGTTACATTTAACACAACAAGATCGTTATCGTAATCAATTATATTGAATATATGATCTCACACCATGGTTCACTTGCTTATTTCAAATGAACAAACTTCATCGATATTTTGTACATTAGGAGTTGCGATCATTCACCATAAAACATTAATATGTGATTGGATATGAATTAAATATTGATATCCATGTATTGTCTACAGAGTTCAAAGCTCAAAGAAGACAATACAAGTCTCGAGAAAATAAACACGTAAGTAACCAAATTACGAATGTTTTAAGTAGTTGTATAATTAGGCGCTTGCATTGGTCTTGAAACACCAACATGCAAAAATATATTTATTGGTAAGTATACTTTATATTTTTATTTGTCAATCTTAATTCAGTTCATTAGTATATTTTAATTGATAAACATTTTATCAATTGTATTAATTGCACAAATTTATCGATGTGGATCGGTTTAATTCATAGCAGATGTTCTTACAATATTAGAAAGGTTAAATGTTACCATTTCAATTTTCTAATAAGACTCCCACTTGACTTTTATGTTTCTTAAATCCTTAAGGTGAAACATATAAATATTTCAACTTCTTTAGTGGGTGTTAGGACTTGTTTGTCTTATGATTCTAACCTTGAGTTTGCTTAATAAATCATAGGACCACGAACGATGGATAATACTTTATCGGTTATATCATATACAACTCATTACCTTGTGATCTTTGTCCTAATCTTATTTTGGACCTTGAGTTTGCTCGACAAATCGAAAGAATTTATTCACTCATACCTAACATTTCACGACGGCCTAAGTATAGTATATGTACCTTGAGTTTGCTCAATAAATACATATATTTATCTTACCTTGTCTAGTTTATATATTAATAATGCTACAGATAAAATCCGTGACTTGGATCGCTCAATAACTAGAGAGTATACAAGTAATTTATTAATATGTATAAATGGTAGAGGACAACAATTATATTAAAGATTCATAATCTTTAATTTATTTAATTAAGTGATATCGACTCATAGAATAATGTATTTCTTATGAAATACCCTCGTGATTAAAGTGCCAGACACATCTGAAATCATGGTATACGTATTATACGTATGTATTTATTCCTTAAATATAATTGGGTTTCTTGTTGTTCAACCTTTTATTATACATTTATATTATATAAATTTAATTCTTATATGACATTTTATAATTTAGTTAACTTATATAGTAATCTTATGTACAATCTTATATTAAATTTATTAATTAAGTCTTATTTGATTGATTGATTTAATTAATTAATTTTATTTTATTCATTTTAAACATTTTAAATTGAATATATGCACTGTAACGTCAATAGTTATACACATAAATATTATATATATATATATTATTTAAAATTAATTTTATTTAGTTTATTTAATTAAAATAATTTTAATTAATTATAATTAATTTTGAAAATTATATAAATATGTTACCTTAACATTTTAAGATAATGTCACATATATTAAAATATAAAAGTAATTTAATTTAATTAATTAACTTTTAACAATTTATTTATTTAATTAATCTAATTAATCGTTAATGATTTTCAAAGATAATTATTTTATTTTCAAGAAAAAATGAAAATTATTTTGTACCATTTGTGAAATCATAACTTATTTTAAATTTAATCTTTTATTCCTAGCTCTGGTCAAACTAGCTGGGTTGGGGCTCTACTCTTCGGAGTGGGGTTTTTAAAAAAAATCTTTTAAATTTAAAATATTATTTTTATTCATTTTAAATTTTAGGTTAATTCCAAAATAGATTTTGAAAACTAGCCCAAGACTTAAATCAATTTAGGCCTTAATATTGGGGATAGCCTTTGGACTTACCTCATATTTTGGGCCTGGCCAGTAGGTAGGTATGGCAGAGTACTTGATTACCCAAACCCAATCTTTGACGCTACTTTTTTGGACACCCTAATACATGGATATGCTTCAATAAGTTAGCTCTAATACTGCTAACTTAGACCACGTAGACTATTGGGCTTTGGTACCATTGTTGGATCTAAGCCAGCACTCAACTGGTTAAATTGGTGAATTTCATTTTTTTTACCATTTATATTTTATGGGCCTATGAAGTTTAAACTAATTTACATTTAATCTATATTAATTTTTAAAAAATTGTTACTTTATCTAATTTATTAATAAAAGTTGAGTTTGATATTATATTTATGTTATATAACATGTACATGCATATCATATACGAATGTACATGTACATGGACGTGCAATGTATACTGTGTGTATGATTTATTATGCCCATGTCTAAATGCCAGAATGTATGTATGTATGTATAAGTTAATGCGACATAAAATTATATTCAATATAATATAAATATGTGTATATATAGGATATTGTGAAATAGTAATATTTATAAATGCAAATATAGATAATTCTAAATTTCAGATCTAGATTTAGATATTAAAATATCTTCTTGTTTCAAATTTAAAAACAATTTTGAAAATAAATTATAGTTAATAAATATAAATATATATACTTACAAAAATAATATTTTTTAAATAGATATTACATAATGTAGAAAAATATATGTATATTAAATTAATATTTAGAAATCAAATATAAACGATGATATATATTTAAAAAGTAAATAAATAAATACATTCACACACACAAATATAAATATATATTATATATATTCATATATATGCTTTTGACCAAATAATTTTTAGCAAAATTAATTTTTTTAAATTAAACCATACAATTTTAAATTTGTATAATTTTTTTTATTTAAATAATTTTCGTACGGAAATTGTTAATATATATATATATATAATTTATTTTCTTTAAAAATTTAATTTCACAACATGTGTAATTTTCTGTTTATTATATACATATACATATGTATTTGTATTTGTATATGTATATGCATTTTATAATATACATATATATATATATGTATACATATATATATATGTATACATATATATATATGTATACATATATATATATATATTCACATTAAATTAATGTATTGTATTTCTAAATATAAACATACACACACACATGGATTTATCAATTAATATATATATATAAATATATTGAGTTATTATGAATATAATCTAAATAAATTTTATATGTATTATATACATGTATTTATATAAAAAAATCAAATTTTATTTTAAAACCCTTTTAAAATCAATTTTTTATTTTTTTTATTTTAGTCTCTGGCCATGAGCATATATAATTACATACATATAAACAAAATTTAATCATAATATATATATATATTCACATTATGTGTTGACGGTAGATATACATAAAGATTTGTGATATACATCTGAACAAACCACATATAAATATAAATAATAACAAACAATTATATATATATATATATCTACGTGTGTTTGTGTATCATTATGTATTTGTGTGTAAATGAAAAGGTTACATTGACTATAGCCCAGTAGTAACACCGTGAATACTGAATATAATTAACTCTGTTTAAATCTAAATCAAACACCTTCCGTAAAGAGTTATTCGACTGAAAGATCTATACACCGTTATTGAAATTTTATTCGAACTTGTGTTTTTGTAGCTTGAATTCATGGAGGAAGAGGGTATAATTTTCGACTAAAGGTGATGACAGAGAGCTTAAGCCAAAGTGCAAATCTGAGGAGTTTGAAGTATTTAAATATGAGAGAAATGTAGGAGCAGATTGTGGATCTGGATCCACTATTTTCTCTAACAATTCAAATCCTACTCAAACCATATAAACCCCTCCTCCCCTCCTATCATAGTAGGTTATACATTCCTTTTTGTAGGCCTCTATGCCATTTGAAGCCCAATCAGAAAATGTACATTTAAATCAACATCGATATCGTATATCAATACGTATGTATATAACTTTTATATACGCCTATTTTCAATACTGTTCAACAAAAACCAAATAAAATTTTATAATTAATATTTCACAAATGTTAATTAATTTAATTAATTTATAATAATTATAATTTAGTTAAATCAGGTGGTACTCTGAGTATTCAACATTTCAGGTGTGTCACCCTTAGGTGTAAATTCGGTCGGCGATTAATATTGAACAATTCAAATATTAACATTTACATGTCACCTTAGCTAGTGGTGTGACATTACAGCCAAATTTATCGCTTACATAGCTTCGGTAAATCCAATTTTACTTATATTAAGCGGTCCCCATTAGTAACAATTATTTACACCAATTCTCTTCGTTAAAACTTTATTACATAGAACTTACAGAATTTGGTAATGGTCAAAATTCCAATATCATCCACATTCAACTTGTATAGTCCGAACACAAATCTCTTGGTTTAATAATTATAATTATCAACCGAACTGCTCTGGCCAAAGACTTTGACTTTGAGTTGACTTTAATACTAATCTCGTATAACCAAGGAGATGAATTCTCTATTGCATAGTGTTTCACTTCCCATGCTTCTTCTCGAACCAACTATAGTCATTTGATGGACGTCGTGCGATGATTAAACTATAATAAAAGCAGAGTTTCCACATCGAAGTTCAACGGTATTCTTAAGTACAGATAATCGTGTAATATTGTTACATTGATATTTTCTGTTTGACCTTAATTATATTAACCGATAGAAAACAATTGAATGAGTCATTCCATAGTTATCTAATAACTATCAATATGTAACCTCTTGGTTCCCCCCCAAAAGCCATGAGTAATGCAGTGCCTAACATTTGGAGAGCGCTACGTACTCTAGTCTTAAAGGATATATCGATATCTAGTTTAATACATTTTGATTAGGAATATTCAAAGTGATGTGTTAATTACATTGTGATAAATTGCTCATAATTACAAAAAGTTGTTGTGACGACCCGGAATTTTTAGATAATTGAAATTGGAATATTTAATTGAATTTAAATATTTAAAAGGTTAATTTTAACTTAAATTTCAAATATCTCTATTTATTGGATAATTAAATATTGAATTTAATTATGGAGGTTGGGTAAATATTTTGAATCTTCAGTTTATGCTTGTTAAAAATATTTCAAAGGCTTGGAAAATTTATATTTATAATACTAGAGACATAGAAGTTTTAAATGTGAGTTTGGAACTGTTTTTTTCAGTTTTAAAAATACATCGTTTAAATTGAATTTAAAAATAGTCTTCCGGGGCACAGTCTCGGATTTCGACGAAACTAGTTCCATTGGATCCGTAATATTCTATTATTATTGGATTTCAATTTTCGTAGTGATTGAAGTTGTTGTGTGAGCATACGATATATAAACGCGTTGAAATTTATATCGAAATCAATATTATAACCGACTAACTTAGTCCAAAAGGCTATCTTCTCTATACGATCGAATTAGGACTCGAAACCTTTTCCATTGTGTTCGAAATAGGGGTATAACATTATAAACGCCTGGCGGCACGTCTCGTTAGGAGTTCGAAAATCTAAGTTACAAATTCGAGACAATTTAAATTCAGATTTTAATTAATATATGGTTGACTGGTCAAATATGCCATCAGCTGCCTTTCTTTCAAATCAAAACTTTATTCCTTCACTTCATAACACCATAGCCGACCTCCTCTGTAACAAGCCACCCTAACAACCTAATCCTGTCCCATTTTCTAGTTCAAGCATGCAACCCTTTTTCGTTTAATAATAAGACCGAGCTTCTTCTTTCAAACGAAAATCAAACGAAGAAAATAATGGCCGAACGATTCATGAATTCTCTCCTTACCTCAAATTCACTCGATTTTCGAATATTTAGATATTTGAAATTGGAATATTTAATTGATTTTAAATATTTAAAAGGTTAATTTTAACTTAAATTCAAATATCTCTATTTATTGGATAATTAAATATTGAATTTAATTATGGAGGTTGGGTAAATATTTTGAATCTTCAGTTTATGCTTGTTAAAAATATTTCAAAGGCTTGGAAAATTTATATTTATAATACTAGAGACAATAGAAGTTTTAAATGTGAGTTTGGAAGTGTTTTGTTCAGTTTTAAAAATACATTGTTTAAATTGAATTTAAAAATAGCCTTCCGGGGCACAGTCTCGGATTTTGACGAAACCAGTTCCATTGGATCCGTAATATTGTATTATTATCGGATTTCAATTTTTGAAGTGATTGGATTTGTTGTGTGAGCATACGATATATAAACGCGTTGAAATTTATATCGAGTTCAATATTATAACTGAGTCCAAAAAGCTATCTTCTCCATACGATCGAATTAGGACTCGAAACCTTTTCCATTGTGTTCGAAATAGGGGTATAACATTATAAACGCCTGGCGGCACGTCTCGTTAGGAGGTCGAAAATCTAAGCTACAAATTCGAGACAATTTAAATTCAAATTTTAATTAGACTGGTCAAATATGCCATCAGCTGCCTTTATTTCAAATCAAAACTTTATTCCTTCACTTTAGAACACCATAGCCAGCCTCCTCTGTAACAAGCCAGCCTAGCAACCTAATCCCGTCCCCTTTTCTAATTCAAGCACGCAACCCTTTTTCGTTTAATAATAAGACCGAGCTTCTTCTTTCAAACGAAAATCAAACGAAGAAAATAATGGCCGAACGATTCACAAATATTCTCCTTACCTCAAATTCAACCGCTTCAGTTCTTTTAAAAAAAATACAATCGAAATCGAATCGCGATTACATCGCGATTTTACTTGATGGCTCGAATGCTGCGGCGGGAGATTTCGATCGCGTCTGGTCATGCTTTGTCGTGGCTATCGTTCGAAGTTGAATTAGGGTTTTCGAGCTCGAGCTCGAACTCGAGTTGCCCGATAGTCGACGCGAAGACGGCGTGGTGGTGTTGAGCTGAACAGCGGCATGCCCACGAGTTCGACCTGATGATAAGGAGGATCTTCTCGTGTTTGATTCTTTCGTGGGGTATGGGAGTTGTTTTTATTTAGATTTATATATAGGTAATCAGAGAATATATATATTTACAGATAAGCTTTTGAAAAAGAAAATATATACGGATGTCAAAACCAGATTTTTGTTTTTATTTTTCAGATATTTATTATAGAGAGCAGGTTCCATTTTAATAAGTCAAATAACCCATATAAATAACCCAGTATTTGATTTTTACAACAAGGTCTATTTACTAATTATTCTTTTCAGTTTAAGGATATATTTTAAATTGTTAAACTGAAACCATACTTATAAGGTTTTGGAAATAAAAGTTTGAATGTTGAAGAGTTTATATAAAATTGGATTTTGTAATCTATATAGATATTTTTTAAGTGAATAGTTTCAAAAGAAAATTATATATATACATATTTTCACTTAACAAGTTATTTTAAAATAATGTAATACGAAGATTTATTTGTTTAATAAACTTATTTAATTATTTTAATTACAAAAAAAAATGTATTAAAGGAAATTTAGCTTTAAATTTAATAATTAGTTAATTCAATCTATTAAATAGAAATTAATTGTTACATTAGTTCAATATTAATAAAACCATATAATGTTTATACAAGGTTTAAAATCGTGAAGAAACAAGACGAGATGGAAGTGGATTTCAAATTAAAATCAAAGGTGAGTTAATCTCACTCATCTAGATTATTATTTAAATTTAAATGGTTAAATTTAAATATTTGGTTTAATGGTTGAATTTATTGGATGTGATATATTATATAGTAGTATATATAGTATATATTGGAGTGATTGATTTCCCGCATTATATAGCGGATGAGACCCTATGCGCTACATAATAGCGGATGATATTATATAAACTCATATACCGCGATATTCCACCTTGAAGTGGAATTGGTATTGTGCTAACATCTGTGGATGCAGGGAAACTGGTTGGAGGGATCCAACTGGATTCCTCAAAAAATTATTTAGATTGTTTAATATTCTGTGTTATGAATATTTGATATTCTGTGATGAATTATATTGATCATATTGGGAATTGGAATTTATTGATTACTCTGGCTTGGTTGTATATATATATTGGAATTTGAGAATTGATATATATATATATGAAGTTTGGATTTTTAAAGTAAAGAAAAGGGAAACTTTCAAATAAAACAATTATAAGGAATTTGGATAATTTAAATGATTTGGAAGAATAAAAGTCGATTTTTAAATTTGTAACAAATAAATCCCAAGTATGGGAAAGAGATATTTTGAATAAATAAATTCAAGTGATAATATTTATAGGGAGTAAAGAATTTATTTTAAAATTCAAGGTTTAAATTTTTTAAAAGGGATAAAAAGGAATTTGAGAATCTGAAATTGGTATTCTCAGTTAAAAAGGATTTTTAAATCATAATAAGAAATAAAATCCGAGGTTAATGGATTTTGAAATAAATGGAGAAAGTAAGGAAATTTATTTCAAAATAAATAAATTGGAAATCAATTTGGAAATTGATTTAAGTGTTTTAAACCTTGGATTTTTAAAAGGGAATTGAGATTTTGAAACTTATAAACTGAGTTTATAAAGTGAAATAAAATATCAGTGGATATTTGGAATCATAAATTCAAGATGGGAATTTATAAAGGAATGTGAATTTGTTTTAAAATAAATAGTGGTTTATTTTAAAAAAGAGTGTGGAAGAAACGAGAATTTTCCTGAAAAGCCAAGATGTTTTCAAAACAGACTTTTAAATAAAAGTTTTAAAGTTTTAAAGTTTGTTTAAAGGAATGTTTTTAAGAAATTATTATTTAAGTTGTTTAAATTTATTATTTTTTGAAGTTGTTTAAATTTTAAAGGTAAACATTTATTTAAAAAATTATAACAGTAATTAATTAAAATGTTTAACTAGTATTATGATTTTGAAGATAATTATTAATATTTATATTTTATAAGATAGTCTTACCTTAAAGATAGTTGGGTTAAAGTTTTATTTGAAAACTTGTATTGAATTTCGTAACCCTTATTTTAGATTTAGTATGACCTAACGTTTATTTTAAAAGAAAATTAGTTTATGTTTTATAAAGCAGTTTTATTTGAAATATTGAAAAAGTATATATTTTTAAATAAAGTAGTAAAGTAGTTTTTAATTTCAATGTTTAAAGTATATTTTATAATAAAGTGTTTTTAAGTTATTTTTAAAATCTAAAGTATTTGTACTTGGTGATTTCAGTGGAAATAGAAATTATTTGGGAAATTTATTCCATGAGAGAAAGACGGTTTGAAACTGTTTTCAAAGGGTTAAAAGGTGGAAATATATCTTGCGAAGATATTTGAGATAAATAAATAATTTGGAAGAAATTATTGTGGCTTGATGATTGGTTGTGAATGTAATTGATAGTTAAATAACCGACTATCAATATTGGCCAATGCACTGATCGTTTCGAAGAGACCGGGATCGGGATTTATTTTCCGAAAACCACTTCGATCCGGTTTGTACGTTTTCGTGAGGAAGACGTGTTTGGAGGCGAAGATGGAGCAGTGAAGTGCAAGGGCTAATCGCTACTAATCCTGAGGGTGATTCCAAAATGGATGTAGTAGGAGTAGTGCCTTCGGTTCTGTTCGAACCCGGGACGGACTTGTATGGATGAATGCTTTCGGAACATCGTAAGGTGGACGGTGAGCATTCTAAGTGAAATGTTCTATAAAGGTAACGCTTAGCCTCGAGCCTCATCAACCGGGAATGACTGAAAATCAGGGGTTATGCAGCAAGGCTAAGTGGGTAGCACCCATTAGGGTGAGGCCATCCCTGTCTAGATGTCCCTTTTATTTCGGCTTAGTGGGCGGTTGCTGATCCCAACCGCGAGGTGATCTTACTCGGAATTATCCAGTAAGGGGTAGTTCCGTTCTTGTGTTGCAAGGGATTGGGCATGATCCTCGGTATGCTGATCTAGACCAGGTACTGTGACAGGTGGTACCCCAGTGCCTAGTCATTAGTTGGAAAATCCATTCTCCCTACGTGCCTTTTACGGTTTTTGTTTGTAGAACCCACTTTGTGGCTAGTATGCTGGAATTTAATCATGTAACAATTTCAGCTATTTGAATAAGTATTTGTATATAGAAACTATTATAATATCAGACGGATTTGATAAAAAGTGTTTTGGCTATCATAAGGTAAAAACCCAACACGTTTATTTGTGGCGTGGTCTTAAGAGATGCTTTTGATTTCAAAGGGTTTGGAAAACTTTAATAATCCAATTGAGTGTGTTTTCTCATGCTGGTTTTCTTGACTGACTTGGGTGTTATTTTATTATAATGCTCGGGTCAGACCGAGTATTACAGATAAAGGATAGGATTCTGTGGAGCTCAGAAGACGAGCTGGATGGCGAGACGTATCACCCGTATTTGTTGTATTCCGTTGTGTATCATAAGTAGTATAGTCATCTTGTGAGGACAAGTTATTATAACTGTCCTGAATTATGATGTTGATTTTATTGTACTCTGATGTTGTATTCTGATGATGTATATATAAACAGATATAGTTTCTTTCTATAAAGATCAGTTATTATCTATTATATTTTATTCCGCTGCGATGTGAGATTCTGATGTTGTTTTACTTTCTTCTTCTACCTCTTTCTTCTTCTTTTACCCTAGTTATTCGCTCTTTCGTACACTTTGGGTTGAACGAGGAAGAATTATTATCAACTCAAGGGGTACGAAACTGCGGGATGCTACATTTGGTATCAGAGCTGAAGGTTAAGCGAGAACCTTGGCTTTGGTGGGGATTACTCATTAAAAATAGAGTCCATAGCACTCTAGAATGAGTTTGAGTGCATTAATAGGTATGAGCGCGTATTTGTTAGTGAATATAAAAATTGTTTTTATATTGTGTTGACTTATCGGTTGAGTGTTTATGAATTCTGGTCGATATGTGGGACGCCATGTCATCGATAGGAATTTCTAAACTCTTAAACAAGATAAACCAACACAGTATTGTTTTAAGTAGGGTAAATGAAATAATTTTACCCAAATTATTTTTGTATATAAAAGAAATAATTTTCCATAAATTATTATAGTTATATATGATTGCTTGATTATTAGGAATGATAATATTAAATTATTATCATTGTTGTGTAAAATCTGAATAAGAAATTGAATTCATCACTAAAAATTTAGAAATAAATTCATATACAAATGAGATTTGTAAACGTAAACTGTAAATGTGATTTATAATTTGAAATAGTCCAGAGAAATATTTGAAAATAAATTGAGATGAAATTCCAGAGTAATGTTTGAATATGAATTGGATGGATTTGGAATTTTGGAAAAAGTTTAAATTCCTTGGGTTTGAAATGGTTTTCAAAGGTTTTGGAGAAATAATGGTGATATTATTTGGGAAATATTTTTGAATTGGATTTGAAATCTGGAGAGATTTGAAATTAAAAATATTTGAATCATTTTTAAAGAGATAAAAGCATTTAACTCTCTTTCAGTCGCTGGAAAATAACTTCGGTGATGACTGCAACATCATCGATGTTCATTTTCGAGTTTCCAAGAGAGAAATTGCTGCCTGGAGATTTTTTTAAATTAGAATTGTTTGCAAAAGTTCGGTTTGATTTTAGAAATGCAAAGGATTTTGGATATAATTGATTTCAAAGGTGATTTTGAAATGTTGCTTAAACTCTGGAAGATAATTTAAAATGCTTATGGAATTTAAATAAGTTGGAAACTTAAGAAAGTTTAAAATTTAAATGGAAATTGTAGAATTTTGGCCCAAGGAACTAAAGAAGCAAAAGTTTAGAAATAAACTTTTTATTTAGATTTGAAAATAAATTTGAGAATGAAGTGATAGATAAAATTAGTGAGTAAACTAATTTGGAATAAATTAGAAATTGAATATGTTGGTGAGATATGGGAATGGAACCCAATTTGGTAAAATAGAAGTTGAATCGTGAAATAAACTCGGGTTATAAAAAAATCAACTTGGATTGGGAATGGATTAAATGTAAGTGGAAATGTTGTCAAATGATATGGAATTGGATTATAATAGAAAATGATTTGAGTTGCAAATAAAATTCAATTCGAGTATAAATGAGTTAAATATGTGCTTGGATATTATTTTGATAAATTGAGAATGTGAATTAAAATTAAAATGGATGGGCTAACTGAATTAAATGGAATTTGATTAGATGAGAATCAAATTAACTGGAAGTGAACTTAAGTTTGAAGTTGGGATAAATTGGAGTAAATTAACTTAAGTTAAGAATAATTAGAAGCTCGACTTCGAGGAAGAATGGAAGACCATTAAATAAATGCTTGGGTTAAACTAATTTGGGAATGGTTAGTAGTATACAAGCATGGAATGTGTCGAGCTAAATAAAATGGTTGTGAATGAATTAAAATGGAAGGAATTAAATATAAATTAAGCTGGAATCAATTTAAAATGGTTATAAGCTTAAATAATTATTTATTCGCATGAATATAGTTGAATTGCGTAGAAATAAATTGTCGTTTGATGAAAACAAGATTAAATAAATTCTATGAATTGATAGAAGTGAAATAAAATTGATTTTGAAATCAATTGAATTGAATATGAGCTTGTTTGGATTGAAAATGAATTGAATGTAAGAAATTGAATTGTAAACCCTCAAAATTGAATGAAATGGCATATGAATTGATTGAAACCAATTGAATTAGTTTTACAATCATATAAATTGCTCATGGAAAGTGTTTGGTGTATGTTGCTTATGAAATGAATGTGTTTAGCTATTGAAAGTAAGTGAAATGTTAATAAATTTAATATATTTAGTACTTACATGTTTAAATTGTGTAAGTACAGGTTCAGGGAAGCTATTTGGCTAGATAGGGTCGTGCAAAGTGATAAAAAAATAATCCGCTTGCTTAAAAATGCTAAATAGAGGTACGCATATGCAATAAAAATAGGAAATATGAACTGTTTTTGTTTTTCTGACCGTGTGGGTCGATGTATATATATTTATATCTTTTTTCAAATTGCAAAAGCTCCTCCGTACAAAGGAGACTCTGCCGAAATTTTGGGAGTTAGAAAATTTTTAAAATTTTTCACTAACGACAAAGGAAGAAAAAGTTTGCAAATAAACTTTTATTTGAGATTTTAAATAAATTAGTAAGTGAAACTAATAAAAGGAAATGGTTAATTAAATATGGGTTGAGATAAGGTGAATAAAATTCAATATTCAAAGTTTGAAGACAAATTGAATTCAAGTAGAATTGAAAATGAAAATTGGGAAAAAGTATTTAGATTTGGAAGTAATTAGTAAATTGAAGTAAATTGAATTCAAATGGAATTATAAAGGCAAAGTGAATAGAAATGGATATAAACTTCAATAGTGAAGTAAAAATAAATTTAAGAAGTATATAAAATATTTATACTGAACTTAAGAAATGAAAGGATTAAATTCTTAAGTAAATTTGGTATTGAGAAAATTATTCTAAGTGAATAATTGAATGAAGGTTTAATACTGAAAGTTGTGAAATGGGATAATTGTGGATAAGTGAATAACAATCGAAATGAATGTGAATAAAAAAAAGAATTGATATAGTTAAAAATCAATTGGGGCTAATTACGTAGGATGTACGTATATTATTTTATTCGCATGTGGTTTGATCCAGATTCGAGCATAGAATTTCGAGGTAGTTATACCGATCCGAATTAGGATTTTTCACTCGATTTTCGACGGCGAAGCCTGGATATGGATTTTGATTGATTCTGGATATTCTCTATCATAGTTTGTGGCTATGCAAGGAGAATGACGGTTTCTGATCAAGAAACCAGATCTGAGTCAGCACTAGGAAGTCGGGTGGATGATACTAGTTCAGAAGTGGAATTGTGTGATCGAGCGAGCGATCGAATTTGGCATTGCGTACGGATGATTTATGTGCATCGTACGGGCTTAAGTAAATCAGATATTGAAAATTTGTAAAGGAAATGAATAAAATGATTTGGGTTCTGTAATTGGATATTATTGCTAAGTAGGATATACAGGTGTTTAAAAAGAAAAAGGAAATTGGATTTTTGATTCAGAAGATAAATTGAATTGCTCGACAAAAAGGTAAGTATTTAAATTTCTGTATGAAATTTGATTGGGTTTTTGATCTAGCCACTTGGCGTTTTGTTTTCTTTTGAAATCTGGGGGCCCGTAGAGGCATTTTGTAGTAGTACCGATCTAGCCGCGCAAAGGAGACGCAGGCAAAAAATTTCGAAAATTTAAGGAGTTAGAAATTTTTTTGATAATTCAAAATTTGGTTTCAAATTTAAATTTGAATTGTTGAGTAAGTAACATTGTTTGAACTTATGAATAAGTTTGGAAAGTTAGAAGAGGATTAGTGTGTCTTAATAAAAGGTTATTCTGGAAAGTTGTTTGAAACTATTTGGATTTGAGAAAATAGTTAACGGGGATTGAATCATTCTTCCTAACTAGTAATTTCGGGGACGAAATTCTTTTAAGGGGGGAGGAATGTGACGACCCAGAATTTTTAGATATTTGAAATTGGAATATTTAATTGATTTTAAATATTTAAAAGGTTAATTTTAACTTAAATTCAAATATCTCTATTTATTGGATAATTAAATATTGAATTTAATTATGGAGGTTGGGTAAATATTTTGAATCTTCAGTTTATGCTTGTTAAAAAGATTTCAAAGGCTTGGAAAATTTATATTTATAATACTAGAGACAATAGAAGTTTTAAATGTGAGTTTGGAAGTGTTTTGTTCAGTTTTAAAAATACATTGTTTAAATTGAATTTAAAAATAGCCTTCCGGGGCACAGTCTCGGATTTTGACGAAACCAGTTCCATTGGATCCGTAATATTGTATTATTATCGGATTTCAATTTTCGTAGTGATTGGAGTTGTTGTGTGAGCATACGATATATAAACGCGTTGAAATTTATATCGAGTTCAATATTATAACTGAGTCCAAAAAGCTATCTTCTCCATACGATCGAATTAGGACTCGAAACCTTTTCCATTGTGTTCGAAATAGGGGTATAACATTATAAACGCCTGGCGGCACGTCTCGTTAGGAGGTCGAAAATCTAAGCTACAAATTCGAGACAATTTAAATTCAAATTTTAATTAATATATGGTTGACTGGTCAAATATGCCATCAGCTGCCTTTCTTTCAAATCAAAACTTTATTCCTTTACTTTAGAACACCATAGCCAGTCTCCTCTGTAACAAGCCAGCCTAGCAACCTAATCCCGTCCCCTTTTCTAATTCAAGCACGCAACCCTTTTTCGTTTAATAATAAGACCGAGCTTCTTCTTTCAAACGAAAATCAAACGAAGAAAATAATGGCCGAACGATTCACAAATATTCTCCTTACCTCAAATTCAACCGCTTCAGTTCTTTAAAAAAATAAAAAAATAAATACAATCGAAATCGAATCGCGATTACATCGCGATTTTACTTGATGGCTCGAATGCTGCGGCGGGAGATTTCAATCGCGTCTGGTCATGCTTTGTCGTGGCTATCGTTCGAAGTTGAATTAGGGTTTTCGAGCTCGAACTCGAGTTGCCCGATAGTCGACGCGAAGACGGCGTGGTGGTGTTGAGCTGAACAGCGGCATGCCCACGAGCTCGACCTGATGATAGGGAGGATCTTCTCGTGTTTGATTCTTTCGTGAGGTATGGGAGTTGTTTTTATTTATATTTATATATAGGTAATCAGAGAATATATATTTACAGATAAGATTTTGAAATAGAAAATATATACGGATGTCAAAACCAGATTTTTGTTTTTATTTTTCAGATATTTTTATAGAGAGCAGGTTCCATTTTAATCAGTAATATACATATATATATATATGTGTGTGTGTGTGTGTGTGTGTGTATAGAGGTCAGAGAAAACATACAGATAACCCAGTATTTGATTTTTACAACAAGGTCTATTTACTAATTATTCTTTTCAGTTTAAGGATATATTTTAAATTGTTAAACTGAAACCATACTTATAAGGTTTTGGAAATAAAAGTTTGAATGTTGAAGAGTTTATATAAAATTGGATTTTGTAATCTATATAGATATTTTTTAAGTGAATAGTTTCAAAAGAAAATTAAATACACATATTTTCACTTAACCAGTTAATTTAAAATAATGTAATACGAAGATTTATTTGTTTAATAAACTTATTTAATTATTTTAATTACAAAAAAATGTATTAAAGGAAATTTAGCTTTAAATTTAATAATTAGTTAATTCAATCTATTAAATAGAAATTAATTGTTACATTAGTTCAATATTAATAAAACCATATAATGTTTATACAAGGTTTAAAATCATGAAGAAACAAGACGAGATGGAAGTGGATTTCAAATTAAAATCAAAGGTAAGTTAATCTCACTCATCTGGATTATTATTTAAATTTAAATGGTTAAATTTATATATTTGGTTTAATGGTTGAATTGATTGGATATGATATATTATATAGTAGTATATATAGTATATATCGGAGTGATTGATTTCCCACATTATATAGCGGATGAGACCCTATGCGCCGCATAATAGCGGATGATATTATATAAACCCATATACCACGATATTCCACCTCGAAGTGGAATTGGTATTGTGCTAACATCTGTGGATGTAGGGAAACAGGTTGGAGGGATCCAACTGGATTCCTCAAAAAATTATTTAGATTGTTTAATATTCTATGTTATGAATATTTGATATTCTATGATGAATTATTGATCATATTGGGAATTGGAATTTATTGATTACTCTGGCTTGGTTATATATATATATATATATTGGAATTTGAGAATTGAAATATATATATATATGAAGTTTGGATTTTTAAAGTAAAGAAAAGGGAAACTTTCAAATAAAATAATTATAAGGAATTTGGATAATTTAAAATGATTTGGAAGAATAAAATTCAATTTTTAAATTTGTAACAAATAAATCCAAAGTATGGGAAAGAGATATTTTGAATAAATAAATTCAAGTGATAATATTTATAGGGAGTAAAGAATTTATTTTAAAATTCAAGGTTTAAATTTATTTAAAAGGGATAAGAAAGAAATTTGGGAATCTGAAATTGGTATTCTCAGTTAAAAAGGATTTTTAAATCATAATAAGAAATAAAATCCGAGGTTAATGGATTTTGAAATAAATGGAGAAAGTAAGGAAATTTATTTCAAAATAAATAAATTGGAAATCAATTTGGAAATTGATTTAAGTGTTTTAAACCTTGGATTTTTAAAAGGGAATTGAGATTTTGAAACTTATAAACTGAGTTTATAAAGTGAAATAAAATATCAGTGGATATTTGGAATCATAAATTCAAGATGGGAATTTATAAAGGAATGTGAATTTGTTTTAAAATAAATAGTGGTTTATTTTAAAAAAGAGTGTGGAAGAAACGAGAATTTTCCTGAAAAGCCAAGATGTTTTCAAAACAGACTTTTAAATAAAAGTTTTAAAGTTTGTTTAAAGGAATGTTTTTAAGAAATTATTATTTAAGTTGTTTAAATTTATTATTTTTTGAAGTTGTTTAAATTTTGAAGGTAAACATTTATTTAAAAAATTGTAACAGTAATTAATTAAAATGTTTAACTAGTATTATGATTTTGAAGATAATTATTAATATTTATATTTTATAAGATAGTCTTACCTTAAAGATAGTTGGGTTAAAGTTTTATTTGAAAACTTGTATTGAATTTCGTAACCCTTATTTTAGATTTAGTATGACCTAACGTTTATTTTAAAAGAAAAATAGTTTATGTTTTATAAAGCAGTTTTATTTGAAATATTGAAAAAGTATATATTTTTGAATAAAGTAGTAGAGTAGTTTTTAATTTCAATGTTTAAAGTATATTTTATAATAAAGTGTTTTTAAGTTATTTTTAAAATTTAAAGTATTTGTACTTGGTGATTTCAGTGGAAATAGAAATTATTTGGGAAATTTATTCCATGAGAGAAAGACGGTTTGAAACTGTTTTCAAAGGGTTAAAAGGTGGAAATATATCTTGCGAAGATATTTGAGATAAATAAATAATTTGGAAGAAATTATTGTGGCTTGATGATTGGTTGTGAATGTAATTGGTAGTTAAATAACCGACTATCAATATTGGCCAATGCACTGATCGTTTCGAAGAGACCGGGATCGGGATTTATTTTTCGAAAACCACTTCGATCCGGTTTGTACGTTTTCGTGAGGAAGACGTGTTTGGAGGCGAAGATGGAGCAGTGAAGTGCAAGGGCTAATCGCTACTAATCCGGAGGGTGATTCCAAAATGGATGTAGTAAGAGTAGTGCCTTCGGTTCTTTTCAAATCCGGGACGGACTTGTATGGATGAATGCTTTCGGAACATCGTCAGGTGGACGGTGAGCATTCTAAGTGAAATGTTCTATAAAGGTAACGCTTAGCCTCGAGCCTCATCAACCGGAATGACTGAAAATCAGGGGTTATGCAGCAAGGCTAAATGGGTAGCACCCATTAGGGTGAGGCCATCCATGTCTAGATGTCCCTTTTATTTCGGATTAGTGGGCGGTTGCTGATCCCAACCGCGAGATGATCTTACTCGAAATTATCCAGTAAGGGGTAGTTCCATTCTTGTGTTGCAAGGGATTGGGCGTGATCCTCGGTACGCTGATCTAGACCAGGTACTATGACAGGTGGTACCCCAGTGCCTAGTCATTAGTTGGAAATCCATTCTCCCTACGTGCCTTTTACGGTTTTTGTTTGTAGAACCCACTTTGTGGCTAGTATGTTGGAATTTAGTCATGTAACAATTTCAGCTATTTGAATAAGTATTTGTATATAGACACTATTATAATATCAGACGGATTTGATAAAAAGTGTTTTGTCTATCGTAAGGTAAAAACCCGACACGTTTATTTGTGGCGTGGTCTTACGAGATGCTTTTGATTTCAAAGGGTTTGGAAAACTTTAATAATCCAATTGAGTGTGTTTTCTCACACCGGTTTTCCAGACTGACTCGGGTGTTATTTTATTATAATGCTCGGGTCAGACCGAGTATTACAAATACATGATAGGATTCTGTGGAGCTCAGAAGACGAGTCGGATGGTGAAACGTATCACCCGTATTTATTGTATTCCGCTGTGTATCATAAGTAGTATAGTCATCTTGTGAGGACAAGTTATTATTACTGTCCTGAATTGTGATGTTGATTGTATTGTACTCTGATGTTGTCTTCTGATGATGTATGTATAAACAGATATAGTTTCTTTCTGTAAAGATCAGTTATTATCTATTATATTTTATTCCGCTGCGATGTGAGATTCTGATGTTGTTTTACTTTCTTCTTCTACCTCTTTCTTCTTCTTTTACCCTAGTTATTCGCTCTTTCGTACACTTTGGGTTGAACGAGGAAGAATTATTATCAACTCAAGGGGTACGGAACTGCGGGATGCTACAGTTGTAATTACAATCATAAAACACACCATTTTTTGGATTTTTTATTAAATATACTTAAATTGAATAAACAATTATTCTAACACGTTATATCAAGTATACAATCGAAAGAAAAACACCTTTTATATCGAATGAGATTTTATTATAGAGCTAATAATTATAGTAAATTACATAATTACCCCTAGGAAAAATGCCTAACTCTATCAATTAAGACGTTTGACTTTGATTCCAAACATTTGAATTGGGGTTTAGACATCTAAATCAGGTCAGGTTCAAATTATTTCTTTTATATTTCTTTGTTACTAAAATCTTGACGTCTAGAAGTGTACTCACACATCTGATTACATTTTCAAACATTTGGTTTGTATTTTTCGGATTTGATAAATTTGTTTATTTTATTTATTTTGTTCATTCTCTTTGCCAATTCGAGTATAGGCGTAAGGTATAGATTAACAAGTGTTTTGATATAATTTCTACTTGTTTATGTACAATTCAAGTGATTTATCCCAACGTTTATATGTAGTATTTTAGATCATTATCTATATATATTTCAAGGGATTATCTATGTCTATTTAAATTAATTATTACTTATATTTCAATGTAAATTTAACAGGATCTAAAAGAATTCCAATGGACATGTTCAATTATTTTCATCTATCAAAAATCCCTTTAAATTCATCATATAAATCAGATCTATAAGAATAAGGGTTTTAAATCCAATCTATTTATCACATGTCAAAATCATCCCAAATATGTTATAAAAAATTAGATTTATAAGATTAGGGTTTTCCAAATCAGTTCAAATTTATATTTTTAAATTAAATCCATAGATTCAAGAACAAAAATCATATTTTTATTACTAAGAAGGTATATAAATGAAAATCAATAACTTATCTTCGTCATACTCATTTCGTAGATAAACTTGCTCATCTTTATAGCTTTCCTTCTTCTTTATCATTGTAAATACTCCTCTATGTTCCTAAGCTTTGATTCTTATGTTCTCCTTTCTCTTTTTATTTAATTTAAACTATATTTTTTTGAACTAAAATTTTGTTTAAGGAAGGATAAGAAGAAGAAGAACTTATAAGAAGTAGAGGCTAGGGTTTTGGAGTGAGAAGGAAGAAGGCTTATGCCTCTATTTATATGTGAAAGTTAGGATTTTTAGGTAAATTCCTAAAACCATATGTTAGTGAGATTTTTCATCTCACAACACCAAATTTCTATTTGGGTGATTATATTATCGATTACTCTGTAAGTTGTGAATCAACAAATTTAAGTAACATTAAATTTTCATTTAATATAGTAATTGTGTTGCGCTGTGCTTACACAATTGGGAAGTTACACTTTAATTGTTTGTTAAAATGCCTATGTTGGTTTTTGTACCAAACTTAACAAAATTAAAGTTAAATAGAATTTACTAAAAATGATGGAAAGTAATAAATGTGGTAAAGTAAAAGACAAAGTAGTTTGCGTGGTTCGGATTCCAGAAAATCCTACGTCCACGGGTCAAATCCTTTATTATTTTTTCTTGTTCCTCATACAATTCTATTAACGGAAGAATGAGTACAAGAATATAAGGTTAATTTCTCAAAGAATTCAAATAAAGGTCCTTTTCTATGCTATAGTGCTTTTCCATTTATAGTATTGTGAAGTCGCATGGATCGTCAATTTTCTTTCCCAACCTTTTCTTCTCTATCATTCAATTGTCCCATGTGTCATTCATCCTTTTTTTTAAGTGATTTTCCCTTGGATTGCTGAGGTGGCCAAGAGAATTTGGCGGTTGCAATTAGGTTGGAGAATTTGAGTCCTGGAGGGAGTTTTGAAATTTGAATCTTTTGGTAGGAAGTTTGGATGTTCCAAGATGGTCTTCATGAGATGTGCATTTTTTAACTGTGTCTTAGTTAACGTTACTGTAGGTACTTTGGCTTATAGTCAAGCTTGTTTGGTTCTCTGAAGGGAAAAACAGGAGCAGCTTTATTTGGTGTTGGATGGTGTCTTCATGTGGAGTGGCACGGTCTTGTTTTGAGATCGTAGCACGACTTCTTGGTGTGTGGTTGATTCCCATACTTAGTATTGGAGCGATTTAAACAGATCATGAAATGCAACTTGGTTAAAGTAGGGCAGTTAAATCGAGTAATAATGTTCTGATCCGTTCATGTAAGTTTTTCAGAGGTATATTAACGTGGTACAATGGAGGTCGTATGGCCTATTATCGTGTGAAGTTCTTACATGACTTTTTAACCAATGGTACAGTTTTAATTTGTTGTATTACGGTTTTGGCTTAACTCGGTTGACTTTCTAGCTATGTAGATCAGTTTTGTTTGACTTCTAATTTATGCAGTCATTGCGATACATAAGCGTAGTTATATGTTATGGAAATGTAGCCTACATGTATATTATGTCATGGTTTATTCATGTTGTGCAGTTAGTTTTACATAGTAGGTTGATATTATGATGCAGCTTTATTATATGGCAAAAATGGTTTTATAAATGGCAGCATAGGTTCTAGAGATTGTTCGTGGCCTAAGAGATTAAGGTGCCATCTGAGGGTATGATGGCGCAGTCTTTGTTGAAGACGGCGGTGCAGATGCTTGTTTAGATTGCACGGATTCTGGGAAGCTTAAGTACTTACTTTGCTTTATGGCGGCGTAGTTCTCATTTGTGTTATTTTTTGTTTTGTTTATCATAATGCATCCCATTTTCATACCAGCACAATTTGTTATATGATTCATGCTTATATTTGGCGTAATTTTCCATATGAATAAGTGGTATGGTTCCATTCAGGACTATGTTATCTATTGGTGATAGTGTTGTAATCATTCTAAATGCTTTAGATAAGCACGGTACATTTCATGGGATGGCTTGCTTTCTTTTTAGGTAGACCACTGCGTTATGGGTCTGACTGATCTTTTAATCAAGCTGACTTCATTTTACCGGACTTTGCGTGTAGTGTCTTTTGGGGATCTGACTAGTCTGTTGCACGATTTTAGGCCATTTAATTATACTATGCAGTTCTTTTGTTAATCGGACTACGCGTGTAGTATCTTTTAGGGATCTGACAAATCTGTTGCATGAATTTAGGCCATTTTACTATACCACACAGTTCTTCTGTTAACTGGACTACACACCATACATTGTAATCGAAAATGGGTGTAACATTCCCTCCACGTCTACGCTAATACATATTAGTGCAGACTTGTAATTTGCTACGCCCATTTTTCATACTATCTAATAAATTAGTCACTTCATATTTAATGCTTCTTAAGGCATCATTATATGAGTGGTCATGGTTTTCATCATTTCAGTTTTCAAGAGACTTGCTTAGTTTTCGTAAAGATCTTTTTTATTATTATTTTTGTGCGGCCATGATTCTTCAGATCTTTCGAATTCTAGGGTTAGGATTTTATGAGCTAGCTTCTTTCTTTAATTTCATTTTCACTCATTCAAGAATTAGAATAGAAGAAAACACTCAAGCTTATTTCCACGTTTTGATCCCCATTAATATGTAAGTTGTTTATTGTGCTTCTCTTCTTTTTCATTTTTTTTAATTCGTCAAGGGTAGTTTTAGTGGATTAATTTTTTTTACTAGTGCAATCTCGAGTGTTAATCGAGGGAATTTCTATCGAGTTAGAAAACCGTCGAAAAATTTCGAAATAAATTTAACCGCAAGCGCACGGCGTACACTTGTAGTACGTGGCGAATACGGGTCGATCCGTAGAGAATTGATGATTTTAAAAATCTATTCAATCAAATTAAACCAAAGTCGAGTGAAAGTTAAGCTAGAGAATTAGAGAATGAACTAACTAACTAAAAAGAAAAGAGATGCAAATATAAGAGTTAAATGACAATTTAGAGAATAAATCCACTCTCCAAATCATGTAGTTCAACACATGAAATCATAATCTCTCTTTTATGGTCGTTAGTGCCTTAATTGATATGCCTATCATAAGTATGGCATAATTGTGCTATTAGTTAGCCAACATAAGCCATCAAACTTTGACACACCTCTTAAACCACTTTCTAACTTTCATGAAACTTGACAATGAAAATGAAATCTATTTTAAGTATGGCCTATTAACTATTGATTAGAAATATAGACCATCAAATTTTAATTTCAAATCACTTTCTTTTGCCATAATCATATTTTGATGAAGAGGTAATTAGTGTTAGTGATTGTTTAAGCATAGCCTATTTGGTGTCAACAATATAGACTATCAAATTCAAGGCAAAAACAAAAATTAAACCACTTCAATCATTCTTCATTGAGCACAAAAAGAGAGCATGAATTAACAAATAGTTGAAGCTACATAATTAGAGAGCTTCATTACCCCTAAATTGAAGGGGTTTAGCCTCTCATATTTGTCATTTTATTAACAAATGTAGCTAGCAACATGAAAGCAAAATGAAAGGAAAATGAAAGCTTAATGAAAAAGAGAGCTAATTAACAAGAATTAGAACTATTCTACTTGCATGAAAGTAAATCTACACTACAACATGAAAGGAAATAAACAAGAAAGGGAAAAGATCATATATTAAATTGCATAAAAGAAAAGAAAAGAAAATTACATGAAAATGAAAATAGCTAAGTAGCCATGAAAAGAGAAAGAGAAGAGCTTGTTTATTTGTGAGCCTAAACTAAACTAAAGAGAGACTAAGGGAGAAGGGTTACATGAAACATAATGGGTACTTATACATGTGTTAAACCCTAATTCATATTTTTGGGGAATGCCCAAAATACCCTTGAGAAAGTGTGGAGGGCAAGTAATCATTAGCTTCTACAAATCATCATTTAAGTGTGCATGAAGCCATTAATTCCATAAGCATGTGCATTAGCCTCTAATTTGTACATTAAGGTAGGTGGGTAGGTGGGGTCCTCCATTATCATGCCTTTGAATTATTTCCATCTTCATTTCTTTGTCTTCACTCTTGTGCATGCATACATCTTCATGAAACCACTTGTATATGAAGCCATATTCCTATAAAATAATATAGAAATTTCCAATTAAATTTTCTCAAATTAATATATGCACAAAATGACCATTTTGCCCTTGGATGAAGATGAATATGTGATGATTTGAAAATAATATGAATTATGGTTTAAACAAGTTAAAATACCCGATATGATCATTTATTTAATTTAAATAGATTAAATATGGTGGTAAAAATATGCACATTTATGTGCACATCAAATACCCCCACACTTATCTTTTTATTCGTCCTCGAATAAAGAAAAAAAACTAAGATAAATCCGTTTTTGTAGGGAGCACGATTGCATTGAGCATATGCAACAAGCCCTTAAACCTCTGGGTGTCCCCAGTAGGACGTGTGTTGTCTCGTGAGGGTTTTCAGCGCATACTACCCACAAAATCCAAATGCAGGATGAAAATATTTACAAAATGCAAGCTTTATTTACAAAGAGATGAATGCGAGTTTTTGAAAATATTTACAATGGAGGATTTACTTTTAAATTGACACAAATAAGTTAAATATAGGTTTTGGTCATTATCTTGAGATTTAAGTCATTTACTCGTCAAAATTTCCAACAAAAATCAAGTTATCATAACAAATATACTATAGTTTAACTCGTTGTTTCAGTAAATAACACAGTGTAACTATGAAATGGATCCTTAGTTAATTATCAAAGTTTATCAAAGTGGTATTTTTATTTCTTTTCAATAACAAGTCAAATCAAATAAGTTAAAATAGTGCTTGGATTTCATTTGCTTACTCTCTCCATTTTTTCTTTTGAAAATTTTGTTGATATTAACAATATTTACATATGCCTAACTTAGATAAACTGAGGCCAGATATATTACCCATGCACTGCCTTGCGGACTGATGTGAGGGGAATACAGAGCGTGGCGATTGAACACACAAGTGTGAACACTTATTGACTGTAGGCATTATTAGTAAAATAATTTTTATATACACACACCTAACTTAGATAAACTGAGGCCAGATATACCGATCGTGCACTGCCTTTCGGGCTTACGTGAGAAGGGTACAGAGCATGGCGAGTGAACACACGAGTGTGAACACATGACTCTAGGTGTTTTAAAAAAAAATATACATATATACAAGAAATATTTTTTTGTATTTTGTATTTTGTATTTTTATTTCTTTTTGTTTTGTTTTTTTTTTGTTTTTTTTTCGAAGAGAGAGTTTTGCAAAATCATCTTAGCACCATTTAACTTAGAAGACAAAAAAAATGTTATATCCTTTACTTTAAATTCACTACTTTTTAAAACAAAGATTTTTTCAATTAGGATATATTTCATAATTAACACGTATGAATCTTCCTATATACTAGTTAAACCATTATTATTTGTAATCAACCTTCATTTTTATTTTTGTTAAGACAAATAAATTTTCAAAAATTTAAATTTAATTAACCAAAACCATTTATTTATCCTATAGTGTTTCTTTAAAAATAAATCAAAAATGCTTAACAAATTTTTTTTGTTTGTTTTTGAGATTTTTTTTTAAATTTTGGAAAGAAAAATTGAAAAATGGTGACGAGTCTCCCCCCACACTTGATTTTGACTATGTCCCCACAGTCAACCCAAGTGGAAGGAGAAAAATAAAAATGAAAACATGACCTTATTTAAATGAAAATTAACGATATTTACACGAGATCAGAAAGTATGTCGTCAAAAAGTAAATGAAACGGTCTTCCAAAGACCGATTCATTTGTCTCGTCAAGTATGCGAGACACAGCTTAAGCTCGGAAAACCAAACCATACAATATTTTGAAGTTGAATTTGGATTTGGAAAAGCGAATGCCGTTTTATTGAAAATCGAATGAGCTGTTTTATTGTCGATGATTTTTGGGGTCGATAAAACAATTGATTGAAGCTCAAGTTTATTTTCACCAAATTCAAGCTTATCATCGATTTCAAAATCAAAATGATGATTCAAATCGTCCCCTTTAGAGTTTAATGACTCGTTTTCAAAAAGTCCATAAAACTCGTGTTCGTTAAATTCGACTTCCTTTGTTGGATTATCAACAATTTTATTGCATAAATCAAGTTCAAAATTCAAAGTTGTTGTATTCAAATTTTCAGAAAAAGGAATATCGAAATTTAAATCGAGTTTCTCACCCTCAAAAGAATTGAAATCCAACTCAATTATCAAATTTTCAACAACTTCATTAAGGTCATCATTTTCCATTTCAAAATTTGTTATTTGAAAATCATCGATTTGGGTAAAAGATGGATTATCGCTTGACTCGTAACACGTTGGGATTTGAGTATGTTTATCACGTTGATTCAAATATGTTTCGAACACCAAATCCATGTGATCATTGTACATTTCATTCATTTGTTCAACAAAGTCAACTTTGTGATTATTAACTTGAAAATTTTCGATTTGGATTTGTTGAGAACAAGAATCGTCAATTTCGATAAACGATGGATTATTATTTGATTCTTTACAAGTTAAGATTTGATTATGATTTTCACGAAAAGTTTTATATTTTTCAAGTAATAAATCCCCGTTATCTTTTTCCATTTGCTCAACAAAGTCAAATTCATGATTATTAGTTTGAAAATTTTCACTTTGAATTTGTTGATAACCAAAGTTTTCAATTGTATCGTGGTCGAGATTATTCCCATAGCCATAATTATTTAAAAATTGGTTCACATTTTCATTTTGAATTTGAAATTCATTTTAAAGCTCGAAATTGAATTGGCATGGGTTATACTCGAAATCATTTGAATTTTGAATTGAATTAAAATTTTGATCATTTTGAACACTTTGACTTGAATTGTTGCACAAATATGAGTTACACAAATCATTTATCATTTGATTTTGTTGTGTAGTGAGTTCAAGTAAAGATGAAATGTTATTTTCGAGATTTGAGGATTGGTCATCGTTTTGGAAACTTTGTTGTTCAAAATTCGAATTGTTTAAAGAATAGTTGTCGTTAAAATATCCATACGAATTTGGAGTAAAATCATATGGATTATATTGATTTTCACAACTATTGTAAAATTCAAATGAGCGGGGAAACTCGGACATTTTCAAGAATTTTTTTTGTTTTTTTATAAAGGAAAAATATTTACAAATAGAATTTATTTTTTTCAAAATGGAAAATTGATTTTTGTTTTGTTTTTTGGTTTTTCAAATTTTTTTCTTTGTTTTTGAAAAGGTTTTATATTTTTTTCTTTTTGGATTTTTTTTTTGTTTTTCTAATTTTTTTTTGGATTTTTGAAATTTCAAAGGAAAAGGAAAAATTTCAAAGAAAAAGAAAGGGAATATTTACAATTTTTTTTTACTTTTGAATTTTGAATTTTTTTTAAAATATGCATGAACTAATGCAACTAAATGAATGCAAGGGCTAATTACAAATGATTTAACTAAGTTAACCCAAAATTGTATAATTACACATTGTCTTAAATCAACAAGATAGTTCTCAGCCAGGTAACGGGCAGGAGTCATCGGTGCACCACGAATCGCCGTAGCAATGCAGCCGAAGGTTTAAGTACCTTCAGAGGAACAACCACTATAATATTTATGAATCACCGTAATATTTATAAATGGTTATTACTCTGCCGTAGCCTAGACACCAAGAATTTAAATTGTTCAAAGAAGACAACTTGTCAATATACAATTAAAAGTTATCGATGTCTAATCGTTATTATTAATCAAAATCTAGGATGAAATGCAAAGCAGAAAATAAACATGTATTAACAATGCAACTACAAATGTTTTTGTTTTTGTTTTTTTTAAATGCAAGCAAACAACAATGCAAGACAAACAAAAACAATAGATATATACAATGCAAGGCAAATAAAGAGAAAAATATAAATAAGCAAGTAGTTTTTTTTGGCAAGCTCAGCACGCAAGTAATTTATTTTAACAAGCACTTCTGCTCCTTCTGCAATTCTGCTTTGGCAACCTGAAATAAAAACAAAATATATATACAGTTTTTTTTATTTTGTTTTTTTTGAAAAGGAAACAAAATTTAAAAGCGAAGTTTTACTTTAAAAAAATTGTTTTATCTAAGAGAAACTCAAAAAAACAAAATTTTCGTTTATATATAAAGAGACGTGAGTTTCTTTTTGTTTGTTAAATGAATTCAAATACCCAACAAGCCCAAATGCTGAATGAAATCATTGATGTAAACTAAGCCCAACCAACCCAATACCTAACTAAACTATAATCCCATCTCCCTTTTATTTCGTTAACAACAGATAACTCATCAATACGAATGCCAAATCCTAAACCGAAATCGAAATTCCAAAGTCACAAATCAGAAATTCGATTCCAATATTTGATTCTCGGGTTCAGACTAGATAGATGCGGACTTAGGATGAGTTGCGACAGTGGCAATTCCAGGCAAAGGAGATGTTACAAACAAAGGATGTGTTATAGTTTGATTTGGGGACGATGCCGGTGGAAGTAGTTGCGGTTGATGTATTGGAGAAGTTCTCGTGGGCAGTTGCGATTGGTTTCTGGTTGTCACATCAATTGTTTGTCGAAGACTGGTTGTCGAGGAAATAGAGTTGGGTTTTAGGTGAAGTTCGTGGAAGTCGAAGGTGGGTTCGAGGAATTGGAATTGTCACGATTGGGTTCGGCACTTTGATGAAGTCGCTGCGGTGATTCTGGTGGTTAGGTAGTTATGTGGTGGAGTTGTATGTCTGTTGGCACAGTGTTGAAGTGGAGTTGTTGTGAATCGAAGGAGGCAATTTGGTGAAATTGTTGCAGTGGATGTTTGGAGTTGTGGTGACAGTTGTAGCTGCTTGTATGTAGGCAAGGAGGGGATGAAGGTTAAGGCCGAAGCAAGGCGATTGAGTTTGGAAATGATCAGGTGAGAGTTGCAAGATGAGGCAGTGGTGACAATGTCTGGGGAAATGTGATTGTAGAAGTGATCAACATCTACTTGCTTGGTTGTTGTTTGAAAGATGTAGAGTGCAGTTTGAAAGATGTCGATGCTCTGATTGTTTGTGTAGCACAGTTTGGAGATTTTGTCAGATGGGTGTGCAAATTTGTTGCGACTGTTGTGATGGAAGATGAAGTGTGGTCTAAAGAAAGTGTGTATGCACAGTAAGAGGAGTGAGGTTATGGATTAATGTCGGTTTGCAGTTATGATTGAAGTAGGAAGTGATTATTGAAGTGGATGACTGGTAGAACAGTGGAAGGAGAATGGGATGACAGGGGTAGTTGCTGTTAGCAGTGGTCGTGACTGGGGAAAGTGACTGCTGGAGTGTTGATGGTTTGTATCAAATGGTGGTCTGCAGGGCAGTGTTAAATGAAGTATGGTGTATATAGTTGATAAATGTTGGCAGTGGCGAGCTGCTGTTCTGGTGATATTGAGGGGGAATGTGAACAGCAGGGGAATGTTGCAAGCTATGTGGTCAAAAGGGTTGTGATGTTTGTATGTGAATTGGGTACGGTGATGTTCTGGTAAGCGATGCTTGCTGGATGAACTTAGCAGGGGAAGGTCTGGTAGATGGTAGATGTTGAGCAGAGTATGGATTGGGCGAAGAAAGGATGAACTTCAGGCGATTGCTACGAAGAAAGGAAAAACTTATTCGTGAGTTTGCGTGGGTCTTTCGGCGCTGATGATGTTCTGCGTCTCTTTTTTTGTTTTTGTTTTTTTGTTTGAGAGTTCGGTTATTTGTTGAACTTCAGGCGATTGTTGAGTGTCAGTAGCAGTAGTAGTTCAGGAGCGCGTGAAGGGAGTTGTAGCAGGAGGTAGTCTGTTATGTGGTGTAGTTTGGGATGTGGAGTATCAATGAAGGCGAGTGACTGGCGAGGCAGCTTGGTGTTTGTAGGTGGTTAATGCAGTGAGAAATGGTGAAGGAGGTAGGCAAGGCTTGAAGTGTATAGGCTATGCTTGAAGTGTGGAGGTTTGGGTATATGACAGTGGGAAGTTTTGAGAAGTAATGGTGAACTGATGTGGTCGGTCAGTGATGAAGTATGTAGATGGAGGAGTTTGAAGATGGTGAAGTGGCAGGGGAGTGAACTGTTTGGTGGCAGAAGCAGAAACAGTGAAACGCAGTGGTGGAAACAGAGAAGTGTGCACAGTTCACAGTTTGTTTTTTTTGTAAATGTGAAAAGAAAATGAAAGATGTAAATGCAAAAATGAAAATGCAAATGTGAATGACTAAAATATTTTTTTTAGAAATTATGTTTTTTTATATGCAAATGCACATGAAATTAGAACACAAGCACACAACAAATTGAAAACAAAAATAAAACAACAAACACACACACAATTGTTTTTAAAATGCAAACAAACACACAAAATTAACACAATAAAATCACGCAAAAAAATAATAATCCAAAGAATAAAAATTAAAATCAAAGACAACTCCCTGGTAACAGCGCCAAAAACTTGTTAATCGACGGAATTTCTATCGAGTTAGAAAACCGTCGAAAAATTTCGAAACAAATTTAACCGCAAGCGCACGGCGTACACTTGTAGTACGTGGCGAATACAGGTCGATCCGCAGGGAATTGATGATTTTAAAAATCTATTCAATCAAATTGAACCAAAGTCGAGTGAAAGTTAAGCTAGAGAATTAGAGAATGAACTAACTAACTAAAAAAGAAAAGAGATGCAAATATAAGAGTTAAATGTCAATTTAGAGAATAAATCCACTCTCTAGATCATCTAGTTCAACACATATGAAATCATAATCTCTCTTTTATGGTCATTAGTGCTTTAGTTGATGTGCCTATCATAAGTATGGCATATTTGTGCTATTAGTTAGCCAACATAAGCCATCAAACTTTGACATACCTCTTAAACCACTTACTAACTTTCATGAAACTTGACAATGAAAATGAAAATGAAATCTATTTTAAGTATGGCCTATTAACTATTGAATAGAAATATAGACCACCAAATTTTAATTTCAAATCACTTTCTTTTGCCATAATCATATTTTGATGAAGAGGCAATTAGTGTTAGTGATTGTTTAAGCATAGCCTATTTGGTGTCAACAATATAGACTATCAAATTCAAGGCAAAAACAACAATTAAACCACTTCAATCATTCTTCATTAAGCACAAAAAGAGAGCATGAATTAACAAATAGTTAAAGCTACATAATTAGAGAGCTTCATTACCCCTAAATTGAAGGGGTTTAGCCTCTCATATTTGTCATTTTATTAACAAATGTAGCTAGCAACATGAAAGGAAAATGAAAGGAAAATGAAAGCTTAATGAAAAAGAGAGCTAATTAACAAGAATTAGAAATATTCTACTTGCATGAAAGTAAATCTACACTACAACATGAAAGGAAATAAACAAGAAAGGGAAAAGATCATATATTAAATTGCATAAAAGAAAAGAAAAGAAAATTACATGAAAATAAAAATGGCTAAGTAGCCATGAAAAGGGAAAGAGAAGAGCTTGTTTATTTGTGAGCCTAAACTAAACTAAAGAGAGACTAAGGGAGAAGGGTTACATGAAACATAAGGGGTACTTATACATGTGTTAAACCCTAATTCATATTTTTGGGGAATGCCCAAAATACCCTTAAGAAAGTGTAGAGGCCAAGTAATCATTAGCTTCTACTAATCATCATTTAATTGTGCATGAAGCCATTAATTCCATAAGCATGTGCATTAGCCTCTAATTTGTACATTAAGGTAGGTGGGTAGGTAGGGTCCTCCATTATCATGTCTTTGAATTATTTCCATCTTCATTTCTTTATCTTCACTCTTGTGCATGCATACATCTTCATGAAACCACTTGTATATGAAGCCATATTCCTATATAATAATATAGAAATTTCCAATTAAATTTTCTCAAATTAATATATGCGCAAAAATGACCATTTTGCCCTTGGATGAAGATGAATATGTGACGATTTGAAAATAATATGAATTATAGTTTAAACAAGTTAAAATACCCGATATGATCATTTATTTAATTTAAATAGATTAACTATGGTGGTAAAAATATGCACATTTACGTGCACATCATCGAATTACTTAATGAAATTCCTTTTCGAGATTGATTTTGGGGGTTTGCTCATTTAACATTCAATCTTTACATATCTTAATCAACTGTATTATCTTTATTGAGTGAAATTTTCAATTTGGTTGGCTTCCTACCTTACTTTGAAGTGTCTTTTAAACACGAATTCATTACTATTGGTTTTCTTGTGTTTAAATTGATATGGACATTGTAACTGATTTTAGTTCGCTCCGTTTTTAGCTATCAATGGCCTCTGATGATTTTCCTAGTTTATCAGGCCATAACTCATCATTTTTAGAGTTAGCCTTGGCTATTCGTGAGGAAAGTCAGGCTGAGAGCATCTTGGCTAGTTTGGAATTGATGGTTATGGATTAGGATTCCTACACCCTCTGGGCATATTCATCTATCCCCAGAGGGATATTTCTCTCACCTCAGAACATATGCGATGTGGCCTTTACCTTCCATTACACCCTAATGTTAAAGAATGGTTGGCAACTTCCGGTTTATCCCCTATTCAATTAGCCTCTATATCCTATCAGCTCCTAGCATGTACCTATATTATATACGCGGAACACTTAACTCCTCCTTCTTTGAGAACATCTCTTTTTATATTCAATGCGTAAGAGCCTAACTTTCGAATGTGTTGGATTTCATTAAATTCTAGTTACAAATTCTCTTTATTCGACCACTCTGTGCAAGACTTATAGGTGGGCGGATCAATTCTTTTTTATTTTGAACCAAGGTGACTTCATTTCCTTGCTTAGGGAACCTGGTACTACCTTGCTCCCTTTTTTATTACAACTCCTGAGATTTCTTTCTTTGCACTGACTTAATTTTTTTCCTTATAGTTAATTTTTGTGATTTTTCTAAGGACGAGCAAGAGCTCTTTTCATCTCATAAAATGACAATGCTTAGTCATGATGTGGAGGTTCGTAAGAGTTCGAATCTCTTACTGCACAAACATAATTTCCTATGTCCACATCATCGTTTTTGTTGTTTTATTTTTATCTATGCTTTTGACATGACTGCGTTGTATGGTATATTTTAATTACATACTATAACGACCCAAAATTTTAACTATTTTAAATTATTAAATTTAATATGATTATTGAACAAAAATGGTTGGAAATAGAAATTTATGTTTTATTCATGTAATTTATTTAATATGAACTTGAATAAAATTTTAAAATAACCAATTTCGAAGATTTAGGCAATAACAAGTATTGAATTGAAATTCTATGTATTGAATGTGTTTACAATCAATAGTAGGAATTAAATAATAAACGTTGAATTACTGTAAAATGGAAGTGGTTGTTTTATTATTTGAATTCATTTTAATAGTTAATTTTATAAGTTAAATAACTTATATTTAACATATAATGATTTACTTGATAATTAAAATTTTTAAATTTAATGTTGGAAATTATTTAAATAATTGAATCCTGAATTTAATATGAATGAAAATGGTTTAAAAGTTGATTAAGTTTTATTCAAACAAGAATGAAGATGGTTAACTATTGAAATTGAATTTAAGGTGAGTAAATTTTTTTTGGAAATTATTTGTTTTATTTAACGTGTAAAAATAGTTTTTTGGGCACTGTCTTGGATTTCGAAGAAACTAGTTTCATCGGATCCGTAATAGTGAATTATTATAGGATATCAAATTTCATAATGATCGGACTTATCGTTTGGCCGTGCGAGCTTGAAACGCGTAGAATTTATTTTCAGAAATTTAATTAAAATAATTTGATTTGAAATGCTATCTTCTGAATATGATGGAATTGGCTTCCGATATATGTTCCATTATGTTAGAATAGGGGTATAACATATAAAACGCCAAGCGGCATGCTTCGTTTGGAGTTCGGAATTTTCGCGGATGAATCGGGTCGGAAAGTTATATAATAGGCCACATATACTTTCATTTTCGCAATCACAAACCCTAAATCATGCAGCCGCTTCCTCTTAAATGTTTAATGGCCGAAATTTACTCGCCTTCTCTCCTTGTTTTCTCATCATCCGTTCAACGAAATCAAACGGTACCAAAAGGAAAAATGTAGAGCACGACGAGCTCTACACGATGTGCGGTTGGATCGTGGCGAAGAAGGAGCGCGCCTGGGTTGTAGCATGAGCGAGAGGTAGTTGGTTAAGTTTTAATTTTATTATTAGCTGTTAATTAAATTTAATTAAATTGGAATGTTTAAAATTGCATAAATTTTTCATACGAGGTGCGATTCTAGTGAAACAAGTCGCGTGGGATTCGTATCAACGTAATCTACGACATGGAATTGAAGTGGAATTTATTTGAAGTTGAAAAAAATTTAGTTTCAAATAAAGGTGAGTGTTTTATACCACTCACGAAATAATAAAATATTTTATGTTAGTTAAATTTGAAATCATGAAGTGATTTAATTTTATTGATTGTTGCTTGGTAATTTAACTCACATGGAAATCAACATAGAAATTTACATGTTGGAAACTCTGAAATAATAGTTAAATTGAATATGGAATTAATTGCTAGTTAAAACACCCGACATTGATAGCTAGTTAACTGTTGTGATATATTGACTATTTTGGATGTTGATTGTGATGGATGCCTATTGGATGATATATTAGATGATTGGTCGTTTATTTATTTTTATATATTCCTGTTATCACCCTGTATATTATTAACAGTATATAAAACTGTTATTTGAATTATTTCGAATAAATTAAGAAATAGGTTGAAATGATATATACCTATGACATTTATTTTGGATTGAAATGATAGACATCTATCCCTGAAATTAAAAATTGAAATAACCGACCACTTGGCCATAGGATAGAAAATTATATACGGACACCGGATTGGTCAAATTAAATGGTTTTAAATTCTTGAATTTGAATTTATTTAAATGATTTTAAGAAATAAAAATCGAATTTATAAAGATTGGATTAATTTCGAATTCGAGTCTTGAAATGTTGAAATTGAATTGGTTAAAAGAAATTGTTTAAAGAATGCAATTTGAAGTTAGAATTAAAATATGATTTGAATTATGGAAATTGAATTGTTTTAAAAGGTTTGAACTTTCACTTGAACTTCGAAGTTATTTAAGTAAAAGTGATATAAGTTGATATTTCAAACTTGAACTCGGAATTGAATCGTTCTAAAGATTTGAACCTTAAATTGAACATTGAAGCTTAAATTGATTTAAGTGATTTAAATCGGTGTTTTGAAATCGAACTTGAAATTTTTAAAAATTAAAATGGTTTAAAATAAGAATTGAATTGAAATTTAAACCACTAAATCAAATCGTTATATTGAATTTGAAGTTAATATGAAACATTTCGAAATTGAAATCGAAAATGAAATTAATTCGAATTGAATTGAATCGAAATTAATTTGAATTGAAATTGAAATTGAAATTGATTTGAATTTAAATCAAGATTGAGTCAATTTGAATTGAATTGAGATTGAAGATGATTTGAATTGAAGGATTTGAATTGAATCAATTTGATTTGAACTATTTTCAAAATAAATTATTTTAGTATAAATTGTTAAAAAATATACCTTTTTAAATACTTAAATTATTTTGATTTTCCAAACTATTTTACTATATAAACCATTTTTGGTACTCAAACTATTTTATATTAAACTATTTTAACTTTTAAACTATTTAAAACTATTCAAACTATTTTCTAAAAATTTAAACCGGTCAAGGTTGGAATGTTATATTTAAATCGTGGATTTAAATGTGAATTGGGTTAAAATGAAGTTATAACCAAAATGGGAATTCGAAATGATTTTGGAAGTGAAATTTAGATATTGAGGCGAAAATAATTTTTGAAGTGAAATAGCATATTTTAAGTAAATATGACATATTGAAATAAAATGATATTTTGAGGTGAATATGATATTTTGATATAAAGTATGAATCGCTTTTGAAATGTAAAAGAACCAATTGGTGTGTAAAACGACGTTTGGTTGTTAAAGAGACAGGGGCCTCTTATTGGCATACTCTCTGTCAATATTGGAACCACTTTAATAACTTTGTACGTGGAGACTTCAGAATGAAGTGGTTGGATTTGGTGTACGTTGTTGGATTTGAAGAAAGAGAACGATGATGGATAGCCCTGAAACTTTGTGTCAATTTGAAATGACTAAAATAGGATGCCTTGACAGTGCCAATGAGGGTAGCAACCTCTAGCGGGCATCTGTTCTTCTGTTTTCTTCTTGGACTTGGTCCATATTATTACTTGTGATGTTGATTTTGATTAGTGCACCTTGATTTGGGATGACCTCCCTTTGACTCGTTATGGGATGGATGGACGTGGTGGGCGGTCGTGGCTATGATGCGTTACCACCATCCCTACGACCCGAACTAATAGCCTTGGACATTGCCTCACGTGCCTTGTCATACTTTTACCCTTATATAAGACCACTACGAGTTTGGTTTAGTGTTGTCGTATCACGGCGCATCCCAATCACCCGACGTGCTACTGGGGCATTATATGAAAACTGTGTGACGATGCTTAAAATGCGTTAAGGGGGATTAATGTAAAGCCGTAATGCTAAGAAAAATATTTATTTTACTGACTAGACATTATATATATAGTGTATTATACTATATATAGATATTTTGATGGATCCTTAAGAGATGGAAAATTCCGTAACATCTCTTGAGTTTTTGCACGCATGTTATACACTGGACAAGTGATGTAAAACCCTGTAAACATCTCTGATGCTATTACACTCCTATTATATGTGATATTGATTTTACTCACATAAGGATATTTTAGTCCTGACTCGAGTGTATTGTTTTACTTTATGCCCGGGTCAGCTCTGAGTTTTCAACACCCTGAAGATTATTTTTCGGAGGACGAAGACGAAGAATTGGTATATTTTTACTAGTATTATTTTCGCATTCTATTGTTCCACTGCATTACTCTATTATTCTGTTGTATATATAACTCTGACAGATGTTGTAAAATTTTAGTCAAATGTGTAGTACAAACAACTTCATGAACTGTTTATTTGATTATTATATTTTGTCATTCCAATGCGAGATTCTATATTTGTTTTCTTCTTTTCTTATTTTTCTTAGTTAACCCTATTGATTATCTGTGTTTCGGATTGTTTGAGTTGGAAATGTGCGGATTATTGTCGATTTGAATCTTCCGAAATGCGGGTTGTCACACATACACTTTGGTGTTTATGCTTTTTTCTTTATTTGGATTTATTTGCATGATTATTCTATATATTAATTGCTCTGCCACATCAACTACGCAGGTACTATGTCGAGGTTGGCGGTTGTCTTTAAAAAGAAGATACCTGAGAAGAAGAGAATTAGGAAGGACATAGTGGCACTAGAAAGTTTCTGAAAGTAGTTGAGGATAGATCCCCTTCCCTCCTCTTCTGCTCCGATCCCTCTGATTCCTGACCCTTTGGAAGATACGGTTGCATCTTCATCTCGCTTCTTAGTAATCCCTAAAGAAAGTGGTGTTTCGGATCTCCCTAATAGGGCGTTTGTTGTGGCACTAGTCACTGCCTTATTACCACTTCTCCTATTGCCTATTATGGACGTCTATTCTAACTTTCATCCAAGTTTTTTAGGTAAATTTATCAATAACTTCAATTCACTCTCTTCACTTGCCGTCTTCACCCTTCTCCCTATTTTAAATTACTTTTCATGTGTTATAATATTTATGTAATCGGGCTAGGGTATGGCCCTCGAAATGGAATTGCACAAATGGTTTGAGTTCTCTGAATCAGAGTTAGTTAGGGTTCAAACAAAATACATTTAATTACTGCTGAACAATGCAAGGCTCAAGAATGACAATGTAGCTAGGGATAAAAGAGAAGCGCATATTAAATCAAAGTTGGAGGAGGTTTCTAAGAAGTTCGATGACATGGATTTGCATGCTTCTAAGGCTGAGGAAGAAGCTAGGAATTCGAGAAGGGCAGTGAAAAGGATAGAGAGATTTTGTTAAGGTGGTGAAACGGCTTGACTCAATAGCTTCCAATGTCCTTTACCAAATCCATGCCCAAGTAAAAAGGCAGTAGTTATAATTTAATAGTAATAGGTAATCTCCAAACCATGGTTGTTACAGTCTCACCCCTTAACAAAATTGCATCCTCGCAATTTCTAGAGAAGAGTTTGTATTCAACATAATTATTCATCTTGAGTAGAGAGTGAGGAATTTTAATCTCGTGCTTGTCTTTTTTTCCTTTGATTGATGAAATAATTATGTTGAATACAAACTCTCTCTAGAAATTGCATGGACGCAATTTTGTTAAGGGGGGAGTCTGTAACAACCTGGTTTAGAGATTACCTATTCTTTTTGGATAAACTTGTTGTGGTTGACGCAGAGGTTATTTTGGACTTCCTGTAGGACCCTAAGGTTAAGAGACTGTTGAATACTACAGAGATAAGTGGGAAAAAGAGCTTAAGGAGGTTCTTGATTCCCCTTCGGAAGAAACGCAAGTGGAGGATTTTCCTAACGATAATGATGCAAGGGAAGAGATGTCTAATGCTGGTATGCGGTCTAAGGATGTTCCTTTAGATTTCCTTACTAATGTCGAAGTAAATTTTTTACTATTCTAGCTTTAGGCCCTTTTGCTTTTTGGATTTATACATTTTTGTCTTATCATGGCCGTACATATGAACTGCCCATCTCAGATATACTTATTTGTAAACATAATGATTTATAAATGAAGTTGTCTCTTACTTTTATTTATTTCACCTCTTTTTATATAGCGCTGTAGCATATTTTGAACTAGTGTTCTTCTTTCCTTCCTTTCTAGGTAAGTAAAATAGACGTTAAGAATCCCCTATCGTTAAATTCTTATGAGGAAAATGATTTAGTTCAACATTTAAGGGAGCATACAGAGCACTTTAAGGAGCTGGCAATGGAGAGGTTGTTAACAAGAGTCGCTTTTGTACGCAAGAGGGAAATTGAACTTGAAAGGTCTATTGCACATCTAAGGAAAGAGTCTCAAGAGCTTTTGTTTAAAATTACACAAGTTGTTTATGAAAGAGATGCACTTTTTGTCTTAGTACTGCAAATGGGGTCCTTTATTAAAAAGTGAGCTACTTCCTTTAGGGCGCCCTCATTTGGTATGGTTTAGAAATAGGCTTATATGTGAGCGAGAGTAGTATCCCTTTATATATTTTTCGATCTTTGATTGGATAAGATGCCCTTTACTTATTGCATGTATATATTTTATATTGGATAGTCCTTAGACTTCTTATTTGATTATTCACCTTCATAGGCTTTCCTTATTTCTCCAATGGGGACTGCATCAGTTGATCTTCACAAAGGCAGTACTCCTACCCACTCCTTTGTGAGGAATAGGCTTCTTCAAATATTTTTGAAAGTTATGATATTTGAATCAAATCACTTTAGGCTTCCAACCTAGACCTCCTAAAAGAGAGAGAGCGCAAGCTATTGCATGAAGAACCGTGCAGAGAGTATAAGTAACAAATACGGCAGCTTGAGGAATCAAAACAAGATAATGTTCGGTAATATAATTGCATCACTAAGTAACATTTTGAAATAGATGGATTAAAGAAGAAGCTTAAGTATTCTCAAGATCGCATCACTAAACTAGAAAAGTTGTTAAAAGATGCAAAGAGTTGTTATAGGGTCGTCTATGAGGATGAAATTAAAAAACATAAAAAGTAAAATGATGAATTGTGTCAACACATCACCATCCAACTATCTAAGGTGGACGATCCTAAAATGCTTCATTCCCAAGCGGCTTCTGCCCCTCCTTCGAGTATGGATGTGGATGAGCCGTCTCAATGGAAGAAGCGGTTTATGGCATTCTATCAGAATAAATTTGATAATTTGATACCTAGTTATGTAAAGGAATTAAAAGACTTGACAAGTGGTGTTAAGGTAGAGAAATATTCCTCAGCCTACAATTTTTCTGGCCCATTTTCAAAGAAGACTAAAAAGACGAAAGCAAAGATCTTGGATGATTTTGACCATGTGCGTCATACTGCTATTAAGCGGTTTAATTGTCTTGAAGAGCGGATACTATGCTCAGATTCTACCAAACTTACCTTGGCTACATCTTCCTTCCATCCAGCTTCACTTACGTATGTACAATCTGATTTGGTTGGGAATCTTAAAGAGGAAAGGTTTAAATATGTCATGGTAGAGATTTCCCTAAAACATGTAGTTGATGTCTTTACACATTTGTACCGACTTTAAACTTAAGTTTTCTTTAAATCGACTCGACTATATGCTTAATGAACATCATCTCGATAACCACTGGGTAGGGGCCAACTACGATCCCCGTGCCAATTTTGGTAGGGCTCAATGTCGCTCATCGGTAGTAATTTCTTGTCTGACATATCTCCCTCGGCCTTCTAAACCTAGAAGAGACTCTATGTTATGTCATGCGCTGTCCCCTCGTAGACAAGTCCACGCTCAGAGGTGTCTTCACGATAGGAGAGTCATCGTCAACAATCCTTTCGATTTGAACTCAGACTCATAGTGTAATCAGTATTGTAACAGTTGTTGATTAAAGGAATGGAATTTCTTTATCAGTAAGCCCAAGCCCCGATATCCTATATACGTGCATATTGTTTAAAAGAGTGGGTGTAAATCAAGATAGATTATAACTTTTTTGTTTACCTGGCGGGCTGTGTGTCATTGTTGTATTTCTTCTCTTTCTTTTTTTGAATGGCACTTGGTTTGGATTCCTTTGTCTCCTCCCTACAGTTTATGCTTTCTAGGATGGACTGCTCTATCCAGCTCCTCTTATCTATGCCACTTCACACTGTTTTTTTTATATGTCATGCGCTTGGCATGGTCTACTCCGTTAATGGTGCAGACTAGTTGTGTTTTGACTGAAGTTAGGTCGTGCATTTACAACCTTTTTTTATTCATGCCTATTCTTTTTAATAGCTGGTTAGGGTCATCTAATATCCTTACTTCTAGCGCAGTATGTGATAAGCTGTGCTTCAAAGCTGAAGCTCACATAATTTATAAGTACATTAAAGAAAAAATTTATAAATAAATTTTAATACTGGTCCAGGCCGTCAATTATCCCTACATTTAGTTAACACTTTTATTGTTCAAATTCATCGTTACTGATCTTTTACGCATCAAAAAAATGTTACAAAAGGGAAAAGTAACTCAAACATAATATGGTCTGAGGTGCCCAGAGTTCCAGTTTTGAAACCAAATTTCTATCGGGTTTGGAGAGACAATATGCTCCATTTGACATATTTTCTACGATAACTAGTGGTCCTTCTTAATTTGGGCCTAGCACCTCCTCTGTAGGATCTTTTGCATTAGTCATTACTTTTCTCAATACTAGGTCTCGCTTATAGAATTTTCTTTCTTTAATGCGTGCGTTACATATTCTTGACACATTGTCTATAGACAATGGACCTAATTGCAGCTTCGTCTCTTCTTTCTTGGACATAATCCAATGCAGGTTCCTTCAAGCGCATATTCATTTCCACCATGTATGGTAGTCTTCGATGTGACGGTGTGTTTACTTCAAATGGAAGCATAGCCTCATATCCATATATAAGAGAAAATGGGGTATGTCCTGTTGGGGATCTTGTTGATGTCGTATATGCCCATAGAGCCAAAAGCAGCTCTTCTACCCATCTGCCTTTAGCTTTTGCTAGCCTTTTCTTTAATAGTTTCTTTATGGTTTCGTTGGCTGCTTCAACCTGCCCATTGGCCCGAGGATGAGCTACGGAAGAAAAACTCTTTATGATCTTGTTCCTTTCGCATAAATCTAAGAACTCCTTACTCTCGAACTGCGTTCCATTACCTGAAACTATTTTATAGGGAATTCCAAATCTGGTGATAATATTTCTTACTATGAATGTGACCACTTGCTTTATTGTGATTGTTGCAAGGGGCTCGGATTCTACCCACTTAGTTAAATAATCCACTACCATCATGGCATACTTCGTTTATCCTTTGGACATAGGAAGAGGCCACATTAGATCAATCCCTACATGTTAAATCGCCATGAGCTATCCATTGGGGTTAATTTATGAGAAGGAAGTCTTGGGATGCTTCCAAATCTTTGATACTTATCGCATCTTCATGCAAAATCTTATGAATCTACTAATGTTGTTGGCTAGAAATATCTCTACCTTAAGATCTTCTTTGCTAACTTTGTCTCCCTAAATGATCTTCGTGGTATCCTTCATGAACTTCTTTCATTAATTCTACCCCTGCCTCCTTGGTTACACATCTCAAATAAGGGGTACAGTATCCTCTTTTGTAAAGTATCTCATCAAAGAATGTATACTACGGGGCTCAATATCTTATCATTTTAGCTTCATGTTTGTTTGTTGGCAAGACCCTTTCAAACAAGTAATGCTTGATAGGGGTCATCCAGGACTTTGCCGCTTCTTGACCCACAATTGATGGAGTGTGATTCTCTTAAGTCTTGTTTTGTCTTTCCTACCCTTCCTCTCTTTGGCCCTTGGCCTGTTGCGACCTGGTCAGCACTAGAACCTGTTGTGCATTAGACATGCTCGTTTCTAGCAAATGTCCTACCAGGATTGCTTTTATTCATGCGCAACCTTAGTGCTAACTAGCTTGGCCAAAGTGTCCATGGGCGAATTTTATTCCCCTTGGAATTTGTTCAATGTCGAACTACTCAAACCAAGAGAGTAACTCTTTCACTAATTCCATAAATTTAGCCAACATCAGTTCTTTCACCTGATAGCTCCTCTGCGCTTGATTAACTACAAGATGAGAGTCACTATGAATTTTGAGATGGGTTACGTTCATTACCTATGCCATTTTTAGGCCTACGACCAATGCTTCGTATTCTTCCACATTGTTAGTTGCTTTAATTTCTAGTTGGACTGTTCCATAGGGTTTTGGCTTATTCAAAGTAACAAGTATATAGTCTATTCCTGCTCCCTGCTTATTAGATGCGCCATCAACATATAATTGCCAACTATGAGACGTCTTCCTTCTTTGTGTTGGATTGTTCCTCCAGCAAGTTGCATTCTATAACGAAGTTTGCTAATGCTTGCCCCTTAGTTGCATTGTGAGGGTTGTATGTGATATCATATTGACTTTGTTCGATGGCCCACTTTAGATGGTGTCCAGATGTCTTTGGTGTTTGCAATATTTATTTCAAAGGCTTGTCCGTTAGCACCTTTATAGGATGCGCTTGAAAGTTGGTCGAAGCTTTCTTACCGTTAGGAGTAGGTTGTACGTTCGCTTTTCGATCACTATGTATTTCAACTTCGCTTCGCTAAAATGCTTGCTCGTAAAATAAACTGGATATTGAATGCCCTCCTCCTCTCTTACAATTGCTAGCTCATTGCTTGATAAGTTATTGTTAGGAATATGTAAAGGTCCTTGCCTGAGACTGGTTTAAAGAGATTGGGAGTTAGCCAAATGGGATTTCGAAATTTCGAAGGCTTCTTTACATTCTTTGGTCCACTCGAAGTTTCTGCACCACTTGATCGGGTCAAAAACAGGATGCATTTGTCTTTAGCTTTGGAAATGAGCCTGCTGAGGGCAGTTACATTTCCATTCAAACTCATCACATCCTTAAGATTCTCTGGTACCTTCATCTTTTTTATTGCATCAATCTTCTCCAGGTTGTCCTCTATTCCCCTGGTTCTTACTATGTATCCTAGGAATTTTCCTAACAATATTACAAATATACACTTTTGCAGGTTAAGTTTCATTCCATAGAACCTTAAAGTCACAAAGGTTTCTTCCAAGTCCTTTACATGATATGATGCAGTTTTAGACTTCACAAACGTTTCGTCGACATAGACTTCAACATTCTTTCCTATCCAATCTTCAAACATCATGTTGACTAGCTTTTCAGACGTTGCTCTTGCATATTTAAGCCCGAATGGCATTACTTTATACAATAAACCATTTTTCAGTTACATAGCTTGTGTGCTCCTATTACGATTCGAACATTGCTATTTGTGAAGGTCAACAGTTCATGCCCACTTGTTGTATCTACTAACTGATCTATTCTAGGAAATGGAAGGCTATCCATTGGACAAGCTTTGTTAAGGTTTGTGAAATCTATACAGCTCCTCCACTTTTCGTTTGTTTTCTTTACTAAAACCAGATTCGCTATTCACGTTGGGTAATATACCTTACGGATGAACCCATTTTCTTCTAGCTTCTTGATTTCTTTATGAAGCACATTATACCTCTTCAGGTCCAATGTGCAGCGCCTTTGTCTCATAGGATGCGCATCGGAGTCAATATTAAGAGCATGATATATAATTGCAAGGTCAACTCCTATCATGTCAAAATGGGTCTTAGTAAATGCATCCTTTGATTTCTTCACAAAATCAATCAATTTTTCATGCAACTCATTTATCAAATTCTTTCTGATTTTTACCATCTTTGAGGAGTCCGATGGATCTAGTTCTATTTCATCCAAACAATCCAATGGTTCCGAGTCCTTGCTCTTCATCCTCAACTTGGGATCTACTTCACTCTCAGTTTTGTCCTCCTCGGGTGAGTTTGTAGTACTTCCCATTTAAGATTGCATGATAGAAACTGTGCATACACTGAGTTACACTCATCCAGTTCAATCATGTGCAGATAAGTTCGCTTAGAATTTACTATAGGTACTATGGTCGTAGAATGACCTATTTCAGTACCTGCCTTGGAACTTAATTCTGATGTTATTTTAACTGGCTTTTCATTTTTTTTCTTTTGTTATCATTTAACTCAGAAGACACAACAGTATAGTTCTCAATAATTTTATCGCTAGAATTCATAGTTACATTGTAAAGTTCCCTAGTTAATAACAGTCTTCCCTCGCATTGCTGATCCCTGCTAGGGTAGGGAACTTCATTAGCAAATATTTTTGTAAGATGACTATGCCTAGTTCTGTTAGCCCATTTATCCCCAGGAAGGCATTTGTATGGAGACTGCTAGTCGATGACCAAAAAGTTGGCGTAAAAGGACTTATGAAGAGGTGAAGTTCCAGTTGTCCTAAGAAGTTGTGCTATAATTATTGGGATTGTCGCTATGATACTAAAGCCATAGACAAACTTAGGGCTTGGTTTCAAAATTTCCCTCGGCAGCTCCATATTATCAAAAGTTGTTTTGAAGATAACATTCACAGAACTGCATGAATCTATAAAGACCTTTTTCATTGTGCAGTTTAAGATTTTCACAGTTACCACGAGAGGATCTGGTGCGGGAATATCACTCCAGTTGAGTCTGAAGAGGTAAAAGTGGTGTCTGGAACTGCTTTCTGCTTGATGTGATATATAGTTCGATGTCCTATGCAGGCCTCTCACATATACCTCTCTTGCGCCTTTTTACTTTGACATGCTAGATGTGGTCCTCCATGGATAGATGCAATAAGATTGTTGGGTTTCCTACCAAACTTTCATTAGGGTCAGGGGTCACTAGGGTAATGGAATCATCTTTCACATATGCTCTAAAATAGCCTTTTTGATTAGTTTATTTTGTTTTTTAGGTGGCGGGAATTGTTGGTATAATGCCCATTGACTTTGTGCAATCTTCAATATGCGCCTCATTTGTTAGGCTCTGCCTTCTTCCTTTTATTAGGTACATTATAAGCTAACTCGGTCCTGGTTACTTCATAAAGTTGGCTTAGTGCATGAGTGAGTGGGGTTCTGACTTTGAAGTTAAATTCCCTTAGTGTCTTCTCTGGTGGGTTGTTATATGTTTCTACCCACCTCTTTCTTTCCACAATGGTATAAACCATTCTTTCAATTAAAGCGCTTCCTGAAGCTTTAGCCTATTCGGTCTGTAAATAACCACAAGCTCTCTCATAAAAGTCTTTCATGGCTCTGCAAGGCTTTCTACTAGTTTTATGCCACATGTCAGTTCTTATTTAAGAGTGCGCCACCATCATGAGTGTTTCTTCATTTGTAACCCCAATTCTTATCGCCTCTTCTTTGAAGCATTTAATGAAACTTTGTAAGATTTCATTTTCTCATTGCTTAACTGAGGATAGAGTATAGGGATTTAGGGAGCTTTCGCAACCGACGTGAAACTGTCTATGAAAATTTACAAATAGCTGCACCTAAGAATTGATTTCTCCTGAGGCATATCTTCTGAACCATCTTGATGTTGTCCCCATATGGTATACTAGGTATAGATTACAGCAGGCCAACTTTCGGACTTTCAGGATGTCCATATAGTACTAAACATGCATAAATGATCGATTGGATTTGTTAACATATCATACATTTTAATGCTTGGAGCCCGGAAACTATCTAGGAAATCTGCTTCAATAATGGCTTCATTGAATGTAGATAAGCACTTCTCCTTTCCACTTTCCTTATTGCCATGTTCATACATTCTTGCTAATTATTCCATGTGAGATTTCAGTTCCCTTATCTCTTTGTCTTTCTCATTGGTGTGTGATGAGGCACTAGATGGGTTGGCCTCATTCTCATGTGCACTCCGTTTTTGTTTTTCTCCAACAGTAGTGGGATGATGTTCGCAGGTTTGATTTTAATATTTAGGTTTATTGGTGCTTTGTCTTTTGTTTTTGTTTCCAAGTTGAGTGCTCCAGCAGCACCGCTCTCATTGATGAGAATGCCATGTTTTTCTCCTGTTTGCACTTTCTGTGTGATAGGAGAACATTGGTGGTGGACCATGAAGCTATGGAATTTTGAAAACCTATTATGATTTTGAGTTACCAACTTCTCAATACCTGCCATCCTTTCATTGGTTTGAGCAACAAAATTGTTGAGTGCATCAAGGATGAAGTCTGAGGCTACTTCTTGAGGTGGATAATTTTTTTTATGATGAATTGGCTAAAGGTTTGTTTAGTTTTGTAGCTAAGGGCTTGGTTTCTTTTTGTGTGGAGGGAGGGTAGAGGAATTTCTTGTTTGCATTGTTCAGGGTTCCTTAGAAAGTGTTGGGGTGGGTTAGGTTATGACTTCGATTAAGGTTTATTGGGAGGGGGCCCTCCTTCCAGCATCAAAAATGTTAGTGAGATTTTTTATCTGATTGATGTATTTCTTATCTCATGACACCAAATTTATAGTTGGGTGATTATATTACCGAGTACCCTTTAATTTGTGTATCGAAAATTTTAAGTAATATTAAATTTGACTTTAACATCGTAATTATGCTACGGTGTGCTTACACAATTAGGAAGTAACACTTTAACTATCTTTTAAAATGCCTAGGTTGGTTTTGTAACTTAGAAAAATTAAAGTTAAACAAAATCTACTAAAAAGACAAAACGTACTAAATGTAGTAAAGTAAAGGACATAGAAATTTATGCGGTTCGGATTTCAAAAAAATGTATGTCCAGGGGTCAATTCCTTTATTATCTTTTCTTCTTTCTCGTACAATGCTTTTAATGGCCGAAAGAATAAAAAAATATAAGGTAAATTTTCAGAGAATTCATCCAAAAGTCCATTTCTCTAGTACATTACTTTTCCATTTATAATATTATGAGGTCACATGGATTGTCAATTTTCTTTTCCAGCCTTTTCTTCTCCATTGTCCGATTATCCCATGTGTCATTCATCCTTTCTTTAAGTGATTTTCCCTTTGATTGTTGAGGTGGCCAAGAAAATTTGATGGTTGCAATTAGGCAAAAGCTAGGTGGGAGTTTTGAAATTTAAATCTTTTGGTAGGGAGTTTGGATGTTCCAAGATGGTCTTCGTTGGACATGCCTTTTTGACCTGCGCGCCTTAGTTAACTTTACTTTAGGTACTTTAGTTTAAAGTCGAGCTTATTTGTTTCTCTGATGGGAAAAATAGGAGAAGCTTTACTTAAGGTTAGATGGTTTCTTTATGTGGAGTGGCGTGGTGTTATTCTGAGATCGCAGCACGGTTTCTTGGTATGTGTGGTTGATTCTTGTACTTAGTATTGAAGCGGTTTAAACAGATCATGAAATGCAACTTGGTTAAAGCAAGGTAGTTAAATCGGGTAATAATGATATGTTATTATGTAATTTTTTTATAGATATTTAGCTTTGTACTATAGAGGTCTTATAGCCTATTATCGCGTGAAGTTCTTACATGATTTTCAACTTATACCGCAGTTTTAGTTTGTTATATTGCAGTTTTGGCTTAATTCGGTTGATTTTCTCACTGTGTCGATCATTTTTGTTGGTCTTCTTATTTATGCAGTCATTACAGTACAGAAGCGTAGTTATATATTGTGAAATGTAGCTTACATGTACATTTTTTCATAGTTTATTCATGTTGGGAGGTTAGTTTTACATGGTAGGTTGATATTACGAGGTAATTTAATTATATTGCAAAAATGGTTTTATAAATGGCAGTGCAGGTTCTGGAGATAGTCCATGGCCTAAGAGATGAAGGTGCAATCTAAGGGTATGACGACGTAGTCTTTGTTGAAGATGGTGGCGTAGATGCTTGTGTTGATTGCATGGATTCTGGGAAGATTGAGCATGTACTTTGCTTTATTGTGGCACGATTCTCATTTGTGTTATTGTTTGTTTTTGTTTATCAAAACGCATCTCATTTCTATACCGGTGTAGTTTGTTATATTATTTGTGCTTAAGTCCTATGTAATTTTTCGTATCAATACGTAGTACGGTTTGATTTAGGACTATGTTGTCTATTGGTTATAATGTTGTAATCATTTTAAATGCTTTGGATAAGGATGACACATTTCATGGCATGGCTTACTTGCCTTTTAGGGAGACTACTGCATTATGGGTCTAACCGGTCTTTTAAATGTTGACTTCATTTTACTAGACTTCGCCTGTAGTGTCTTTTGGGGATTTGACTAGTCCGTTGCACGGTTTTAGGCTGGTTCACTATACTACGTAGTTCTTTTGTTAAATGGACTATGCGTGCAGTGTCATTTAGGGATTTTACTAGTCTGTTGCACAAATTTAGGTCATTTCACTATACCACGCAATTCTTTTATTAAGTGGACTATGCACCATACATAGTAATCGAAAATGAGTGTAACATCATAAATTACGGAAATGTCACTGGGTCCATTTTCCGCTATTTCTAACTCATTTCATCGAATAAGTTAGATATGTTTTCTAATTGTAAACGACATTTCGGACGTAATGAATAGGTCCATGGTCTAATTCCAACATTTATGAAAGTTTACTATTTTGCCCTTTTATGTCAAATTATGTTTTAACCTCATTAATATTTTATTTATTCTTAAAATTTACGGCTGTTATAATTTGGTCCCAAGCATAAAGCATCTAGACTCAGGGAAAAGGGGAAGAAGCCAAACAAAAAATGAAGGTAATCGATCAATGCCAATCTAGATATGGATTGGTCCTGGTCCATATATAGTTTTAAAACATAAGTCTTTCACTTATCTTTCTAGATCTTACCATTGAATAAGTTTTATTGCCATCTGGCAATCCGTAAGCCCAATTACAGCCTACTTCAGTTATAAATAAATGGCCGCTTGCAATAGAAAAATGATTTTTGATCTTTGCTTATTCATATTTGGTGGGACTCTTCCATTATCATCTTAGAGATTGAATTTTGGGTTATACTTGTAATTTTAACAAATCTAAAGTGAATCAAGTAACAAAATATATTCAAAGTGGGCGTAGGCATAATCGAACCATAATAAACCTTAATTTGCTTGCTTTTTATTGCTTTTCTTCATTTTTTTCTTATTAATCTACCACTCTTAGATACGATTGTATAGCTTATGACTATTATCTCTATGAAATCTATTACTTTGGGGGCGTTAGACCAAATTTTTTATTAACGGCTCAAAATCTCTTACACTTCTCATTATACTATAGTAAAGGCAAAATTAGTGACCTTATAGTTTAAGAAAATATGTCATTGGAAAATCCAAATACCTTTTGAAATCAAATAAATTATTCTAGGAAATGACTTTTTTAAGTAAAGAATGATTTTACAAAAAAGTTCAAACTTTTATATAAATCAACTTTTTCAGGTTCTAATTTATATAAAAAGTTTGAATGTTATTAGAAAAATCCTTTTTTTAGGGAAAAATAAAATTTGCTCAAAAATACAGTTATTTTGAAGTATTTGAAAAAAATCTCAAACTGTTTTATTTTTTTAAGAGAGGTCTAGGCTCCAATGGATGAATGTAGGGGATAAGAATACCAAGTTTTTCCATTGTGCAGCTAAGGTCGTAAGCGTAGTAATCCCATAAATTCCCTTAGTATTAACAATGTGGAAAGTTCTGACCAAAATGAACTTAATAATGCCTTCACTAACTATTACTAAGATATCTTTAGATCTATCAGAGGCTACATAAAGGAAGGCGGAACAACTTATGCCCTGAAAATTCTAGGATTTCCTTAAATAATTTGAATAGTCCTTTTCCAGAAGAGGATATCTTTAGGGTCATCAACGACATGCCTAGCGATAATTGCCAGGACCAGATGGATTCCCCATATTGTTTTATAAGAAATTTTGGCACGTATTAAAATATGAACTAATTAAAATGTTCGTCGAGTTTTACAATGATAACCTATAGATAGGAAGATTTAACTTTGCTAATGTAATTCTACTCCATAAGAAATTAGGAGCGATAGAGCTTAAGATTTTTAGATCTATTTCGTTGATAAACTGCTCTTTTAAAAGTATTTCAATGGTCTTTGCTAATAGGCTAAGCAACAAAATGAACAGTTTAATTAACATTACTTAATCCACTTTCATTAAGTGCAGGAACATCAAAGATGAGGTCGTCCAAGAATTTATCAATTAATGTTGTAGATAATATCAGTTTCACCCTCTTAAAACTCGACTTTGCTAGTACTTTTTGAAACACCTCACACCCCTTAATATACCCAAAAGGACACACTAAAATGTGTAGTGCGTTATACGTATAACTGAAACTAACAGAGACTAAGATTCACAAGACAAAAATAGGTAAAAACAACGGAAACTAAGATAATAACTTATTTAAAACAAGACTTAATAATTGTTTCATAAATCAAATAAGCCAAATACAAATACACATACATGTCTCAAAACCCAAGATGTCCCATAAAAACTCATAGTCTCAAAAATCAGAGTACATAATATCCCTCATAGTAAGCTAGTACATAGAAAGAGCTAAAGCTAGAATAAAAGAAATACATGGTAGAAATCTTCTCCAAGAAACCTCCAAGTAACCGCGATCTACTGTCCTCTTCCTTGATTGCCTATGGGGGAAAAGGGGAAAATAGAGGAGTGGATTAGACTAAAAGTCTGGTGAAATGATAGTAACTACTAGAATCTTTAAGCAAAGTAAAAGTAATAGACTCTTCAATAGTTCTAGTATATAAAAAGGAAACAAAGGAAATAGAAAGGCGAGAAACTATAAATAAATACGAATAAACTATTGCTCAATTAGTAAGATAGGTTAACTTTGATTGTTTGCACTTGTCCTCGATAGCTGCTTTGATTAGGCTAAATACCTAATGAAAGTCTTGCGGATCGTATATATGTTACTAATGTGCAAGTGTACTAGCAGTATAGCAAAGATATAAGCAGATATGTAAATGTAAGTAGAAATAAAAACGATCACACCAGAGTTTTTATACTGGTTCGGACCTCCCATCCTACGTCCAGTCCCGAAGCTCCCCTTTGGTATTTCACTAACCAAATACCCTCGCTTCACCCGGAGGAACAGGTCTTTTTACAATAGAGTTTTCTTTGACAATCTTGTGTTCTGATCAACACTGATATTAACTGATAATAAAAATATTCCTATAATCTCCTTTGAGTGATTGTGTAAGTGTGAGCACAAATTTGAGGAAGAATATAACCAATATAAATAGTGGTTATAGTTTTGATTTGAGAATATTAGAAATTAGGTTTCAGAAATCAACTTGATAATAATAATTCAAGAGAGTAGAAATCAGTAAGTTGAGTGAGTAAATCTCAAATGAATTTGATAGTATTTATAGAATTTGAAGAGTTATGATTAAAGAGAAGTGACTGGAAACCATTGGTGAAAGGTTGCAACTGTTTGAAGAAGAATAACGTTTGTTTAAAGTTTCGCAACCTTTTAGAATATGGCCGTTTATTAAAAAATGTTCGTCACCAAACGTCTGCAGGAAAGCTCAGACGTCTGGAGTTTGTTTCAGAGAATTTCCTGAAACTTACTGCAGACGTCTGAGTATATACTGTAGACGTCTGGAGTATGTTATTTCCAGAATTTATAATGTGTTGTACGTGTCACTTCATTCGAGATTGTATAATAATTTTATATACTACTTACACATTTGTTTAAAGAATAATCTCCTTGTAATCTTCAAATCATAGCTCTTTGACGTGATGAATATCTTGAATACCTGCATGTGTTAATGTATATGTATATATATAATATTGTATAGTTGTTGTCATTGAAACCATAGAATGGAGGTTCCAACACCTAATTCTACCCTTTGATCGGCCTACTACTCCGTAGAATCTACTGCGGACTGGACGTTTCCCTACACAGTAGACTTTGGTGTCTACGAAAGGCACACTTACTAAGCGCTTTGAACTCATAGTGATTACTGAGCACCGAAATGGAAGTCGCACGCGTAACTGCCACCATGCCCATGCTACCTGTTGCTCCGTCTTTTGACCTTCTATTTACCCTAGCCAGCATAAGCGTGCCCCTCGCCTCACTTCAGGATTATGTGAAGCACCTCGTCTCACTGCAGAGTTATGTGAAACCCCATGTCCACAGAAAAATAGGGGAAATGTTGTTGGTACTGGTCCCTATCAAACAATAATCTAGTTGCACCCCTTGTTCTGACCCCCTTGATTTGAACTACCATATGTTGACCGTTTACTACCATTATAAGCATAAGCGTACCCCTCGCCTCACTTCAGGAATATGTGAAGCACCTTGTCTCACTTTAGGATTATGTGAAACACCGTAACCATAGAAATATTAGGGGAATGCTATTTGGTACAGGTCCTACTCTTATCTTTGCTTATTAACTTAGATAAATTATTTAAATAAGCCTTCATTTTTATCAATTACTATTATTGCTTATTAATTTATCCTAAATCTTAAGATAAGCGCCATAGTTTCCATAGTTTACCATAGTTTCCATAGTTTATCAATTTATAATTTACGTTATAATCATGCTTATTACTTAACCCAAGGTCTAAGTGTAAAAATAAGCTTCTTTCTTCTTTTATTCTTTTTAGTTATAATTCTAAGTTATAACTAGACCAATCTTCTTAATTCAGTCCAATTAATATCATAATTAGGCATAATTTCAGTCCTATTCCAATTATATTACAGCCTTTGTGATTTACATCTCATATTCCATTATTTCAGATTTCTTATAATTTAATCCAATTTCGCGTTAATTCTATTCTAATCCATACGCAAAGAAGAAGAAGGAGAAATAAAAGAAAACTGAAAATAGAAGGAAATCCAAGGCGTAGGAAGAAGATATAAATAATGCATAAATAACAATAAATAAATTAAAATACTGTAAATAAACTGTAATTAAATGGGAAAAGTTATAATTAATAGAAATAAACTAAAATTAACTGAAAAGAATAGCTAGAAGGAATAGACTGAAAATAATTCTAAAAACTGTAAATAAATTACTAAAAATGGTTACTCCAAAAATCGTAGTTACAACTATTGGAAACCCTATTATTTTAAATTACTTAAAGAAATTTAAAATAATTACAATCACTCACCTCTGGTCCTTAGCTCTTCCCTTTAGGCCTTCATGGATGCACTTGAGGGTATTAAAATATTTTTATTAAAAAGATTCTCTCCTTGGGAAATTATTCATTTTAGGGTCCTTCCTGAAAAGGTGAACCCAAGTGGAGAAAATCTAGAATGAGAAAAAGTGTTAGACCTAGGGTTCTATTTATAGGGGTAGGAGTGGATCTCAGACCGTTAGATTTGGGGATTGAATAGGATGCAACCACGTCATAGGCTGAATAGGGGCCATCGGATGCAAGAATAGAAGGACCAGATGAAGCCAAATAATGCAAATTATGTGTTCAACTTTCGAACGAACGAACGTTCGTTCATTCGTTAAAATAAGCAGACGGGTCGACCGGGCGGTCGACCGCCCTTGTGCCCAGGTCGACCGGCCGGTCGACCTAGCCTATATTTTTTTCGTTTCTTTGATTATTTTGTTCCTTACTCATGTTAGCTCGGATTCTGATGTTCTATATATGGAAATTGAACAGAAAATTACCACGGACACAATGGTGCAACTCCCGTGGCTCAATTCTCTAATTTCTCAAAGTTATTTTATTATTTAATTAATTAACGAATTAATTATTATGGATTAAAATTTTGGGTTATTACATTCTCCCCTCCTTAAAGGATTTCGTCCCCGAAATTTCTAAGGACAAAAGAATGTACTAAATGTTTTCATCCAATTCTACAACCAAGTACTCAATCATCAATGATTCATCCATTGTCCTTACGTTTTTCTAATACAATTTATGATACTTATGCAATTAGTGTAGTGTAAATGTTACTATCTAATGCAAAAGATTAGGCGGTCCACTGATTCAGTTGACCTCCTTTTATGCAATCATGTCTGTGCCATGTATCCAAATGAATGCAAAAAAATTCCCTAATGACAACTGATAGTTCTATATGCGTGCTACAAACATCATTCAAATGCAACAATCATGTGATAATCATCCATTTATAGCAACCATGAAAAAATAGAATAAAAATATGCACACATCCATATGCATATGCTCTATTGTCCTAGTTAGGTCGATCCCTAAAGAATAATAGTGCCTAGTGTACCTATATGCGTCCATTAGCATCCACTAGCGAACACTTGCAACCACTAGCATACATCATTCATAACATGTTCTAATAACAAGTTTACATCAAATCCCACCATCCATAGGTTAAATCCTAAGTTCTACCCTCCCAAAGGATAATAAAGGAAAGAACCTATTCAAAACTAAAGATGGAGATAGGAAATTCTAAAAACTTACTATCGAAAAGATGAGGATAGGAAGTACGAACCTTCTCTTCTGCTTCCCAAGTGGCGTCTGCAACATCATCTCCCCATTGCACCTTTACTAGAGGAACCTCCTTATTCCTTAGTCGCTTGATGTCTCTTCCAACAATCTTTGTGGGGATACGCCCAACAGATGCTTCCCTTTCTACTTCCACCTCCTCTAACTGACTGGGCTCTACAACCTCCGTTGAGTCATGTAAGCACTTTCGCAAGTGAAAAACATTGAAAACGTCGTGCACACCTGTGAGCCTATTTGGTAACTTCACTCGGTAAGCCATCTTCCGAACTCTCTCTATGATAAGAAATGGTCCAACAAATCTGGGGGCTAACTTTCCATTCGATCCGAACCTTACCACCTTTCTAAGCGGGGATACCTTGATATAAACCAAGTCTCCAACCTCAAACTCAATGTCTCTCCTCCATTTATCCGCATAAGACTTCTGCCTATCTTGGGCTGTCTTCATCCTTCGCCGAATTAAATCCACTCTCTTCGATGTCTCTCTCACTTGTCAGGCCCAAGTAGAAACTTCTCCGTAGACTCCACCCAACATGAAGGGGACTTGCAAGGTCTCCCATATAAAGCCTCAAATGGTGCCATTGCTATGCTCGCTTGGTGACTGTTATTATACGCAAACTCAACCAACGGAAGATGCTCCTCCCAAGTTCCTCCAAAGTCCAAAATGCACATCCATAGCAAATCCTCAAGCACTCTATTCACTCACTCTGTTTGGCCATCCTTCTGCGGGTGATAGGCCGTACTCAATCTAAGTTGCGTCCCTAACGCCTCCTGTAAGCTCCTCCAAAACTCACTAGTGAAAATGGGATCTCTATCACTCACTATACTAGAAGGGATTCCGTGAAGTCGGAATATCTCTCGAACATAAAAGGATGCCAAATATGATGTCGTGCGCTTACTCTTAACTAGGACGAAGTGGGCACTCTTGGTCAACCGATCAACAATCACCCAAATGCTAGAATTCCCCTTCCTAGAACGGGGTTAACCATCTATAAAATCCAAAGAAATACTGTCCCACTTCCATTCTGGCACATCTAAGGGCTGAAGTAATCCACCGGGCTTCTGCTGCTCTTCTTTTACCCTTTGGCAAATGAGGCATTTAGCTACGAACTCTGTCACGTCCTTCTTCATGCCATTCCAATAGAACATCCTCTTCATATCCTGATACATTTTTTCACCACCCGGATGAATAGTCATACGGGAATGGTGTGCCTCCTCTAAGACCGCTCTCGACAAATCACTGGCGCGGGGAACACAAAGCCTCTGATCTCTCCTATGCCACCCTTTGCAATCAATGGAATAACGTTGGAGATGTCTAGAGACCTCTCCTCGGCTAATCCTATCCATCACATCCATAAGCTCTGAATCTTCTTGCTGCCTCGAGCCAATCTGATCCATAAAGGTAGGTCTCACCTCTAATGTTGCTAATAATCCGGAAGTAATGTCCGTAGAGGGCTTAAAATCAAAAGTACAAATGAACTCCAAGCTCCTCCACTCTACGAACAAAGGACTAAGGGTTGCTTTCTTTATACTCAATGCATCCGCAACCACATTACCCTTGCTAGGGGTATAAGCTATCTCAAAATTGTACGAGGCTAAAAAGTCCATCCATCTTTGTTGCCTCAAGTTCAAGTCCTTCTGCGAGAATAGGTGCTTCGATGACTTATGGTCGATGAAAAGCTCAAACCTCTCTCCAAGCAAATAGTGCCTCCAAGACTTGAGTGCAAAAACTATGGCAGCTAACTCCAAATCGTAGGTAGGGTAGTTCTTCTCATGCATCCTCAACTTCCTACTAGCATAACATACGACCTTCCCTTCTTGCATCAACACTGCTCCTAGGCTCGTCCCACATGCATCAGTGTATACGGTAAAAGGCTTAGCTCCATTGGGTAGTACTAACACTGGTGCACTAGTAAGGGCTCTCTTAAGCTTTGTGAAGGAATCCTCACAATCCACGTCCCACACGAAAGCTTTATTCTTCTTAGTAAGGCGCGTGAGTGGTGCCAAAATCTTGGCAAAGTCTCTAATGAACTTTCTATAATAGCAGCCAACCTTAGGAAGCTCCTAAACTCGGTGACGTTCTTAGGGACCATCCAATCTTGTACTGCAATAACCTTGGCAAGGTCAGCAGCCAAACCTTCCTTCGAGACCACGTTCCCTAAGAAACGTACCTCCTCTCTCCAAAAGTGACACTTCAAAAACTTAGCTCTCAAATGGTGACTACGAAGTGTGCGAAGAACTTCCTCTAAATGAACAGCATGCTCCTCCATATTCTAGGAAAATACCAAGATGTCATCCACGAATACCACTACGAATTTATTTAAGACTTCTCTAAAGACACGGCTCATCAAATCAACAAAGTAGGATGGGGCATTGGTTAGCCCAAAAGGCATAACCAACCACTCATAAAGTCCGTCTGGAGTCCTAAACGCAGTCTTATCTATGCTATCATTGGCGACTCTAAGCTGATGGAATCCCGTGGCTAAGTCAAGCTGGGAGAAAACTGAAGAGCCAACTAACTGGTCAAAAAGATCATCAATCCTAGGGAGTGGATATCGGTTCTTCTTTGTCAGCTTATTTAATTCTCTATAATCAACGCAAAGTCGAAGAGAACCGTCCGCCTTAGTAGCGAAGACGACTGGTGCTCCCCATTCTGATATTCTCCTTTTTATGAATCCCTTCTCCAAAAGCTCATGAATTTGCTTGCTCAATTCCTTCCTCTCCCTAGGTGCCATGTGCCTCACTAGTAATGCTACTGGCTTAGCATTCTCGGTCAAATAAATCCTGAAGTCAATCTCTCTCTTAGGGGGTAGTCCCCTATCCTCCTCAAAGACGTCCGAAAAATCTCTGACGACAGGAACCGAATCAAGCTCTACTGAAGATGAATCGAGGGAATAGAGAAAACTCAACATGACTGACCCTTGTGGGTCGCAAGATACCTCGAGAGTCCTACCACTGCATGCCTCTAATCTAACGACTCTCATCTCGTAGTCTAATATAGCTCCATATGTGGATAGCCAATCCATACCCAAGATCATCCCATACCCCGAAAATCCCAAAACATAGGCGTCACAGTCAAATTCTACGCCTATGATATAAATTTTCAAACCCCTACAAACCATAGACAAGTGTTCTGATCCACCTATGGGGTTTGAAACAACGATGGAGTCCACTACTTAAGAAATGTCTAAGTGCAAACAATCCAAGAACTAGAAATAAAAGAGTGTGATGCTCCAGAATCGAATAAAGTCCGAACGGGAAAATCAGATATAGAAATCAAACCTTCAACTATGACTTTCCTTCCTCTATCCGAAATGCTGCCTGAAGGTGCTGCGTCTAATGCCTGGATCTACGCGACTAGTGCACTAGTCCCCTGCCCTGCTCTCTGGGACAATTCCTACTCAAGTGACTGGGCTGTCCGCAATTGAAGCACTTTCCCTTCATCTTATCCCTTCTGCAATCCTTGGCGACATGTCCAACAATCCCACAGTCACCGCACTTCAAACCTTTCTTAATCTGCTTCTGAGGGCCATCACCTTTCTTCTTCTCCTTATTGTTTTTCCACCACTTCTTCTTTGAACCTTTTGACTTAACCACTTCTTTAGACTCTCCTTCCTAGACTGCATCTGACATTAGTGCCATCTCAACCAAAGACTCATAAGTAGCTCCCATCGATACGTGAGTCAACAATAATCCCTAAAGGGGTTGATTCAATCCCTTTGCAAACTTCATAGCTTTCATGTGCGACGTATTCACCAACTCCATACCAAATCACGACAATTCATTGAACTGATTGATGTATTTCTTAACAGACAAACTCCCTTGCTTCAAATTGATAAACCTCTCCAACTGAACACTCTCTTCCGCTTGAGACAGAAACTTCCTCTCAAACCTCTTCCTAAACTCATTCCAACAGACTTCTCTTCCTTCCAACTCAACAACTTCCCACCAGTAAAAAGCCTCCTTTTTCAGCTGCCAAGTGGCTAGCTGAACCCGCTGTTGGTCCTCCAATCCTAATAAGCCAAATATCCTCTCGGTGTCCCTAAGCCAGGCTCTCGCCTCCACAAAAGTCTCCTTTCCAGAAAAAAGTCTTTCCGCCCAAACTCGCAAAATCCTTACAAAGCTTAGAGAAATTGATGGCGGCAGGTGGGTTGATGGGGTTCCCATCCGCTAGTGCAGGATTGGGCGCTGGCCCGTGCAACTTTGGAGTCGTGGCTTGTAAGTACCTATAAAACTAGGCTGCGACTGGAATGCCCTCGGGAAGGTTTGGGGCATCAGCCATTCTACGAAAAGAAAATGATAGTTTAGGAAAGAGTCAATGGGAGATTGAACTGGACTTATGAGGGTATTTTTATAAAAACTCTTTTATACTTAAAAACATTTCTAAGAGTTCTTTTCTTAAAAATACTTTTTGAAACAAGTTATTTCGGAAAATACTTTACTTTTAAAAATAAATTTTTAGGGTCCTGTAACCTTAGGCTCTAATACCAAGTGAAACACCCCCACGCCCCTTAATATACCCAAAAGGATACATTAAAATGTGTGGTGCGTTATAGGTATAACTGAAACTAACAGAGACTAGGATTAAAAAGACAAAAATAGGTAAAAACAGCGGAAACTAAGATAATAACTTATTTAAAACAAGACTTCATAAATCAAATAAGCCAAATACCAAATACACATACATGTCTCAAAACCCAAGATGTCTCATAAAAACTCATAATCTCAAAAATCAAAGTACATAATATCCCTCATAATAAGCCAGTACACAGAAAGAGCTAAAGCAAGAATAAAAGAAATACATGGTAGAAATCTTCTCCAAGAAACCTCCAAGTAACCGTGATCTACAGTCCTCTCCCTTGATTGCCTATGGGGGGAAAAGGGGAAAATAGAGGAGTGGATCAGACTAAAAGTCTAGTGAATGATAGTAACTATTAGAATCTTCGAGCAAAGTAAAAGTGATAGACTCTTCAATAGTTCTAGTATATAAAAAGGAAACAAAGGAAATAGAAAAAGAGAAACTGGAAATAAATACGAATAAACTATTGCTCAATTAGTAAGATAGGTTAACTTTGATTGTTTGCACTTGTCCTCGATAGCTGCTTTGATTAGGCTAAATACCTAATGAAACTCTTGCGGATCGTATATATGTTACTAATGTGCAAGTGTACTAGCAGTATAGCAAAGATATAAGCAGATATGTAAATGTAAGTAGAAATAAAAACGATCACACCAGAGTTTTTATACTGGTTCGGACCTCCCATCCTACGTCCAGTCCCGAAGCTCCCCTTTGGTATTTCACTAACCAAATACCCTCGCTTCACCCGGAGGAACGGGTCTTTTTACAATAGAGTTTTCTCTGACAATCTTGTGTTCTGATCAACACTGATATTAACTGATAATACAAATATTCCTATAATCTCCTTTGAGTGATTGTGTAAGTGTGAGCACAGATTTGAGGAAGAATATAACCAATATAAATAGTGGTTATAGTTTTGATTTGAGAATATTAGAAATTAGGTTTCAGAAATCAACTTGATAATAATAATTCAAGAGAGTAGAAATCAGTAAGTTGAGTGAGTAAATCTCAAATGAATTTGATAGTATTTATAGAATTTGAAGAGTTATGATTAAAGAGAAGTGACTGGAAACCATTGGTGAAAGGTTGCAACTGTTTGAAGAAGAAGAACGTTTGTTTAAAGTTTCGCAACCTTTCAGAATATGGCCGTTTATTAAAAAATGTTCGTCACCAGACGTCTGTAGAAAAGCTCAGACGTCTGGAGTTTGTTTCAGAGAATTTCCTGAAACTTACTGCAGACGTCTGAGTATATACTGCAGACGTCTGGAGTATGTTATTTCCAGAATTTATAATGTGTTGTACGTGTCACTTCATTCGAGATTGTACAATAATTTTATATACTACTTACACATTTGTTTAAAGAATAATCTCCTTGTAATCTTCAAATCATAGCTCTTTGACGTGATGAATATCTTGAATACCTGCATGTGTTAATATATGTATATATATAATATTGTATAGTTGTTGTCATTGAAACCATAGAATGGAGGTTCCAACACCTAATTCTACCCTTTGATCGGCCTGCTACTCCGTAGAATTTACTGCGGACTGGACGTTTCCCTACACAGTAGACTTTGGTGTCTACGAAAGGCACACTTACTAAGCGCTTTGAACTCATAGTGATTACTGAGCACCGAAATGGAAGTCGCACGCGTAACTGCCACTATGCCCATGCTACCTGTTGCTCCGTCTTTTGACCTTCTATTTACCCTAGCCAGCATAAGCGTGCCCCTTGCCTCACTTCAGGATTATGTGAAGCACCTCGTCTCACTTCAGAGTTATGTGAAACCCCATGTCCACAGAAAAATAGGGGAAATGTTGTTGGTACTGGTCCCTATCAAACAATAATCTAGTTGCACCCCTTGTTCTGACCCCCTTGATTTGAACTACCATATGTTGACCGTTTACTACCATTATAAGCATAAGCGTACCCCTCGCCTCACTTCAGGAATCTACTGCTTTGATTAGGTTGAATTCCTAATTCTATCCTTTGATCGGCCTGCTACTCTATAGAATCTACTGCGGAATGGACGTATCCCTACACAGTAGACTTTGGTGTCTATGAAAGACACACTTACTAAGCGCTTGGAACTCATAGCGATTACTGAGTACCGAAATGGAAGTCGCATGTGTAACTACCACCATGCCCATGCTACATGTTGCTCCCTCTTTTGACCTTTTATTTACCCTAGCCAGCATAAGCGTGCCCCTCGCCTCACTTCAGGATTATGTGAAGCACCTCATCTCACTTAAGGGTTATGTAAAACACCGTGTCCATAGAAAAATAGGGGAAATGCTGTTGGTACTGGTCCCTATCAAACAATAATCTAGTTGTGCCCCTTGTTCAGACACCCTTGATTTGAACTACCATAGATTGACCGTTTACTACCATTATAAGCATAAGCGTACCCCTCGCCTCACTTTAGGATTATGTGAAGCACCTCGTCTCACTTCAGGATTATGTGAAACACCGCTATTTGGTACAGGTCCTACTCTTATCTTTGCTTATTAACTTAGATAAATTATTTAAATAAGCCTTTAATTTTATCAATTACTATTATTGCTTATTAATTTATCCTAAGTCTTAAGATAAGCGCTATAGTTTTCATAGTTTACCATAGTATCCATAGTTTATCAATTTATAACTTACGTTATAATCATGCTTATTACTTAACCCAAGGTCTAAGTGTGAAAATAAGCTTCTTTCTTCTTTTATTCCTTTTAGTTATAATTCTAAGTTATACCTAGACCAATCTTCTTAATTCAGTCCAATTAATATCATAATTAGGCATAATTTTTGTCCTATTCCAATTATATTACAGCCTTTGTGATTTACATCTCATATTCCATTATCTCAGATTTCTTATAATTTAATCCAATTTCGCGTTAATTCTATTCTAATCCATATGCAAAGAAGAAAAAAGAGATATAAAAAAACTGAAAATAGAAGGAAATCCAAGACGTAGGAAGAAGATGTAAATAACGCATAAATAATAGTAAATAAATTAAAATACTGTAAATAAACTGTAATTAAATGGGAAAAGCTATAATTAACAAAAATTAACTAAAATTAACTGAAAAGAATAGCTAGAAGGAATAGACTGAAAATAATTCTAAAAACTGTAAATAAATTACTAAAAAAGGTTACTCCGAAAATCGTAGTTAAACTACAACTATTGGAAACCCTATTATTTTAAATTACTTAAAGAAATTTAAAATAATTACAATCACTCACCTCTGGTCCTTAGCTCTTCCCTTTAGGCCTTCACGGATCCACTTGAGGGTACTAAAATATTTTTATTAAAAAGATTTTCTCCTTGGAAAATTATTCCTTTTAGGGTCCTTCCTGAAAAGGTGAACCCAAGCGGAGAAAATATAGAATGAGAAAAAGTGTTAGGCCTAGTGTTATATTTATAGGGGTAGGAGTGGATCTCAGACCGTTGGATTTGGGGATTGAATAGGATGTAACCACGTCATAGGCTGAATAGGGGTCATCGGATGCAAGAATAGAAGGACCAGACGAAGCCAAATAATGCAAATTACGTGTTCAACTTTTGAACGAACGAACGTTCGTTCGTTCGTTAAAATAAGCAGGCGGGTCGACCGGGCGGTCGACCGCCCTTGTATCCAGGTCGACCGGCCGGTCGACGTGGCCTATATATTTTTTCGTTTCTTTGATTATTTTGTTCCTTACTCATATTAACTCGGATTCTGACGTTTTATATATGGAAATTGAACAGAAAATTACCATGGACACAATGGTGCAACTCCCATGGCTCAATTCTGATAATTTCACAAAGTTATTTTATTATTTAATTAATTAACGAATTAATTATTATGGGTTAAAATTTTGGGTTGTTACACTTTTAATTCAATCAATTAATTCTTTCTTAATGATTTACTATTGGCTTAGGGTTTCATTACTAGATTGGTAAGTTGGATCATCACATTACTCAAAACTGAAAACTTAAGCATAAGGTCAATAGTATCCTAGGAAATACAATTCAATCCAAATGTAGTTTTAGGTAAGGAGACCTTTTGTCGCCCTTATTTTTCACTTTAACGAAGAACTTTTTCGCTAGGGTTATTAAGCTATCTATTAATAATTAGGATCTAGATAGCGTAGGCAACAGTATCACTAGCGACGACCTTTTAGTTCTTTAGTTGCTGATCATACCATGCTTTTTACCTCACATTTGCCTCGCCATATTACATCTCTTAAGTTTATTTTGTATAGCTTTGAAATGCTTTCGGGGATTAAAATTAAGACAAGAGCTCAATTTTAGTATTGAGTGATGTAGATAAGGTTGAAAATCTAGTGGCCAATACCCATAATTGTAAAATCATGAAATTCCTTATAAACTAATTAGGCTTCTCGATTAAACCAACAAAGCTAAAAAATGAAGATTCGCAAATGGTAGTCGATAAAATTTTTAATATTAAAAAAACTATCAAATTGGAACAACAAACTTCTATCTATAGCTAATAGAATCATCTTAATAACCTTGTCAAGTCAGCACTTCCCATATACTGGATGTCATATCACCTTTCTCGAAAGACAAAATAGACAAAAATAGAATAACTTTCCTATGGAGAGATAACAGTTCCTGTAGTAGTATTAACTTTCTTGTTAACTTGAAAACAGTTTGTAAATCCAAAAAGGAAGGGGGCCTAAGAATTGCAAATCTTCATAATCTCAATGTATCTTTACAAGGAAAATTGGCTATGGAAATTTAATAATAATAATGAAAACCGGATTTGGAAAGAAATGATTTTAAACCAGTTTCATGGTAGAACTTATAACCTTCATCATATCTCTTTTAATCCCAACAACGTTTCTTACTTTTGAAAATCCATTTTAAAAGTTTTCAATATTTTTAACCATAACATTAGTCATATAGCTCATTTTGGTAATAATACTTCTTTTTGGCATGATAGCTATATCTCAGCTGTGTTTTTTAGAATAGAATTTAAGGATATTTATGATATTTATAACTTCAAAAATGCCTTAAATCCTAAGGTTACTAGAAATGATAACGAACTTCAATTCGAACTTTAGCTTCAACCGTGCCGTTGGAAGTATTACATTGTCTCAATTTGTAACACTTAGTACAAAGCTTGAATTCTACAACTTAGATAATAGGAGCGCTACTAAAACTTGGTGTTGGGAAAATAATGAAATATACTCATGATACTCGGTTTACAAGTTCTTAAATTTCTTTGAGACTAAGCAAAAGACCTTCAGACTAATTTGGAAAGTTAACGCCTCCTTCCAAACCAAAGTTGCAGTCATAATGTGCAGTCAATTCCCCGATATTGCCCCAATATATCCCTGATATATCTCGTAGCGGACTTTTGGGGCAACGATATTCCTATATAGCGGCCCAATATAGCGGATCCGCTATTAACCCCGATATTGCAGCAATAATCCGCTATATTACCGATTTTGTTGCCCCGCTATATCCCCATTTCCTATAAATAAGCATTTTTCTTGATGTCTTGCTTTTATGTTTTATGGTAACTTCAAAGTTGATGTAACAATGATATACGTGGTTGGTTATTATAACTAGTTCTAACTTTTTAAGTGTCAACTTTGTTTATCTTTACTTTATTATAACTTGTTTTGCTTGGTGGGAAATAATAAGTAATACTTGTTCCACTTTTTAATGTGGAATGTTCATCATTTATCTTTTTAAAGTCGTCCGCTATATCCTACTATATCCCCGATATAACTCCGCTACAACTTTTTGCACCTCAAACGCTATGGAGTGGCAGGGCGCTTTAACTGCACAGAGTCATAGCTAACCTTACATAACAAATTAAACATGATTGAATTTTTAAAGAAAAAGAACATACTTTTGAATTAAAAAAATGTGTTTTTTGTAATTCAATCATATAAATACATAACACGCTTGTATTATAATTGTCCCCTAACTAATTCTATACTTGTAAACACTCTTAATATTTTGAGTTTAAAACATAACAAACATGGATTTCAATTGTGACTACTTCTAAAATATTCTCAGACTTCAATATACCAACTGTTGTAGAATTTTATTGGACACTATTTTCATGACTACCTATTGGGATTTATGGTTTGCGAGAAACCAAAGGATGTTCAATGATGCTAACACTCTTATCGATAACTTGACTTAAATTATTACATTGTTCATTTAAAATTGAATTGCAAACCCTAGCTACAAATATGCCAAACATGTACCATTCAAGGAATTTCTTAAAAAGGTAAAAAATGCATTAACAACTTGAAGATAAAAATTGTTTATAGCAAGGGGAGACATAATATGGTCATAAGCACCAATCTAGTGGATCCTTTTAACGAAGATGACCACTCGATCATTTCATAATTGCTCGATTACTAAGTTTATTTTCTATTGTATACCTTTACCCTTACACACACGCACACGCATGCATGCACACAGATATATATATCTGTGTGTGTGTGTATGCCGAACTCACGTCTTCTATTGAGATTTTTCAGGTTTAGTACAGCACCGCCACCTCTATACCCATACTATCCATGAGTACTTTCGAGTAATACCGTTGGATAATACGGAGAATAAGACAGTATGGGGTACATACGTGAATATTCCCTTGGGCTAACACCAATACGTATTTAAACATCAAGTAAATAAATCATCTATATGTACACAGTATCGACACAAAGCAATAAACACATATGCCTCCAAGATAGAACAATACACAATATATGGTAAATATCAGAGATCACGGAGTCAATCACAACGATAATTCAACATACAAAATATGTCCAATATACATCACAGTAATATATACATATGAGACTATACAATACAGGATGATAACCTAAATTACTGAATATCTAGTCTCATCAAAACCTAGTAAACACAAGTCGGTCTCATCGTCCCTTTACCTGAAATGTCTCAGGTTGACCCGAGTATTATACAAATAATAAATGGGTTATACCACATCTAAATCCAAGTTAATAGAAATCTATATTTACTGGGTATAATTATAATAATGTTATCTCAAATAATATCAAATATTGTATACTATAGAATACCAAAGAGCCAACATAAAAATGTCATCATTCATATAAAATCATACCAAATCAAGAATCACAGAATCAACATCAATTGGGTGAATCATACATATCTAGAAATCGTCATCAAAACTCAAAAATCAATAATAAGCGAGATATCACATATAATAATCAGGCTAGCACACGGCATTTCCCAAATACATCTATCAATCTCGAATAATAAAATACTATCATCAAACCAAATTGACTGTCGAACTATAAAATATAGGGTACCAAACCATCAGTTGGATATAATAAAAGATATGAGAACCCATTATACTCTGGATATCTATCACATCACAGGTATAATCTCATCTTCTCATATAAAAATAAATGGTGATTGGAATCAAATCGTACTGTAGGGGTTACTCCACCCAATAATCTCATAATATCTAGGTTATTCCACCCAATCAAATCACAATATAGCTAATCGCCATCTCTAAGAGCACCTAGGTTATCCATCCGAATACGCTCTAATACTTAGGTGATGTGTATGTGTATAATAGGTACCTATCTACCGATACTTGTAGAACGAGAAGGGAGACTGACAGCTACCTGCCTACTCTAGGAGCCCAGGGCTACACTGCCTGGATTTTCACCTACAGTCTTCAGTTACTTGCCTAGTATCATGACTATATCCACTGCATGTCATAAACATGCTGCTAAACTATGCTAGCCGTTAATCACGACCCGGATCATGCCCCTAAGGTAAAAGACTGCTGACCTTCATGACTAAAGGGGCTATGGCTACACTACCTTAAAGGCTACTCCGCATTTCTCTAAAACTCAAGATGCGCATCTAATATATAATCAAAGAGTCGCATATTGGGGGCGCGACCCCACGATCAGGCTGCCAGGGTAAACATTGGCTATCTGGTTCCCGCTAACTCCTAATCATATCCCGAAGCACTTCATAATAGATAACACAAATATGGGTATACCCCTATAATTCTATGTCTATAAACTAGCTCTGCTTCAAGCATATAAACTTTCTCTAACCGAGCATATAAACTTGCTCTACCCGAGCATTACCTTACTTAAGTATAAACTCAATATCCCAATTCCTACCACTTTAGTGGCATCTACTTACAATGGATAACCAAATAAATATAACAATGGCGTCCTATACCACCCCGTGATACTCAACATTTATTCACTACTCATAAATTACAATCAAATCTCACGATATTCTATATAACGAGTCTAAAGAATAACTGGAGAAATATTACCGAATGCCGCATCTCAAACGGTTTTATAACTCTTTTTATTCGGATTTCTCACAAAACAGAATAAAATATCACAAAATTAAACAACGGGACGTCATTAACGTACCATATCAAAATCACCAATCAAATATATATCAACGGTGAATCTTTCACAATACCAAAATCTGCATAAGAAATGAGAAATCAGATGAAGAAAAATCATACATAAAATCCTAATTTTATTCAAACATTAAAATAATAAAGTTCGACATATTTTTTTTTAATAATTAAATCAAGTGTAGAAATATATAAAAATAACATTCAAAATCACCTTATAGAAGTCAAACTTAATTTTCTATAATCAATTATTATTTCATTATATATATATAATATATATATATATAAACTTCACATAAATTATATTATTTTTAACTATAAAATATAATTCCAAAATAAAGATTTGAATACCAAAATTTCATTTCCAAATCTTTACTTGTATATTTTAAAACCTTCAAAAACACTTCATAAATAAAATATCCTTTATCGAAGTCTTTCCAAAGTAAGGTTCAATTACTAAAATTCGTTTGCAAATCCATTTATACATATTTCCAAACAATCCAAAATCACTTTACAAATCAAAACTATTTTATAAATTATTCTCTAATTTTCTAACTAAATAAATAATTTAAAATAAATTTATAAATCTCAAAAATAATTCTTTACATCTTAAACTGTAATTAATAATTCAAAACTTTCACTATTTATTCTAATAGTTAGGAATAAATTATTTTCCAAGAAATCATTTTATTCACCAATCAATTTTATGTATTTATAAATATACTTCAACTTAATTTTAAAACACAGAAAATAATTTATCGAAGCTTTCAAAAATATTTTAAAACCAGAAAATCAAGTAAACGTCCAAAAATATGAATTATGGAGCAAAATTCTCCAAAATCAACAATTAAATTATCAGTATAAATTTATCGTATGGCTGAGTCGAATACCATCAAATTTCGACCATCCATAGGTTATACACTCAATATAAATAGATTACACAAATTAAAATGCAAATGGACAGCATTTCCTTTGCATTTTGGACATCTAAGATACACAAAATCTCATCCAATTTCCCAACCAAACTATTCGATCAAGCAATTTAACCAAAAAATTCAATAATTATTAGGGTGATATAAACGTGTATATAGCAAGTAACGAATTATAGATATAGCCATGATTTAGAAAAAACTCACCGAAAAGAAGTTCGAGTCATAAGTCAGCAACTACACAGCCTCTGTCACTTAACTTACAGCCATCACTACATCACACAACCACAGTCCAGTGTGCCTAACCATTCGTCCCACTAACTCAAAATCACTAAGATCACAGCTTCCATCTCCCATGCCTAAATCAACGCTGAAGCTGCTTCAAGGCACGATCGCTCGCCTTCCTGGCATGCTTGCCTACACCTTGAAGTCACCAGAACACAACCGATAATCATGTTCACCTCCATCGGGTTGTAGCTTGTAACATCTCCACCTCTATACCCATACTATCCAAGAGTACCACGATGTAATACTATCACATAATATGGAGAATGAGGTGAAATGAGGTATATACATGAATATTCCCTTGAGATAACGCTGGTACATATTAAAACACCGAATAAATAACTTTGTACACAATATCGGCGCAAAGCAATAAACATGTGTGCCTCTAGGATGGAACAATACATAATATACAATATATAAACAGAGAACACAAAGTCATAATCACAGTGATAATAAATATTACATAAATATATATAATATATCCAATATATAACTCCAGAATTTACATACATGAAATTATATAATACACGAAATTATATAATACACGACTGATATACAAAATATCACATCCTAGTCTCCTATATGCCCAATATAAAAGCCGGTCTCACTATTACTATACCTTAAATGTCTTGGACTGACCCGAGTATTATATAAATAACATGCGGGTCAAACTATATCTAAATCCAAGGTTAATGAACATATGGTACTCAGTATATACTGGGTAATAACATAATAATGTTATCTTATACAAACTCAAATATTATATAACGTTAACATCACAAAACCCAATATAAAATGTCATCATCCATATAAACAATTAAATATAAATCAAGAATACTATATCCAATGGGTGAATCATCCATACAATAAAACATCATCGTAGAAAATGAAATCATCAAGCGAATCGAGCAAACACATAGCAATGCTCTAATACAATATCATAAAATCATATAATCAATGGATAATGTGAGATAGCCCATCGAATCATCCAAACAATATCTAATATCAAACAAATCACAAAAATAATCCAATATAATCCAAATCACAATTAATAGTAAAGGCTGTCTCAAAATATCAAATCATCAAACAGTATGGATATAACAGGGATTTACTACACTTTAGACTCAACCAGTCCCTAGTCTAGTCAACTCATTATAGGAAAGAAACATATATACCAATCCACTACACACATATATTGTAACGCCCCACTCTAAGACCCACTGTAACAAAGAGTATTACGGGAGTAATACTGTCTGTTAAAGCGGAGAATAGAGTATAGTGGAAGCGACCATTTGTAATCAAGCTATAACTATCTACTGAATACGTCGAAAGGATGGTATCTATATATTTTTTTCAAGTGGTTCGACATATTCAGTAAATACTTATAATGATATTACAAATGGCTAAAGATCTATCAGGACAAAGCAAAATATTAAATGATAAAACATCACAGAACAGAATCACATAACAGATATAAAATCCCAGAACAATACATCGTCAATACAGATCCAAATACAATAAGTGGGTACAAAGCCACTGCCCACACATGTGGGTTAAAAATATGTACATATCAAAGTCTGAATAATAACATAAGGCGGACACTAAGATAAGCTATCTCAAAAGCATAGCAGATAAGTCCAAAGCGGAAGCACAGAAGCTAAGTCCAGAGACCTAACCTGAAACAACTCGGTCTGACCCGAGCGAAAACACTCGGGTCAGGCTAGCTAAACAATCAGTAATAACTGAGACATATAGTAATGCGGTACATACATAAAACAGTACTTATCCAAAGAGAAGTATATTATGAACCACATGAATATAATGACGATCCCTAATCATCAATAAACAATAAAAATCTCCAAAGAGAAATCAACGCCAAAGTGTAGAATAAATAAAATCGCCTCATATCATCGGCGTAGCCAAAGCTATAAAAAGATGCCCATAGGCAATAATCCCAAGAGTGACCAGAGTCTGTAATCAATGCCCAAGCAAAGATCGATGCTCCAAAGAGCAATGGGGATATACTGAAAAGTCAATGAAATCCAACACTGAAAAGCAGTGTCCAGAGACATGTGAATCCACAAGGTAATCGCACTTACATCGTATGGTTCCATAGAACCAACACCGAATGGCGGTACTCGAATGGATGTAAAATCATCAAATAATACCAATATTGCACGTGCACCGACCAGAGTCGTTGTTGCCAAGTACTGTAGAGTTGTGATCGATCACTCGCACAGATGCGGAACGCGCGAGACGGCAAGATCCTTCCCAGAAGGATAAAGGCCCAGAGGCGCATGCCGAAAAAATAAACTGCTCCATAGAGCAGGTGTCCAGAGACGGTTGCCCAGAGGCGTGGTGACCCAGAGGTCCAGTACTGGCCGCCCAAAGGCTAATGTGTCACCAACTTCTTGGAGAGGAACCCGTAAAGTGTTAACAATGAGTCCCATACCCCACGTTTGCACTAAACGGTTTACTAACCAATAGCAAGCTCACACTCCAAACAATAAAAAGTCCACCTCGTATCATCGGTAAACTAGACCCAAAGGTCAAAACGATCAATCGAATAGGTCGGGGATTAACCGGAAAGGAAATACACACGGTTCCATAGGCCGGAGATTTCCTAACCGTTTAAGCACCTTTCAACTTCGCTCGACGTGCTAAAAAGTGAGTGTGAGATTTTTATTATAGAAAATAATGGTGCGAAACGGATTTATAATTGATTTTGAAATCACTTTAAAACGGCTTTTGAAAACTCTCCTATTATGGAGTAATTAATTTAATAATTAAAAATAATATTATATAATAAATTCTAAAGCCATTTAGGAGTGAAAAATCCTTTGAAAATAATTCATAAAACCCGTGTACGAAATCTAGAGACAAATCTCAAAGAAATCAATAAAACCAGAAAATCACTAAAAATATTCTAAGTGTTGGAAAATAGTTCAAAAATGACGCGAACCCAAGTTCGGAAAATTATTCGGACTAGCAAACTGAATCCGAATGGCATGAAAATTGGTTGGCATATAGTCCAACATCCCTGCTCCAAACTGCAAAAAGAATCGGGAAATTCCGACTTGAAACGAAGAAACGGCGTCGTCTCAAAGTCGGACAAAAATCATAAAACTTTACTGTGTCAAAACAGTGTAAAGGTCCCACTTCGACGACATGGTCGAAGGGTCACATGAACTCAGATCTTGATGAAAATTTGCAGGAGCGTAGTAAAGTACTCCTACTTTGATATTCAACAAGAATCGTTCGGTTTTGACTTGAAACGAAGAAACGACAATGTTTCAAAGTTGGTCCGACGATAACTGAAAATGATCACTATTGTAAAACAGTTTCTGGGTGCTACTTCGGTAATAGAAACGAAGTATCTAATGCACCCAGATCTAAACCAAACTTTGCATGGTTAAATATCTCGATCTCATCTTTTTAACGAGACCATAAACGATGAAATCCGACAAAGGACGAGCCCGGGATGGTGTCGCAAAGTCGGGGTTCTACGCTGAAAACAACGGGAGAAAAGAGACTAAGGCCTATAGCTATGCACTAACTGGCCAGAGATGAAAAACCACAATTTTGGCATAGTAAACTTCAAATTCTGGCAAAATAAATAAAATGAAAGTTGTAGCTTAGTTTCTAAGCTTTCCGGAATGACCAAGATCGTCAAATTCCGACTAGAAATGAAAATTCTATGACTAAAACAATTCTCAGATCTAAATTTTATATCACTGTCGTTGTGCTCTCGGGACAGTGGTAAGAATGTACAATTTTGACCAAATTAACTTCGAAATTTCATGAAACTCAAAACATGAAAGTTTTAGATCTAAATCTAATCTTTCCAGAACATCCAAAATTGTTAGATTTGGATAAGAAACGAGTAACTTATGGCCAAATCAATTTCAGGTTTTTATTTTATCAACCCTGTAGTTTGTTGTCAGGTCAGCGACAAACAAGCATGATTTCGACCATTCAAACCTCAAAATTAGGCAAAGTACAAAACATAAAAGTTATAGGGTACAGAATATGCTTTCCAGAACTTCAAGAAAATCTTAATTCCGATTTAAGATGAATAAGATATGCCTAATTTACTAACAGCAATAAACTAATTATAATTTCAGCTAGCATATATTACAAGTACCTTATGTGCACACCCCAAAATGAAAGCAAAGATGATCAAAGAGCTATGATTCACATGTTACATAATAAAACCTGTGTTACTAACTGATTACCAAAATCAAAAGATGATTAAACACATATTAGAAGAGGTTTTTAGCAATATACCTCTCTAGAAAGCAACAAAGACTACTATAGCATCAACCCAAGTTAGCAAAACATGATTAAGAGGCTATAAGATAAAAAAAAACACATAAAACATGTGTTACTAATCAAATTTCAGAAATTATGAAGATATAAAATATAGATTTGAGGTGGGTATTTGCATTACCTTTGCATAGAATGACTTGCATAAGCTAAAACTAGAAGGAGATGAAGATGGAGGCCATTTTTGTTATGAAAGCTTTAGGAAATGGTTAGGGTTTTGATTAGGGTTTTGATGAATGAGGTTAGGAGAGTTTGAGATAATTTATAGAGGAAGTTTAGGGTGGGTTATTGGGTAAGGTTTAATAACCCAATATGAAGAGAGTTATTTCCATGTTTTCAAAAAATTTCTAAGTGTTCATATATGTTTATAAAACTCACTTTTCTTATTCAAACCCATTTTAAATTCTCTCCTAAAATATTTAACTTTCCAAAAAATAACATTTTATCCTCATTTTAAAATCCCATATTTCCCATTTAATTAAAATAGCCTTTTTCAAATAAATTTTGTTATTCCAAATCCTTTTATGCTTCATTAAAATAAATAAAATCCTAACTTTTATTTATTAATTGGTAATGTAAATCCCGGGTTGTTACAGACTCCCCCCCCCTAAGAAAATTGCGTCCCCGCAATTCCTTAAATATAGAAGTCGTTTATAACATCTAATCCACAAAAGGAATACAGAAGATAAAATATATATGCTCACCCATGCCAGAAGATGGAAGAAAACCAGGATAAGTACGCTCGATAAATTCTCTGGTCTCCCAAGTGCAGTCCTTAGGATTAGACGACCATTGAATCTTCACAAGTGGAACCTCTTTGTTTCGAAGACGTCTGATCTTCGAATCAAGCACACGAAGAGGTTGTTGCTCTATAGATAGATCGGGTGAGATCTCCAAATCGGGCACGATATGAGGCTCGATAATAGAATCAGGGTCGCGCACACACTTGCGAAGCTGAGAAACATGGAACACATCATGTATTCCAGAGAAATGAGCAGGTAGAGCCACACGATAAGCAACGGGGCCGATGCGTTCCGTAATAGAAAATGGTCCGACATAGCGAGGAGCCAACTTCCCTGTAGAGCTGAAACGCACAACCCCTTTCATAGGAGATATCCGAATAAAGACATGATCACCAATGGAAAACTCAAGAGGCTTCCTACGGTTGTCTGCGTAGGATTTCTGGCGGTCCTGTGCCTCTTTCATTCTCTGACGGATAAGAATAATCTTCTCGGAAGATTCCCGAACTGAATCTGGACCAAGAAGGTGCTTCTCACCAGATTCTAACCAACAAGCAGGAGAGCGACATGGCCTTCCGTAAAGAGCCTCGAAAGGTGCCATGCCGATACTAGACTGAAAGCTGTTGTTGTAGGAGAACTCTACAAGCGGTAAGTGATCCTCCCAACTACCTCCGAAATCCAGAATACAACAGCGTAAAAGATCCTCTAAAACACGATTCACCCTCTCCGTCTGACCGTCGGTCTGAGGATGATAAGCAGTCGAGAGATTCAGCTTTGAGCCCAAAGCTGACTGTAGGCACTTCCAGAAGTGACTAGTAAAGATAGTGTCTCAATCACAGACGATAGAGCTAGGAATGCCATGAAGTCGAACGACTTCCTTCACATATAGCTTGGCAAGATGAGGAGCAGTCCGAGTGGACCTAATAGGAATGAAATGAACTGATTTGGTCAAGCGATCGACGATGACCCAAATAGAAGTATGGCCTGACCTCGATCGAGGCAGACCGTCAATAAAATCCATGGATATCTGATCCCATTTCCATAATGGAATCTCTAGCGGCTGAAGAAGACCAGATGGACGCTGATGCTCAGCTTTGGTCTGTTGACAAGTCATGCAACGGCTTACATAACTTGCAACATCACTCTTCATGCCCTCCCAAAAATAGACGACACATGTCGGTATACATCTTTCTCGAAACCGGGATGGATGGTGTACTTAGTGCGATGACACTCGTCCAGAATGTCATGCCTAAGTGATAAATCAGATGGTAGAAAAATACGGTTCTTCCTACGAAGACACCGATGAGAATCAATAGAATAATCCAACAATGTCTCATCACTGGATTCCGACTCAAGGAGATGAATATATCGCAACAAGTCTGGATCATGCCGCTGAGCATGGGCAATGCGATCCAATAGAATAGGTCGAGCTTCCATGCTGAATAACAACATCTGAGGATTAGAAGACGGAGCTCGATTTCGAATATCACACATAGAAAGAGACTCAAGAATATCCCACTCGGCTATCATCATAGAAACTACCGCCGAGTGTTTGCGACTGAGTGCATCAGCCACACGATTCCCCTTGCCAGGGGTATACTGAATATTTAAGTCATATGAGGCGAGAAACTCGAGCCATCGCTGCTGCCTCATATTGAGATCCTTCTGATTGAATAAATACTTCAGCGACTTGTGATCGGTGTAAAGAGTGAAGCGTTCGCCTAATAGAAAGTGACGCCACGTCTTCAAAGCAAAGACGATAGCTGCCAACTCAAGATCATGAGTCGGATAGCGAACCTCATTCGGACGTAGCTGCCTAGAAGCATAAGCAACTACCCGATCCTTCTACATAAGCACAGCACCGAGGCCGCTACCACAAGCGTCGGTGTAAACAACAAGATCCTGGTTACTCTCAGGAACCACAAGGATAGGAGCATGAGTGAGAAGTTCCTTCAATCGCTGAAAAGAAACTTCACACTTATCAGACCAAATAAAGAGAACCCCCTTACGAGTCAGAGTTGTGAGGGGAAGTGCAACACGAGAGAAATCCTTAATAAATCGACGGTAATAACCCGCCAACCCAAGGAAGCTGCGAATATCATGAACGTTCTCGGGCTGCTTCCAATTCTGAATAGCTTCGATCTTGGCAGGATCGACAGAAATACCCTCAGATGATACAATATGGCCTAAGAACTTGACCTTGCTCTCCCAAAAATGGCATTTGGAGAGCTTGGCCTTAAGCTGATGCTGACGAAGAGTATCCAAGACGATCCGAAAATGATGAGCATGCTCTGCCTCGGATCTAGAATAAATAAGAATATCGTCGATGAAAACCAGAACGAATCTATCGATGTATTCCCGGAATACTCGATTCATAAGATCGACGAAGAAACCCGGAGCGTTCGTCAAGCCGAACGGCATGACCAACCACTCAAAAGAACCATAACGAGACATGATTCAATGATAGATAATTAATTAAGGAATACTACGGAATATAACGAATTCCTATACATATTCCTAACTTATCTATCAATAAACATAAGGAAGGGATTTGATTCAATTCGGATCTAATTTAAAATGTATTGTACTAAGTGTATCTGTTCTGTGTTTATTATGCTTATCCCTGAAACCAGGCTCTGATACCAAGCTGTAACGCCCCACTCTGAGACCCACTGTAACAAAGAGTATTACGGGAGTAATACTTTCTGTTAAAGCGGAGAATAGAGTATAGTGGAAGCGACCATTTGTAATCAAGCTATAACTATCTACTGAATACGTCGAAAGGATGGTATCTATATATTTTTTTCAAGTGGTTCGACATATTCAGTAAATACTTATAACGAAATTACAAATGGCTAAAGATCTATCAGGACAAAGCATAATATTAAATGATAAAACATCACAGAACAGAATCACATAACAGATATAAAATCCCAGAACAATACATCGTCAATACAGATCCAAATACAATAAGTGGGTACAAAGCCACTGCCCACACATGTGGGTTAAAAATATGTACATATCAAAGTCTGAATAATAACAAAAGGCGGACACTAAGATAAGCTATCTCAAAAGCATAGCAGATAAGTCCAAAGCGGAAGCACAGAAGCTAAGTCCAGAGACCTAACCTGAAACAACTCGGTCTGACCCGAGCGAAAACACTCGGGTCAGGCTAGCTAAACAATCAGTAATAACTGAGACATATAGTAATGCGGTACATACATAAAACAGTACTTATCCAAAGAGAAGTATATTATGAACCACATGAATATAATGACTATCCCTAATCATCAATAAACAATAAAAATCTCCAAAGAGAAATCAACGCCAAAGTGTAGAATAAATAAAATCGCCTCATATCATCGGCGTAGCCAAAGCTATAAAAATATGCCCATAGGCAATAATCCCAGGAGTGACCAGAGTCTGTAATCAATGCCCAAGCAAAGATCGATGCTCCAAAGAGCAATGGGGATATACTGAAAAGTCAATGAAATCCAACACTGAAAAGCAGTGTCCAGAGACACTGTGAATCCACAAGGTAATCGCACTTACATCGTATGGTTCCATAGAACCAACACCGAATGGCGGTACTCGAATGGATGTAAAATCATCAAATAATACCAATATTGCACGTGCACCGACCAGAGTCGTTGTTGCCAAGTACTGTAGAGTTGTGATCGATCACTCACACAGATGCGGAACGCGCGAGACGGCAAGATCCTTCCCAGAAGGATAAAGGCCCAGAGGCGCATGCCGAAAAAATAAACTGCTCCATAGAGCACGTGTCCAGAGATGGTTGCTCAGAGGCGTGGTGACCCAGAGGTCCAGTACTGGCCGCCCAAAGGCTAATGTGTCACCAACTTCTTGGAGAGGAACCCGTAAAGTGTTAACAATGAGTCCCATACCCCACGTTCGCACTAAACGGTTTACTAACCAATAGCAAGCTCACACTCCAAACAATAAAAAGTCCACCTCGTATCATCGGTAAACTAGACCCAAAGGTCAAAACGATCAATCGAATAGGTCGGGGATTAACCGGAAAGGAAATACACACGGTTCCATAGGCCGGAGATTTCCTAACCGTTTAAGCACCTTTCCACTTCGCTCGACGTGCTAAAAAGTGAGTGTGAGATTTTTATTATAGAAAATAATGGTGCGAAACGGATTTATAATTGATTTTGAAATCACTTTAAAACGGCTTTTGAAAACTCTCCTATTATGGAGTAATTAATTTAATAATTAAAAATAATATTATATAATAAATTCTAAAGCCATTTAGGAGTGAAAAATCCTTTGAAAATAATTCATAAAACCCGTGTACGAAATCTAGAGACAAATCTCAAAGAAATCAATAAAACCAGAAAATCACTGAAAATATTCTAAGTGTTGGAAAATAGTTCAAAAATGACGCGAACCCAAGTTCGGAAAATTATTCGGACTAGCAAACTGAATCCGAATGGCATGAAAATTGGTTGGCATATAGTCCAACATCCCTGCTCCAAACTGCAAAAAGAATCGGGAAATTCCGACTTGAAACGAAGAAACAGCGTCGTCTCAAAGTCGGACAAAAATCATAAAACTTTACTGTGTCAAAACAGTGTAAAGGTCCCACTTCGACGACATGGTCGAAGGGTCACATGAACTCAGATCTTGATGAAAATTTGCAGGAGCGTAGTAAAGTACTCCTACTTTGATATTCAACAAGAATCGTTCGGTTTTGACTTGAAACGAAGAAACGACAATGTTTCAAAGTTGGTCCGACGATAACTGAAAATGATCACTATTGTAAAACAGTTTCTGGGTGCTACTTCGGTAATAGAAACGAAGTATCTAATGCACCCAGATCTAAACCAAACTTTGCATGGTTAAAGATCTCGATCTCATCTTTTTAACGAGACCATAAACGATGAAATCCGACAAAGGACGAGCCCGGGATGGTGTCGCAAAGTCAGGGTTCTACGCTGAAAACAACGGGAGAAAAGAGACTAAGGCCTATAGCTATGCACTAACTGGCCAGAGATGAAAAACCACAATTTTGGCATAGTAAACTTCAAATTCTGGCAAAATGAATAAAATGAAAGTTGTAGCTTAGTTTCTAAGCTTTCCGGAATGACCAAGATCGTCAAATTCCAACTAGAAATGAAAATTCTATGACTAAAACAATTCTCAGATCTAAATTTTATATCACTGTCGTCGTGCTCTCGGGACAGTGGTAAGAATGTATAATTTTGACCAAATTAACTTCGAAATTTCATGAAACTCAAAACATGAAAGTTTTAGATCTAAATCTAATCTTTCCAGAACATCCAAAATTGTTAGATTTGGATAAGAAACGAGTAACTTATGGCCAAATCAATTTCAGGTTTTTATTTTATCAACCCTGTAGTTTGTTGTCAGGTCAGCGACAAACAAGCATGATTTCGACCATTCAAACCTCAAAATTAGGCAAAGCACAAAACATAAAAGTTATAGGGTACAGAATATGCTTTCCAGAACTTCAAGAAAATCTTGATTCCGATTTAAGATGAATAAGATATGCCTAATTTACTAACAGCAATAAACTAATTATAATTTCAGCTAGCATATATTACAAGTACCTTATGTGCACACCCCAAAATGAAAGCAAAGATGATCAAAGAGCTATGATTCACATGTTACATAATAAAACATGTGTTACTAACTGATTACCAAAATCAAAAGATGATTAAACACATATTAGAAGAGGTTTTTAGCAATATACCTCTCTAGAAAGCAACAAAGACTACTATAGCATCAACCCAAGTTAGCAAAAGATGATTAAGATGCTATAAGATCAAAAAAACACATAAAACATGTGTTACTAATCAAATTTCAGAAATTATGAAGATATAAAATATGGATTTGAGGTGGGTATTTGCATTACCTTTGCATAGAATGACTTGCATAAGCTAAAACTAGAAGGAGATGAAGATGGAGGCCATTTTTGTTATGAAAGCTTTAGGAAATGGTTAGGGTTTTGTTTAGGGTTTTGATGAATGAGGTTAGGAGAGTTTGAGATAAATTATAGAGGAAGTTTAGGGTGGGTTATTGGGTAAGGTTTAATAACCCAATATGAAGAGAGTTATTTCCATGTTTTCAAAAAATTTCTAAGTGTTCATATATGTTTATAAAACTCACTTTTCTTATTCAAACCCATTTTAAATCCTCTCCTAAAATATTTAACTTTCCAAAAAATAACATTTTATCCTCATTTTAAAATCCCATATTTCCCATTTAATTAAAATAGCCTTTTTCAAATAAATTTTGTTATTCCAAATCCTTTTATGCTTCATTAAAATAAATAAAATCCTAACTTTTATTTATTAATTGGTAATGCAAATCCCGGGTTGTTACATATATAGCATGAATCTAACGGGAAACTAACATCCACATACCGTAAGCCTGCTCTGGATTTTAGATTTACTCGCGGATCTAGGGCTCGACCCTACAATCAGGTTGTTAGGGTAGATATTGGCCAATCTAGTTCACTCTCGAATAATAAAGAGTGTTGGACACTATGTGGATAGTCATATAGTACTCATAAAAAATAGCGGCATCTATCTCTAATATAAGCCAATAAATGGCTCTCATAAGATAATATCTAACGATATGATACTGCTTACTGAGTATCACATATATACATGAGTGAAATTCCCGTTTGAGTGACATTTACTTACAATGAATAAGCAAACAAATAACAGAACGGCGTCCATACCACAACATGTTATTTAAATAATTATTCAAGGCTTATAAACTATACACAATCCATACTAGAAATTTCTATATGACAAGTCCAATGAATAACCGAAAAAGTGTTACCGAAAGTCCCATATCGGATGGTATCACTAATCCATTTATTTAGATTTCTCATCACACAGAAATGAAATCTCACAAATCAAATAAAAGGATGTCATCACCATATCACATTAAAATATATCACAATCAGTATTAAGGGTGAATCATTCATAATATCAAAATCAATGTAGGAAAATGAGAAATCAGAATATATAGCCATCATCCATAGAAATCCCAATTTAATTCAAAAATGTAATAATTAATAAATGTCAACAAAATCTTTCTTCTAAACAATTAGGTCGAATATTCAAATACATACATACATACATACATACATACATACATATATACATATATATATATATAACACACTTTAATAATTCACAGGTAACCTTATTCTTAGTGAAATACACTTTAGAATACATAAGATATTAATCGGAAAATAGTGCATATTTTCATAATTTAATAATATTTTAAATAATTAATTAAAATTATAATATAAAATTTTCCCTTCAATAAATTTAGATAACACTTCTTAATTCAATTTCAAATTCTGAATTGAATAAGAACCTTCAAAATATATTATATAGCGAATAGAACTTTGAATTTATTTATATAATTCCAAAATAGAGATTTAAATACCAAAAATTCATTTCCAAATCTCTACTTGTATATTTAAATAACATTTGTAATAAAATATCACCTAAAAGTAATATTATAATTTGCATAATACATTTAATAAATTAGTAATATATTATATTTTTCCTTTAAAATAATTCCAAACTTACAATATATTTTAATATTATTTAACTTTAAAAGAATTTTACAACTATAATTAAAAATATATTTTTATATAGGAATAAGCTTAATTTAAATAATATCTCGGTGAATTATTTATAAATTACATAAATAAAATTTCAAAACCATTAGACAATTATTCAATACTTTTCAAACAACTTTTTAAAACAAGAAAGTAAATAAATATCCAAAATATATAAATTTGGAGTAAAATTACTCTAAAACATCTCAAGCGAACATCAATACCATTAAAATTGCATGGCGGAGTCGAATTCCATCGAATTCTGGCCATTTATAAAATACACACGTATCAACAAATAAATATATATATATATATAGTGCAATTCACAAATGGACGGAGTTCTATTTGAAAATTGCCACTTCCATCCAATACAAATAATCACTATCACAACATCATTCAATTTATACCAACAAACAAGTCAACTAATATCCGGATTTATATATAAGCAATAAAATGAAGACATAGTTGTGAGTAGAAACTCGGTGAAATCCAAGCAAAGACTTTCAATCTCCTTGTTGCACTAAATATCGATGTTTCCAAAACAGTGATTAAACAATGTAAACTACTGCTATATGCTCCGCCAAGCCTTCCGTCTTTGCTGTCGCAACTCCAACGCCTACAATAATCCACAGTTGCCTACAGCAACCAACAATACGTCAAACTCAAACAATTACAGCAGCATCGCTTTCAACTACACGTTGCCTGCATTAATATCCAACAAGCCCTAGCATCGCACCCCTCATAACATCTAAATGCCATCTATCTCAATCGAACGCACACTCCTCCAAGTCGCAGCAAAACAACATCAGTCTTTGTGCCTCCTTATATCATTGCTCTCAATCACGACCATACCTAAACCAACAACCTCAACCGACATCGTGCATTTCAAAATGGCTCGCCTTCAAATTCGACTTCGACCTCTTCGTCATAGTCAGGGCTTTGCTCCATCCCCCTCGAGTCGAACGATGATCGCCATCGCTAATCAATCTCTAGCATCGAGAGCCTTAGTGTGATTTTGTATTATTTATATTATATATATACACATATATAAATCACGAATTTCTGATTTTGGGGGATTCTTTTGGAAAAGGGTCATCGGTTAATAAATGAATGATGAAGGTATATATGTTGGGCTTGGCTGAAACTGATCAAAGTGGTATATTATTAGAGAATTTTCTAGACTAGTATTATTTACAATTATACCCTTTTCCATTTATTTAATTTGAATACCGTATTTTCTTTAAAATAGTCTTTGTATTAATATGCAAATATATTTCAAACTAATTTTAATTAATTCACAATTTATTTTACAAGGTATATTTCAATAATTAGACAATTCTATACAATTCAATTCTTGTTTATTTTTATTTAATTATTCATTGCATCATCACAAAACTAAATTGTAACGACCCACCTTTTAGGACGGTTTAACTTGACAATAAACCACACATGTCAAACTCAAACCATTCAAAAGGGAGGATTGTTATGGGGTAAATAAAAAAAGAAGAGAAAGAAATAAAATAAACACAAAATTTCACAGCGGAATGGCAAAATATAATAATCAAATAACAGTTCATGAAGCTGTTTTACAAATAACATTTGATTACACTTTTACAATACATATCAGAGTTACATACAACAACAAAAAATAAAATGCAGTGGAACAACATGATGCAGTGGAAATAATATAATAAATAATAATAGTACTCAATCTTCGTCTTCGTCCTCCAGAAAAGCAGTCTTCGATATACTGAAAAGCTCAGACTGACCTGAGCGAATTGAAAAGACAAAACACTCGAGTCAGAACTAAAAGATCTTATGTAAGTTAAATCAACAGTAAATAAATATGAGTGTAACGGCGTCAGAGATGTTTACGGGTTTTGACATCTCCTATCCAGTATCTAACGTGCGTGCAATAACTTAAGAGATGTTCGGGATTTCCATCTCCTAAGGATCCGTTAAACTATCAACATACATAGTACAATACGCTATTGTAATAGTGTCTTCAGTAAAGTAAAGTATTAAAATAGCGTTAAGGCGTTACCCATATAACCCTTAACACATTTTTATATATTCCTGTAGTTTATACAGTACCGTAAGCTCCACCAAACCGGTGGTTTACACAGAGGGCACTCCATAGGTACGGTACAAAACAAACTCGTAGAAGGCACGATAAGGCATGTGACAAGGCACACGAGGCAACGCCAGGGTAGGATTCTACCATTTGCACTCCCAGACTGGTGGTAACAGCTAGCAGCTACTACCGGCCACCTCGGAACACACTCCCATAATCAAAATCGAGGGGTGGCCACCAAATCAATCACAAAGTCATAATATGGTATCGAAGAAATGTGGCCGATAGGAGGTGCGACCTCACTTGGCCCAGTATAGCTTCTGTTTTAGCCACATCAAGCCGACTCACGGGATTCAGGGCTACGTAAATACCTCATACAGAATCATTTGCCAAACCATCCTACTTCATTCTAGAATCTCCACCACGTACACAGTTGTTAAAGTGGTTTTCGGTATTGGCAGAGAGTATGACAATATATGATCCCGGTCTCTTTAACAACCAAACGCTTATTTCACACCGGATGGTTCTTTTACATTTCAAAAATCAATTCATAATTGATATCAAAATATCATATTCGATTCAAACATATCACTTTAGAAATCATATTTACTTTCAGAATCATATTCGCTTTTGAAATCATATCATTTCGAAATCATATTTACTTCCGAGATCATACTTCCAAAATAGATTAAAACCTCATTTTAAAATCATCATATTTACTCAGAATATGTTCACTAGAAAATATCATTGCAAATCCCAACTTAGATTATAACATCATTAAACCATATTCACTTTTAAATCAAGGATTTAAATATAAACACTTCAACTTTACTCGGTCTAAAATTCAGAAAGTAGTTTAGATAGTCATAAATAGTTCAAAATAGTTTAATTAGTTAAAAATAGTTTAAATACTTTAAAATAGTTAATGGCTTAAAATAGTTTTAAAATAGATTAAAATAGTTTTTAATAGTTAAAATGGTTTGAAATACTTAAAATAGTTTTAAATGGTTTTAATAGTTTAAAATAGATTAAAATAGTTTAAAATACTTTAAGATAGTTAATGGCTTAAAATAGTTTTAAAATAGATTAAGGTAGTTTTTAATAGTTAAAATGGTTTAAAATACTTTAAAATAGTTTTAAATGGTTTTAATAGTTTAAAATAGATTAAAATAGTTTAAAATACTTTAAAATAGTTTAAAAATAGATTTAATATACTTTAATATAAAATGGTTTGAAAATCTAAATAATATATTTCTAAATAGTTTATATTAAAATAATTAATTTGAAATTAATATCAAATTTAAACTATTTCTTCCATTTCAACAAATCCGGACCATATTCAGATTTCAACAAAACCAAATTTTCTTTCAATTCAAATTCCTATAAAAATCATTTTAATTTATATCGATTTCAAACTCATGTTTGAACTACAATTTTAAAGCACTTCAATTTCATAGATTTCAGAGTTTAAATATTCAAACATTTTCAATAACTCAATTTCGATAAATTTCATTTATATTTCAAATTTCAACTTTGAAATTTTCATTTTTATTCTTTAACTAATTCATTAAACCAACTCCAATTTTAACATTTAAAGCTTAAATTTTCGAAAATAATTCAGTTTATTTAAATCAAAATTTATTTCAAAATATCATTTAACTGAATTCAAAATTTAAGGATTTAAAATCATTTAATTTAACCAATCCGGTGTCTGTATATAATTTTCTACCCTATGGTCAGGTGATACGGATATTTATCATTTCAATCCAAAAATATTTTAAATTTACGGATATATATCATTTTAACCCACAATCCCGAATAAAATTCAAAATCCATAAAAATCGCTTGAGTCTATCATTTCAACCCATAACGATTTTTCCTTAATCTATAGATCGTTCGGGTATGTATCATTTCAACCCATAGGGAACTTGCAGTGTTATCACAATATAAAAATATAACATCCAGTCATCCAATATCAAACAATCAAACATACATCACAATCACCATTCAATCAACCAATAAATAACAACAATTAACTTATTATCATTACCAGGTATTCAATTGACAATTAAATTCAATATTAAATTAAATGATGATTAAATGCAATAAAAGTCATATTTAACTGGAATAACAATTTAAATATACCAAACATCAACCAATCAATTTCTAATCACATCATAAATTTAAATTAACTAACATAAGACAATTTAGTAGTTGTGAGTGGGTTACAACACTTACCTTTGATTTCAAATCGATTTGAAATCCAAAATAAGGTCCAAACTTCAACAGTCTCAAAATTCGTCCAAACAAGTTCCATAATGTCCGGAATTTTGATATGATTGCAATGAAACAAACCGTGCATAAATACGACCTCGTACATAAAAGATATGCTAATTAGAACATTTGAAATCGAAATAAACAATAAAATAAACAACAAGTAGGATTAAGCCACGTCACCATCTTCTCCTTCCACGCGTAAACGTCTCCAGGCCGAACATAGACACACACACACGAGCCCCTTTGACCGCCGATACCACACGCCTCCGACCACCATCTAGTCGTCGAATACCTGCATTCGCCTCGGCATGCAGAGCCGCACCTGACTGTGGCCACGATGTGACCTCCGGCCGCCTCCATTGAGTTGCGTCGCCGCCCTATTATCTAGGGTTTCGAACCCTAATTCCCATTTTTAGGCCGCCTCGTGCCAATCTAGATGATGCGACCACCACTAATCGACTCCTGAAGCCCCCTCTACAAAACCCATATCCTAATTTCGACGATTGTTCCTATGATTAAAACCTCCAATTTGGCTTTGACCGCGATTTGTGGTTGATTCGTGCATTATTATGAAAAACGAGCACTAGACGTAGGTTCCATTCATCGTGACATTTCCAATGATATATAATTCGATATAGTTTGAGGAGTTTTAATTTTTTGATTTGATTTGCAATTTGCAATTTGAATCTAGGAAATAGAGTTTCTGCCATTGAGAAGGAGAAGCAGACAGATGGAACTGTATGTACTGAGATAAGAAATAAAAAGGCTGCTAGGGTTTAGAAAGATCTATTAATATGAACAAAGCCCGATAAGAAAATGAACACGTATCAAATTGGTACGAACGACAATAACAACCCGAAAAGCCCGTTTCGCATCCAAAACGAAAATGGCTTATCCCATATATCAAAATCAATGTTTTCGATATTTTTAAACTCAATGGAACATGTTTCAAGTCCTAATTCCATCGTATGAAGAAGTTAGTTTTAAAATCAGCTTATTTCAATTGAATTCAATTAAATTGATTTCTACGCGTTTCAAGCCCGCACGATCAAATGACAAGTCTGATCACTACGAAACTTGAAATCTTATAATAATTCACCGTTACGGATCCGATGAAACTGGTTTCGTCGAAATCCAAGACAATGGCCAAAATGGCTATTTTCATGTTAAATAAATAAATTATTATTATTAAATTAATTAAACCACTTTTCTAATTCAAATTTAATTACTAACTATTTGTATCATTTTTGATTACTTAGACATTTACAATAATTTAAAACAAGTTTACATATCAATTTAGGGTTAAATATTACACTAATTACAGTGTTCAGTTTTAATTGTAATAAATTCAATTGATTATTAAATTAAATTCCAATAAATTAATTTATTTCGATTTACATCTTATTATTCAATCAATCATTTACTTTATAGGCATAGTTAACATTGGTTTACCATTTATTACGCTAATACTTTACAATTATCGTCTTAATTTATATTTACTACAATATTAAATTAGATTAATTGCAATATTTCAATTATATTTAATTTTTATTGATTTCCACATTGATTTCCAATTAAATCCAACAGATTGAATAAAGGGGCATTTCACTAGAAGGACAAACTTTGCAGTCCAATTAGTTTCTAGGACATACATTCAAAGAAATTACTTTCAAGGCCAAAGTCAGCAGAATAATTACTTTTAAGGACAAAGTCAGCAGTCCAATTACTTTCAAGGACATAATTTCATAGGTTTTTAGGCCCTAGAAACTAATTATTTTACGTTTTGCCCTTGAAAGTAATTATTTCAGTTGTGTGTCCTAGAAACTAATTCCACTTGCTAAAGAGGCCCTTGTGGCTAATTTCCACTTAAATAAATAGGTAACAAATAACAATTGTCACTTTTTACTTAATTTAATCACATTTAAGTTTATTATCTACAAACCGATGTTCTAACTATTTACACAACACTAATTTTTTCTAATTACAATTAATTACATATTATTTCATCAATTAATATAACATTTAATCTATTTCCTTATTTACAATCTATAACCAATTATATCCTTTCAATCATTTCAATAAATTGGAATTACATTAAAATAGTTAGCAATTAACTCAAATTAACATTGGTACATTTCATTCTGGTTATTATTCTCATTAATTTTTTTTCTCTTCCAATATTAAATTACAAATCTTATTAAATTCAATATTTTTAATCATCGAAAATTACGGGTCATTACACTCTCCCCCACTCAAAACTTTTCGTCCTCGAAAAGGGAAAGCAAGAATTAAGAAATAATATATCTTATTCAATGTATTCAACTTATAAACAATTAATTTACATAATTTAATAATTTAAATAAAATATATCAATTTATAAAACAATTAAATCCTTTCATATTCAAATTCAATAAAAGTTTGAAAAACATTTCCACTTTCACAAAATCTTCTAAGTCAAAAATTCATGGAAAATTTCTAAAGAGTCTCCTTTGTACGGAGAGGTCCGGGAGAAATAATAATATCAATAATAACAATATATATCACATATTTCAAAATAATATATCCCAAACCATGGGAAAACAATATAATTTCGCTATAAAACCGTAATCCGAAAACGTACCTAAAAGTCGGGTAAACAACGCTTTATTTATGAAACCAAAAGCAGTAGCAATTGCTTCCATAACTTGTATTTCACTTATACAATCCAAAGAAGTTAATAATTATGTAAAAGAGAAATATTTATATTGTTTTAATTAACAACAACAAATCAACACAACAGAACAATAGTCACTTGCAACAAAACCATACAATCATCACATGAAATCAAGGAAATCAGCCATCCATCCGTAACAATCAAAACAAATGGTTTGTTCGAGTTCAAAAACTTTTAATCGTATAAAATGATAAATAAACTACGAAGCATACCATACACTCAACAGTCTTAGATAAAACTTAATAGATTATTTATACACCTTTATACAGTTAGAAGTATCCTTTCCCAACCATCCCATAAGCCAAACAGACAATGATTTCAAATATCAGTTAAGTTTATTCTTGTAAATTTCCTTTCATATCATTTACTATTCATCTATTTTCATTCGTTCATACAATGCATATTTTATTAATTTAACTTCATTACTTACAAAAATTCATTTCTCATTCATTTACACAATGTCATTTTTCTCTTTTCATTACTTTGTATTCATTGCTTACATAAGTTATTTCCATTTCAATTATTAGATTATCCGTTATTATGTAAGTCTCTTTACAAAATTTAATTCACATTTATTATTTTCTTTGATTTCTTTTTTTTATTAGTTTGTGAATCAACTCATACTTATATTTTTCACTCTTTCCTTTTTCTTTTCATATTTATTTCCTTCATATATAGCATTATTGAGTATTATATCCATTTCTAAGTCATTTCAACACTTCTGTAGTTACAGTCATTTACGTAATATAGTATTCACTTTTACTATTCATTTCAATTATAAGTATCTGCAAACATTAGCATAAGTTTATAATCGTTTACTTCCAGTATTCACTATCTACTAAATTTAATTAGTAACATTTCAAATTATTAACTTAAGTTTATAACATTCTATAACATCAGAATTCTTATTTGTAGAAGTAATTCCATTGAACACTTTCATTACTAAAGTTTCTTGTACAATATTCTATTACCTATTTCTATTTAACATTTCAACTTTTAATATTTTGGCAAGTTATATATGTCTTTTAAGAATGTAATTGAATGTCACACAAGTTTATCTTATTTAGTTAACAAAAATGTTCAATAATTACATCTCCTAAATTTTCCATATCTACAAGTTACAGATTTCCAATTTCTTATACATTTCATTAATCACTTAACATCAAATTTCTTATTTTACGTTTTAGGAATTTCCAATTATTAATATAGTCCAGATTTCATTTCATTATAACAATGGAAAGCTACTAATTATCGGGAAGTTTTAAGAACCAAACTCCGGGTTACATTTCAAATCGTTTAAAATAATACACACACACTCATAAGTTATATATATCCAATCATATTTAGAAATTAAAATTAAGATTTGTTTATCAAAACAAAAGTGCAGAAAACTACTACACCGGTCTTCCCACTTTGAAACTCGAAAATGAACGTCGATGATGCGTGCACTCGTCACCGAAATTATTTTCCAGCGACAGAGAGGGGAGTACAGAACTTATTTCCTTTAAAAAAATTCTTTAAAAACATTTCTTTCAAATCATATTGAAATATTTATATCAGAAAATACTTCCAAATAATACTAATATCGTATTCCAAAATCTTTTGAAAGATATTTTCAAAATCCTGGAACTTAAGTTCTAAAATTTCCAATTTATATTCATTTTATTTATAATCTCATTTTGCAACCAATATTCTAAAATTTCAATTCCTAACAAACAAACATATCACATCCAACTATATCATTTACAAAAATTATTCTTATATATACAAAATATAATACTAGGAAAATTATTTCATTTACCTATATTTCAAAACAATATTATGTCAGCCTGCCCTATTAAGTGTTTAGAAATCCCTATCAATGCCATAGCGTCCCATGTATCGACCATAATTTATAAATACTAAACAAAACAAATTAACACAATATAAAACATTTTTATAACACTAACAAGTACGCTCTCTCATATATATACACTCAACGACTCATTCTACCATATTACTACCCTATTCTCTAATGAGTCAGACCCCACAAAGCTAAGGTTATCGCTAAACCAAAGCTATAATATCAAATGTAACGACCCACCTTTTTGGACGGTTTAACTTGACAATAAACCACACATGTCAAACTCAAACCATTCAAAAGGGAGGATTGTTATGGGGTAAATAAGAAAAGAAGAGAAAGAAATAAAACAAACACAGAATCTCACAGCGGAATGAAAAAATATAATAATCAAATAACAGTTCATGAAGCTGTTTTACAAATAACATTTGATTACACTTTTATAATACATATCAGAGTTACATACAACAGAAATAAATAAAATGCAGCGGAACATCATGATGCACTGGAAATAATATAATAAATAATAATAGTACTCAATCTTCGTCTTCGTCCTCTAGAAAAGCAGTCTTCGATATACTGAAAAGCTCAAACTGACCCGAGCGAATTGAAAAGAAAAAAACACTCAAGTCAGAACTAAAAGATCTTATGTAAGTTAAATCAACAGTAAAAAAATATAAGTGTAACGGCGTCAGAGATGTTTACGGTTTTTGACATCTCCTATCCAGTGTCTAATATGTGTGCAATAACTTAAGAGATGTTTGGGATTTCCATCTCCTAAGGATCCGTTAAACTCTCTATATACATAGTACAATACGCTATTATAATAGTGGATACAGTAAAGTATTAAAATAGCGTTAAGGCGTTACACATATCCCCTTAACACATTTTTATATATTCCCGTAGTTTATACAGTACTGTAAGCTCCACCAACCCGGTGGTTTACCCAGAGGGCACTCCATAGGTTCGGTACAAAACAAACTCGTAGAAGGCGCGATAAGGCATGTGACAAGGCACGCGAGGAAATGCCAGGGTAGGATTCTACCATTTGCACTCCCGGACTGGTGGTAACGGCAAGCGGCTACTACCGCCCACCTCGGAACACACTCCCACAATCAAAATCTAGGGGTGGCCACCAAATCAATCACAAAGTCATAATATAGTATCGAAGAAATGTGCCCGATAGGAAGTGCGACCTCACTTGGCCCGGTATAGCTCCTGTTTTAGCCGCATCAAGCTGACTCACGGGAGTCGGGGCTACGTAAATACCTCATACAGAATCGTTTGCCAAACCATCCTACTTCATTCTGGAATCTCCACCACGTGCACAGTTGTTAAAGTGGTTTTCGGTATTGGCAGAGAGTATGCCAATATCCGATCCCGTTCTCTTTAACAACCAAACGCTTATTTCACACCCGATGGTTCTTCTACATTTCAAAAATCAATTCATAATTGATATCAAAATATCATATTCGATTCAAACATATCACTTTAGAAATCATATTTACTTTTGAAATCATATTCGCTTTTGAAATCATATTTACTTCCGAGATCATACTTCCAAAATAGGTTAAACCCTCATTTTAAAATCATCATATTTACTCAGAATATGTTATTTCATAGAAATTATCATTTCAAATCCCAACTTAGATTATAACATCATTTAACCATATTCGCTTTTAAATCAAGGATTTAAATATAAACACTTTAACTTTACACGGTCTAAAATTCATAAAGTAGTTTAGATAGTCATAAATAGTTTTAAATAGTTTTAAATAGTTTAATTAGTTAAAAATAGTTTAAGTATGTTAAAATAGTTAATGGCTTAAATTAGTTTTAAAATATATTAAAATAGTTTTTAATAGTTAAAATGGTTTAAAATACTTTAAAATAGTTTTAATAGTTTAAAATAGATTAAAATAGTTTAAAATACTTTAAAATAGTTTAAACATAGATTTAATATACTTTAATATAAAATGGTTTGAAAATCTAAATAAATCTAAATAATATATTTCTAAACAGTTTATTTTAAAATAATTAATTTGAAATTAATATCAAATTTAAACTATTTCTTCCATTTCAACAAATTTGGACCATATCCAGATTTCAACAAAACTAAATTTTCTTTCAATTCAAATTCCCATATAAATCATTTCAACTTATATCGATTTCAAACTCATGTTTGAACTACAATTTTAAAGCACTTCAATTTCATAGATTTCAGAGTTTAAATATTCAAACATTTTCAATAACTCAATTTCGATAAATTTCATTTATATTTCAAATTTCAACTTTGAAATTTTCATTTTTATTCTTTAACCACTTCATTAAACCAACTCCAATTTTAACATTTAAAGCTTGGATTTTTGAAAATAATTCAGTTTATATGAATCAAATTTTATTTCAAAATATCATTTAACTGAATTCAAAATTTAAGGATTTAAACTCATTTAATTTAACTAATCCGGTGTCCGTATATAATTTTCTACCCTATGGTCAAGTGATACGGATATTTATCATTTCAATCCGCAAATATTTTATATTTACGGGTATATATCATTTCAACCCACAATCTCGAATAAAATTCAAAATCCATAAAAATCGCTTGAGCCTATCATAACCCATAACGATTTTTCCTTAATATATAGATCGTTCGGGTATGTATCATTTCAATCCATAGGGAACTTGCAGGTTATCACAATATAAAAATATAACATCCAGTCATCCAATATAAAACAATCAAACATACATCACAATCACTATTCAATCAACCAATAAATAACATCAATTAATTGATTATCATCAACGGGTATTTAATTGACAATTAAATTCAATATTAAATTAAATGACGATTAAATGCAATAAAAGTCATATTTAACTGGAATGATAATTTAAATATACCAAATATCAACCAATTAATTTCTAATCGCATCATAAATTTAAATTAACTAACATAAGACAATTTAGTAGTTGTGAGTGGGTTAAAACACTCATCTTTGATTTCAAATCGATTTCAAATCCAAAATATGGCCTAAATTTTAACAGTCTCATAATTCGTCCAAATCAGTTCCATAGTGTTCGGAATTTCGATACGATCGCAACGAAACAAACCGTGCGTAAATCCGACCTCGTACGTATAAGATATGCTAATTAGAACAGTTGATATTCAAATAAACAATAAAACAAACAACGAGTAGGATTAAGCCACGTCACCATCTTCTCCTTCCATGCGCAAACGTCTCCAGGCCAAACATAGACACGCACACACGAGCCCCTTTGACCATTGATACCACACGCCTCCGACCACCATCTAGTCGCCGACCACCTGCATTCGCCTCGGCATGTAGAGCCGCACCTGACTGTGGCCACGGTGTGACCTCCGGCCGCCTCCATTGACTTGCACCGCCACCCTATTATCTAGGGTTTCGAATCCTAATTCCCATTTTCAGGCCGCCTCGTGTCGATCTGGATGATGCGACCACCACCAATCAACTCCTGGAAGCCCCCTATACAAAACCCATATCCCAATTTCGACGATTGTTGCTCCGATTAAAACCCCCAATTTGGCTTTGACTGCGATTTGTGGTTGATTCGTGCACTATTACGAAAAACGAGCACTAGACATAGGTTCCATTCATCCAGACCTTTCCAACGATATATAATTCGATACAGTTTGAGGAGTTTTAATTTTTCGATTTGATTTGCAATTTGCAATTTGAATCTAGGAACTAGAGTTTCTGCCATTGAGAAGGAGAAGCAGACAGATGGAATTTTACGTACTGTGATAAGAAATAAAAAGGCTGCTAGGGTTTAGAAAGATCTATTTATACGAACAAAGCCCGATAAGAAAATGAACACGTAACAAATTGGTACGAACGACAATAACAACTCGAAAAGCCCGTTTCGCCTCCGAAACGAAAATGGGTCATCCCATATATCAAAATAGTTGTTTTCGATATTTTTTAACTCCATGGAATAGGTTTCATGTCATAATTCCATTGTATGAAGAAGTTAGTTTTAAAATCAGCTCATTTCAATTGAATTCAATTAAATTGATTTTTACGCGTTTCAGGCTCGCACGATCAAACGACAAGTCTGATCGCTACGAAACTTGAAATCTTAAAATAATTCACCGTTATGAATCCGATGAAACTAGTTTCGTCGAAATTCGAGACAGTGGCTAAAATGGCTATTTTCACGTTAAATAAACAAGTTATTATTATTAAATTAATTAAATCACTTTTCTAATTCAAATTTAATAACTAACTATTTGTATCATTTTTGATTACTTAGACATTTACAATAATTTAAAGCAAGTTTACATGTCAATTTAGGGTTAAATCTATACTATACTATTATTAGTGAGTTGAATTTCAAGCTCACACAGGGCCCCCTTGAAATTTGGCAACCAAATGGTCACATTTATACTCTCCCTTATCTTCCTTCAGCCTTACATACTAAACAGTCGCGTTTCTTTCCTTTTCGTCCTCATCTTTACCCTTCTTCCCCTGCTATCCAAATCCTAAATTTTCTTTTGTTCCTACTTTATGGCCTTGGCCGTCTATCGACGTGCGCCTCTCCTCTTATACCCATCGCTTACTCCTACATCTCTGAATTCATCCTTCCAGGCCCCGCGTTGCTGTTTAGAATTTTCATTTTTAATTATTTGAAACCTAACTAAAATCTCTGATATGAATGATCTTTATTCCAGTATTTTACTATGATTTTTCATCACACAAAGGAAAAGGAAGAAAGCGGCCCATCTCTCCGATGTACAAATCCAAATCACCTCAATTTGGTTACAATCGGGTAAAATTTTCCCTGTCATCTTCTTTACTTTGGTTGAATTTTTCTTTCCACCTTCATTTCAGTAATGTTTGGTTTGATGCTTTTATGGCCACTTCACTACCTGAAAATGTGGTTGAAACTCTGTGAAATAACTCGAAATCTATTATCAGCGTTTCTCCAATGCTACCCCAAATGAAGAAGAACGTGAGTTATACTATATACAAATTAGAATTTTAGTTTCTTGAATTAATTTAAGTTGTTAATTTTCAGCAATCCACATCTTTTTCGATTTTATTACTTCAGGGAGTCTAAGAAATGGGAATTTCGCTACATCTTTGAAGATAAAGTGGATAGTCCAATTGTTAAAAGAAACAATAATTACAATGTTTGTTAATATTTTATCATGATATAACAATACTTTTATGTAATAAAAAGTATTCTTATTTGTGTAGATTATTTAATATGATTTGGGTTTCACTACCAGTGATTTGAATTTTTTTAGCAAGTAAAAAAAATTTATGATTAAAAAATATTACGCAGATGATTATTGGTAGTCTTTGCAAACATTAGCTTACTTAATTATCATACTAATTTATGGTAGAGGGATCATTTACAACAACTATATCACAGACATGTTAATTGTTGCAATTTCCTACAAAAATATTTAGCTTAACATTTCCTGACTGCGTCCTACACCTTTGGGGTATAACGTCTAACTGAAAAAATTCTCTAATTTGTGCAGTATTGAAGATGTACTCAATTCTGAAAAATCAAAAAAACCCAAGGGCATGTGTTTGTCTTCATATAATAATTCCTGCTGCTAAAATGAAGTTCAAGGTACACACTATCGTCCATAAGTCATTTTGATGTTACTATGTTCATCATGCTTATTGACCATTCTTTTTTTCAAAGTATTTACTTCAGTAATTTTTTTTTACATGGTGATGATCTAAATACCCTTTAACATTTAATATACAATTCACCGCTTATTGCAACTTTGTAAGACATAGAGCATAAATTTTTATGCTATTTGATAATATGTTATTTTATTATCCTATTATAAAACAATAATATAATAGGTGCTGGACCTCCAGCTTTTTGCCATCAGGTCAGATATGCTTTTCTATAATTAATGTCTAATAATGCGTTATTTCATGAATATTTATTAGGTAGTTAATGTATATTTATCTATATAGCATTTAAAAACTAAAAAACTCAGTAATATGATTTTATATAGTTATGCAATTGGAAGATGTATGTGTAAATATTAATATATTATATTCTACTGAGCAAGGGCGTTTAACTCATTAGAAGCTATCTCATTTTTCATTGCTGAATTTTATTGCGTTAGTTTGAACTTTATTATATCTTCTAGGTTGTGATATAATAATATGGTTAACGCACATGGACTCTTCAATGGAAGATGCATGTTCTTTGATGGACGAAAATTATATACAATTGAATTTGATGCTAATTACTAAGACTATCTATGTCAATGGTTATAACAATGCTAATAGGAAACATGTTAGGAGATATTTTCTCACCTTCCATTCGACAATTGTGACTGATTTTTTTTAGAATAAATCTCAGGACAAGATAATACCTTAAATATTTGTTTCCCAAAATGGTAGAGGTAATGACATCCATAATTACAAATTTAGTTTCTTCTCTATCAGGTTTTCTCACAATCGCTATGTAAGATCGATTTCAGCTTGAAAATTAACAAAGAGACTAGGGCCTTCTTAGGTTAATATGCATAAGGTAGTCTATTTTCTTTCTAATCTATCAGCCCAATTTATATGATTATAATTCAGTTGGAATATGTATGTTTGAATCAATTTTCTTTCTAATATATTTTAGATTATAGTTTTCTGATGTAGTTTAAGAAATCAATATTTTTTTATTGTCTGTTGCTTAATAAATGAAAATATAGTAATTACTGATTAGTGTTTACCTCAAAATTTTAATTTGGATTACCTTTTGAAGTTGACTAAATTTGAAAATTCTCATTTCCATTAGGCGATCAAAACGCTGAAAATTACTTTGTTTCTTTTTAACCGTGAGGATATATATATATAAAGGTTCAACCTATGTTATATTTTTTGGTTTATATGAAATTTATTAATATATTAGAAGTTATATTGAGAAATTAAGATGTTCGACCCCTATCACTATGAAGTGTTAATATGGTGAACATATGCACAGTTCACCATTTAATTTACTTTCAACTTTTTTGTATATCATTAATAATTGGCATTTTCCTTTGAAATGTAAGTTACAATACAAAAAAAAGTTGATTAGTATTTACTATCAATCAAATCTTTCTCCATTCCATTGTATAAGGGAATATAATAAGTCACAAATTATGTTAATACTTATTACCTTTCGACATTTATTGCAAAGAAGCATGTGTATGTGATGTTTAATATGATTTCAAGCATGAATCTTCACACTATCATGCATACATAAGTTGTACACCATTAATGGGAACGAGGGTGGCATTCTATGAATCAAAGAAGAGATAAATAATGAACATCCTTTCTACTACTACAAACGCAAATTATAATTAGCTATTAATTGTTAGCCTGACATAGATAGTGCAATTTTTTGAGCAAGTACTCATAGGTATTCATATAGTAAGAAAGAAGTTGGATTTCTTATTGTTGTTGGTGGGAAGATCACTATGTTTTCCATCCAAATACCGACATAATACTAGAAATGTTTCTCATGTTTGAACTTTTAATTTACGTTGGTAATATATCATATAAACTCCTGTAACTCACTACACCCACACATCATGATAACATACCCTTATATATCTTGGTTATTTGAAGCTTGAACAAAGTTGCTACATCCCTCCATGCTTCTACATGTACATGTGATGTTAACATTTTTATCAGGATAGCTTACAAATGGAAATATTCATTTATAATTAACAATCAATGTTTTTTTTCCTTTCCAACAATTTTTTCTTTAGCCTATAATTTAATAGGATCTTTAATTATGGCATGATAAAGGGCGACCTTATCACAAATTAATATGTCCAATTAATTACAACCTCTTTGTAAAACTACATTACAGTCCCTACCAGGATCTACATGTGGCAAGGTGAGATTTCAATCTATCGAGCTAATACGTCGAACAACTCATATAGTACAAGTACTAATCAGCAAACCCCCGAATAGGTTGATAATATTCAAGTGAAGCAAATGAAATGCTTTAAGTTGGAAGATAGAATAACTAATTGGGGAGACTCACAAAGATATAAGGTGGACGAAGAGTTTTACTGTTCACACTTGAGTGGTCTTGCTCAGATTTTAACAATAGTAAGATAAAGCCTAATGCATTTAGAAATAGAGAACTAGGGATTAGACTTGGTTGACTACTTTATTCTTGGTATACTTTGTTAATTCATATTTCAGCTACAGGGAAATAACATTGTATAGTTTATACCATTTTTTAATTGATATTGGGGGTGATAATCCCCACTTTTCAGATGTTGTTAATATATGACAAAGGAGTTACCATCTGATGTAGTTAATTATAGATAAGATTTTGCTAATGTTTAGTGGAAAATCTAAGAGTTTCTTATTTTGTCATCAGGTTTTGGCATTTGATATTGGTGCAATCAATTCACCATCATCAAGTCATCAGATATGTTTTGTACTTGAAACATCGATTCTAATTACCTACGGAGTAGCCAAATAATTGTAGGTTGTTGCGGCATATGTTAAATTTAATGTTTCCATTTAATAAGGTCTTAGTAATATTGAAAAGTTGAAATTTTGTTCAAAACAATATATCTCGATCCTTTATTGGTAATGCATAATTGATACGGCTCGGTCTGTTTTTGATGAATGTTTAAGTGGATCTTTTAGTGCTCTCTACAGTTATATTACAGAGCTATGACTTTTTTTTGTTCCTTAATATTAGTTTCTATGTTCGGTAACTTCTTCTCTTTGTTTACATCTATTTTATATTTACAATATTATACCTTCATGCTTCAGGCAGAAGATTACTCATAAACAGTTAATTCAAACAGTGATGTGTGAACAATTGGTAGTTGCCAATTACAACCTGCTTTTATATGTATATGACTTACGGAATCCATGTTTTTACATATATAACAAATACAAATTTGGCAATGAGATATGGCTTTGCTTGGTCATAAAATCATCTTAATGACTCGAATAGTTTGTGTATTCGAACGTATTAGAGAATTATTACAACAAATTCTTTTACCAAAATTCAACTTAACGAGAGAATTAATTATGTAACATGCTCTTTATTTTAATCTTAGTGTCTAATTTTACTTCAATAAAACATTTATTTTTTGATGGATTTAGATTGATTTTCTTTTTTACATAATTATATATTGGAAAATTCTATTCGTACACCAAAAATAACCTAACATATATCATTATATGATTAACTCACCATTCTTCTGAATTGCAATTTTTGGTCTTTTTTTTATAAACCATTAAATTAAAATACTAAAGTAATAATATTTGATCAAATATATACAGTTGTCAAAGAAATGTCATATAAAGTATTTTTATATGTATACAAGTATTTTGTTTAATAGTGAGATTATATGCTTATGATCATAATATTTTAGTTATTGTATTTGCATGAATGTTTGAAGTTAAAGGGAAAATTATTTGACTATATCGAATTGATTACACAATGTATATATTACATATAATTGTCATATCGTATTACGTTATCTATATTAGAAAATATAATGTTTCAAATCCACTAATATTTTCTATAATTTAATTATTGTTGTGTAAGTCAAAAAATGTAATAATGCAACATTAAAATGTGATCTCTTTCAACTTAATTTAAACATTATTTCACTTTGAACAAAATTTCTTCATTCAAGGTTTAGAATACTGCTATCAAGCCAAACTATGTATGTATTTAAACTTATATTTTAAACATAGGATACAATTAGGTTGACTTATATTGTTTAATTTGAAAATTAATAAATAAGCATGCTTAGTGAATATTTACCAAGTTAGGAACAACTCATTGTTGATGTTATAGTTTACTGTACAAAAGCATTATGCTTTAAAATAGTGGGTTGCTAAGGGTATCTCATTTTCCTCTTCATAATATTATTGCTAAAAAATACTATAAAATTTTACATTATACTCTTCCTAATACTAGACACTTTAAGGGGCTACCAAAGGTATCATTCGACTCTTTTTTGCATGGTGAATAGCCGTCGACTAACACCATTTTCCACGATAATCAACCACCGAACAAAAGCAGTTTGGTGATTGATGGCCGTGAAAAACGGTGTTGATCGGTGGTTGTTCGCTGTGCAAAACGACTTTACGCGATGGTTGATTGCCGTGTGAAATGACTTCGGTATTAGGAAACATACAGATTTTAATGCGTTTATTATTTTTTCTATGGTATTAGGATCGTTACATAAATTGTTTTTCAAGGACATAGTTTCATAGGTTTTTAGACCCTAGAAACTAATTATTTTACGTTTTGCCCTTGAAAGTAATTATTTCAGTTGTGTGTCCTAGAAACTAATTCCACTTGCTAAAGAGGCCCTTGTGGCTAATTTCCACTTAAATAAATAGGTAACAAATAACAATTGTCACTTTTTACTTAATTTAATCACATTTAAGTTTACTATCTACAAACCGATGCTCTAACTATTTACACAACACTAATTTTATCCAATTACAATTAATTACATATTATTTCATCAATTAATATAACATTTAATCTATTTCCTTATTTACAATTTATAACCAATTATAACCTTTCAATCATTTCAATAAATTGGAATTACATTAAAATAGTTAGCAATTAACTCAAATTAACATTGGTACATTTCATTCTGGTTATTATTCTCATTAATAAATCACAATATTTTCTCTCTTTCAATATTAAATTATAAAATCTTATTAAATTCAATATTTTTAATTATCGAAAATTACGGATCGTTACATAAATTGTTTTTCAAATATTTCAATCATATAAAAATTATTTACACTTTAAAATGTTTATAATTAATTAAAACATTTATTTGATTCCAATATGTATCTGAGAAGGAATTATTAATTTAATTCAATTTATTAAACAAAATCTCTTTTTAAATAAAATTTATTTAAATAAAGTTTTATTTTCATAAATAAAAAATATAAAATCAAATTCAAACATTTTGTTTTAATTAAATTTATTTATTTATACGTCATAGAAAGCAGGACTGTTACAGACTTCCCCCTTAGCAAAATTGTATCCTCGTAATTTCTAATAAGGAGACGTCAAACACAACTCACATCCTAACTTTCATCGTATCTATGTTCTTCTATCAAACTCAACTACTCAATCCTCTATGTGGCTCAAACTCTAATTTATTTTATCATATGCTACAAGTTGAATAGATTCAACTCAACAACAACGTTCTATTTTTCGCATACGATAAAAATATTGCGAAAATTTTCAAGTGCCGAAAATTTTGAAAATTTCGATAGAATCTCCATTATACCACTACTAAAATCGGTTCGCATAGCGTCGGACAGGGGCGACGGCTAAAAAAAGCGGCCGTCGCTAGCCGTCGCTCGACCTGTATATCAGCCAGATCCGAGACTTCTTCTTCCCCATTCTACAAAACCCAAAAAAAAAAGAAACCCCCCCCCTTCGCCCCGCCGATTCGGTGCTCAAACGTTCGCTCCCTCCCTCCCAAATTGATCCGGTATGTGTTCTAACCCTATTTCCTATTCAATTAGGGTTTAATTAGGGTTTATTTGCATGATTATTGGGTTTAAAAATTGATTGTTAATGGCATGTTTATGGGTTTGAGATTGGTAGTTACGTGTTATACGTATGGTGATAGTAGTATTGTAGGTTGATTTGAGAATAAAATCATTTTATTTCGACGTTGAAAACGATAATTAAAGCATACTATTATGATGTTGGTTATTGTAGAATTAACGATTGGTGATGTGATTTGGATTAAGATGGTGATAACATGTTTAAGATGCTTATTGATAAGTTTATGCAATGTCGGTTGTCGATTAGGTGAAAATTTAATTATTTAGCATGCGTTAGTTATAAGTGTAAGTACACTACAACTGTGTATTTTGTTCAAATATATCATTTATGCTCACTTGCAATGGCCATGCTATTACAATGATTCACTTTTGTCTCATTGTGGAATTTCCAATTAAACGTATATAGTTTAAAATAAAAATAATTCAATTTATTATAAGTGCTAACTTCTAATTTACATCGAGGTGGCTCTAAATCTTTCCAACAGCATAGGAGAGAATTGGTAAATATAAAATATATTTAGCATATGGTGATACATATCTTCATGTATAACATTTATGCTTATTTTCAATATATCTTATTCGTGTATATCTTCAGTTTGCAAAGTACAGAAGGGAGCCTACAATGGCTGAGGTTTTTAGAGCCACACACGCAGTTGAGTCTGTTGATGATGAGGGGAATGCGACCTATGATTGGACCGACAGCAAAGCTGAAGAAGCGATGGTAAATATGCTAACTCGTGATTCAAATTGGATATATGTAAATTGTATACCAATTATTTCAAAATTATGTTTGTAATTGCAAGGGCGATATGAGACAAAGGCATCGGCATTGACACAGGCGAGTGGAAGAGCAGAGCTTACAGTTGAGGAGTCCAACAGGATTTGGGATTCCGTTATTGCACCGCCTACTCGAAATAGGCGTTATGGTTTCGGCAATCAGGAGGTAAACCATTTCACTAACTTCATATTAAAAGATCCACATTATTCTCACATCAAAAGAATTATTTATATACTATCCAATTCATTCAAAATTCATGTGAAATGCTATCGTATTAACTTCAGTTATTTCACAGGCTGTTAATTTTCAAAGAGCTTATGGCAAATCGATGGAGGAGGAGCGTATTGCTCAGATGCAGAGGCAGCTGGATGAGCTCAACGATTGGCGAAAGGGCCAACTGGCACAGCAGATAGATGAGCGCATTGCAGCATTTATCAAGAGCACGGCTCTATGCCTGGGGAGCAGGGAGATGGATCTGATGATGCCGAGGAGGATGATGATGCATAGTTTTACTATTCTTGTGGGTATGTATTTATGTACGTATTTAGACTAGATTTGATACTTGGGTTTGGATACTTGGCATTTTGGATGATGTTTGGGTTTGGTTATATTTAGATTTGATCATTGTACCTTGATACTTGGTTTGGTTTTGTATACTATGTTGGTTTGGTTGGTTTTTATGTTTTTTTGGTTATATTGTTGAATATTGATGTTGTGGGTATTGTTGAGACGTGTTGTTGTTGATATTATTGAGGTTTGAAAAGACGGTTTGAGGTTTGGGACGAGGTTTGATGGAAGGATAGCTGCTGTATGTACAGCAGATTTTGCCCAGAAAAGCGACGGTTAGCGACGGCTAGTAACGGCTTCTGGGCAAAAAATAGCGACGGCACGTAACGGCGTGTAACAGACTTGCTATTAAAACAACTACCTGCCACGTGGCGTTGACACGTGTAAGGTACCGTTGCTTGTCGTCGCTATCTTAGCGACGGAGCCGTCGCTAATGCCGTTGCTTTTCCTGATGGCAACGGATTGAATAGCGACGGCAATTAGCGACGGCTAGCGACGGCCGCCGACGCATTTTTGCCGTCGCTATACGCTGCATTTGTTGTAGTGTACGGAGAGCGTTTCAAAAAATCACAATATGATAAAATTGATATACATCGAACAAAACATAGTTGGAAAAAATATATATCAAAATATTGCTCCACGTCATACATTTCACAATATATATACAATTTTTAAGTAAAAACATACCTTGTTCAGCGTTTTGAAGCAAGTTCGCTTAATTTATATGCCGTTATACACCAAATTTAATCCATTTAGTCTTCATATGCCTGCGATTATGTCAAACAATCATTAAAACAACGCATATATAATTTTATAATCATTTTCGAAATGAAAACAATATGCATTTCATCAATATTTAACATATACTTTTAAAGAGAAGTTTTATTATTTCCTTCTTCTTTTTTTCCTTCTATTTATTTTTAATTTTTAATTTTTTATTATTTTATTTTTCTTTGCGGCAGCTTTGCTGCTGCTGCGGGTAGCGAGGCATCTTTTCTATATATTTTTTTAAATTTTATATATAATATTCAACATCCCATTTCATCTACATGTGGGAAGCCTGTGTGCATAAGCAATTAAATCGCAAGATTTTGAACACTATAGCAAGCTTAACCGCAATCCAAACAATTTAACAATTTAGAGAAAAAAATAAGCATCTGACCTAGCATGCTATAGAGTCCACAATAATATAATTTATCATAAATGTGCACTTCATAACATGTCATCTAGTAAAATTGCACAAATGTAAATAACTCATTCACATTTAGCTTAAAAATCATATGTATAAAAGAGCATAAATAAATGTCTTTTCAAATGTGACACATCATTTCTTAGGCCTGAATATACAATTTAATCAGAATGTTCTGAAACATGTGTACGTGAGTGACTCAAACCATGGAAATTTGAGCTCTCTATTATGCTCAAATACACTTCTAAGGATTCATGTTAGAGAGTCCATAATTGCATGACTTATTATAATATTGTTGATCAAATTCAAATTTCGCTTGTTAGAAGCTTGAACTAGAAAGGAATCATTAATTTAATATATTTTTTAATTTTTATTTGAGTTAGTATGGTCAGAAACCTAAGCATGGTTTAGAGGCTAAGAATTTTCTTATCTTCATTATTATAACCTCTACGCTCAACAGCATGTTTTAAGAATTAAGTAATTCGATGTGGAAACAATATTTCAATGAATTATCAGACATAACCATAACATGGTAAGGACAGACCTCGGAATTGGAAACTATATGCATCTATAGCCTATAATGATCACATAAACTCAATTGCTATAAATACACACTGGTATTTTACTCACAGTGTATAAATTTTATGACTACAATCTATTAAATCCAATTCTATTACTATAGTCTCATCCAAATTTTTTTTTAAACTCTATCCTGCAAGGACATGATTTCCCATCTTATTTTCTTTCCTTTATAGATATTTCAGATCCATTTTTTTTTAGCAGAAAACTTGTACAATTCTCAGACTGAATCCTATAAATAGTAAACCTAAAGTATGCATAATGTGAGCTTTAATTTATTTTCACAACTTTATCTTATTAATCTATCCCGTGTAAGGTTTCCTTCCAAAATAATTAACTTGTATGCGGATCATGTAGTTCAACCGAATTCTATATTTTTGTTTACATCCAAGTTGTATGTAAGCAGTTAGTATGAATTACTACTACTTAAGTACTCACAAAATCGTGACGAACATGGGTATAAATGATTCAATTTCATAGAACAAAAAGGTAACGCAGTTGATAATGGTTATCACAGCTTGCAATCCAAAGTTGACATCATCATGTGAGTAGATGTAACGATATTTTATTGTACAGTGCTTGAGATTCCGTGAAAACAAATATTTTCATCTCACTGTATTCTCTTCAAAATAATTAACATAATTTTCTTCGAAATTTTTGTTTCAAACATTGGATTTTAATGTAACTCGAAATTTATTACTTCTGTTCAAAATAACATACACTCTCAAAATCATGTACCCATTTGTCTCGTTCTAGTGTTTAGGAATCTCCATCGATAAGGTTTGCCAGGCGTATCGATCAGAATCCTTATAGCACTTGATGGACAAATTAACACAAAATAAAAATTAACTACTAAAATGTTTCCAATCATTTTATAAAATCATATTCATATTATTATCAAATCATTTGCTTGTGTGAAATAAAATATTTATTTCTAAAATCAATATATACATCCATTGATAAAATCAAACAAGCATTTCACAACAATACATACATTTTAAACAAACAAACACCTTCAGTGGAAAACTATCTATCAGTTTCCGATGCGCAACTTTGATCGCTACTAAATCACTTCATTCATATTCAAACCACACAAAGGTTTATCCATCATTACACTACAAGAGAAACCGGCTATTCCAACGGCTTCAAGCCGTTGGCGGCCGTTGGGAGCCGTTGGAAAAGCCGTTGGAATAGCGTTCACGCTTTCCAACGGCTTCCAACGGAAGCAACGAGGCTATTCCAACGGTATTTCCAACGGCTTCAAACAGCATTTAGCCGATGGACGTCGTTGGAAGCCGTTGGTATAAAATGACCAATAAGCCGTTGTTAGCCATAGCTAATCTGGATGAAATTTTTTTTATAACAGCAAGTCATTCACCTTCCAGTCACACACAATCAATATATATCAATTTCTATTCCATTTCCACTCCATTTCACATATATATCACATATCCAACACATTAATATACTACAAATAATATAAACAACCAAAAATCAACATCAAACATTACGTATTTTCAAACCAAACTCCAAGTCAATATGTACATAAACAAAAAACCCTCACCAACTCCAACTCCATATTCAAGTCAATATATACAATGCAAACACTTAAACCTCACCACCTCAAAGTCAATATATACACAATAACCATCAAACACAATCCTCACCACCTCAAAGTCAATATATACAATAACCAACCACAAAGACAATAATCATCATACCTCTCAAGCATCATCATCACCTCCGGAAGCACCAGATGACGAAGGAAGGAAACATGCCTTTGCACGTACTCCGCTAAACGTTGATTCAGCTGCTCCATTTGTATAGCGCGAAGACGGTCCTGCTCTTGCAGCTGCTCAACCATGGCTCTAAGCTCTTTTATTTCAGCTTTGTCACATGCCTTTTGAGCTGCCCGAACCTGCAAATAGAATGTGAGATGTTCACATTTGTATTATAATCATTTTCTTAAGCAATGCATATTTCAAAATATAGAAATATTTATAATATTGCAATGTTTATAAGATTACCGCTAGGTTTCCATAGCCATAGCACCTATTCCGCTGCGTCGGATCCATAATAACGTCGAAAATATTATCTTGCTCCTCTACCGTCAACTTATCGCGATCTGATTCTGAAAGCAGCTCTGCCCGTGCCTCCTGAAACTTTGCCTAAAATAAAAAACAATTACAGGTTAAAATTAGTATAGTAGGATTTAAACATATCGATATTAATAAAATAAGATTTAAAATATGCATACATATGCAGCCGTCGCCTTATCATCATCATCCCACTGATATGTAATATTGCCAGCATTGTGTGCTTGTCTTGATGCATGGGTGCGGGTAAATACCTCCATAATAGACACAGGACGTCCAAGCGATCTTTCCTGCAATAGATAATTTATATATTTTAATTTTTCATAGCTAATTACCGAAATGATTAATATACAAAATGTAATAACGGTTTAGATTCGTAATTGATAAATTTACTAAGTCCTCACGGTGATGGTGAAAAGACTTGGATCCGCCACGATGCGTTACAGGGTTCCTACTTCTATTGACAGAGTTCCTCTCCGACTCCATCTGCAATTTAAATTGAATATTATATTTACTAATTGCGAAATAATTAATTATATATTTGGTAGATTTACCTTGAACTCGCCGGTCTCCCACCAACTCATCCAAGAATCCCATACGGAAGCGCCCATCCAGTTCGGTTTCTTCCCCGATTTTTTAAGAGCTGACGTTACCTCCCTGTAATTTTTGGCGACCTTCGAATTCCAGTGGCGCCGAACCATGGCGACATCGGGCTCCGCCAAGTCCACTTGCCCCTGTACAAAGAGAAAATATTACTAATTGTTCATTTATACTTATTCATATAGTAAAGTGGTATAAACTCACCAGAAAATCCTACCAGATGGCCTCCCTGACTTGGTCAGGGATCTTACTCCACCTAGGCCAGCAATCTGTCATCCTGCTCATATATGATTGCTTGGAAATGCCAAGCACAACTCCCGAGGGCTCCAAATCAAATCCTTTGTGTTAAATATAAAACAAAGCTTTAGACAAGTATATATATGTATGAACAAATTTATATTGTTATCATTTTAATTTTGATACTTACGCTCCATCAGCCTTCGGCTGCAAATATACAAGTGGTCGAGCCGAAGGCTCACCACTACTCTCGCCGACCGAGCGAGAAGAGCTACGACGTCTGGAGCCTGACATAATACCTGTTGAAAGTTTCATTTTTAATTATAGACATAGATAAAATAATGATGATATGTGGTGCATGTAATGATGATGATATATATGTGATGCGTGTGCGTGAATAATTATAAAAATTACCGGATATTACTCAGTCCTCGTCGTTTTCTGATTCAGACTCGATCTCGTGTTCTATATCGTTTTCCTCTACACTTTCAAATGCTTCGACTAATACATTTGTCTCATCATTTAATTGTCCAAAATCAATTTGATCGTCTGTAATTATGATTTCAACATTTTCTTCGATATCGTCTGTAACAAATATTGTATCAGATGAATATGAATATCCGTTTTGCAATAAAAACGAATATTCATACAACGATCATATACAACACTTGTTAGACGGGGCTAAAAATTCACTAATAGATTTAAATTTTGTTTATATATGTTACCGTTTTATTAAATATATAAAATAAAGCATATTATGCATTATTTTATTTATATTCTACTATTTTATTAAATATATAGTAAATTATATGATTTTTACTATTTCGTAAAATATATAATTCATGTGTATATATATACTAAATTATATACTTATCTAATGCTAATATATTTTATAAAAGATATATATATATAATTCATGTTCGTAAAATATTTGACTAATTCATGTTTGCCTAATATTTTACAAAACATACACAAAATAATTTAAAACAATCCTAACTAATCTAACGCTAACTCAAATGCGCATTTACACTAAATTATCAACATATATATATATATATATATATATATATATATGTGTGTGTGTGCATAATATATATACACAAACAATTTGGACATTTGGATGGTAATAATTATAATTAGCACTTAGTTTGGTATAATAAACAATCAATAGGCCATTAGATACAACTATAACAACAAATTAAACACAAAATTTGCAAAATTTAAAAATTTAGGGTTTTAAGCAAAACTTAATTTTGGAGTGGAATTGGATGGAGAGAGGCCGCTGGTGTTGATTGATGGCGTCGGAGTGGCTGTCGGTTGCGTGGGGAGGCTGGGAGCAAGAAAAGAGGAGGAGTGGAGGAAGAGGGTGGAGGATTTGGGGTTTGTTGGGGGAGAAGAGGAAAATGAATGTTGCTCTCGGCCTGTTGCAGGTTTACACGAATATTTCCAATGGCTTGCAACGACCGCAAACGGTATTTTTACAACGGCTACCAATGGCTTGTCAAAAAATAACGAGCCGTTGGTAGCCATTGGAAATTCCCATTGGCGGTCGTTGGAACACCGTCGTGGCTATATACTGTAGTTTTAGTAGTGTTATCAGTAGCTACATTACCCGTTGTCTAATTACTCCCTGCTTCACTACTTCACTCAACAACTTCCACTTTACACAAAAACAAATGCATATGAAAGAGGTAGAAATAAAGGATATATGTATGTATGTATAATAGAAAAATAACAAGTACGTCCCCAGATAATTGCTCTAAGAATCATTGTGTACTTCTACTATCACTTAAATAAAAACAAAAATCTACCTCACATCCATGGGCATATAGACTCTAAGTCTCTTCTAAAGCCAAAACTCGTGTCTCTTATACTCTGTATTGTTCTAAACTTTGCCCTGATACCAACTGTAGCACCCCCCACCTTTATACCCATACTATCCAAGAGTACTACGAAGTAATACTATCACATAATACGAAGGATGAGGTGAAATGTGATACACATGTGAATATTCCCTTGAGGTAATACTGGTACGTATTAATATATCGAATAAATAACTCACATATGCGTACGTAGTATTAGCACAAAGAAATAAACATGTGTGCCTCCAGGATTGAACAATACATAATATACAATATATAAACAGGGAACACAGAGTCAGAATCGTAGTGATAATAAATATCAATATATATATATATATATAATATCCAATATACTACTCCAGAATTTACATACGTGGAATTATATAATACATGAATATATAATACACGACTAATATACAAAATATCACATACTAGTCTCCTCTATGCCTAATATAAAAGTCGGTCTTACTGTTTCGGTACTTGAAATATCTCGGACTGACCTGAGTATTATATTAATAACACATGGGTCAGACTATATAATCCAAAGTTAACGAACATATGGTACTCGGTATATGTTGGGTAATAACATAATAATGTTATCTCATACAAACTCAAATATCATATAACGTTAACATCACAAAACCTAGTATAAAATGTCATCACCTATATAAACAATTCAATATAAATCAAGAATACTATATCTAATGGGTGAATCATCCATATAATAAAACATCGTCATAGAAAATGAAATCATCAAGTGAATCGGGCAAACACATAGCAATGCTATAATACAATATCATAAAATCATATAATCAATGCATAATGTGAGATAGCCCATCGAATCATCCAAGCGATATCTAATATCAAACAAACCACAAAGATAATCCAATACCATCCAAATCATAAACAATAATAAAGGCTATCTCAAAATATCAAATCATCAAACAATATGGATATAACAAGGACTGACTACACTTTAGACTCAACCAGTCTCTAGTCTGGTCAACTCATTATAGGAAAGAAACATATATACCAATCTACTGTACACATATACCATGAATTTAACGAGAGACTAAGGGCCACCTACAGCAAACCTGCTTATAAACATAAGTCTACTCGTTAACCGCAAAGTAATCGTCTATTCCTATAGTCTTCAAGGTATATGCCAATCTACTATACCCATGTACTTATAACCTGATAGGAAGACTGGGAGCCTTCTATCACAAGCCTGCTCCAAGAACCCATGTGTACTCGAATACCGTAGAGTATCGTCTACTCCTACAGTCTTTAGTTACCTCGATGGTCATCGTTACCCCATCCACCAGTGGCTCGTCTATGTGTAGCCTCAGCTACGACCCTGCTTTGCTCCTAACGGTAACAAAATATTGGCCTAAGTGACACAAGGGGCTATGGGCAACAAACCATCTACTACTACCAATATTGTTATGCGCATCAAAGTGACATATAACTACAGTGTCGTGGATCTGGGGCTCGATCCCATGATTAGGCTACTAGGGTAGATACTGGCTAATCTGGTTCACTCTCGAATAATAAAGAGTGTTGGACACTATGTGGATGGTCATATAGTACTCATAACATATAGCGATGTATATCTCTCATATAGGCCGATAAATGACTCTCATAAGACAATAACTAACAATACAATACTCATCACCAAGTATCACATATACATATTAGTGAAATCCCCGTTTGAGTGACATTTACTTACAATGAATAATCAAACAAATAACATATGGGCATCCCATACCACCGCATATTATTTAGATAGTTATTCAAGACTCATAAACTACACTCAATTCATACTAGATATTTCTATATTACAAGTCCAATGAATAACCGAAAAAGTTTTACCGAAAGTCTCATACCTACAACTAATCTGTTTATTCAAATTTCTCGTCATAAGAAATGAAATCTCACAAATCAAAAAGAAAGATGTCATCACCATACCACACTAAAATATATCACAAATCAATATCAATAGTAAATCATTCATGATATCGAAATCAATATAGGAAAATAAGAAATCGAAAATATAGACATCATCCATAGAAACCCCAAATTAATTCAAAAATGTAACAATTAATAAATTTCAACAAAATCTTTCTTTTAAACAATTAGATCGAATATATATATATATATATATATATAACACTTTAATAATTCATGGGTAACCTTATTATTAGTGAAATACACTTTATAATACATAAGATATTAATCGAAAAATATTACGTATTTTCATCGATAATCTTTTAAATAATTAATTAAAACTATAATAAAAAAGTTTCCCTTCAATAAATCAATAAATTTAGATAACACTTCTTAATTCAATTTGATATTGAATAAGAATCTTCAAAATATATTATATAGCGAATAGAACTTTAACTTTTTATATATAATTCCAAAATAGAGATGTAAATACCAAAAATTCATTTCCAAATCTCTACTTGTATATTTAAATAACATTTGTAATAAAATATTACTTAAAAGTAATACTATAATTTTCATAATACATTTTATGAAATAGTAATATATTATATTTTTCCTCTAAAATAATTCTAAACTTATAATATATTTTAATATTATTTAATTTTAAAAGAATTTTACAACCAAAAGAAAACCATATTTATATTTATAATTTAAAATGTATTTTTGTATAGGAATAAGCTTAGTTTAAATAATATCTTCGTAAATTACTTATAAATTACTTAAATAAAATTTCAAAACCATTAGATAATTCTTCAATACTTTTCAAACAACTTTTTAAAATAAGAAAATAAATAAATTTCTAAAATATATACATTTGGAGTAAAATTACTCCACAACATCTCAACCAGACTTCAATACCATTTAAATTGCATGACCGAGTCTAATTCCATCGAATTCCAGCCATTTATAAAATGCACACATATCAACAAACGAATATATATATATATATATATATATATATCAGTTCGCAAACGGATGTTGCCACTTCCATCCAACATAAACAATTACCATCACAACGTCATTCAGTTTATATCAATAAACAAGTCCACCAATATCAGGATTTATATATAAGCAATAAAATGAAGATAGAGTTATGAGTAGAAAATCACTGAAATCTAAGCGAAGGCTTTCAATCTCCTTACTGCACTAAATATCGATGTTTCCAGAACAGTGATATGTAACTACTGATATATGCTCCGCCAAGCCTTCCAGCTTTGCTATCGAAACTCCAACGCCTACAACAATCCATCGTTGCCTACAACAGCCAACAATATGTCAAACTCAAACAATTACAACAGCATCGCCTTTTACTGCACGCTACCTACATCAATATGCATAAGCCCTAGCATCGCACCCCCTATAACACCTAAATGCCATCTGCCTCAATTGAATGCACACCCCTACAAGTCGCAACAAAACAACATCAGCCTTTGTGCTTCCCAATATCGTCGTTCTCAACCACGACCATACCTAAACCAGCAACCCCAGCCGACATCGTGCATCTCCAAATCACTCGCCTTCAAATTCGGCTTCGACCTCTTCGTCATAGCCAGGGCGTGACTCCATCCTCCTCAAGTCGAACGATGATCGCCATCGTTAATTCAACCTCCAACATCGAGCGCCTTAGTGCGATTTTGTAGTATTATTTTATATATATGTATACACACACACATACATACATATATCACAAATTTTTGATTTTAGGGATTCTTTTGGAAGAGGGTCACCGGTTAATAAATGAATGATGAACGATGAAGGCATATATTTTGGGCTTGGCTGAAAGTGATCAAAGAGGTAGATTATTAGAGAATTTTCCAAACTAGTATTATTTACAATTATACCCTTTTTCATTTATTTAATTTGAGTACCATATTTTATTTTAAATAATCTTTGTATTAATGTGCAAATTTATTTAAAACTGATTTTAATTAATTCACACTTTATTTTACAAGATATATTTTAATAGTTAGATATTTCTATACAATTCAATCCTTGTTTATTTTTATTTAATTATTCACTGCATTATCATAAAAATAAATTTATTTTCGAAATATTTCGATTATATAAAAATTATTTTCATTTTAAAATATTTATAATTAATTAAAACACTTTATTTGATTCTAATATGTTATCCGAAAAGATTTGCTAATTTAATTCAATTTATTAAACAAAATCTCTTTTTAAATAAAATTTATTTAAGTAAAATTTTATTTTCATAAATAACAATTATAAAATCAAACTCAAACATTTTATTTGGTTAAATTTATTTATTTTTACGGTGTAGAATGTAGGGCTGTTACACAACCCCCGATACACAGCACGCTCATTTTGTTTCCTCCTCCAACGTGTGTTGGCCATGCTATCGGCACCCTAGACCGACTGCTCTTCTCCCCAATCGTCGACGATGAAGTCGTGAATGCCGCTTGTCAATTTTTTTTCTATTCAAAGTCGCGATTTGAAGATGGGAGAATTAGGGCACCTTGAATTGGTTGGTGTATGGATTGGAGAGTGTAAGGAGAATTCTAGAGGAGAAAGAAAATGGGCTTAGGCTGGGCTGAAATAATTTTTAGGTCTTGGTTCAATTCAATTCAATCTAGTTTTATTTTTCTTTTCATTTTTTTTCCACATCTCCTTTTAGTTTGTTTCTAAAAAAATTTCGTTTGCTTTAATTTAATTTAACTTTGTTATACATAATATATTTCGATAACTATCCAATTTAATTCAATTCGATGCTCTCTTATCAATATTCCACTATTTTAATCACAAACAATTATTTACCCTTATAATAAATTTTTGTATTCAATTAAAATAATCTATTCAATTTCAATCTATTATTTGAAAAGAATTTATTAATTGAATTTAACTTGTTAAATCAAAATCTTTTATTAAACAGAATTTAATTGACTAAAAATTTATTTTTAAAATATAAATCATCAAATATCGAATTCAAACAATTTTATTTTCATTTTAATTTACCTATAATTATGGCATATAAATCCGGGTTGTTGCGGACTCCCTCTTACGAAAATTGCATCCTCATAATTTCTATTAGGGAAATGTGAAACACAACTCCTACCCTAACTTTCCTTGCAACCTGCAATCTTCAATCAAACAAATCTATTTATTAATCCTCTATGTGGAACTTCATCCAATCCAACACTTCTTATCGTATGCTACAATTTTAATATGTTCAATTAACGGCTTTCTATTTTCGCATACGATATATTTTTTTAAAATATTTCTAAGTGTTGGATTTTTTAGAATTTTTTTACAGAATCTCCTTTATACGGAGAGCGTCCCAAAAAAATCAAAGCACAATATAATTACATAATATAAATCTCTGAAGAGGCATCCTAACACGGAACATCTCAAAACACGGAAAAACAAGATAATATCAAAATATATATTGATATACTATAAAATTGTACCTTTTAATTAGCATTTTAAACAAGTTTGCTTATTATTAAGCGAGAAAAAGTGAGCTATGCACTGCAAATCAATCCATGCCATCTTCATGTACCTAGTTTTAACTCAAACAACATATACGAGTTCATAGATAAACATATGGTAACATTACATCAATATTTTAAACAATTTATATTGCATTCTTCCTTTAGGCGACTTCCTCTCAACTTTAAGGTGTTAAAACATAAAACTAGGTTATGCTTTGAAAAGTGAAGTTGTAGCACGATGAACTATGTTTCGAAAACATTTTTGGAAATTGGAAATATGAAGTATATCATAACTTATGGTGGTTTTTACTAAATAACATTAATTTTAAAACGAAATTAAAATGCAGGTCCACCTTATTAAACACAGTTTTTCATCTAACAAATGTCAAAATTTTATAAACTCTCTGAACAAAAGTTGTTGTTTATGTTCTAAGCTTTCCAAAATATTTTTTGGATTACAAAAATATGGACTATAACTCAAGTTACGGAGGAAATTCCAAACATGTATTGCTTCAGTTTTAATAAAAATGCACAGGCCCACCGTTGTAATTAGCATTTTTAGGCTGGAAAACGATGAAATTTTGTGAAACACTTAAAATAAAAGTTCTAGATTATATTCTGAGCTTTCCAGAATAGGCAATATCATCAAAATTGGATAAATTTATAGTTAAAAAAAATTCACCGTTGTTAAGGGGAGTTTGCATTTTCAAAACAGCAAGTTAATTCGTTTTTGGTTTAGATTTTTGAATTAGCAAATGTTAAAATTTCGCTTAACACTAAAAATAAAAGTCGTTCCTTATCATCATAGCTTTCCAACTAATGTTGAATTATCAAAATCGAACAAATGGTTTGAGAAATACGATCGAAACACTTTGGTGCTCTAACTTAGAAATTTATTATGCATTTCCAATTTTACTCCCACTTAAAACAAGTTTTAACAATTATAAACTTCAAAATTTTTGAAAGTGGCAATCGCAAAAGTCGTTACTTCTGAAAGCACCTTTCCAATGAATGAAAAACAAATAAAATTTGATCCCACAATCAAAAGTTATGTATATTTTAATACAACACTTTACAATAATCGGTTATAAGTTTATTTGGAAACAAGATCTACCAAACACACATTTACTACCAAAACATTGTATTTCCTTTCAAAATATGGTTTATAATATTTTTCAATCATTATTCTCTTTCCAAAATGTTGTGTCGAAATCCTCGTCCTAGTGTTTAGAAATCTCTATTGATAACATTAGCTAGGTGCATCAACCAGATTCTTAAAACACTTGAGAACAAATTAACAACAAACAAACTACAAAAATAATTTCCAATCACTTATAAATCGAATTCATATTTTTAAAAACCATTTACTTATCTGAATAAAACATTTATTTTCAAAATCCATACACACACACACACATCCATTTCATCAATCATCAACAACAATAAAAATTATCTCATATCAAATATAACAACAAACAAGCATCAATATAACACCACACATATTTTCAACAAGCAAACAAACCCCTTCAGCGGAAAGCTATTCATCAATTTTCGCTGCGCAACTCTGATCTCTATAGGATCACTTCATTCATAATCAAGCCACGTAGAGGTTTATTTACCATCATCAATATTGGGATAGCTATTCTCTACTTCTCTACCTCCCTAAACAACTTTAACTTCACACAAAAACAAACTTATACAGAAGAGGTAGAAATAAGAATATATACATATAGTAGGGAAAATAATAAGTACGTTCCCAGATGATTACCTCAGTAATCATCGTATACTCCTACTATATATTTGAGTATAAATAATAATCTACTGCACACCCATGGGGACATGGACTCTAAGTCTCATTTAAGGCCAAGACTTGTGTCTCTTATACTTTGTATTATTCTATACCTTGCTCTGATACCAATTGTAGCACCCCTACCTCTATACCTATAATACCCAAAAGTACTACCGAGTAATACCATCGGATAATACAGAGAATAAGACGATATGGGGTACACACGTGAATATTCCCTTAAGCTAACACCGGTACGTATTTAAATATTAAACAAACAACTCACATATACGTACACAATATCAGTGTAAAGTAATAAATACGTATGCTTCTAGGATAGAACAATACAGAATATATAGTAAACATCAAAGATCATAGAGTCAACTGCGGCAATAATATATAATATACATTATGTCCAATACACATCATAATAATATACATATATGAGACTATATAATACAGGATGATAATCTAAATTACTGAATATCTAGTCTCCTCTAAACCTAGTAAACACAAGCTAGTCTCATCATCCCTGTACTTGAAATGTCTTGGATTGACTCGAGTATTATATAAATAATGTATAGGTCAAACTATATCTAAATCCAAGGTCCATAAACATATAGAATTCTATATTTACTGGGTATAAATATAATAACGTTATCTCTAACCATTCCCAATATCGTATACTTTAGAATACCACAAACCCAACATAAAAACGTCATCACCCATATAAATCGTAACAAATTAAGAATCAACATCAATTAGGTGAATCATACATATCCAGAAATCATCATCAAAACTCAAAAATCAATAATGAGTGAGGTATCACAAAGAATAATCAGGATAGCTCACAACATTTCCCAAATACATTTCTAAATCTCAAATAATAAAATATTATCATTAAACCAATGTAAAATAGACTGTCTGACTGTAAAATATAGGGTACCTAACCATATAATAAAAGATATGAAAATCCACTATACTCTGGATATCTATCACATCATAAGTATAATCTTATCTTCTTATGTAAAAATAAATAGTGATGGGAATCTAATCGTACCATATGGGTTATTCCACCCAATAATCTCATAATTTAGGGTTACGCCACCCGGTCAAATTACAGTATGGCTACCCGCCATCTTCAAGAGCACCTGGGGTTATCCACTTCGATCCGCTCTAATACTTAGGTGAGGTATATATATAATGTGTACTTATCTACCAATCCATGTAGAATCAGAAGGGAGACTGACAGCTACCCACCTGCTCTAGGTGCCTAGGGCTATATCGCATGGATCTGCTCCTGCAGTCTTCAGTTACATACCTGGTATCGTGACAATATCCACCGCATGTCATAAACATGTTGCTAGACTATGCTAGGCACTAATCATGACCTGAGTCACACCCTTAAGATAACAAACTGCTAGCCTTCGTAACTAAAGGGGCTAGGGCTTCACCACCCTAAAGGCTACTCCACCTTAGGCTACTCTGTCTTCTCTAAAACTCAATATCTGCATCTAAGATATAACCAAAGTGTCACAGACCGAGTGTGCGACCCCACGATAAGGCCGCCAGGGTGGACATTGACTATCCGATTCTCGATAAATCCTAATCATATCCCGGAGCACTTCATGATAGATGACATATATGGGTACACCCTTATAACTCTATGTCCATAAACTTTCTCTACTCCGAGCATATAAACTTGCTCTACTCGAGCATCACCTCACGTAAGTATAAACTTAATATCTCAGTTCACGTCACTTGACTGACATCTACTTACAAAGAATAACCGTATAAATATCACAACGGTGTCCTATACCACTGTATGATACTCAAATGTTTATTCACTACTCATAAATTACACTTAAATCTCACGATAATCTATATAATGAGTCCGAATAATAACCTGACAAATATTGATGAATGCCTCATCCCAAATAGTATTATAACTCCGTTTATTTAGATTTCTCGCTACATAGAATAAAATATCACAAAATCAAACAACGGGACGTCTCATCGTATCATATCAAAATCACCAATCAAATCTATATTAACGGTGAATCATTTACAAATATATATAAACATAATTTTATGTAATTATACAAGTCAAATATAATTTTCTGTAATTAGTTATTATTTCATAATTAACACACACACATACACACATATATAAACTTAAAATAAATTACATTTATTTTTAACTATAAAATATAATTCCAAAATAAAGATTAAATACAAAAATTTCATTTCCAAATCTTTATTTCTATATTTTAAAACATTCATAACACTTTATAAATCAAATATCCTTTATTGAAGTCTTTCCAATGTACGTTTCAATTACCAAAATTCATTTCCAAATCATTTTATACATATTTCCAAAACATCCAAACTCACTTTACAAATCAAAACTAATTTTATAAATTATTCTATAATTAAATACTACTTTAAAATAAATTTATAAATCTTCAAAATAATTTTTTGCATTTCAAACTACAATTAATAATATAAAACTTTCACTATTTATTCTAACAGTTAGAAATAAATTATTTTCAAAACAACTTTTATATCCCATAATAATTTCCAAGAAATCATTTTATTTACCCATCAGTTTTATGTATTGTAACTATACTTCAATTTAATTTTAAAATACCAAAAATAATTTATCAAATCTTTCAAAAAAATTTAAACTAGAAAAATCAATTAAAAGTCCAAAAATATGAATTATGGAGCATAATTCTCCAATATCAACAATCAAATTATCAACATAAATTTAGCATGTGGTTGAGTCGAATTCCATCGAATTTCGGTCATCCATAGATTATACACACAATATAAATAAATTACACAAATTAAAATGCAAATGAATAGCATTTTCTTTGCATTTTGGACATCTAACATATACAAAATCTCATCAAATTTCCCAGCCAAGCTATTCAATCAAGCAATTTAACCAAACAATTCAAATAATTATCAAGGTGATATATACGTGTATATAGCAAGCAAAGAATTATAGATATAGTTGTGAGTTAGAAAACTCACCGAAATGAAGTTCGAGTTACAAGTCAGCAACTACACAGCCTCCGCCACTTAGCTGGCTGCCATCACTACATCGTACAACCATAGTCGAGGGTGCCTCACCATCCATTCCACCAACGCAGCACCACCAAGATCATGACTTCCACCAAGTCGTATCTCCCATCTCCCATGCCTAAATCAATGCTTGAAGCTGCTCCAAGACACAATTGCTTGCCTCCCTGCCAAGCTCCCTTGCACCTCGAAATCACCAGAACACACTCGATAATCACGTTCACCTCCACTAGGCCGCAACTTCCAACATACAGCACGCCTGTTTCATTTCCTCCTCCAGCATGAGCTGGCTATGGTGGTAGCACCCTAGACTTGCCACTCTCCTGTCTTGACGTCAACGATAAAGTCGTGAATGCCACTCGTTATTTTTTTTTCTATTCGAAGTCATGATTTGAAGATGGGAAACTTAGTGCACCTTGAATTGGTTCGGCTATGGACTGGAGAGTGTAAGGACAATTCCAGAGGAGAAAAGAAAACGGGCTTGGCCCGGCTGAAATAATTTTTGGGCCTTGGTTCAATTCAATTCAATCTTGTTTTATTTTTCATTCTTTCCATTTCTCCTTTTGATTTATTTCTAATAAGTTTCCATTTGATTTAATTTAATTTAAACTTCATTATACTAAATATATTTCGATAACCATCTAATTTAATTCAATTCGATGCATGCTTATCAATATTCCACTATTTTAATCACAAACAATTATTTACCCTTATAAAAAGATTTTGTATTCAATTAAAATAATTTATTATTTGAAAAGAATTTATTAATTGAATTTAACTTATCAAATCAAAATCTTTTATTAAACAGAATTTAATTGATTAAAAATTTATTTTTAAAATAATTATTGAATATCGAATTCAACCAATTTCATTTTAATTTAAATTTACGTATAATTACGTCATAGAAATCAGGGTTGTTATGTTTAGTAGGCTGTTATGGTTAGGATTGATTATGCCATGGCCACCTTATGTGATTGGGCACCTCTTGCTAATTGATTAAGGCTTTTGCTTTGAAAGTTAGCTATGGCCGTACACAGTTCACTATGACCTCTACCTTCTTGAGCTTTTCTAGGCATTAGTTAGCATAGATTTACTCTCGAACTTAGTATCTTTAGTACCCAATCTCTAAGATTGGGAGGGTTTTTCTTTTTATTATTTATGTGTGTGGAGAGGAGGGAGGTGATTGTTATATTACCTGTCAAGCTATAACACATATTTTAAATGTAATAAAATTGTATGAGTGTTTTTTACTTTGAGAGGATCACACATTTTACTAAAAAAAGATTCATAGTTTGCTCATCGTAATTCACAAAAAATTTAAAAAATGTAAAAAAATGAGTTCTATTTTTGTTTCCAGAAAATCATAGAAAATCAATAATGTTTAATAATAGTTGTAATATCTTTGGTATCACACTTTTTGATGTCAGCGTGAACTACCACAAACGTCCCTAATACCAAATCATAGTATCACTTGAAAACATGATCTAATAATTAAATTTCTTTACAAATTCAAAATGTCCGTCAACAAATATTATCAAATCTTAATATCATTTAAAAATATGATCTAACAAATAAAGTTCTTTTATAAATTCAAAACATTCATCTACAAATACTATCAAACCTTAATATCACGTAAAAATAGGATCTAATAAATAAATTATTAATTAAAAATATAAATTAGCAAACTTAAAATAAATAAAAAATTCTATGTTACAACTTAGAAATAAAATTTAAACCAACAACAATAGATTTCAATACAAAATATGGTTAAATGTAGGGCTGGACTTTTTTTTACCATATTACCACTTTTCAACCATTACTAACCGCTACCAACTAAAACGATACCAAAAAAATGGTAACATAATCGATTGGTACGGTTTGTCGAACCGCATGAAAATATATAGTATGGTAATGGTACTCAACTACTAATAATGGTAATTACCATGCCTACCACTTACCTTAACCAATATTTTCTTCTTCTTATATTTCAATTATATATTTTTATCATGTAGTCTAACATCTAATGTGTAATAATTTAATAGAAAATCTAGCAAAATGCTATTATGATATTAGATTGAATGCAATTCTTATTGTGTATTTTATAAAATAATATAATTTTATATAATATTTTAGCTTCTTTGTAACATCCACTATCTTGAGGCTCGAAGCTAAGTGCTATAGATGCTACAGTCATCCATAGTATTAACTTCTGATGACAAAATACAGTAATGTTAATGGTATCCATAATATCAGAAGCACATGAATATGAAATACAAACAGCACAGATTAAAATAACTTTTCCGATTACATTACAAAGCAATATTCATATTCAAATTATATAATCCCATAATCGATTCTCGGGTTTTGATCAAATATAATTATTAAAAATACGCTAAGAGCGACAAATGAAGATGCCCTCTTGGATAATCAGAGTACTAAATAGACATATAAGTCTTAATCCATCACAGCAGAAATAAAACTAAATAGCAACTCCTAAATAGCTAACTTTGCCTCGTGCATGTCTTAGGAACCTTTATTCGTCCACCTACTAAACCTATAAAATCTTAACTCTCAATCTACTCAAATTAATTTTGAGCACCCGAGAGTTTAAGGGGAAAAACATAAACTTCGAGTTACACATAAAGCCTGATGTGAATAATACTATTACATCTCGGTTTACTGGTATTAAGTGAGACCACGCCACTTAGTGGAACGAGTTTTCCCTCACTAATATCCCTTTAAAACATATCTTTATGCAAATCAAAATCTTGCAACCAAACTGGTTAATCAAACTGATTATATCAATAATAACAAATATCATATATGCTCAAAACAGTTAATAAATGGACCATCTGTTCGAAAATATAGTTTTGTTTCGCTAACTACTAACTATTGGTTGACTCGGGCCTACCAAAAAAATAAGCAAATAATCTAACAACTGTTAGACAAACTTCTGGACGGTTTGTCCTTAACTTACTTCTCCAAGGGTCACCTGATGCTAATGGTTTTTCGGGCTCACCAATAACCTATCCTCTTTCCTTGTACATATATTCCTTTCTATATGTAACCATCATTTAAGTCTTACCTATGATCAAAGATCTACACATTAGAATTTTGGACTAAATTAGATAGGGGCTAATAACTAATGTATAGGGCAGTCCCATCTGGTATACAAATATCTGAGTCATTTTACTTAGGGTTAACTACCCTTTAAATTTTCCTCGAAAACCTTTTCAAAATGATTTAACCCTTTAAATCATACTTATACAAGGAAAATATACTATTTGCTTTACTCAAATCTCTTTGCCATGATATATTCTTTACTCAAAATATTATTGAAGAAAACATTCGAAACCTTTGTTTAAACCTTTAAACAATCCCTTTTGAAACCATTAAAAGTATCCCTTTCGATACAAGTAAACTACTTTACATTATAACCTTAGGTCGAAAGACCAAAACATACCTTTCAAAACCATTTACAATAGTCCTTTTGAAAACATTGAAAACATCTCTTTCGAAAAATTTATAAACCTTAGTCATTCTCTTTTCAAAACATAAAACTTGCCTATCAAAGCAATTGGAAACCTTCCATTTAAAATACTTTTAGTACCTCTCAAAACCATTGGGGAATCACCCCTTAGAAACCTTTATCATATACCTTTCGAAAGCAATTAAAATACACTACTCAAAACAAACCTTTCGATAACATTGGGTTCAAGTGAAAGCTTGTGGAACATAGCTTCGAAAGCATTAAAATCATTCTAGTCGAAACCTATGGGTTTATCTTTCAATAGAACAAAGGGTCTTAAAAGTAGTCTTGCAGTTTTCTAAGTAAAGAAAGTAGACGGTTTCAAAGCCATCCCTTTCGAAAGCATTGGAGAAGTGGCTTCTTTAATAAAGTCCAAAGCACCCCTTCAAAACCATGTTTAAAGGCAAAGCGGCCTCAACTGGGTCGAAAGGTAGAATTGCGGCAACAAGGGTTTCGACGCCGTTGAAGGCCTATTTAAAAAAAAAGCGGCAACCTAGGTCGAAAGCTTATCTTTAAACCAATTAACCAAGTCGAAATCTATCTCATTCCAAAGCAAAGCAAGCGCATTTTGCTTTTAAAAGCAAAATAGGGTTTCGACCCTTTTAGAAGCCGTGTTTCGACCTTCTACCTTTCGCCTATCTCCTTTCCACTACGTACCAAGTCTTTGATACCATGTGTATTGATTTCGATCTGGTTGGTGGCAGAGGTATGTGATCAAAAGGTAGCTGCCAAAGATAACGAAACAATATATACTTACAAAAACCGTTTTCTTTCTTTATAAAGTAATTTCTTTCCAACTAACTTGCTTATTTGTCATAATATAATTGTATGTCAATTTCTTTCCCAAAATCTTTTCTAAAAGTGCTGCCGAATTCAGAATTTATTTATTTAAAACATTTACAAAATGTCCCTTTTCCTATTTTAAACATATAAAACATTTAAGTCTCATAACTTAAATAATTATATACTTAACAAAACATTTAGGAAATTTCTCCAAAAATTTCAATAAATCACTTTTAATACGTTTTCTAACATATTTAAATTCTGACCCAAAGCTACTATATGTTAGCTGTAAATAAATTTAAACCCAAAATATCATTTTCTTCACTAGAAAATTCATAATAAATCTACAACAGTTCAGAAAATTATGAAACTTGAAACCCGTCTCTAAAATGTTATTTTTGACCTCATACCAAATTTGCAAGTCATTTGGATGTCATCTAATAGGATTTCTAAATCAATTCTTATCATAAAATCTATATGAAATAGCCTAGATCATCAACAAGTGTGTGCGTGTGTGTATCCATTTTAAACAACCAAAACATGGCAAAACATTTGCAAATAAATTCGGACCTCATTTTAGCAACCAAAAATAAAAAATATGAGATGTAACCTATTATTCACCTTAGCTTTGTTATTAAGGAGTTGAGATTTGTTCTTGAATTAAGTTGATTAGCTTCTTCCTCTTGATTCTAGCTTATCTTTCAAATCCAAATCAGTGAAGATTCTTTCATGGTGCAACAGCCAATTCTCAACTTGAATGGCATCCTCCGTTCCCACAAACGGCTTCCTACCAAGACTGATGTAGTCTCTGCTCAGCTTAGCATAATTATTCCCAACTGGAGCCACAAGATTAGCTCCTCCAACATTTCCAACAACACCTGCAGCAGCTCCTGCTTGTATCAGATTGACGAAAAACTGATACATCGCTCCCATGTCCACTTGCGGGACTCTAGCACCCACATTTGCAGCTTATGCCTAACCTTGATTTCTCCTGCTATTTGGTCTGGCGTTTTCCATTAGTTGTGGCTTCCTAATAGAAGCTCCTCTTTGTTTACGTTTGTTTGTGCTTTGTAAAATGAACGTGAAAGAGAATGAAACGAGAATACAAGGGTAATGGAAATGTAGTGCGGCAATTACCCTAATACCCATGCGTTAATCAATTAACATACATAACCATTTATAAGCCCATTTAGTTAGTTAAGCACGACCTCTAATTTATTTTCAAATCATAATCCCCTTATCACTCTAATATTTATATTATTCTATTTAATTTATGTAATTAAATCTCCTGAATAATGTTATTAAAAATTAGGGGTGTTACATTCTTCCACTATGTTTCCTTGTATGTTTGACTACACAAAACGAAATTGATAAATCTTCACGTGACAAAAAATAACAATTCTTAATATTTACTCTTTTAACATGAAATATCACAGATAAATAAATATCATATTTGTAAATGGTAAAAGTTTATTACCGATCTTTACCAACCATGACCAACCATGAACCGAAGTATTGGTTTTTCGATTAGATTAATTGGTAATGGTATGATTTTTCTGTTACCATATAAATTGATACGGTAATGGTTTTAAATATAAATTTTTTGTACCGAACCGAATTCAGCCCTAATTAAATAATTCTATAAATCATTTTCCTTTGAATGTGCTAAACATATACAATTTGTAGAAAAATAATTCACGTGCGAAGCACTGTCATCATCACACGCGAAACGTGTGCCGTAACGCTCCTATTTATATTACATTCTATCAACAGAATTAATACGTGACTAAACACAAATATTTAGATGACCTGCCGAAATTTTATTTCTGTGCATTCTTTATGTAATATAAGTAAAATTAATAGTAGAAAAGTCTTTAGAGAGCTAGCTTAAGAATAAATAAACAAAAATGTAAACGTTGCTTTTGCTTGTCCCCTGATCAGTCGGTGGGCACCGTATAGGCGTCCGATCCACTGCTAAAGAAGACATGTTCTTCAATTTGGGATTGTTTGCCAGACGTGAGATCTCAAACTCTACCCAACTAAAGAGAGGAATAACATAGAGAGAAGAATGGCACTATCTCTTTCGTCCACAGCAAAATCGAACACTAAAAGCATCACAGTGCCAGCACTCGTCCTTCTCTCATTCTCCTCCGCCGCACTCCTCCTCTTCGTCCTTCTCCCTTCTCTCTCTCCTTCTTCTTCCTCTTCCTCTTGTACGCAACAGCCTACATTCGCGGATGATCAAATCTCAGCAGTCCATCCCTCAAACACGAATATCAATATTCAGATCTCTACCACTGAACAGGATATCCAATGGCTGAAATCGCAGATTCAGGCGAACTCGCTGCCGGATCCACCATCCACTCGGGAGGAGTGGTATAGGCTTAGGAAAGGAATTAATCCGAGGACTAGGGAACAACAGTTGGAGGATCTGAAGAAGTAAGCCTACCATTTTATTATAATTGTTATAAATTGGCAACTAGATTTCAACATATTTTGAGAAACACTGAAATTCTACTTCCTTGGTTTCAAGTGAAATTGTTCTGTTGCTGCACGCAAGCAGCAAGAAAACTATGCTTCAATCCTTCGTGAATGTCAAATGCTAAGTAATTAATATACACTGTTAAGTTATCTGTAAGGATAGATATGGCATTATGAAGACTTCAAGATAATACCAGAGTAATGCTGTCATGTTTGTTAGCAAGTTGCAGTACTTTAATAACATTTTTAATGCAACAACAGATTTAATTATTCACTTTTTAGCAGATTAAATAATTGTCAGATTGCTTGATAACATTTCTATATACATAAAGAATGTACATATATTCACAACGAAGTTTTGTAAAGTATGATATATTTATGCATTTTTTTATAGAATGATATTTGATTTGCATTAGATATCGGTCTCATACACCACTGATATATAGGTAATAATAAATATTGGCGGTATATCACAAATATATCACTGATATTTAAATGATAATTTTATAATGGGGATTTCCACTCAAAGGACTTCATAATTCAAGGTAATAAGTTTATAGGACAACACTTCAAAATAATTAGTTTTAAGAACGTTAATCATTTTCCTTCAAAAAAAAGTGACAATTTCTTTTATTTTTTATCATTTATCATTTTCCTTTAGAAAAATTACTTTTTTATATCCTTTTTCATTTTCCTTCAGAAAAATGGTAAGTTCTTGACTTCTATCTTTTGTCCTTAAAATTAATTGTTTTGAAGTATTATCCTAGAAACTTATTACTCTGTGCAGAGAAACCCTTCGGCCTAATTTCTTGTTTTATTAAATTATCGTTGGAAGTTCCATATGTGGTATATTGGTTATACATCACCGATATTATCTGACATTTACTATGTAGGTCAAGATTTTAACGAAGTTGTAATTGTTTTGGAATTACAACCCCGAAAGATATCGAGTTTATCCGTAACGTAAATAAAATATTTGACCAAGATGCCTTTATTTTACTTCGTCCTCTTTATTTTTCTCTCAGTAGCGATTGAAATCCACAAATACCCTAGAAATATCTAAGTATAAAATCAATCTATCAACACATTTTTGTGTGAAATTTTACATCTAAAGAGAATTTTGTAAATTTAGCATATTTTCAAAAGTAATAACATACTTAGACCATTTTTGAAACTCGTTACAAACATAGGCCTATTTTTGCCACTTTGACACTGAGTCAGCGTTATTACATGATGTGGTTTGAAAATGCATCGGGGGATTTTTTTAAAGTTTTCTATTGGTGCATGTTCAAATGGAGCCGGAGGGGATTTTTTAAAAAGTTTTTTGTTGGTGCACTCCAACAATACTTATTGGCTCCATTTGAAATTCCGCTAATATACATCTATTTTTTTATAGGGTAAGTTTGGCTCACATCCCTAATAAGTTTCAAAATAAACAAAACATCCTTCACATACAAAACTTACATTTCCGCCCCCTATTTTCAAATTCGCGCAGGCAAAAATACACAAATACCCTTTACGCTTTTAACATTTCAAACGCGTATAACTTTATGTACAAAAACCGGATCAACAAACCGTTTTCACCAAAAAATCACAAATTTTATGATCTTTAAAATGAGATCCATTGTTGATATCAAAAATTCATATTTGTAGTAAATATGCAATTATTTCAAATATTTGCAGACAATTCATCAACTTTTAAACCTTTTTTATTTTTTTGAAATTTACAAAATTTACAAATAATTGCAGATGTTTCTGCAGCTATATGGTATAGTTGCATAAATGTCAGCAACTATTGGGTATAGTTGCAGAAATTTATACAACTATACGGTATAGTTGCAGAAATATCTGCAACTATTGCATATAGTTGCAGACATTTCTGCAACTATTGCATATAGTTGCAGAAATGCAACTATTGCAAATAGTTGCAGAAATATCTGCAACTATTGCACATAGTTGCAAATATTTCTGCAACTATTGCATATAGTTGCAGAAATGCAACTATTGCAAATAGTTGCAGAAATGTCTGCAACTATTGCGTATAGTTGCAGAAATGTCTGCAACTATTGCGTATAGTTGCAGAAATGTCTGCAACTATTGCGTATAGTTGCAGAAATGCAACTATTGCTAATAGTTGCAGAAATGTCTGCAATATGCAACTATTGCGTATAGTTGCAGAAATTACTGCAACTATTGCTTATAGTTGCAGACATTTCTACAACTATTGCTTATAGTTGCAGAAATGTCTGCAACTATTGCGTATAGTTGCAGAAATTTCTGCAACTATTGCGCATATATTTGCAGAAATTTGTTGCGATTATTCATAACTGCAAATATTAAGAATATCATATTTCATAAAAAAAATGATTCATCTTTAATTTAATTGCAGTTTACCATTAAATCGAAAAATAAGAAGAAGATTCAGCTCCACAGCGAAACGCAAGGGTAATTTGGAAAAAAAAATGGCGGAAAACAGAACAGGGATGTAGAAAATATATATTTTATGACAGAGACCCGCTTTGAATTTAAGTTCCGTTTTAAGGATGTGTGGCTAATTTTCACTTTTTTATATCTATGACGCATTTTCAGAATGCGCCATCAGAGAACGCCAACATGATGAAAACAAGTCTATATTTGTAATAAATTTCAAAGTGGACTAAATTTGTTATTAGTTTTGAAAAGCGGGTTAAATTAATAAAATTTCCACATCTAAATGATTAAATCTGAAAAGGAGATTAGATTCACAAATTTTCATTAGTCCATTCTTGATGTATGTGCAAATCCCATGTAGTAAAGCTTATTCACAAAAGTTGTTCAGTTCAACCCCAAAAGTATATAAGAAAAGAAACTAGATAGGTCCTTGCTACTAATTTTAATAGAAGAAAAGTCCTTTCTTAAAAAAAATTTATGAGACATGTCTCTGCTGATCCATTTTCTACATATGCAGTCGTTATTCACACATATTTATTGTCATTTCATACCCCCATTCTTTTATAATCTTTAAAATGACTTTTTAGAAATATCGATTTTTTCACTATTAAATCACAAGTTTTATTATCGTCCTAATGATGAACAATATGCAAATTGAAAATTTTGAAGTCCATTTTTTTTTGCAAATTCGATAATTTTTAAATAAATATTGGTTCAATGATCCATCTTCATCATACAAGCATATAAATCAATATTTTAAAAATACACAAATAGTAACAAATAAACTGCCTCAAATTTATCTTAAAATGTCTTTAGATTGTCCTAAAAGGCTTTATAAATAATAAAATCTGCTTAAGCACAATATTAAATTATTTAAAACTGCATTTTTCAAATGAAGTAAAACAAATTTATTTTAAAGCTGCATTAAAATATCAAATAAGAATGCATAATAGTTATGCAGTTAATTACTGCATCACAGTTATGTAGTTAATTACTGCATCTCTCAAATGCAACTTTAATAATTGCTTAAAAATAATATAAAACTACTTAAAACTACATCTTTCAAATGTAGTAAAACAACTATATCTTCAAACTGTATTTAAATACTAAAAAAGTTAACTGTATAACGACAATACAATTAATTACTGCATCTCTGAAATGCAACTTTAACATAATCAAGATGATACGGTCAAAACCACATAAACACGATGCAGTTGAATTACATATCTCATATGCAGTTTTAACTGCATCTAGAAGATGCAATCAAAACTGCATTCAAATGATGCAGTTAAAATTGCATCAATATTATTTGTATTAATTGTAGCTTGTTGATGAAATTAAAACCACATCAGTAAGATGAAGTCAAACCTGCACTAACATGAAACACCTTTAAGTGCATTGCCATTCAGTTGAACTGCACCACCATGATACATCAGTTCAATGCGATGCATTGGTTGGATGTAAATATAACTAAATCGGTTCAATAAAGTTATAACTACATCGATTCAGTATAGTTATATGATTTTTATAAGTTAATTTTATGTATGAGCGATGCATATCGTTGGAAAACTTATGAAATTTGCAAGTCAGCGATGAAAATAGTTTCTAGTTCTAAGTTTTCATAAAGTAATAGTAGATTTGAAAGATTGAAAATAGATGGATTCAAATAACAGTGGATGAAGATGAAGGAGACAAATAATTTACATTAATAATTATAGATGAGTCCCGCTTCGTATTTCTAATATTAAACAAGGACCTAAATGATTTTTCACTAAAAAAATATGATCAGATTCCCTTATTTTAAATCTTCCTTTATTTTCTCTTAGTAGTAATTGAAGTCCAGCAAAACCCTAGAAAAATCTCTAATAAAACCATGAAATTTCACATATGAATAATGAATGCTAAAAAGGAGAGTATATTCAAAAAAGATGCATTGATCTATTTTTGTGGCATGTGTGAAATCTCATGCAGCGGTTGAGTGGTTGCTTGATTTTGAAATGTTTTTTTGGCCTCAAATCGTCGGAATAAGTTATTTAGAAATCTCAAATTTTCGGGTGATGATTTGAGACTTATTTTTGTGTGGAAATTAGACAAGTTTAAAGAGAGGTTGAGTGGTTGCTTGAAATGTTCTTTTGCCTCAAGCCGTCAAAAAAAAATTATTTAGAGATCTCAAATTTGTGGATGATTCGAGATCTATTTTTATGTGAAAATTTAGTTAAGTTCGATTATTAGCAGCAAACATAGATAACGGAAAACAATTAAATAGCAAAAAGCGGTAAACGAACACCAGTTTTATAGTAGTTCGATCAAATAGATCTATGTCCACTTTGGAGTACTCTTATATCTTGCTTGTTATAATTTTAGTTCAAGACAGATGAAAGCAATTAATTGAAACGAAGAATTTGAGGGAAGAAATAGCGATGAAAGCACTAAATTTTTTATGAAGACCGCTAAACAATTAAGGGGTAAAATTACTTCTAACCAAGTGGTAAGCGCTACCCAAACTATTTATAGTTTTGCCTTCAGACCAAAATTCGAGTGGCTCAAGCCTGTAGATCCATGTTGTGCCCCTTGTGCATGATTTATAATCTTATGCCATTTCGAGTCACCCGATCAAAGTGGACCAAGTCAAGTTCTTGCCTTCGTAGATCGTGGAGTCCAATTGATAATGTGTATGAGGTACTTGGATTTGGTAGTGGGTTTGCGTGATCATCATTTTTCAAGTGGTTCCAATTGTTCATTCGGACACGAACAACATTTTCCAAGTGATTCAATATATGATGCTTTGTGTCCCTTAGATTGTACTTTCGGCAATCTTCGTGCTTCTTGGTTCCACCTAGACTTTGATGTGTACTTTTGTGTAACTACAAAATACTTCTCTTTTTAAAAGATTTTGTCAGTCTCTTAACGGTTTGACATTTTGCCACATTTAGTTAGTGTAAAAATTATCTATTACAGTTTTCAAAGTACCCTTGCAGAAATACTGTTGTAACAACCAAAGTTTTAAATCTAGTTTGTCTCATCTGAGTTTTCTGCATCTAAGACCTTGTTTTTTCACTGGGACGAGTTGAAACATCAATCTCTTTCATATATCATTTGAGACTAATCTTGTCTTATGTATGAAAATTTTAATCGAAAATTGAATCGAATTTCCAATATGAAAACTTGGTCGAATTTATGTGGTTTTGTTTTATATATCCTTTTGCATTTCCTAGGGATTCAAACAAAATTGTTCTACCAATTATTATTAGCTAATTCCTCTAATCCACTTTTAAAATTTATCCACATAAATCACAACAAATGACTTTGTTTTTTTCTTTCCCTTTATCAGTATTTAGATGAGAGGAATTATTCAGTTACTACCAAATTAATCTAGCTACCACTCTCTTCAATATGTGTAGTAGTAGTGATAACAACAACAACAAAAATAATTGATACTCTATTTCTTGTTCATCAACTACCTTCCTATGCAAGTAAAGTATGTTGCAATATTTATTTTATTTGTTTAGATAACAAACATTGAAAAATGTAAATTTTAGACTCATAAGTTACTCCGGGATAGTTCTGAGATGAACTTCATGAGTCCAAATACTCATACGAGGTACCGTGTATGAAAATCCTGAACTGAGCATAACTGAAATCCAGGATCTTAAATGACACAGAGGAAGCCTGTGTGGAAGCTATTGCATTCACCTCACCCCTCTCTTTTTTGGCATGTCACTCCATCAAGTTCAACATTTAACTTCAGTAGCCAAAACTAAAAGAACATTGTTAGTTTTTTATGAAATGGAAAGGATCCATAAAGTTAAATCAATGTGAAAATAATCGACTTATCTTTATGTTTTTGAATCTAAGGTTTCAGAGTTTCAAAAGAAGAAAAAATTCTACCATGTTTTTTAGACGAGTAAAACTGTTGTGGAGCGGTAAATGCAGCAGTCTGGGAAACTTTTTTTTTGGGCAAACTCAAAGTTGGTGTGTGCTCATTTTGACAAACAATTTTGCTAGACCAACCGAAAGTGAATCAGTATGTTTTTAAGACATATAAATGTAGTTAAAACAAAATGTAATTTACTGTATGAAGATTGAATGAGTTGCAGAAGTTTGAAACATTTCTTCCATATACAATTTCGTGTGGTTGTATAGAATATTTAATGATGAGGGGATAAATATACATTTTATAAGTGATATTGTTTTCAATTCAAACAAATTATAATCGTCTACCGTAGTCAGATTATTGAATTTGTAACGACATCATTATTTTATTGAGAACTGGTGCCTGGTGGTCTGTTTTTTTTTCTTTTTCTTTGTTCATTTATTTGTTACTGTTTTTATGTAACTAGGAAAGGGAAATTGTACTAGCATAACATTTTACTCTTTTGTTATTTTGTATCTCTAAAACTTTGCTTTAGATTTAACCTTGGTCTGTACATAGTTATATACCATAAGGTAATACCGTATGTCCAGTTATTGTTTTTTACAACTCATTTATTACAAATTTGTAACATCATTGTCCATCTAATGTCACAGCATGCAGATTAAAAACGAAATTAAATGATTTTGTGGTCTTGGATGAAACCATGTCCCTGTTAAGCGTGTTTCATATTTTCTTATGTCAGCACCTACCGTGGATTATATCAATTCTCGGCTCACACTATACTAGATTTATATCTATTCTCAGCTTGTTGTATATTGGGTTTCTATCGATCCCGAGCTTGCATTTTACTAAGTTTCTATTAGTTCTATGCTTATTCTGTACTAGGTTTCTGTTAGTTCCATGGTTACACTATACTAGGTTTCTGTCAACTCCTAGTGCGTATGACACTTGGTTAGAAGAAAAACATAGGGCACTTTGTATTTTTCAATTTCCTACTGGAATCAGCCGATTGGAAAAACTGATCAACAAATAAAGCAATATCAACAAGAATTAAAAATGGTGAAAAAATATCTGAGAATAAATATCTTCTTCAAAATCAGAATCGTCTTTCTTTCTCATTTCTGGAAATTCAGAATCATCTTTCTTCTTTGTATGCTGATTTGTTTAATTTTATTTTAATACTAACTTAAAAAATGAAAGCACATTGAGTTTTGGGCTTGTGTTTCCAGAGAGCAAAATGGTAACTGAAAAATTATTAATTTTATTCGGTTGGTCAAAGAAAACGGTAGGGTGTTAATTGAATTAGCCCTACTGTAATGTGTCATTTGAGGGAGCTTATACTTAAATGCTCACGGTGTTATCTCAAAAAAGATTTAGATTCATGGTATTGGAATTGATTCGACATTTCTCCAATGTATTGGGAGTTTGAAACTTTGGATAATGATAGTTCAAGCGTTTTCGAAATATGATTTGACTTACCAAGTAATTGAAATATAATATGACATACTGATTAAATTCATGGTTTTGGACGCATGATAATGTGCCTTCTAATGGAGCATATACTTAAAAGCTCATGATATTATCCCAAAAATGGATTGGATTCATGTTTTGGAATTGATTCAACCTTTTTTCCAGTTTATTGGGAGTTTGAATAATGAAAGTTCAGGTGATTCATTGTGTGGTTTGCTATTTGTCAATTGTCAAGTACATGTTTAGCTTGAAAACGGAATCTGCTAATTCGGTTGCAACCCTATTTTTTGAACTTGTTAAAGAGTGGAATTGGAAGAAGCTCTTCTCTATTTGAGTGCTGTATTTAACCAAGATAAATTCCTCCTTAGTGTCTAGTATGAAGATGTCCCTTAGCACTCATTATCCCTTCATATAAGTCAGTAGATGTTGTATTATTGTCCCTACTTCTGATATTTCTGTTTTGTACGTCAATTAGAAGTTTGTATCACTCACCTTAATACAAGTCAGTTAGAAGTTGTATCATTATCCCTTCATACAAGTCAATTACAGGTCATACAAGTCAACTAAGAACACATTTTTTAAATTTTAAACCAATCATGTTCTACGATAGCAATCCATTTTCCGCAAAGATCCAAAATGAATGTACACTAAAGTTAATTTTCTTTGGTTTTAGTTACAAAGGAATATCTCATTATGAAACTGAGTCAGAAGCCCATGCACCACTTGCTTGCCCAGGGGAGCTCTTAGTTGAAGAACACCATAGCAACTACGGTGAACCATGGGCAGGCGGACGCGATGTATTTGAATTTCTTGCATCTGCAGTCAATTTATCTTCTTCAAACCAAGTTCTTGAAATTGGGTGTGGAACCTTACGAGTTGGGCTCCACTTCATCCGCTACCTTGATCCAGCCCGTTTCCACTGCCTTGAAAGAGATGAATTATCACTAATGGCTGCTCTTAGGTACGAGCTTCCTTCTCAAGGTCTGTTACACAAAAGACCTTTAATTCTGAAAGGCGATGATATGGATTTTGCTAGATTTGGCGATGGAGTCGTGTACGATTTGATATATGCCAGTGCGGTTTTTCTACATATGCCTGGAGAGTTAGTTTGGACTGGGTTGGAGAGATTGGTGAAGCAGTTAAACCCGGTTAGTGGTAGGATATTTGCATCACATAATATGAAGTTTTGTACAAGGTTAAGAGATGAATGTCCTAAAAGGCTTGCTAAGATTGGACTGGAATTTGTTGGAAATCGTACGCACGATAGCTTGTTGTTTAATCATTATGAGATTTGGTATGAATTTCGAAGAGTTAAATTATGAAATTGCAGAATGAGGTAGTAGTATTATTGTTATTCAAAAAAGAGAGGAGATGTTGCTGCAACTTCAGTTGATTTCGAGTTCAAACATTTTGCAGAGGCTGAATGAAGAGTTTGAGACAATTTAATTAAAGAAAAACTGGAAGAAGGGTTTACATGGTAGGATTAGTTTCAGCTTGCAGAAAGTCAAAGTGTTGTACTACTATTATTACAACATTGTAAAAACAACTTTAACAAATTCGTGTATTTTGTGTAAACTCGCTAGCTTCATTGTAAGAGAATATTACTTACATTCTTGTTGGCATCATGTAAACATTTATGTTGAGATTATATGAATTTTGGTTATTTCATTGACATCTTTGTGTTGATGATTTTCTTGTATATTTGCACCTAGTCTGTGTAGTTAAAAATAATGATGTATATAGCTTGATCAGCACTACTAGCTATTTTTAATGCTTATGCTATGAGGAAAATTGCTATCCGATTCTGCTTGTGAGGACTCCAGCGATTGTTACGTCGAACCAAGTTTCCTGCAACCCAGTTAGTTCAAGAATGGCATCTTTTAGGCATATCACCATCATAGGTACAGGTTTGAGCATCTTCTGAGCGGTTGATTGTCTTGCCATATGATTTATATACAAATATGCGGGTAACCTGTGTATACGAGGGTACATGGTAGACTGACTGTGTATGAGTGGGACTTGTCCACAATACAATGGATAGTGATCCTGTTTTTAAAACTGCATCCTATAAGCTCATGCTGGTTCTCCAGTACTGTGTTCAAAATAGCAAGGGCATCATCATTGAGGGTTACTCAACTTTTTTCTTTCTTTCCAGTTTTCCACAAAATCCTCCTTTAATTTGATCAACACATGTTCTGCGAGTGCAAGTACAACGATGGATATCGTGTGAGGCTAAAAATAATGCATGTTTTTAAGATCGCATGTTTTAAAGATGAGAATTTTAATGTTGAAATGCTAATTACAAAATAGGGTTGTTAAAAAATATTCAAATCCTGTCTGGGTTCGTATATAAAAAACCAATAAATATTCAATGTCCGAAACAAGGAACATGTATACACATATGACGATATTCACATTCGAAAGATTATCCATTCCATTTTTATCAATATATTAATCTATATCATGTGTATTTTAGAACAATGAAAAATTAATATTTTTGGTTTTAACAAAATAATAATTTATATTATATGTTTGCATGCGCAAATGTATGTATCTATCGATGGTCAAAACTATTTTCTATCATTACATTTTTGTTTTTTTTAATCATACAAGTTTATCACGAAAAAGAATTAATGTTAAATCAAAATTTTATATTTATTGTTTTAGAATTATCGATTGGAAGTGAGTGAATAATCAACCACCGCCACGGTTCGGGCACTGTTCATGGATGTAGATATCCAATATTCAATTTTTTCTTCTAAACATGGATTATTAATGCCAACAAGTGTCAATCCCAGAAATCGAACTCACGACCTTAATCAATCCGTTAGTCTAAAACTATCAACCAATCGAGCCAATCCCGTTGGAAAAAAAATGATTTTTTTTGGGTACAAATAGTCATATAGCACTATCTAAACAATGCATATTTTTTGATAAGAACAATATAGCAAGAAATATAATGAGAAATCTTTATTAGACAATTATTTGAATATATGTGTGTAAAAATTATACTAATTATTTTTGGATGTAAAATCCACCTCAATGGTACACTAGCAATGAGGTCAGATGGATCATGATGCATTCTTCTCGAAACACCAATGGATCGGTCTTTGGTAAAATTTATGTTCGACGTAAGTAAAGATTCGTCGAATGCAAGAATTACATTAGTAATTGGGAAGCAAATGTTTACCTGTTCAAATTAGAGAGCTCTATTGGATGTATCCCTTATATCGAATATACGATTTTTAAAGATGATGAATCTCTTTTAAAAGTTACACCAATAACATTTAACATTATTTCAACAGAGCGCGGCTCTGCACCCCTTATAGGTGGACACTGCCCTCAGACACTTGTGATCAGACCGACAAAGTCAATCGCAATTTGCAGGAGTGTTGCACCACACCCCCACCTAAATGGTTACCACCACCACTTGGTCCCCCCACCATAGTGGCAAACATCTTTAAAAGTTTTATTATCATTTATCATTATTATCTATTATTATTAAACTAGTCTTAATAAGCATTTATTAATAATAATATTCAGTAATAATACTAACAATGGTTATTATCAATAATCATTATTAGTTAATAAAATATTATATTATAGCCCAACCTTTAACCAAACTCTTATCCAACATATTTACTTTGTCAACTTCTAGGGTCAATCTCGAGAGTTTATCAATCTCTTGTCCGCGAATGCAGCCTTCAAACACTAGCGTTAAATTAATCAAGAATTGGATTTCTCACTAATATTATCTATATAAAAATAAGTTTAAAACATTTTCATCCACTTAAAAGTTTACATAATTAGAGCATCCCTAACAAATCGGTATGGAGCATGTGTTTCCTATGTGGCACACATGCTACCGCATGGCACCCTAATAGTGAAAAAGGACTTTCATGAATTTTATAAACTTCGGTAAGTGGTTTCTCATATTTTATTAAACTCACGTAACTCCCATATACTAGTAGTTGCTGCTTTTGCTATAAATAGAGCACCTCTTCACTCTTTATTTTCACAACAGTCGCTTACTTGAAATCTCCAAATCTAACATAATTTTCCACTTAATTTCCAAAAGGTGGCATCGTCCTCATAACCACATCATCAAGAAAGACCCTCATTCTTGTAATTACAAGGAAACGAACTCATATTCGACAAGTATGACATGATGCGTTAGATTCATTTGTCAATACATATTTTTTTAGGTTAATCAACTTTCATTCGTTATTACTCTACCCTTAGCAGAAACATATGTTACGCAAAGGGATTTTGGAAACACTATAAGTATAGTCTCATTTTTTTTTTTCAATATTTCACAATGAAATAATAAGAATTTTTCATTTTATTATTAGGCATGTGATGTCACGTGATGTGGATTTCTATTTGGGTTCATTAGTTACCATAGCAGAGGAACACCAAATACTCCACAAATCATTAAAGTCTAGAACTATATGGGTTTTGTAATATCCCATATTTTGATAATCCATGAGCCTAAATGCGAATAAAAAACTGAACTAATAACTGAAGGAATTTAGTAATTGAATTACACAAGGGAGTTTAATTAATCTTTTAAGTGTAGTGACATTTATTAATTAAGTTAAACTAAGAATGTTTATCATAAATTATAGTGTAATCAAAGAAATAATATTAAGCGAATAGAAATAAAGAAAAGAAGTTAGGATTTAGCTTAATGGGAAAGGAATGGCCTAAACCCATTAAGAAAACCCATAACCATTCATTTACTTCTCCCCTACTCACAAAACATAAACAAAAGCAAAGAAGAAAGAAAAACGAAGGCCATTTGCTAAAAAAGATGAAACTAAAGCAAGTAACATCAAGTGAAAAGCTAACACTTTAAAGAAAGAAATCAAGCTAAGATTTTCATTTTGGTTATCATCCTTAATTGTGGATTCACCCTATTTGAACTTGTATTTGTACTTAATTCATGTTTTTATTTGGTAAAAAGCATGATATGGATTGGTAATTTGAAATGAATGAACATATATGTTTTGTATAAAAGTTAGTATATTCTTTTGCACATAGCTTGAACATATGAGCTCAAACCATTATAAATTTTGTATATGAGGTGTGAAATGTTATTTTAGAGATGATTTTCAAATTTGAGATATATTTTTAAGATTTATTATGAATTGTCAAGGTAAAATTGGTTAACTTTGGTAACTAATTTATAATATGAAAAGTTATTTTATTCTGATATATGTATATGTAATAAAACAAGCTACACTGAATTTTGGGAATTTTTCCAGAATTTTCCCATGTAATTTTGATTTAGTATGAACTATTAAATGAACGGAGAATAAAGAGAAAATGTTAGAAAATAAATAATTAAATTAGTTAAGTAAGTAATAATGAAGCATAATATTTCTGTAAATTTCATTGAAGAAATTAGTAATGTGGAAGAAAAGAAGAAATGTAAATTAGAGAAGTGACAAATTTGATTAAAAAATATTACTTTGTTAAGAAATAAATTAGTTTTAAACTTAATCAGGAATCCACCGCCCATATCCTTGGTAACAAAGGAACTATGTTTTCGATGAGTTATGATACGTTACGTTTTCATTAGTGGAAATATCATGTTTTCTTTAACATGCGATCTATAATTCCGTAAGTAAATTCGTGGTAGATATGACCCCCTCCCCCAAGGTGAAAGGAGAAATGTTATATTTTGTTTATTTTTATTTAGATTGCTTAAATTCAATCTCCTAGGAGGTCAAGTTGTCCTTGGTTAGGTTAACCCTAAGATGAAGGAGTGGTCATTAATCCTACATCCCCAGATCTCCCTCTGGAATTTCACTAACACCCTCACTTAACTATAAGAAACATGTATCCATACAACTGCCTGAACAACGGAACTAGATTTCAACCTTTGCCTAAAGAACAGAACGTTACTTAAGTTTTTACGGAGTAGAACAAAGTTCTCTAACAATTACATTGTGTCTCTAATACATTGACTTATCAATAAAATAGTGTTTTCCCGAAATTATTTTAAGTTGATTTTAAATAAAAAAATGATGATAGTAATATTTTGAATAAGGGAAAATTTTGATTTGAAGTGAATACAAAAGCTTTGATTTGAACAAGAAAATATTTTGGTATAAATGTTTAGATTTGAAGATGTATTCGAACTCTTATAGCAAGGGACAATGGGCCAGCAGATTCCTTTTATGTATTTTGGGTGAGTAATCCCTATCATCAAATCAAGAAGTCACAATAAGTGGATTGTGGAATCATATTCTTAATGTAATCTGAAGGTTGGAACTGGGCCAGCCCAAAGCAGAAAAAATAAGTAAATTTAAATATTTTTTTACCATTTTGGATCTTTATTGGGCCTATGAAGTCTAGTTCATTTAGAACTTTTCTAAATTTCTTTTAAATAAAATCGTTATTTTATTTTATTTTATAAATAAAGTTTTACTTTATATTATTTTGTATTATGTTTGAATATGTATATCATATACATATAAATGTGTATGTGCACGTGCAACACAATAAAGTATGCATGGTTTGACATGCCCGTGTACAGGTGTTGGGATTTACACTACAACGGATATGTTAGCCTCTCTAGTATTGTATATGATGTCTAAATGAATACATACATACATACATACATACATACATACATATATATACATACTACATATACATACATACATACATATATATATACATGTATACACACATACATACATATATATATATATACATACATACATATATATCTATATATCTGTGTGTCATTTAGAACTTTTCTAAATTTCTTTTAAATAAAATCGTTATTTTATTTTATTTTATAAATAATGTTTTACTTTATATTATTTTGTATTATGTTTGAATAACAATGGATATGTTAGCCTCTCTAGTATTGTATATGATGTCTAAATAAATAAATAAATACATACATACATATATACATACACACATATACATATATATACATATATATATATATATATATATATATACATATACATATATATATACACATATATACACATACATATATATACATACATATATATACATATATATATTTGTGTGTCATTTAGAACTTTTCTAAATTTCTTTTAAATAAAATCGTTATTTTATTTTATTTTATAAATAAAGTTTTACTTTATATTATTTTGTATTATGTTTGAATATGTATATCATATACATATAAATGTGTATGTGCACGTGCAACATAATAAAGTATGCATGGTTTGACATGCTCGTGTACAGGTGTTGGGATTTACACAACGGATATGTTAGTCTCTCTAGTATTGTATATGATGTCTAAATGAATACATACATACATACACACACACACACACACACACACACACATATCTGTGTGCGCGCACGCGCGTGCGCATTAAATGTTGTATACATTTATAAAACACAATTATATATTTATATATAAATATATGGAAATAATAACTGTAATAATTTATATAAAATATTTAAGATGTATTTGTACAAATGTTCATTATATTAAAAAAACTAACAATTAACATAAAATAATTTTTTTAGTTACCGATGTAAACCCGAGAACAAAATAAATTTATATTTATTTTAATTAATAAATAGTTATAAATATATAAACACGTGTGTATATACATAAGTATGTACATATATATATAATTTTACAAAATTGATGTTAGCTTACTTGGAGCTCATGGCACAAAGAAATTATTTTTTTTTCAATTTTATAAAATAATTATTAAATAAACAATTACAAAATATTTAAAAACCAATCGAAATTAATTATTAAAAATCATTTTCTATATGTAAAAATTATGTAACATTGTTAAATAAAATTTAGTAATAATTTCAAATTATATTAATGTATAATATATTTATTTATATATATAATCAATTTCTAGTTAAATAAATAGTTATATTAATATTTAAATATATAATAAGTATAAGTATATACTAAAATAAAGCAAAATTTGCTGCCAAATTATTGTTGTGCAAAACCAAAATTTTAGAGATTATAAAATAATTATTATGTGATTTTAATCTTTAAGATATAATTTATTAATTGATAAAATCATATATAATTTTGTTTAGTATTACAAATATGGTTTTTATTATTTTTAGGTTGTGAGTTTAGTGCCAACAAACATACAATTTTTTTGATATATAGTTGCACCAATATCTTTAACCATCCAATATGTGATGGAACATCGATACACTAAATTTGTAATATAATTTAATAACCTACAATATATTACAATAATAGATGATAATTTTAAATCAATTAGTAAACACGTTGAATACCTTTCACCAAGGACTAGAGATCTCACTTTGAAATGATGAAATGACTCTTTTAATCAAATTCCAAGTTCTAGAGTTGTTGGCTCCTGAACTGCTTTACCACCTATAATCGAGTCGAAGAGTTTTGATGTGATTTGTGCTTGGACTTTGTTTTGAGTTTAAATAGGGTTTGTTGGTAGAAATTTATAGAGGGGTGGGGAGGAAAAATATCAAAAAGAATGGTGTAGAGAGTGACATATAAATAGGAAGTCAAATGGAAAGAAAAGTGGACCTTATCCTTATCTCTCTCTCTTACAAATTCCACTCTTTTAAACCATTCAAAGCCTGTTCCAGCCCGAACAAAGAGACATTGCCAATATTTGGTTGGCCTACCTAAGTTATTTTGGTCGAAATTTGCATGCCCTATACGGGCCTTAAAGCCTGTTCCAGCCCAAACAATGTCCGTTGCATTTAAATCTAAATTTAAACACATACCGATATTATATATTGATTAATATCTCTAATATTAATAAAGAGAATTAAATGAATATGATTTCCACGATGTCTTTTTGAAATTCCAAAACTAATCTTCAACCATTAACGGAATCTCATCATCTGTTTGCAACCTCAACCACATCCTCTTTTCGACCATCCATCAATGAAATACCACTTTCAATTTGTAACCAACAAAACTCTTTGAAATAAAAATATTGCGACCATCAAAGTTATTACACTTACAGTACACATCCATCCACTAAATGTTTTTAAATAAAAGAGAAATATTTCTATAAATACACGTACGTGCGATTTACACTTGTCTTTATAACTATTACAAATGCATTGTTTAACATTGTTCAACACATCAAAAACAAAATTTTGTAATTAATATTTCATAAATATTAATTAATTTAATTAATTTATACCAACTACAAATTAATTAAATCAGGTGATAAAAGAAGTATTCATCATTTTGATTATGTGACTCTTAGGTGTAAATTTGGTCAGCGATTAACATCAAACAATTTGGATATTAATGTTCACGTGTCACTTAACAGGTGGTGTGAAATTTTGCCCAAATTTATCGCTTACTTGGTTTCGGTAAAATTCAATTTTACTTTGTTAAGCGTTACCCAGCAGTGATGATTATTTACACCAATTCTCTTTGCTAAAACTATATCACTTTGGACTTATGGAATTTGATAATGGTCAAATTTTCAATATCATCCATATTCAACTCTATAGTCCAACACAAAGTCCTTGGTTCAATAATAATAATTATTATTAACCCAATTTCTCTGGCCAGAGACTTTAGCTTTGAGTTGACTTCAGTTGACCGTGATACTAATCTCATATAACTTAGGAGATGAATCCACTCTTGAATAGTGTTTCACTTATAATGCTTCCACTCGACCCAACTATAGTACTTCGATGGATGCCATGCCACGGTTAAGTATATCAAAGTGGAGCTTCCATAATGAAGATCAACAGTATTCTTAAGCCAAGAGAACCGTGTAATATTGTCACATCGATATTTTTTGTTCGACCTTAGTTATATTGACCAACCGAAAACTATCGGGTGAGCTATTCCATAGTTATCCAATAACTATAAATACGTAACCCCTTGGTGCCCCAGCAGACATGAGTAATACACTACCTAACATTTGGAGAATGTTATGTATTCTAGTCTCAATGGATGTATCGATATTCAGTCTCGATACATCTTGACAAGGAATATCAAACAAACAGCCATGCAACCAATAGTGTAGGTAAGCCTATCCTACCATGCGAGATACTAAACTATCCTATATGATATCAAAAGATGAATGTAAATACTATAAATAGTAGGCCCTATCATGCAAAGAGCTTCGGAGATGTGGCCCTCATGCTCTCCTCAGTTTCCCACGTACAATCGCCTTCACTTTTGCCCCATTGAACCTTCACTAACTCCACTATCTTCCTCCTAAGTTGTTTCGTATCGCGTCTGACAATATAAATAGGCCTACGAGGTTTCAAAGCTTTTGGTTTAATCTCGATACCATCAAGTTGATCCGTTGCAATCATCACGCCTGATTTGTGCACAAACTTCCACAAATGAGAAACATAAAAGAAGTTGTGCACACGCACCATGAGGTAAGTCGACCTTATATGCTAGGTTCCTAATCCTCTCTATTATCGAAAAAGGATCTACAACTCTCGGTGCCAACTTCCCTTTACTACCGAATCGAATAACAAGCTTCAAAGGAGAAATCTTCACAAACACCATGTCACCGACGGAGAACTCCAATTCTGTATGTCTCCTATCAGTGTAGCACTTTTACCTATCCTGAGCAGCTTTCATATATTTCCGAATGATCTCTATATTCTCTGAGGTTTCTCTAGTCATATCTAGCCCAAGTATCAGTTTCTCGTCCACCTCCAACCAACACGAAGGGGCGTTACATGGTCGGCCATACAATGCTTTATATGGTGCCATACCGATACTAGACTGATAGTTGTTGTATGCGAACTCCACTAAATGCAAGTGATCCCTACGAGCCTTCGAAATCGAGTACGCAAGCTCGCAAGAGATCCTCCAATATACTATTCACTCTCATGGCATGCCCATCAGTTTGCGGATGATAAACTATACTAAGATGGAGCTTAGTCTCCAATGCCTCTTGTAAGCTCTTTCGGAACCCACTAGTGAACAATGGATCTCGATCACTCACAATGGTCTTCGGCATACCATGAAATTGTACAACCCATTTCACATACAACTCGACTAGTTTGGCTGCCATTTTACTTGTCTTGATGGGTATAAATCTAGCATTCTTGGTCAACCGATCGACTGTGACCCAAATGTTGTCACACCGTGCTCGTCCTCGACAGTCCATCAATAAAATCCATTGATACTTGCTCTCACTTCCGTTCAAGAACTTCAAGTGGTTGCAGTTACCCATTTAGCTTCTTTTGTTCTGCCTTCACCAACTGCCAGTTCATACACTTCGATATGAATGTCCTGACATCCTTCTTCTTCTCCCCAATAATATGTCTGCCTCATATCACGGTACATTGTATTACCACCGAGATGTATGGTGAACTTATAATGGTGGCACTCTCATAGCACCTCATCTCGTAATTCATCAACATCGAGGACCAACGATCTCCCATCCTTATGGAGCAAACCTTCTCGGTCGAGTCTATATTGCTTCAAGCCTTCAGACTCTACTCCTCCTATTTTCGCCATGATCTTTGCTAGTCTAGCATATTGCCTCTGACTATTACCAATCCGCGCAATCAAAGTAGGTTTGATCGGCAAACTCGCCAACATTTCCATCTCTAACTTGCAATGAGGTCTGAAATCATAACCAGCTATATACTCTAACTGCTTCCACTCCATGAACATTGCTCTCATATTGCCATGTCTTTTACTCAATGCATTGACGACCCTCATTTCCTTTACCATGGGTATAGAAAATGTCAAAATCGCAGGAGATCAAGAATTCCAACCATCGCTGCTGACGAAGGTTGAGATCCTTCTAGGAGAAAAGGTACTTTAAGGATTTGTGGTCCGTGAATAGCTCGAACCTTTCGCCTAATAGATAATGCCTCCAAATATTCAAAGTAACATTATTACCACCAACTCCAAATCATGAGCTGGATACTTCTTCTCATGCGACTTCAGCTGTCGACTAGCGTAGGCGACAACTTTTCCCTTCTGCATCAATATCACACCTAATTTAGTACCACATGCATCTTTGTATACTGTCAGCTCCTCATTCCCGCTTGGAATAGTCAATAATGGTGCACTCGTCAATCTCTCCTTCAAACTCACAAATGCATGCTCACGCATCGCATCCCAAACAAAAGTATGATTCTTTTTCATCAAATTGGTCAACGATGCAGCTACCTTCGAGAAGTCTTTAATAAAGAATATATAATATCCCACCAATCCTAAGAAACTCCGCACATCGGTAGCATTCTTTGGTTGGCTCCAATCATGAACCGCCGCCATCTTGGCAGGATCTACTGAGATGCCCTACTCAAAAATGACATGACCTAAGAATCTCACTTTCCTTCTCCAAAAGTGACATTTCGAAAACTCTGCTTTCAACTTGAGCTTTATCAACACTTCAAGCACAACCCTCAAGCATGCATTGTGTTCCTTTTTTGTCCTAGAATATACCAGAATATCATCCAGAAACACAAGTATGAACTTGTTTAGATGATCCATGAAGACGTTGTTCATAGGATCAACAAAGTGTGCCGGGGCATTGGTTAGCCCGAACAACACAACCAACCACTCATAGAAACCAGACGGCATGGGAAATGTGATGATTGGCACATCTTCTTCGCTACTCTCAACTGGTGAAATCCCATCACCAAATCCAATTAGGTGTTCAGCTTCGCACCATGGAGCTGATCGAATAAGTCGTCAATACGTAAGCGTGGATACTTGTTCTTATTTATCACATTATTTAGCTCACGGTAATCTACACACAGCCTCAGAGAGCCATCCGCCTTAGTAGCGAATACTATAGGTGCACCCCACTCAGATACAGTCCTACGAATGAACCCTCTCTTCAACTGGTCATTCACATGCATCTCTAACTCCTTTTTCTCTTTGGGTTCCATACGCCTCAAAGGCATAATTATCGGTCCGACATCCTTCGTTAAGTCTATACGAAACTCAATCTCTCACTGCGACGGTAATACGGTCACCTCCTCAAACACATCCGGATATTCTCTAATGATGCACAGATGACAACCCATCTTATGGAACCTCGAGCGAATATAGAAAGCTAACTATAACCTCATCCTTTAGCAGCCAATCACTAGCATCCGCCCCTCCATATCCTTGATCGTCACCAATAGCTTCTTGTAATCCACTACCACTGCATACTTCCTTAGCCATTCCATCCCCAAGATAGTCCCGAACCCAGCGAAATTCAAAACAAAGAAATCACAAACAAAAGAGCATCCATGGCTCGATAAGACTAAACCATGAAAAACAAAACAAAGGCTAGTGGAGCATCTAACAGGATTTGTCACAATCAATGGCCAATCAACTATTTCAGGTTTTATTCCCAATTTATCTACTAGGTCACTAGATATGAAGGAATGTGAAGCCCCTGTATTAAATAAAACACGTATGACAACATCATAAATGGAAAGTATACCTTGAATAACAACACTCTTCCCTTTCTCCTTTGCCGAGGGAGCACTCGACGAAGTCGAAACAAAGCCTAGAGCATATGCCTTTATAGCCTGTTTTTGTTGTGCTAGTTCTTGACAACTTTTCTGCATATGTTCAAACTTGCCGCAGCCCATCAGTTTTGTAGTCCCTGATCAGGCGATCCTTGTCTCCACAACCAAAATAACATGTTCCCATTTAGCCTTCTTCTGAGCATTCTTCTCCTGGAAATGCTTTCTCTTTCCATTCCATTTCTTCTTGCCTCCACCACCTTGTTGCAATTTTGGCTCTGCTTTATTGACAACAGATGATTTTGACTTAGGGTATAAACTCTCCCGGCAAAGAGCTTTCTCGCAAATCTCTCAAATGACTCATCAATGTGACTTACCAACTTCTCCACCAAATAGTCGACCAAACCCATAAGAAAATTCTTATTCTTCCTCAATGGATTATCGATGAAAGACAACCTATACTTCGAATAAGCATCAAACTCAACAATATACTTGGAGATAGACATATCTCCCTACTTTAAATCACCGAATCTCCTTAATAGCACCGACTTCTGGGTAGCCGAAACGAACTTCTTCCCAAACTAGGCCTTGAAATGCTCCCAAATGAACTAATCCTTGGGTAGAGAAATAATAATGGCATTCCACCAGTTCATGGTCCGCCCTTGAAGCTGTCTAGAATCCAGATTTATTTTCATGGCATCGTCTACTTCCATATCACCAAAGATACACTCACATGTGTCCAACCAATCTTGCATATCATGGTCGACTCCATTTCAAGAAACGTTTTGCCACCCAATTTGGAGTAATCTCTTTGCCGAGCTTGGCAAAGTAAGCCCTCGACACCTGCACTTAAGCACCACCACCAACAACAACATTTAGAGCGACTGCTTGGGCATTCTACAGCATGCACGCCATCATCACATTAAACATAGCTTGCAATTCAGGGTTAGCAGCCCCCAAACCCACTCCTTCCTCAACTCTGGAGATGGAGTTCCTCACGGTGTTTCTTGTTTGCTGGCTCATTTTCACTCTATAACAAGATTGATCAGTCCCTTAAAAAGAAAATTGTGTCGATGGTACTTGTGTGTGCATGCGACTTATATACTATAGATACTACTATATAATTTTGAAAACCAAAATATATAATAAGTATGCACTCTCTTGTATATATACACACTCTCGATCTAGTCTAGGGTGATGCTCCTACCCTATCTCTACTGGACTACGGCATCAACTCTATTTAATCCTGTAACATAAGCTCTGATATCAACTATGACTGCTGCCCTACACCACCGACACATAATATAACTATATAGTGCACTGTTGACGTGCCCGGCTGATGTAGGACGATCATTAAGGGTTAAAAGAAAAGAAAACAATCACACATAACCTATCGTATATCACACAGCGCATGGAATAAAATACATACCCATAATAGATATGAAATAAGAGAGATAATAATAACTAAATGATCTAAACATCAGAGTATAGATCCAAAAAGTTATACAACAAGTAATAGAGTTTATACATGTAGGATCATTTTCACCCTAGAGGGGGGGGGGGGTGAATAGGGTGATACTAATAATAATAAAATTAATGCGGAAATAAAAACAATCATAGATAATAATGCAGTAGAGATCACACACAAACTTACTCAGCTTCGGCAAAACCCTGCCTATGTGCTGCCCCCAAGGTTTCTACTAGAAATTAAGTAGTCAGACGCTTACACACATAAACTTGCGACACCCGCTAATGACTAACCTAACTCTACGCTCAAAACCCTGCCACAACTCAGACATTGTTCTCGAACTACACCACATGACTAGACAGTTACACAATTTTAAAAAGGAAAATTACAAAATAAATAAAACAAACTAAACAAAACCCTGTTTTAATACTCAAGCCCAAAATAAAATTAAAGCCGCCCCAATTGTAATTAAAAGAAGACTTCCTCTTTTTATATTTCTCGTGTAATATTATGGCCGATTCCTTCTTCATTCCTCTTTCACAAGCTAGGGTTTTGCTATAAACTAAAGACACCGCCTTTAATCTGATTGATTGTGATATGCTTTTGCTATGGTTGCTTCGTCAATCGAATTGCTGGCTATGACAGGCTTTCGATCGCTCCAATTATCGAGTGGGATGTTGACAAATTGGTATGTGATTTTCAACCTTTTTGTTCTCGACTTGATTCGAGTTATAAATATATTCATGATTTTATTTTTATGCTTGCACTTTGGTTTTGCTTGAACTCGAATGCCTTTCTGCCTATGATGATTATTGGGTATTTATAGGGATTGAATCCCTAAAATTACGTTCGTATATTTCTCATTTGAATTCTTTGTGAATTTACTTGGCCGTGATTTTTTAATCGAATTGTTGTCTTTGTTATGCTCGTACACATCCATACCATGGTCAGTTTGCTTCATGTCGTAACTGGACTTATTCCACTTGAGTCTGTCTTGGTGCAGTCCTTGTTAGCATTTGAATCATGTAGAGTTTTCATGTTGCATTATTGAACTGAGCTTGTTGCATTACTGTTACTTGATCACTTGTCTGGATTTTGTTTTCATTCGAAGTCTTGTTACCTTGTACATTTTGTGTTCTCTGTAGCTCTTGAAGTCGGGTACAATTTTGTTCATTATTGTTTGGTTCTGGTTCATGTTGCATTGTGACTGATCTGGGTTGAGTCTTCATGTATATTCGAGTCTCTGTTTCGTATGTATGCACTGTTTATATACATGTGTGAACATGCATGTATATTTGTATGTTGTAGCTTGATTCTTGTTTGGAGTTCGAATGATCTCCATGCATCTGGTTCCGTCCTTGCTGTAGCCCTTGTGTGGTCTTCTTCTTTTGAAACTGCCTGCATATTATTGTGAACTGGTTTATTTGATGCACTTCATATGTGCACTTGATTTTAGAGTGGTCTGGTCTTCATAAGTCTGCATTATGTTGGTGGTGATGCCTGGTGTGTTGGTTGAGGCTTCATCTGCATGTATGCTGGTCTACACCATGTATTATATGATCTGGTTATGTTCATGTGGTCTTGAACATTGTTTGGTTTGTGTTGCATCCCATTTGCATTTTGGAGACTGGTCTTTGTATTGCTTTTGATCATTGTATTATGGCTTCGAACTTCAAGTGCACATGCTGGTTGCATACATCTCCAATTGCTTTATTCTCTTTTATGTGCATTTCCAGTTCGATTGTCCTCATGTGGCAGTCATGTTAATTTTCTCTAGTTGCATACATACTCATGTATATACATGCATACATATGTATGTATATATGTGTAATTGTGTAATACATGTGCCGTATCCATTTATACTCGATTTGTACATGTGTATTTGCACCTGTGTTGAATCCAGCCTCAGCTCGGGTTTGACCTTATGCTCACCTGTTCCTGTAGTTTTAACATGCAAGTGTATATCGGTGTGCACAGTCTTATGGCATGTACAGTGATACATTGTGCATGTCACAAGTTGTTCGTGTATGATGAATTCAAAAGAAATGATGACGAACAACCCAAATAACTAAGGTAAATAACCTTTTCAAAACACACACTTTAATTTGCACTGTAAAATATTTTCTTTTTCAATTTTACCGCGTCAATTTTATTTTGTAGATAGCTCAGATGCTGAATTCAAGCTGGAACAAAGTTGAAGATAAAAATACGAGTGTTGAGTGAATATGTAGTGAGGTGTAAATTGTAAATTGAAAAATGTGATGTAATTTGAAATTGTATTGCAATTGAAAAATGTATAAATGTAGTGAGAGCACAAATTTGTACTATTTGAATTTGCAATAAAATATTTGTTTGAATAAAATATTTGCTTGAATATGAATTCTGTGTTATTTATTTTATTCAACAAATATTTATCTAGTTATGTGAAAAATAAAATAGTACAATAAAAAATACATTTAAATGAATATATATATATATATATATGTTTATTATCATCAAACAAAAATCATAGGCTATTGTATTCTACAATCTCCCCCTTTGATGATAACAAACATATATTAAGATTTTGAGTCTATTAAATGTATTTGATTTTGATGAATTCCATTTGCTCCCCCTGTTTGAATGCTCCCCCTACAACCAAACTCCCCCTTCATCTATGCATGAAAAAAAATGCAAATGAACCTGGATGGGAATATGCAAATAAAAAAAATGACTTGACTTATTTGCCAAAATCTTAACTTCTCTCTCCCCCTTTTGTTATTAGCAAAAGAGTAATAGTGTTAGAAAAAATAGAGATAAAGTGATAGATATTAATACAACATTAATACCTAATCGAGTATAAATATTAAATTTCAATAAAAAATCAAACAAAAATCATAAATACTCTATTAGGCGCATATTCCACTTTAGAGTGATAGGGTGATGTCAGTATATAAAACCATATAGTTGTATCAATTTGTGGTATATTTATGACAGAAATTTGAATACTTACTAACCATGCATAACCGTTAGGACTTTTAAATGAGATTAGTAGTATTTTGAATTTAAAAAAAATATGAATTTTAAGTATCTTCTAACCACGCATAACCGTGAGGACTTTTAAATGGGATTAGAATCAACTCGTTTATTTAATAATCAATTTTGATATGTGTTCCATACATGCATAGCCATGAGGACTTTTAAATGAGCATGAACGCACATAATCAAAGATTCCAAGTAATTCACCCATGCATAACCGTGAGGACTTTTAAACGAGAGTGAATACTTTGGATAATTTTATTGCTAATTAATTTAAAAAAAGGAATAATTTCCCGTTTTAAATACCATATTTTGACATACTATATTGGATGTTGATGAGTGATGGTCGTTAGAAATATGATAGAAATAGAGATGGTCATGGAATTTTTTTACCAATCAAAGTTATTACAAATTCTATTTAAATTTTTAAAGAAATTTACTACATATACTGTCTCAAGTCAAAATATATGATTAATATCAACACTCGTCACTTTTTCAGTTACTATTTATCTTTTCGATAACTAGTAGGGAGTCAGATTAGTTAATGTATTCATTTAAGATCAAATCCAAAAATAAATATAAAATCAAATTTCTAAAATGTCTAATCTGAAACGAAGTCAACAAAAACTATTTTCTAGAAGGGGTTTTATGAAAAAATGTCCGCCAATTGAAAATCAGTTAAAATGAAAATTATGCATATATTTTATTTGGAAATGTGATGCAACTTATGAATGTCCTTACATAAAACACATTCGACTAGTAGTTTTTCTATCAACTAGACTACCAGGAGAATCTACATCTGAATACCCCTTTAAATCAAAGTTATCATAAATTGGTTATCATGGACCAGACCATGAAGTTGCAACAAATACCTTATAATCATTTTACAGTTTTTAAAATGTGATTACTTAAGGATTTGATTGAAAACGTACACATTAACAACTAGTGAACATAGTGTCAGATCTAGAAGCAGTAAAATAAACAAATATATCCATGTGTATCTAGAGTAATCATCAACCAATACAAAACAACATCTCTTACCACCTAAACTTACAATATCGTTAGTCCAAACAAATCTATATGAACTAGTTCAAGGATGAAAAGATGATTGGTCAACATTTTTGCATAAGTCGGAATCAAAATCAACCTTCATTTCCTTATCGCATAACTGGCTGATTTACATCAGATTATGGTGCAGATTTTCAACATTTAATATATCGTTCAAGATAAATGTACCGTTACCTATTTTACCTTTACCGATAATTTTTCATTGTTGCCCATTGTGATTCTGCCATTATTGTGCTAGGCTAAGGAACTTTGATTTATCTCCCGTCGTGTGCCTGGAATAGCCAGAATCCAGGTATCACTCTTGTTGTTCCTTAGCCTGCCACCACATCTACACAAGGAAAGATTTTTGTGACCTATTTGTTTGTATAGGTCCATGATTTTTAGTCACAAATGATTTTTAAAAATATGTTTGTGTAGACCCAAGACAATCTATATTTGTTCCTTTCGACACCCATATTTGTTTGACTTTAAGGGATTTTATATTCGTGCCTTTTGGAACCCAAATTGGTATGGTTTTCATGTGTTTGGGTCTATACCATCAATTATTGTGATTGTGTCCAATTTTTCTACAGGTCGTTCACTTGGAATTGATTTGATTAATTTCGCTTCTAACACGTTTAGATTGAGTATATCCAAGGCTTTGTCTAATAGGATTAACAGTTTGTTTCCCTAATAACATATTTAGTGATTTTTCTCCTTTGGAGAATTTCCCTAAAGTTGTAGATAATTGTTGGACTTGTGTTTTGAGAGATTTATTTTCATTCAATAAGAAAGTGCACTTTTTGATAAAATTTTCTCTCCTAGTATTTTCACCTTCTTTCAAAATCAAAATTTCATTTTCAAACGATTTAATTTTATTTTCTGATTTTTGTTATTTCTTCTTCAAATGATGGACACTTATCACACTTAGGGCTCTTATTTCGACAGTTTGTAACCAATTGATCAAGCTATTTATTTAGTTCTATCAAACTATCATTTTGTGATTCAAGTTTAGCGTATTTCTCCCTAAGTCGTTCAAAACAACCATTTACTTCATGAAAATATGTAAGTAATTGTGAGTGAGTCAGTTTTGATACCTCGCTTGGCTCGTCATCATCGCTGTCAGTTGTATCACCTCGAAGACACAGATATGCTTTTTCACTCTCACTGCTAGTGCTTTTATTATCATCATCACTTTTATTCTAAGTGGCTGCAAAACTTCTCCTTTTCGATTTCTTTCCTTGGCTGAGTTGATTCTAAGGACAATTGGGCTTGATGTGACCTGGTTTATTGCACTTGTGACAAATGATCTCCTGCTATTCTGAGTTTTCTAGTACTTTGACTATTCTGCTTTTCAATTGTTGATTTAGAGATAGATTTCTGTATTTGTGGTTCCACCTTTTGAATCTCTTTATTAATAGTGCCAGTTCAGCTGCTCCATCCTCATCATCATCATCTTCACTTTCCGTTGTTCCTTTCAGAGCTATTGATTTCTTTCGTGTATCACCTCCTTCACGTTCTTCCTTGAATTTGATTTCTAGCTCATAAGTGGTGAGATTTCCGATGAGTTCTTCGACTTTAATTTGTTTCAGACCCTTTGATTCTTGAATGGCAGTCACTTTTGCTTCAAAATTTCGTGTAAGAATTCTAAGGATTTTTCGAACTATTTCCAGCTCCGTGTATGGTTTTCCAAGGGATTTTGATTTGTATACTCGATTTGAAAGTCGTCCATACAATTATTTGAAACTTTCATTCTTTGCCATTGTGAAGTTTTCGTATTAGCTACTGGCATGGCAAGGCGAGATTCTTTGACTTGGGAGGTTCCTTCGTGAGTCACTTCAAGTGTGTGCTAAATTTCCTGCGCAGTTAGACAATGAGAGACATGATTAAATTCAATTTGATCTAATGAGCAGATAATAGAATTCATAGCCTTAGCAAATTGTAGTTTATTTTCAAGATTTGTCCATTGATCCATCGGTTTTTCAACTTCTTGATTATCTACCACTTTTGTTGGTGTGCTATATCCCGTCTCAACAATATTCCACGCATCTGTGGTTTTTAGAAAAAGTTTCATTCTATTTTTCCAATATGCGTATTCACCATTGAACATCGGTGGCCTAACTATGGACTGACCCTCAACAAAAGCATTATTAAAGGAAGCCATTAAAAAAATCAAATTTTTAATTGAAAGAAAAAATTAAAATTTTAATTAAGAAATGATTTTTGTTCCTAGATCTGATACCACTGGTAGGATCGTTTTCACCTTAGAGGGGGGTGAATAGGGTGATACTAATAATAATAAAATTAATCCTGAAATAAAAACAATCACAGATAACAATGCAGTAGAGGTCACAAACAAATTTACCTAGCTTCGGCAAAAACCTGCCTATGTGTTGGCCCCAAGGTTTCTACTAGAAATTAAGTAGTCAGACGCTTACACATGTAAACTTGCGACACCCACTAATGACTAACCTAACTCTACGCTCAAAAACCTGCCACAACTCAACCACCGAGTTGCGAATTCTCGAACTACACCACCGTAGTTCGTAACCTAGTCACATGATTAGACAGTTACACAATTTTAAAATGGAAAATTACAAAATAAATAAAACAAACTAAACAAAACCCTTTTTTAACACTCAAGCCCAGAATAAAATTAAAGCCACCCCAATTGTAATTAAAAGAAGACTTCCTCTTTTTATATTTCTCGTGTAATCTTATGGCCGATTCCTTCTTCGTTCCTCTTTCACAAGCTAGGGTTTTGCTATAAATTGAAGACGCCGCCTTTAATCTAACGATTGTGATATGCTTTTGCTATGGTTGCTTCGTCAATCGAATTTGTAACGACCCGTATTTTTACGGATCGACATGTTCGTCAAAATCTGGAATTTTAGCATTTTCATGTCATTTCAGATTTTTAGGCAGATTTGTCTAAGTCCTAGGTCGTACGCGACCTAAATGTTGTTGGCGACTTAGAGAAGATCTGCGACCTAAGGGGATAGGTAAGTTAAAGGATAGGTCTGGGTCGAGTTGCCGACTTAAGGGAGTGACCGACCTAAGTGATGAGTCGTGACCGACTTAAGAGGCTTAGACGACCTAAGGAAGAATAGTAGGCGACCTAAGTATTCTGGGGAAGAGTTGGGTCGGCAACGACCTAAGGGAATGTTGTGAGCGATCTAAGAGTTTCGGTGAGCTAAGTGTTAGGTCGGCAGGGTGAGTTAGCGACCTAATGGTTACCGGGTTAGCGACTTAGTATCTTGGAGCGACCTATAGGTTAGCGACCTAAGAAGGGTAGCGTGTTAGCGACTTAAGGGTTGGCGACTTAAGTTGTTAGGTCGTAGGAAATAGTTTAAGTATTAGGTCGCGTGTATTCTAAGTCGTAGGTCGCGCGAGTGTTAGGTCGCTGGGCTTTGGCTTAGTAGTTAGGTCGAAGTCCAGTTGTTTGCGACTTAGGTTAGGTCGCGTGTTGTTTTAGGTCGGTATGTGCTAGGTCGCTGGGTTTCCTAAGTGTTAGGTCGCGTGGATCTAAGTTGTTAGGTCGTATGTTGTTTTAGGTCGACATGTGTTAGGTCGCGTAGGAGCCTAAGTTGTTAGGTCGCAACCCAACTGAGTCGTAGGTTGTTAAGTCGCTTAGATAGTTTAAGTGTTAGGTCGTAGCCTATGTTTTAAGTCGAAAGCGACCTAGGAGTTAAGTGTTAGGTCGTAACATCGTTAGGTCGTAAGATGGGGAGGCCTGTTAGGTCGCGTGGGTTGCTGAGTTGTTAGGTCGCAAGGTTTATAAGTCGTATAAGTGTTAAGTCGAATGGTGCTAAGTTGTTAAGTCGTCCAGGCGACTTAGGAAGGAGCGCGCGTATATTAGGTCGTGTAGCTCGAATAAGTTAGGTCGCGCGCATGTTAAGTCGTAGGCTTGTCTGTTAGGTCGGAGTTGTTGGCTAAGGGTTAGGTCGGAGGCTCTGTTAAGTCGTAGGGGTTTTTAGGTCGTAGGTCGGCATAGTGTTAAGTCGGCAGCGACTTAAGGAGATAGCCGAGTTACGACTTAGAGCAGTTTTCAGCTATAAATAGGAGGGGTTGTTCTCACTTTTTGGGATCCGGATTTTGAAGCGACGAAGTGCTGCCATTTTGAGAGCTCGACTTCTACACTTCTTCACTTCTTTTCTCCACTCTAATCTAGTGCTTCCATCCATCCAAATCGAAGATCAAGATTGAAGATTCAAGAGCTTAGATTGAAGATCTTCATCTTTTCAAGAGAGATTTCTTCGTTTGAAGTGAGATCTTGTCGGATCTAGCTTAGCTCTTCGCTGTCCAGATCTGAAGTTGATATCTTTTGGATTGTTTAGGTGATTTGGTGAGTGGTGATTATCTCTCACACGGATCCAAAGGAGTATATCGGATTGTTGGCTCGATTTGGTGTTAAAATAGTGATTTCCATGCATTTTCTTCATCCTATGTATAGATCCATGTAGATCCATTGTTCATGATGATGTTGCATCCATTTTATCATATGTTAACCTATGCAAGTTCATTCATCAAGTTTGTAGAGATATAATCCATGTTTTAATGCTTATTGGACTTTCAACTCTTTAATTACGAAAATGCCATTATTGTTATAATTGTCTACTTAGATCATTTTTGAATGCTTGATTGCTTGGATTGATGTTTGATTTGATTGCTTGTTATGAACTAGATGATTGATGACTAGATTTAGATCGAAGGTGGTTCAAAAGCTAAGGGAAAGGCTCTTGAATTGGAAAAGCTGCTCGTGGCATATGTAGCGGGATGATGAAGCTCCTATGCATAGATTTGATGATGTGAAGTTGAGATGAAGCTTTGCGAGGCATCATATGATGAAGACTTGGTCTAATCCAGGCGGGATCATTCCAAGCATGTTGATAACTCGGTGATATGATTCGAGTTGAGGATAATGGATGCTCGAGAGGCGCTTGAGCTAGTATGGCAATAGTCGTCGAGGAGGATGACTAGGAGGTTGAGATCTCATCGTTGTTGAAGGTTCTAGCATGCTCTAAGCAAGAGTACATGGGGACGCCCAAAAGACTAAGTTGATGGTCGAGTACTCTGGGTAGATTCGATAATCCTAGGCACGGGTCACGATGACGTGCGGGAGTTATGTCTAGAACCGGGGTTACCATTGGCCCTTGACGGACGGCTGAAAGAATGTGCCGGTCATTCAATTAACGGTGATATCGCAACAAAGATAACAGTGATAGCCGAGTCATGGATGTTTGGTTGTATCGTCATTCGGTCTCAAGAGCGGTATTTCCTGGGTGCTTATCTGACCTTGGTTTTAGACCTTGGGATTTGTACTTGGAAAACATCGCTCTTGACTCGAGTGACAATTGCTTTACTTTAAATTGTATGCTCTGCTATGTTTGCTTCTGCTTAGTGTGTGTCTGGGGGCTATCACTGTAGAATGAGGTTGGAGTGGGAGGGTTGTATTCCTATTCCTTTTCCTTTATGCTCTTTTGGTATGTTGTTAGTTAATTTACTGCTCACTAAGACTGTTGTCTGACTCAAGGCTTTATGTTTTTAATTCTTATTGCCTTGGGCTGTTCGTCCATTTTGGGACGGGCAGACTAGGTAGCAGGTGACAGGTGCTGTTCTCTTCTCACGATGCTGATATCGAAGACGAGCTGGAGGATTGCATATTATCTTCTTATTATATGTACTGGATATTCCGCTGTTTTGTATTCTCTGAGAGATATGTAGTGAGGCTGGATGTATTGACTATGTGGATGCTTGTATTCAACTATTATGGAGTTTTATATGATGTCATTTTGTTCTGTAAAGCTTCACTATACATATGTTCTATTGTATTTTGTCCATGCGCTGTGAGTAATACGATAGATTCTTTCATTTTAAATCTTACCTTGACAATCGTCCATGATCGCCTGGCACACTTTACAGCGCACTATCTCTAGATTCGGTGCAGGGGTCATGGGCGGTCGTCACATTTGGTATCAGAGCATTGGTTGATCGATTTTACCCAACGCTCGCTGAAGTAACTACGTATGAGAGACGTAATTGTATTTTGATGGATGATTACTATATATAATATAGTAGCTTAGTAGGTTTGAGTCCTTTATGCAGTTGTTTCTCTAGATGTTCTAATCATTCCTTTTTATAGATATTGAGAATGAGTCAAAAAGGGAAACCAGCTGCTAGGGAAGGCCGTGCTACTGAAGGGGCTGCTGATTATGTTGCTATGTTCGAAACCATGATGACTTCGATTAGGAGAAGGATGTCAGCCCCGGGGCCATCAGTAGATGTTGGGGATCAAGTACAGGCTCCCAGATTGAAGGATCACTTGGACGATTCATTTAGGAAGCTTGTGGAGGAAGCTCTCAGACATGAGAATCTGTTTCCTAAGGAAGGATCTGTTGTTGCTGTGACCAGGGAAGAGTCTAAACCCCAGCAGGGTAGAAACAAGAAGAGGAAGCAGCAGCAGCAGAAGGGTAAGGATGGTCAGAAGAAGCCGAAAGGCGAAGTGACTTGCTACAACTGTCAGCAGAAAGGCCATCTCTCCAAGAATTGCAAGAATCCGAAGGCGCCGGCGAAGTGCCACAACTGTGACAAGCCAGGGCATTTCAGGAAGAATTGTCCAGAACCGAGTAGGGACAAGCAGATTGTGCAGGCTTATGCTTTAGGAGCTGTTCCGTCGTCTTCGAAAGCTCCTACTGCTGAAGAGAAGAGAAAGAGTGTGGTTGTTCAAGGTATTCTTTTCCTATGTGGTGTTCCAGTTAGAGTTCTGTTTGATACTGGAGCGTCGCATTCGTTTGTGTGTAATGAACTAGTAGGCCGGTTAGGTTTGAAGCCGGATATTGTTGATAGGCCATTGGTTGTGACTAATCCAGTTGGGGGTTCGTCTTGTTTGTGTATGTTATGCCGTGGTCTAGTTGTGTCGAGTCATGGTTGCTCTTTTGTTTGTGATTGTTTTGTTCTGAACTTTGCGGGGTTCGGAATTATTTTGGGTATGGACTGGCTTAGGAAGTATGCGGCTAAGGTTGACTGTGAGAGGCTGGAGGTGACAGTCGAGAATGTGGAAGGGCGAAAGATTGTGATACGATGTAAGCATGAGGAAGGCGTCTTCATGAGCTTCATGTATTCGCTAGTTGTTCCACGGGATGGACTGTCTTTAGTGCCAATCGCAAATGGATTCGAGGATGTCTTTGACGAAGTCAAAGGGTTGCCGCCGCATAGAGAGATCGAGTTTCGTATAGATCTAGTTGAAGGGGCCAGACCTGTTGTGATGCCTCTTAGGCGGATGGCGCCTAGGGAACAGCAAGAGTTGAGGGTGCAAGTTGATGATCTTTTGCAGAAAGGATTCATTCGGCGTAGTGTGTCCGAGTGGGGTGCACCAGTTGTGTTTGCAACCAAGGCAGATGGGTCGTTGAGATTGTGCGTCGATTATCGTGAGCTGAATAAGGTGACTAAGGAGAACAAGTATCCATTACCGAGAATAGATGACTTGTTTGATCAGCTTCACGAAGCTAAGGTGTTTTCTCAGATGGATTTGGCAACGGGATTTCACCAGTTGAGAGTGGCTAAGGATAGGGTGCCGAAGACTGCTTTTAGGACACCATCCGGTTTCTTTGAGTGGCTGGTAATGCCGTTTGGATTGACTAACGCGCCAGCATATTTTGTGGATCTTATGAATAGAGTGTTCAGAGATCAGTTGAACAAGTTCGTACTTGTGTTCGTGGATGGTATTCTGATTTATTCCAGAACGGAAGAAGAGCACAGGACGCACTTGCGTATTGTTTTGGAAATCTTGCGGAAACGTCAGCTGAAGGCTAAGTTTTCAAAGTGTCACTTCTGGAAGAGTGAAGTGAGGTTCTTAGGCCATGTGATTTCCGGAAATGGAATAGCGGTTGATCCCGCTAAGGTGGCAGCAATCCAGGATTGGGTTAGACCTAAGAATGCATCAGAGGTGAGAAGTTTTCTTGGATTAGCAGGATATTATCGACGGTTTATCAAGGACTTCTCCAAGGTAGCTGCACCGTTAACAGGATTAACGAAAAAGAACCAAGTGTTCAGTTGGGATGCTAAGTGTGAGCAAGCTTTCGGAATCCTGAAAGAGCGACTGACGAGTGCTCCTGTTTTAACTATTCCTAGTGGGAATGATGAGATGGTGGTTTACACCGACGCATGTGGTACTGGACTTGGAGCAGTGTTGATGCAGAAGGATAAAGTTGTTGCGTATACCAGTCGACAACTAAAGCCGCATGAAAGGAATGACCCGACTCATGATTTGGAGTTAGCGGCGATTGTATTTGCTCTGAAGATGTGGAGGCATTATTTGTTGGGAGTTCGATTCGAGTTGTTTACGGATCACAAGTCGTTGAAGTATCTTTTCTCCCAAAAGGATTTGAATCTTCGGCAGCGACGTTGGCTAGAGTTTTTGGCATCATACGATTTTGGTATAGCTTATACTCCGGGAAAAGGTAACGCAGTGGCAGGTGCGTTAAGTCGAAGACATGCAGGATTGGGAGCCATGTTTTCAGAATGGAAGAGTCTCGAGTATTTAGCTGGGTTTGACTTCAGGCCTAGATGCGAATTGGAACCTGAGATGTTGGCAAACTTATCAATAAGACCCACTCTTGTGGAAAGGATTGGTGAGAGCCAAAAGCGAGATGGTAAGCTTGTCAAGATTATCCGTGAATTGGAATCTGGGTTGGATCCAGAAAAGGATAAAGGATTCGAGGTCGATCGAGAGGGTTGGCTTCGGAAGCAAGGACGACTAGTTGTTCCCGATATAGATGAATTGAGAAGTGAAGTTCTGAAGGAAAGTCATCACTCGAAGTTGACAATTCATCCAGGTGGAAACAAGATGTATCGGGATATGAAGATCGCCTTCATTTGGTGGAGTTTGCGTACAACAACAGTTACCAGTTAAGTATTGGTATGGCACCATATGAGGCATTGTATGGAAGACCGTGTAACTCTCCAACATGTTGGTTGGAAACTGGAGAAAAGCTGATGCTTGGGCCAGAGATGATTCGTCAGACTTCAGATTGCATAGAGATCATTCGGCAACGAATGAAGGCAGCCCAAGACCGTCAGAAGAGTTGTGCTGATAAACGTCGAAAGGATTTGGAATTCGACGTAGGAGATATGGTTTTTGTGAAGATTTCTCCACTGAAGAATTTTATCTGATTCGGGAAGAAAGGTAAATTGACTCCGAGATTTGTTGGACCATTCCCGATTATCGAGCGAATTGGAAAGCTCGCCTATAGGTTGGAGTTACCTGAAAAGATGTCGGGTGTGCACAATGTTTTTCATGTATCATATCTACGGAAGTATGTGCACGACTCGAATACAGTTGTTTCTGCTGATAGCTGTGAAGACTTAGAAGTTGATCCAGTTGATAGAAGACCTCGTAAGCCGCTTCGTGTTGTTGAAACCGACACGAAACAGCTTAGGAGGAAGGTAGTTAAGTTGCTCAAGATACAATGGAGTGATGATGATAACGACTGTACGTGGGAAGTGGAAGAGAGGATGAAGGCAGCTCATCCTGAACTCTTCAAGGTATGATCCTAAGGTGTCGTGTCATCTCGCGATATTGTAACTTGTTCTAAGTCTTAGAATTCTGTACGCTAAGTTAGAATTGGATGCATGGTTTGTTGATTGCTATGGATGGTAGGCGTACAGAATAGTTTTTGATTGCTTGGAATTTCGGGGGCGAAATTCCTAAGGGGGAGAGAATGTAACGACCCGTATTTTTACGGATCGACATGTTCGTCAAAATCTGGAATTTTAGCATTTTCATGTCATTTCAGATTTTTAGGCAGATTTGTCTAAGTCCTAGGTCGTACGCGACCTAAATGTTGTTGGCGACTTAGAGAAGATCTGCGACCTAAGGGGATAGGTAAGTTAAAGGATAGGTCTGGGTCGAGTTGCCGACTTAAGGGAGTGACCGACCTAAGTGATGAGTCGTGACCGACTTAAGAGGCTTAGACGACCTAAGGAAGAATAGTAGGCGACCTAAGTATTCTGGGGAAGAGTTGGGTCGGCAACGACCTAAGGGAATGTTGTGAGCGATCTAAGAGTTTCGGTGAGCTAAGTGTTAGGTCGGCAGGGTGAGTTAGCGACCTAATGGTTACCGGGTTAGCGACTTAGTATCTTGGAGCGACCTATAGGTTAGCGACCTAAGAAGGGTAGCGTGTTAGCGACTTAAGGGTTGGCGACTTAAGTTGTTAGGTCGTAGGAAATAGTTTAAGTATTAGGTCGCGTGTATTCTAAGTCGTAGGTCGCGCGAGTGTTAGGTCGCTGGGCTTTGGCTTAGTAGTTAGGTCGAAGTCCAGTTGTTTGCGACTTAGGTTAGGTCGCGTGTTGTTTTAGGTCGGTATGTGCTAGGTCGCTGGGTTTCCTAAGTGTTAGGTCGCGTGGATCTAAGTTGTTAGGTCGTATGTTGTTTTAGGTCGACATGTGTTAGGTCGCGTAGGAGCCTAAGTTGTTAGGTCGCAACCCAACTGAGTCGTAGGTTGTTAAGTCGCTTAGATAGTTTAAGTGTTAGGTCGTAGCCTATGTTTTAAGTCGAAAGCGACCTAGGAGTTAAGTGTTAGGTCGTAACATCGTTAGGTCGTAAGATGGGGAGGCCTGTTAGGTCGCGTGGGTTGCTGAGTTGTTAGGTCGCAAGGTTTATAAGTCGTATAAGTGTTAAGTCGAATGGTGCTAAGTTGTTAAGTCGTCCAGGCGACTTAGGAAGGAGCGCGCGTATATTAGGTCGTGTAGCTCGAATAAGTTAGGTCGCGCGCATGTTAAGTCGTAGGCTTGTCTGTTAGGTCGGAGTTGTTGGCTAAGGGTTAGGTCGGAGGCTCTGTTAAGTCGTAGGGGTTTTTAGGTCGTAGGTCGGCATAGTGTTAAGTCGGCAGCGACTTAAGGAGATAGCTGAGTTACGACTTAGAGCAGTTTTCAGCTATAAATAGGAGGGGTTGTTCTCACTTTTTGGGATCCGGATTTTGAAGCGACGAAGTGCTGCCATTTTGAGAGCTCGACTTCTACACTTCTTCACTTCTTTTCTCCACTCTAATCTAGTGCTTCCATCCATCCAAATCGAAGATCAAGATTGAAGATTCAAGAGCTTAGATTGAAGATCTTCATCTTTTCAAGAGAGATTTCTTCGTTTGAAGTGAGATCTTGTCGGATCTAGCTTAGCTCTTCGCTGTCCAGATCTGAAGTTGATATCTTTTGGATTGTTTAGGTGATTTGGTGAGTGGTGATTATCTCTCACACGGATCCAAAGGAGTATATCGGATTGTTGGCTCGATTTGGTGTTAAAATAGTGATTTCCATGCATTTTCTTCATCCTATGTATAGATCCATGTAGATCCATTGTTCATGATGATGTTGCATCCATTTTATCATATGTTAACCTATGCAAGTTCATTCATCAAGTTTGTAGAGATATAATCCATGTTTTAATGCTTATTGGACTTTCAACTCTTTAATTACGAAAATGCCATTATTGTTATAATTGTCTACTTAGATCATTTTTGAATGCTTGATTGCTTGGATTGATGTTTGATTTGATTGCTTGTTATGAACTAGATGATTGATGACTAGATTTAGATCGAAGGTGGTTCAAAAGCTAAGGGAAAGGCTCTTGAATTGGAAAAGCTGCTCGTGGCATATGTAGCGGGATGATGAAGCTCCTATGCATAGATTTGATGATGTGAAGTTGAGATGAAGCTTTGCGAGGCATCATATGATGAAGACTTGGTCTAATCCAGGCGGGATCATTCCAAGCATGTTGATAACTCGGTGATATGATTCGAGTTGAGGATAATGGATGCTCGAGAGGCGCTTGAGCTAGTATGGCAATAGTCGTCGAGGAGGATGACTAGGAGGTTGAGATCTCATCGTTGTTGAAGGTTCTAGCATGCTCTAAGCAAGAGTACATGGGGACGCCCAAAAGACTAAGTTGATGGTCGAGTACTCTGGGTAGATTCGATAATCCTAGGCACGGGTCACGATGACGTGCGGGAGTTATGTCTAGAACCGGGGTTACCATTGGCCCTTGACGGACGGCTGAAAGAATGTGCCGGTCATTCAATTAACGGTGATATCGCAACAAAGATAACAGTGATAGCCGAGTCATGGATGTTTGGTTGTATCGTCATTCGGTCTCAAGAGCGGTATTTCCTGGGTGCTTATCTGACCTTGGTTTTAGACCTTGGGATTTGTACTTGGAAAACATCGCTCTTGACTCGAGTGACAATTGCTTTACTTTAAATTGTATGCTCTGCTATGTTTGCTTCTGCTTAGTGTGTGTCTGGGGGCTATCACTGTAGAATGAGGTTGGAGTGGGAGGGTTGTATTCCTATTCCTTTTCCTTTATGCTCTTTTGGTATGTTGTTAGTTAATTTACTGCTCACTAAGACTGTTGTCTGACTCAAGGCTTTATGTTTTTAATTCTTATTGCCTTGGGCTGTTCGTCCATTTTGGGACGGGCAGACTAGGTAGCAGGTGACAGGTGCTGTTCTCTTCTCACGATGCTGATATCGAAGACGAGCTGGAGGATTGCATATTATCTTCTTATTATATGTACTGGATATTCCGCTGTTTTGTATTCTCTGAGAGATATGTAGTGAGGCTGGATGTATTGACTATGTGGATGCTTGTATTCAACTATTATGGAGTTTTATATGATGTCATTTTGTTCTGTAAAGCTTCACTATACATATGTTCTATTGTATTTTGTCCATGCGCTGTGAGTAATACGATAGATTCTTTCATTTTAAATCTTACCTTGACAATCGTCCATGATCGCCTGGCACACTTTACAGCGCACTATCTCTAGATTCGGTGCAGGGGTCATGGGCGGTCGTCACAGAATTGCTGGCTGTGATAGGCTTTCGGTCGCTTTGTCGAGTGGGATGTTGATAAATTGGTATGTGATTTTCACCCTTTTTGTTCTTGACTTGATTCGAGTTATATATATATATATTCGTGATTTTATTTTGATGCTTGCACTTTGGTTTTGCTTGAACTCGAATGCCTTTCTTCCTATGATGATTATTGGGTATTTATAGGGATTGAATCCCTAAAATTACGTTCATATATTTCTCATTTGAATTCTTTGTGAATTTACTTGGCCATGATTTTTTAATCGAACGATGGTATTTATTTTTGACATGTTCATTTCATACTCGGTTGGATTTGGTTCCGTTCTTTTCTGGCATTTAAATTTGTTTCTTGTTCATGTCTTCTATGACTTCGGCACTTTGAATTCTTGAGATAATTGACTTGGTTAATTCGAACTTGTTACCCTTGTTCCATTCTTGCTGGCTTTGACTCTGACATGACATGTTCATTTTGAAATACATTGACTTTGTTTGAAAACCCTTCATCACAGTTTCAATTGATAATATCCTTTTTGAAACCGCGTCTGTTAATATTGATATGATGCTTGTAATACTGTCTGGTTGAAATTGTTGTCTTTGTTATGCTCGTACACATCCATACTATGGTCAATTTGCTTCATGTCGTAACTGGACTTGTTCCACTTGAGTCTGTCTTGGTGCAGTCCTTGTTAGCCTTTGAATCATGTAGAGTTTTCATGTTGCATTGTTGAACTGAGCTTGTTGCATTACTGTTACTTGATCACTTGTTTGGATTTTTTTTCATTCAAAGTCTTGTTGCCTTGTACATTTTGTGTTCTCTGTAGCTGTAATGACCTGTTGTTTCGAACCATTCGCATCCGCACATGTCGGACTTGAATTGCTCAAAATATCTTATTGTTAATTTATATTTGGAAAAACTCAGCATATACAGTAAATAAATCAATCACAGAATCACAGACACAGAGTAATATACAATAGCAGCGGAATAGATAAATAGTAGTTCATGAAGCTACTATATAAACAATAGAGTTTGAAATAAAATACAATAGAATATCTCAAATACAATATAGTCTCGAATATAAACAGATGACAAGTCTGAACAAAACAACTGGATAACTGAAGGCTGAATAGATACAGATGGATCTCCAAGTGAAGCTCCAACTCCAAAGGTGAGTCTCAAATGCTGTGACACTCAGTCTGACCTGAGCGTAAAGCAAAACACAAAACACTCGAGTCAGGATTAACATTCTTATATTAATAAATTCAACTCAAATGAAATGTCAACTGAAATACAAGTAACTTAAAGGATGTTTGGGATACCCATCTTTTAAGGATCCGTGGAACTATCTACTATGTAGTAATATACGCTATTATAATATGTCTATAGCAAAGTAAACTATTAAAATAGCATTAAGGCATTACCTGTAACGACCCGTAAAATTTCAACTGTTTTAATAACGTAAGTAGTTGAAATTTTGTAAAATTTTAAACGATAAAATTTTGAAATAAAAATTTTATATTTGGAATACGCCTAGTTAAACATAGCAACTGGTAAATTTTCGTCCGAAAATACGAAAGTTTATTTCGCGCGTAAATTCACTTCAATTTAATCAGTTAAAAAGCGTTGAAAATAAAACGTTTTCAAAACCAAAATATTTTTTTATAGAAAAATTCTAAACCATCTTCTGAGCAAGATTTTAGTATGTCGTTTTTCCAAATTCGGACATCTTCGGCTCCGTCGTTCTTATTTTCTGCAAAATAGCAGTATTATGGTACCGATATCGATTTTTATCGGATGATCGTACCACTGATTTCTGTATACCGTTTTGATCGTCTCGTCGTGCCGATCTCTACGGTATATTTATTTCTGTATTTTAATATTTGGTACACGACGGAAACAATAAAATGTTCATTGTAACGGTACCTTTATTTGTGGCTTTGCAATTCCTTCGTTTTCAAAATTCGTAACGGACTGGCTGGACCACATTATTAAATTGCTTTAATAGGGCAGCTAAACCTAGGGGACACTTACTATTCCAATAACTTTATGATTTTTGCATACGTTTCGTATTCGTATGCAACCGTTCACTTTATTTACCTTGCTATTGAAATTTGGCTTCACTTCGTTTCCATTTAGTTGCTGTCACCTTCCATGTCTCTCTTTCCTTTCTCTCAAATTTTCTTTTTCATTTTTCCATGAAACAATATAAGTTTATAAACGTGCATTCATTTTTGGAGAAGCTGCTCGTCTTCCATGATACCAAACCCATCTCGACCGCTTCACGACCTACCGCTCCGACTTTCCCTCCGCCCGCGTAGCAGCAAAACGCAGCAACCCGCCACCTAGCCTAGCACCTACCTCACGACACACGCCGCTCATTCCCTTGCTCCGCCTATCACCACCTTTCGACCAAACTCTGACCACCAATCCTCCGCGTGCACCTTCCCTCGACCAGCAATCACCGTAGGCCTAACTGAAACTTACTCGTCGTCTTCTCTTCGTCCATCGGCCTCCCCTCCCACAATCTCAAATCCGAACGCCGTCGCTACACCTCCACTTCCCCGCTAGCCACTCGGCTTCACCAAAACCCAAGCTGAAGCCGAAGCTTCAAATTCTTCCCTGGCCGTGCATGGTTCCTTGTCACCGTGCATGCTACCTTCTTTATATGGTACCTTCTTGATATTCTATATTCATGCAGTTCAATATTTCATATTGACTGAAACAGTTGATATATGATAGTATATGTTTATATACATTTTTATTTTATTTGGAAATAATCTGGGTAGTACGTTATAATCTAGTTTTATATAAGCTGTTACCGTAGCTTAGCTGTAAGGTCTCTTTAAGGTATATATTACATTATTCATTATATGTAAAGTTTTGTACGAGTTTAAAAGAAAAGATAAACAGGTGATATATATGGATTTTTCTAATATTTGTTTTGTCTGCATATGGTATATTAGTTTTACTGTGAGGTATATATGGTTACAGTATAAGAGGGTACTTAGTCTAGTATATTGGTATGTGTCGAGCGTGTGTATATATTTATGTTTATAGTAAAAGTATAACTGTTGCGCAGATTTTTTTTTTATATATAAAGAATGTTGATTTTTTTTGAAATAAAAAAATATATATATACATATAGACTTTATGGGTTAAATTATATATCTATATACTGTTATATTTGTACTATCCTATACTTATATGTTAGTTCATATGTATTGTAAGTAAGTTATGTTGATTTTCAATAGATATTATGTTTTGTATATATTTCACTTTAATAGCGGTGTTTTATTTTAAACCAAAAAAAAAAAAAATATAAACATTTGAATTTTATAAAAATGTGTTGAGTATAAAATATGATTTATGTGCGAGACTACATATGTTAGTTTATACCATTTATGATCACCGTTCCCATCCTAATTTGATTTCGTCAATTTACATTCATCAGCTTTGTTCGTCGTACTCGAGCCATCGTACCTCGTTTTGAAATTCGTGCTTGGATTCGTAACACATCTCATTCTCGCTCCTCTCTAGCCTCGAAAGGTGAGCAATCACTCACGATTAACGTTCTTTTATTTATTAAATTTGATTTCAATTAAAACGACAATTGAAATAGGCTGCTGTTAGTTAATTACACTGTTATATATGCTATTACCTGTATCAGTTCACCTGTGACATCTGACACCATTATTTGTTAATTATTTATGCGATGATAATACAGTTTGGCTGATAATTGATTGATTGTTGATGTTTATATTGGACGTTAAAATTGTTGATGTTAAAATGATAAACAGTATGAAATTGAACTTGATATAGGATAATTGAATGTTAAATTTGATTAACTGACATTTGTATAGTATGACCCCTTTAAATGTTAAATAAATTGACACGTAGAATAGTGTTAACTATACCTTGAACCATTGAATTGTATGCTGTTTAAACTGATGATGTATGTAATCGTAATAGATGACAAGTGAAAAACCGTGATGTAATAATCTTTAATCTACATGAAATGATAGTGTAGATTCTAGAGATAATTATATTAATTCGTACAAATAACAATGCGAATTAATACGGTTATTTCGGGATTATTTGAATTGATTATTGGATTGATATTGATTGTTGTTATTGCTTGTTTATTTACTTTGACACCATCCCAGTTATCACACTGCAAGTTCCCTTTGTTGTACTTTGATTTTTGAATTAAATTGGAATCGGGTTGAAATGATAAATACCCAATTGAACTTTGACCTTAGATATAGAGAATTAAATAAAAAACCCGATTGGTCAATAATTTGATTTGAAAATAAACGAAGATTTTATTTGAATAAAGAATATGGTTTTGAAATGAAATTGAAATTTGAATTTTGATGAAAGGAAAATAGTAATATTTAATAATCTGAAACAAAAGATTAACAATGTAATCAATGAAAGAATGTTGTTTAATTTGAGAAATGATTGAATTAAGTTTGAGATGATTTTATAATTAAGTTGAAATTATAATTAAGCTTGAAATTATTAAACTGTGAAATTATTTAATAATTAAGTTTTGAATAATTAAATAAGATTGAATTGTTTGATGATTAAATGAAATTGAAGTTTTGAATAAGTGAATTTTACTTCGTAATAATTGAAATTGAGTTTCTTTATTAATTAAGTTTGGAAAATTATTTAAGTAAGTAAATAAGTGAAAATGAATTTCTTTAACAAGAAATAAAATGTGATTTATTGAAATTAATATAAGACTTGAAATTTAAAGAATTTGGTTTGACGAATTTAGTTTAATTCAAAACTGTAGAATTTGATTAAATGAAGTTGAACTTAAGAATTGATTTAATGAATTGGAAATTTAATAGAAATTGTTTTGAATGAAAAAGTAACTCAACGAATATTAAATGAAATGGATAAATGGATTTAAATTGGTTTGAATGTTAAATTAATTTAAATGATTTCGGAATGAAACTTATATACGAACTTGAATCAATATTTGAATTGTTTTAAATAGAAATTGAATTTGAATTATAAGATTTTGAAACGGAAAATTGGAAGTTTTGAAACGAAAATTTGGAAATTGTTTTAGAAAGACAAATGAAAGGTTGATTTAAGAATTCTATTTGAAATTGAAATTGATTTGGTTTTGAAATATATAAACGACCAATCGGTGTAATAATTACGAAAGTTATTAAAGAGACCGGGATCGGTAATGGATATACTCTCTATCTGAACCGAAACCACTTTAATAATTATACGCGGAGTGTTGATCCAGAACGAAGTGGATGGTTTTGGTGAACGCGTTGACTGAAGAAAGAGAACGATATTGGATGACCCCTGACATGACTAAAACAGGAGCCGCGCCGGGCCATTGAGGTTCGCCACCTCTAGCGGACACACTTCTTCGTTACCATATCTATTACTGTTGTGATTCGATTTGGGTGCACCCCTCGATTTTGGGAGTGTTGTTCGCGGTGTTGGGATAGTAGCTGCTATGCCCAACATCAGTCCGGATCACGCAACTACTAGTATCCTAGTTGGTATTGCCTCATGTACCTTGTCATACTGATTATCCTATTCGCGACCACTACGATTTTGATTTGTACCTTTAGTATATGGATTGCCCTCTGGTGACTTCCGGTTTTGGGGAAACTACGGTCTTGTATATGCTTGTGGGAATAAAAATGTGTTAAGGGTGGAATGGGCCATGACTTAACGCTATTTTGATATCTTTATATTACTGATAGACATTATCTACTTATCGTACACTACTACATAGTAGATAGTTTAACGGATCCTTAAAGGATGGTTATTCCAAACATCCTTTGAGTTACTTGTATTTCAATTGCTATTTCACTTGAGTTGGATTTATTAATATAAGAATGTTAATCCTGACTCGAGTGTCTTGTGTTTTGCTTCACGCTCGGGTCAGACTGAGTAGTTCAGCTTTCGAGACTCACCTTTGGAGTTGGAGCTTTGCTTGAAGATCCAGCCATCTATTCTGCTTTCAGTATTCGATGATTCCAGTGATGTATTCTGATTTGTATCTGATGTATCGTATTATCTTCCGTTGTATCTGGTTTAACTCTAATGTAACTTATACATTTATATAGTAGCTTCATGAACTACTATCTCTTTTATTTCCGCTGCAATTATTACTCTGTGTCTGTGATCTGTGATTATTTATTTACTGTATATGTTCAGTTTTGCCAAATTTAAATTAACAATGCGGTATTTTGAGCAATTCAACTCCGGCATGAGTGTCTACCTATACACTTATAATGGACGCGAATGGCCTAAAATGTCGGGTCGTTACAGTTGGTATCAGAGCTTTGGTAGCTCTAGGCAAAACTTAACATATAGGGTAAATGTATTTACAGAATCACTTTCATTTTGAGTTTCAATCTCTTCCGTTTTGATTTGGTTCTTTCGAATTTTGGAACGTTCCCCTCGGTTCCGAAATTTCATTCGTGTCCCTCACTATTCGTCTTCTTTCTATTCTGGAGCATCACATAACTCCACTTCAAATGATGTCTATAATAGATCGGCGGTCTCGCCAATCTTCGAATGATTTTAAAGGTGTGAAACTCCTTTACAATAGGCATTGATTTACCGGAGATTTCTGTATCCTCGGTTTATGATGCTATCTATTACCTGCTATACCTGAATTCATTTCTTGAGATCGAGTGTTGATTTACCTCGGAATTCAGCATCGATCCTATTCTTGAAGTTACGGACAACCGGTTAAGGTTGCCTGCAAATTAAATAAACTCCTCCATCTCCCGATTGTGAAAATCAGATTATCTTATCTTCTGTTTCAAACTTATTTTTCGAATCAAAATTCTCTTTGATTTGAGTCCATCAAATTTGAATCTCTATCTTTGCTTTGAAATCTATTCTTGTATCATCAAGCGAGGAAGTGTATTTGTAAATCTATATAAAAATGTTTTATATATTGTGTTGTTTGAGTTGCTGATGTTGATTTGGGTTTTCGATCGATTCGTCTGATCAACGCTATCGATAGAATTTCCAAAACACTTGAGCAGAGCAAACGGACACAATATTGTTTTCAAATTTGTTTGATTATATTGTAAAAGCATAAGGAAAATTTTCTGGAATTTTGAGGATAATTAAATTGGTTGTTTGAAATGATAATATTTGATTATCATTTATTATTCTAAATGAATTTATAATTATGGTTTATAAATTGATTTGGAATTTAAAATGAACTTAATTCAGAAATTTGAGAATTTAGTTTCCGGTGATTTCGAACTTTGGTTTTTAAAATTTTAAAGTATATAGTATTGAAAGTATTTTCGAATAGAAATCGTTTTCAAAGAATTTTAAAATATTGAAATCAGTGCTCTTCTCTTTGTTGCTGGAAAATAATTTCGGTGATGGCGGCCGCATCATCGACATTCATTTTCGAGTTTCGAAGTGAAGAAACCATTATGTAGCTTTGCTACGGTTTTGTTTTGAGAAAAGAAAAAAAAATATTTTGATTTGAATTTCTTCAGTATATTTTGATTTACATATATATTAGTATCTTATTTTAAAATTTAATTTGATTTGATATAAATATATGATATATAACTCTAAATTGTTTAAAGTTAATCGGAAATCTAATTCTTCAATTTTGTTAAAAGATGATTTAATTATAAATAAAACCAAAATTTGGAATAAATACTTAAAACTTGAATAAATTGAATTGGCAAAATTTTATTTGTATATTGTTCAACTGCATTCTAATACAACTTACCTAAATCATTCAGAAGTTGAATATGTAATTGGATAATATATAAGATAAATTGAATTTACAAATAAAATTTGAGTGTTTATAATAAATGTTATACATTAAATTTGGATTATAAAGATGTTAATAGAGTTAGATAGGATAATAAGTAAACTCAGTTAATAATGAAATAAATTTGTTTGAAAGAATTAATAAATTGAAATTTGATTAACATATGAAAATACCTTGAATTTAAAAGAAATTAATAGATGTAAATTAATTTAAATTGAAACTTTTATGTTTTAAATTAATTTATATGAGTTAAATATATGTGAGTAGATATATTAAGTAGAATAAATTTAACAGAAATTGGAATAAAGAAGAATTTAAATTGCTGAAAAAAATATGATTATAATAAAAGACTATTCAAATTTATGGTTTTAGAAATTGTAAATTTAAGAAAATTGGATAATAAGATAATGAATAGTTGAGATTGATTTTAGTAAAATCAAATGGATTAAATCAATTATTGAATATCAATTAATTTAAATTTGAATTTATATGGTTTAAATTAATTGTTATTTTTCAAATCTGTTTTTCTTTCTGGTTGTTTCTATTTTCCTACCTCGTTCCTTTTCGGGGACGAAAAGTTTTGAGTGGGGGAGAATGTAACGACCCGTAAAATTTCAACTATTTTAATAACGTAAGTAGTTGAAATTTTGTAAAATTTTAAACGATAAAATTTTGAAATAAAAATTTTATATTTGGAATACGCCTAGTTAAACATAGCAACTGGTAAATTTTCGTCCGAAAATACGAAAGTTTATTTCGCGCGTAAATTCACTTCAATTTAATCAGTTAAAAAGCGTTGAAAATAAAACGTTTTCAAAACCAAAATATTTTTTTATAGAAAAATTCTAAACCATCTTCTGAGCAAGATTTCAGTATGTCGTTTTTCCAAATTCGGACATCTTCGGCTCCGTCGTTCTTATTTTCTGCAAAATAGCAGTATTATGGTACCGATATCGATTTTTATCGGATGATCGTACCACTGATTTCTGTATACCGTTTTGATCGTCTCGTCGTGCCGATCTCTACGGTATATTTATTTCTGTATTTTAATATTTGGTACACGACGGAAACAATAAAATGTTCATTGTAACGGTACCTTTATTTGTGGCTTTGCAATTCCTTCGTTTTCAAAATTCGTAACGGACTGGCTGGACCACATTATTAAATTGCTTTAATAGGGCAGCTAAACCTAGGGGACACTTACTATTCCAATAACTTTATGATTTTTGCATACGTTTCGTATTCGTATGCAACCGTTCACTTTATTTACCTTGCTTTTGAAATTTGGCTTCACTTCGTTTCCATTTAGTTGTTGTCACCTTCCATGTCTCTCTTTCCTTTCTCTCAAATTTTCTTTTTCATTTTTCCATGAAACAATATAAGTTTATAAACGTGCATTCATTTTTGGAGAAGCTGCTCGTCTTCCATGATATCAAACCCATCTCGACCGCTTCACGACCTACCGCTCCGACTTTCCCTCCGCCCGCGTAGCAGCAAAACGCAGCAACCCGCCACCTAGCCTAGCACCTACCTCACGACACACGCCGCTCATTCCCTTGCTCCGCCTATCACCACCTTTCGACCAAACTCTGACCACCAATCCTCCGCGTGCACCTTCCCTCGACCAGCAATCACCGTAGGCCTAACTGAAACTTACTCGTCGTCTTCTCTTCGTCCATCGGCCTCCCCTCCCACAATCTCAAATCCGAACGCCGTCGCTACACCTCCACTTCCCCGCTAGCCACTCGGCTTCACCAAAACCCAAGCTGAAGCCGAAGCTTCAAATTCTTCCCTGGCCGTGCATGGTTCCTTGTCACCGTGCATGCTACCTTCTTTATATGGTACCTTCTTGATATTCTATATTCATGTAGTTCAATATTTCATATTGACTGAAACAGTTGATATATGATAGTATATGTTTATATACATTTTTATTTTATTTGGAAATAATCTGGGTAGTACGTTATAATCTAGTTTTATATAAGCTGTTACCGTAGCTTAGCTGTAAGGTCTCTTTAAGGTATATATTACATTATTCATTATATGTAAAGTTTTGTACGAGTTTAAAAGAAAAGATAAACAGGTGATATATATGGATTTTTCTAATATTTGTTTTGTCTGCATATGGTATATTAGTTTTACTGTGAGGTATATATGGTTACAGTATAAGAGGGTACTTAGTCTAGTATATTGGTATGTGTCGAGCGTGTGTATATATTTATGTTTATAGTAAAAGTATAACTGTTGCGTAGATTTTTTTTTTATATATAAAGAATGTTGATTTTTTTTGAAATAAAAAAAAATATATATACATATAGACTTTATGGGTTAAATTATATATCTATATACTGTTATATTTGTACTATCCTATACTTATATGTTAGTTCATATGTATTGTAAGTAAGTTATGTTGATTTTCAATAGATATTATGTTTTGTATATATTTCACTTTAATAGCGGTGTTTTATTTTAAACCAAAAAAAAAAAATATAAACATTTGAATTTTATAAAAATGTGTTGAGTATAAAATATGATTTATGTGCGAGACTACATATGTTAGTTTATACCATTTATGATCACCGTTCCCATCCTAATTTGATTTCGTCAATTTACATTCATCAGCTTTGTTCGTCGTACTCGAGCCATCGTACCTCGTTTTGAAATTCGTGCTTGGATTCGTAACACATCTCATTCTCGCTCCTCTCTAGCCTCGAAAGGTGAGCAATCACTCACGATTAACGTTCTTTTATTTATTAAATTTGATTTCAATTAAAACGACAATTGAAATAGGCTGCTGTTAGTTAATTACACTGTTATATATGCTATTACCTGTATCAGTTCACCTGTGACATCTGACACCATTATTTGTTAATTATTTATGCGATGATAATACAGTTTGGCTGATAATTGATTGATTGTTGATGTTTATATTGGACGTTAAAATTGTTGATGTTAAAATGATAAACAGTATGAAATTGAACTTGATATAGGATAATTGAATGTTAAATTTGATTAACTGACATTTGTATAGTATGACCCCTTTAAATGTTAAATAAATTGACACGTAGAATAGTGTTAACTATACCTTGAACCATTGAATTGTATGCTGTTTAAACTGATGATGTATGTAATCGTAATAGATGACAAGTGAAAAACCGTGATGTAATAATCTTTAATCTACATGAAATGATAGTGTAGATTCTAGAGATAATTATATTAATTCGTACAAATAACAATGCGAATTAATACGGTTATTTCGGGATTATTTGAATTGATTATTGGATTGATATTGATTGTTGTTATTGCTTGTTTATTTACTTTGACACCATCCCAGTTATCACACTGCAAGTTCCCTTTGTTGTACTTTGATTTTTGAATTAAATTGGAATCGGGTTGAAATGATAAATACCCAATTGAACTTTGACCTTAGATATAGAGAATTAAATAAAAAACCCGATTGGTCAATAATTTGATTTGAAAATAAACGAAGATTTTATTTGAATAAAGAATATGGTTTTGAAATGAAATTGAAATTTGAATTTTGATGAAAGGAAAATAGTAATATTTAATAATCTGAAACAAAAGATTAACAATGTAATCAATGAAAGAATGTTGTTTAATTTGAGAAATGATTGAATTAAGTTTGAGATGATTTTATAATTAAGTTGAAATTATAATTAAGCTTGAAATTATTAAACTGTGAAATTATTTAATAATTAAGTTTTGAATAATTAAATAAGATTGAATTGTTTGATGATTAAATGAAATTGAAGTTTTGAATAAGTGAATTTTACTTCGTAATAATTGAAATTGAGTTTCTTTATTAATTAAGTTTGGAAAATTATTTAAGTAAGTAAATAAGTGAAAATGAATTTCTTTAACAAGAAATAAAATGTGATTTATTGAAATTAATATAAGACTTGAAATTTAAAGAATTTGGTTTGACGAATTTAGTTTAATTCAAAACTGTAGAATTTGATTAAATGAAGTTGAACTTAAGAATTGATTTAATGAATTGGAAATTTAATAGAAATTGTTTTGAATGAAAAAGTAACTCAACGAATATTAAATGAAATGGATAAATGGATTTAAATTGGTTTGAATGTTAAATTAATTTAAATGATTTCGGAATGAAACTTATATACGAACTTGAATCAATATTTGAATTGTTTTAAATAGAAATTGAATTTGAATTATAAGATTTTGAAACGGAAAATTGGAAGTTTTGAAACGAAAATTTGGAAATTGTTTTAGAAAGACAAATGAAAGGTTGATTTAAGAATTCTATTTGAAATTGAAATTGATTTGGTTTTGAAATATATAAACGACCAATCGGTGTAATAATTACGAAAGTTATTAAAGAGACCGGGATCGGTAATGGATATACTCTCTATCTGAACCGAAACCACTTTAATAATTATACGCGGAGTGTTGATCCAGAACGAAGTGGATGGTTTTGGTGAACGCGTTGACTGAAGAAAGAGAACGATATTGGATGACCCCTGACATGACTAAAACAGGAGCCGCGCCGGGCCATTGAGGTTCGCCACCTCTAGCGGACACACTTCTTCGTTACCATATCTATTACTGTTGTGATTCGATTTGGGTGCACCCCTCGATTTTGGGAGTGTTGTTCGCGGTGTTGGGATAGTAGCTGCTATGCCCAACATCAGTCCGGATCACGCAACTACTAGTATCCTAGTTGGTATTGCCTCATGTACCTTGTCATACTGATTATCCTATTCGCGACCACTACGATTTTGATTTGTACCTTTAGTATATGGATTGCCCTCTGGTGACTTCCGGTTTTGGGGAAACTACGGTCTTGTATATGCTTGTGGGAATAAAAATGTGTTAAGGGTGGAATGGGCCATGACTTAACGCTATTTTGATATCTTTATATTACTGATAGACATTATCTACTTATCGTACACTACTACATAGTAGATAGTTTAACGGATCCTTAAAGGATGGTTATTCCAAACATCCTTTGAGTTACTTGTATTTCAATTGCTATTTCACTTGAGTTGGATTTATTAATATAAGAATGTTAATCCTGACTCGAGTGTCTTGTGTTTTGCTTCACGCTCGGGTCAGACTGAGTAGTTCAGCTTTCGAGACTCACCTTTGGAGTTGGAGCTTTGCTTGAAGATCCAGCCATCTATTCTGCTTTCAGTATTCGATGATTCCAGTGATGTATTCTGATTTGTATCTGATGTATCGTATTATCTTCCGTTGTATCTGGTTTAACTCTGATGTAACTTATACATTTATATAGTAGCTTCATGAACTACTATCTCTTTTATTTCCGCTGCAATTATTACTCTGTGTCTGTGATCTGTGATTATTTATTTACTGTATATGTTCAGTTTTGCCAAATTTAAATTAACAACGCGGTATTTTGAGCAATTCAACTCCGGCATGAGTGTCTACCTATACACTTATAATGGACGCGAATGGCCTAAAATGTCGGGTCGTTACATTACCCATATCCCCCTTAACACATTTTTATATATTCCCATAGTCTATACAGTACCGTAATTCCTCCGTAAACTGGAGGGCTATCAGAGGGCACTCCATAGGTATGGTACAAACCAAACTCGTAGAAGGCACGATAGGGCATGCGATAAGGTACTCGAGGCAATGCCAGGGTAGATATACCGTTTGTGGATCCAGACTGGTGGTAACGCATAGAAGCTACTACCGCCCACCTCGTGACACACTCCCAAATCAAAGGGTGCACCCAATCAAATCACAAAAGCAATAGAATGGTATCGAAGAAATGTGCCCGATCGGAGGAATGGCCTCACTTGGCGCGGCATGGCTCCTGTTTTAGCCGCATCAAGCTGACTCATGGGAGTCAAGGCTACGTAAATACCATAGAGAATCATCACCCAACCATCCTACTTCATTCTGGAATCTCCACCACATACACGGTTGTTAAAGTGGTTTTCGGTATTGGTAGAGAGTATGACAATATCCGATCCCGGTCTCTTTAACAACCAAACGCTTATTTCACACCATGGTCATTTCATTTCTAGTTCATATTTCATATCAAAATATCATATGCATTTCAAATAGTTCATATTTCATATCAAAATATCATATTCATTTCAAAATCATATCAATTCGATATCATTATTCACTTTAGATAATATACATTTCTAGGATCGTAACACTTCCAAAATTATAACATTTTCGAAATCATAACACTTTTGAAATCATAACACTTTGGAAATCATAGCACTTTTGAAATCATAACACTTTTGAAATCATAACACTTTTGAAATCATAACACTTTGGAGATCATAACACTTTTGAAATCATAACAGATCCAACTTACACAGTTTAGATGTTGAAAATAGTATATATATTAAAATACTTTATAAATTGAAATAGTTTATATATATAATAAAATACTTTATAGATGAAAATAGTTCACATATATATAATAAATTACTTTATATAAAAAAATTAGTTTCCTCCAATTTCGCAAATCGATTTAAATCAGCTTAAATTCTGAAATTCAATTTAAATCAATTCCAGTTTAACCATTTCAAATTTAAAGTCCAAAGATTCGAGTTTATATATTCAAACATTTCCAATATTTCATTTATATCTCAACATTTAACTTTAATTCATTTCAAATTGGAAGATATTCACCTAATCATTTTAATAATACTTTGTTTGAATCCCAATTTATAAGTTTAAATCAATATTAAATATTCAATCTCAATTTTATTTACAGTTGAGAATATTCATTTAATCACCTTCTATCAAATCAGTTATAAATCATATCTTTCAAAACCTCAAAAATCAATAAGTTTAAATCAATTCTTATTTAAATTCACTTATTTACCAATTTAAATTCCAAGCCAACATTAATTTATCTTCCCAACCTTTATTATTAAAGTTATAAAATCTATTTTAAAAAATATTAAAATAAATACCTCGATATATTATATACTAATTAAATTAAATTTTATAAAATTAAATCTTATTATTAAATTTATTTTATATTAAAATCTATTTTTATATATCCTAAAATAGTAAAATTATAAGTAAAATCTTAGAAATTATATTTTCAAAACTAACTTATAAATTTATAATTTTCAAAACATATAAATTTTAAAAATCTAAAATTTAGACATATATAAAAATATCATTTATATATTATATTCTAAAAATAAATATTTAATAAAAACCATATATTTCTTTCAAAACTTTGGAAATCATTTTCAAAATATAGACCAACGGTGTCCGTATATAATTCTCTATCCTATGGTCAAGTGATACAGATATTTATCATTTCAATCCGCAATTTAAATATTTACGGGTATATATCATTTCAACCCGCAATCCCAAATTCAAAGTCAATGAAAATCGCTTGGGTTTATCATTTCAACCCATAACGATTTTCTTTTATTCTACAAGATCGTTCGGGTATGTATCATTTCAACCCATTGGGAATTCTAAACTAACAGGGAACTTGCAGAATGAGAACAGTTATGAAAATAATATAACATATTAACAACAGGCATATATCATCCGTGATAGATTAAATAAAATATAAACAACATGATATGGTGTCATATCCCACAGGTGAATAATTGCAGATAATAACATATCATATATAGCAGTTATTAATTAACAGTTCAATTTAGCAGCATATTTCAATTGTCGTTTTGAATGAAATCAAATCTAATAAATATAAGAATGTTAATCGTGAGTGATTGCTCACCTTTCGAGGCTAGAGAAAATAGGAAGATGACACGGACACAGATACATACACGAAACAATGACAAGTTAGGAATTTATGAGACAAATTGGATAATGGGAATGTAAGTCAAGATGGATAGGAGATCGATGCAACAAAATATACATATATCAAAATGGAAAGCTATGCAAACAATTATACTCTCATATATTCCACTTAAAATAAATGCCCAAACTCATATATACTTATCAGTATAACTAATATGTAAACCTATATGCTTATATATACATTATACTTTAAAACAATATTTGTTATAGAAATCAGTATAACCTGCCTTATTATATCATATATAACTAACATTTTATATAAGGAAAGCAGACATGTATTAGCTATATATATATATACTTGAAATCAACATATATGTAAATATATATATAAGGTCAACATATACATATATAACTTATATAAACTAACATATATACAACATACATAAAAGCTAGGATTTAATTAACAAATATATATGTTCAACAATGTATACAAGCTTCAGTCAACATAGAAGAGCAGGGGAAACAAACTTTATATGTAAACATGTCAAAGTATATACACAAACTGTATATATCCCTAAAGTATACTTTCTTTTGTAACAAAACATAATATATATCTATATATTCTTAACATAGATTTAAATAATCACATTAACACACACACACACACACATATATATATATATATATACCTTTCTAGTATAATATACAGCAAGCATATATACTAACAATATAAACAAAACTTGTTATATCTATATACTAAAAATATAAACTAAACTGTTTTTTTATATATATACTCACAATATAAAAAAAACTGTTATATCTATTTACTTAAAATATAAACTAAACGGTTATATATATACACTTACAATATAAACAAAACTTGTGGAGGCTCAGCCAGGAACTGTTGCGGGTGCTCGGTTAGGGAAAGTTCGACACTGGGTGGAGGAGCTATGCCGATGGAAGGGGCGGCCAGTGAGGAGGGAGATGATGGGATGGTTGGCACTAAGATGGTAGGTTTATTCAGTGATGAGGAGATGGAGGGGCATGGGATCATAGGTCGTGCAGGCGATAGGGAGGAGGTCGGGTCGAAGGACGAGGCTGTCGAGCCGGGTTGGCTTTGGGGTTGCTTTCGACATGGCTATGGGTTCAGGGCTCGGCTGCCGAGGCGAAGGCGTGGAGCAGGTAGGTCGATCGGTGCAAGTCAAGGGGAAGGTGGTACTAGGAAGGTCGGAGGGTTGCTGGCGATTGCACGTGAGAGTGGATGGCTTGGGGATGGGCTGCCGGCATTTGGAGTTGTGGCTAGTGTTCGGTTTTTGGGCAGTGGCCGTGAGGTGAGAGGTGGGTTGTTGGAACAGTGGTGGGTAGAGCTGCTATGAAGGCGGAGGTCGTGGGGAGACAGCTTGGTTTCTTTTTTTTATAAATATTTTTTTGAAAAAGAATAAAAGGAAGAAAAAAAATGAGAGGAAGAAGACATGATGGGGAAGAGAAAGCAACAATGCAGCAAGCTGGAATATAAACCACTGTCATATCATTTTGTTCAAAGGCAAAAGTACAGAGGACAAAAGAAAATGTGGAAGAGAATGGAAGTGAACACACGAACCAAGATATAAATTAAACAATGGGAATAGCAAAAGTTAAAACTGAAAATAAATAAATGGTAGTGGCCGTTTGTTTCAGCCGTTAGAAATTTGAATGATACAGAATATCAAAAGTTCAAAATTGGTGCCGATACAGTTCACCGTTTTCACTGATTCCACCGCGTACCAGACTCCGAAATACCCAAATGAATATACTGCGGAGATCAGCACGACGAGACGAACAGAATGGTATACAGATATCAACGATACGACCATCCTATCAAAAGTCGATTTTTCGTTGCCAAAATGCTGCTAATTTGCTGAAAATAAGATAAACGGAGCTAGAGAAATCCAAATTTGGCAAAACGAAATATGACGTCTTATCCAAAAGATGATAAATATTTTATTATATAAAAATATTCAGATTTGAGAAATATTTTATTATCATCAAGTATTAACTTATTTAAGTTTAAATAAAATTACACAATAAAATAAACTTCCATATTATCTGATGAAAATTTACCATTTGCTATGTTTATATAGACGTATTCCAAATATAAAATTTTCATTGTCAAATTTGATTATTAAATTTTCATCAAAATTTCAGTTAATTACGTTATAAAACCGTTAAAATTTACGGGTCGTTATAGTAGCTCTTGAAGTCGGGTACAATTTTGTTCATTACCGTTTGGTTCTGGTTTATGTTGCACTGTGACTGATCTGGGTTGAGTCGTCATGTATATTCGAGTCTTTGTTTCGTATGTATGCACTGTGTATATACATGTGTGAACATACGTGTATATATGTATGTTGTAGCTTAATTCTTGTTTGGAGTTTGAATGGTCTCCATGCATCTGGTTCCATCCTTGTTGCAGCCATTGTGTGGTCTTGTTCTTTTGAAACCGCCTGCATATTATTGTGAACTGGTTTATTTGCTGCACTTCATATGTGCACTTGATTTTAGAGTAGTCCGGTCTTCATAAGTCTGCATTATGTTGGTGGTGATGCCTGGTGTGTTGGTTGACGCTTCATCTGCATGTATGTTGGTCTACACCATGTATTATATGATCTGGTTATGTTCATGTGGTCTTGAACATTGTCTGGTTTGTGTTGCATCCCATTTGCATTTTGGAGTCTGGTCTTTGTATTGCTTTTGATCATTGTATTGTGGCTTTGAACTTCAAGCGCTCATGCTGGTTGCATACATGTCTAGTTGCTTTATTCTCTTTCATGTGCATTTCCAGTCCGATTGTCCTCATGTTGTAGTCATGTTAATTTTCTCTAGTTACATACATAATCATGTATATACATGCATACATATGCATGTATATACGTGTAATTGTTTAATACATGTGTCGCATCCATTTATACTCGATTTTACATGTGTGTATTTGCACCTGTGTTGAATCCAGCCTCGGCTCGGGTTTGACCTTGTGCTCACCTGTTCCTGTAGTTTTAACATGCAAGTATATATCGGTGTGCACGACCTTGTGGCATGTACAGTGATACACTGTGCATGTCATAAGTTGGTCGTGTACGATGAATTCAAAAGAAATGATGACGAACAACCCAAATAGCTGAGGCAATTAACATTTTCAAAACACACACTTTAATTTGCACTGCAAAATATTTTCTTTTTCAATTTTACTGAGTCAATGTTTATTTTGCAGATAGCTCAGATGCTGAATTCAAGCTGGAACAAAGTTGAAGATAAAAATACGAGTGTTGAGTGAATATGTAATGAGGTGTAAATTGTAAATTGAAAAATGTGATGTAATTTGAAATTGTATTGCAATTGAAAAATGTATAAATGTTGTGAGAGCACAAATTTGTACTATTTGAATTTGTAATAAAATAATTGTTTGAATAAAATATTTGCTTGAATATGAATTCCGTGTTATTTATTTTATTCAACAAATATTTATTTAATTATGTGAAAAATAAAATAGTACAATAACAAATACATTTAAACAAATATATATATATGTTTATTATCATCAAACAAAAATCATAGGCTATTATATTCTATAATACAAAACGGAAATAAACTCAAATAGCTATCTCATAATAACAGTAATAAGCAAGCACTTTCTATAACTATCCAAAATTTTATCATTTTAAATATGGATATTTAATATATTATTAAATAATTTATATTTGGATTTTAAAACTCAAAATACCCTTTTTAATTTATAACTAGTGATGGTGAAAAGTTTTTTAAATTTTATTTACAAAATAAATAGTTCGGAGGAAACTAGAAAATGTGACCAAAAAAGCTTTTTGAAAATTTTCATTTTTTCACCTTTTTAAAGTTGTTTAAAATGTTATAAACACTCAGTTAATATATTTACACATTTTAAATAACTTAAGTATGGATTAGGAAATTAGATAAGGGTAAATATCCTAAGTGTACTTATGTAAGATGATGTGACCATTTTTAAGTTAAAAATCAAATTTAAATAAAGTAAAATATGAAACATCATTTCATTCCTTATCCAAAGTACACAATTAGGTAATACATGTTGGTTAAAAGGGCTTACCCTTGCCTTGGACGTGTAAAGCATGATGGAGGGATAAGGATGATGATGTGGCATCATTCTAATGGAGGGAAAGTGTACTTGGGGGTAGAAAGGTAATTTCATTCTATTATTTTATATAAAAAAATCTCCTTTTTCCTCTCTCCTTTCATTCTCACTTTTCAAAAACTTTTCAAAATTTCATTTTCCTTTTAAAAGCTTGAAAAATATCTTTAATGGCTTCCTTCAAAATTCTAAAACTTGAAACCATCTCCATTTTGTTTTAAAAACTTTTAAATTTTCTTAAAGCACTTCCTTAATTTCTTCCTTCTTTACCTCCTCTTAGCCAGAACAAGTCCATACCCACCCTCCTCCATGTTGTCCGTGTCCACTTTCATTGTGGCCAAACCTAATGGTGCTTAGGCTGAGCCCATTAGCTTGTTAAGGTGGAAAATATCACATTTTGCTAAGGGATTTTCAAAGTGCTAGGCTATTTCAAAGGTTGAAAAAAAAATGAAAAGTTTTTAGTGAGCAAACTATTTTATATTTTGAAAGATTTTACCTTTATGTTGCCATGTTTACTTGTGTAATGTATTGTATGTTTGGTTGTAAATCCATGTTGTTTTGTGTATGTATATGTGTAATATTAGTTGTAGTTTGAATTTGACTTGTTAAATGTAGCTTAGAAGTTTGGTTTGGTGTAATGTTGTGATCTTGTTTATATATGTGATTATATATATATTTGGATGTGTAAACTTGTTTGTTTAGATATGTGTTATGAAAGTTAGTAACGTGTATGATAATGAGATGGGAGATCACTTTGAAAAAGATCAAAAGTGGTTTATTTGTTTTCAAGTTACTAAAAGATTAAGGTAGTATTTGGTTTGTTGTTTTTAGTTTTGGATTTTCGTCCATGAAAAAATGCACACGAAGCAAGTATATTATCGAAAACGACCAATTTTGGAAACGAAGTTAACATACAAAATAGAAAATAACTTTTTTTTTATTTTCCGTGTTTTGGGAAATAAAAAAAGCACGTGAAACAATCCATTCCTCCGCCGTCCCCCTATCCCCTTTGTCCTCCCGTCCGTCTTTCTTCATCCCCTCCGTCGTCCCTCCATTCTTCTCATATTTGATATACATATTGAAAACCAAAAACACAAAATTTGTTTTTAAACCAACCACTACCTAAAACTTTAACTAGTTTTCAAAATAATTTTTTTTATTTACGTTTCAAGGAGAAGAAAGTTATGAGTGAAGTTAGAAATGAAGTTAGAGTTAGATCTAAACTAAATCGAACTTTGAAAGGTTGCATTTATAGCGATAGTCACTATGAATGCAGTTCGGGAAAAAGTTAGTGTTTAGATTTTAAAAATGATTCCTTTTCGAAATGGCTTTGAAAATCTTTTCAAAATATTAAGTAAGTTCAAAAGTTAATTACATTGGTAATTAAATAAGAGTTCAATAATTTATTTATCAATTCATTATTTAATTAAGATAATTATAATTAAGTTAGCTAATTAGGGTTCAATTATGGCTTAAAGTTAATTAATTTTAATTAATTAATTAGGGAAGTTTAACTAATGATTAATTAAGATAAAAGTAATTAAGAAATAATTTTGATAATTAATTTTAAACATTTAATGAATTTTTTTTTAATTAGAGTTATTTAGTAATTAATTACTAGTGTAGGAGGATTAAAAATAATTAATCTAATTGGATTTAATTAAGACTGTAATTAAGAATTTTTTAGTTTAATAAAATTTTAAGTTAGAGTTAATTAAAATTTAATTACTAATTAAATAATGATTTAATTAGTAATTAAATAAAGGTTTAATTATTATTTAATAAAGGTTTAGTTTTAAACTTTATCAATTATTTTAAGTCAGTTCTTTTTACAAGTAAATAGACTTTAAACCAAGGGATCTCTTGTCTGTGCCATTAAGTAGACAACGACTATGACTAAGTTATACTAAACTTAGAGATCTGTTAGCAGAATAGAATACCATTCTGAAATAACTATTTTATATATTTATTGTAAATCCTTAGACATTATTATAATATCATTGGATTTTATAATAAAAATGTTTTAGTTATAGTAAGGTAAAAACTCATCCATGTTTATGTACGACGAGATCTTACGAGATACCTTTTATTTCAAAGGATTTTATAAATTACAATAGAATTTCTTATGATTTGAGTTTCTTATGCAGGTTTTACCAAGTTGACCCGGGCTTTGTTTTCGAATAATGCTCGAGTCAGATCGAGCATGTTTTCAGATTAGCTTTGGATGTTTTGGAGCTTAGGAGACGAGTTGGTGGTCCAAGTCGTATCTCTCGAATATTTCTTTATTTCCCCTATGTCATATGTATTTTGTATTAGTTAAGTCGGGATCAGAAATTATAAAAGTCCCAGTTAGAAGTTGTATAATTATGACTCAGTTGTATCATTTTGAATTGACTATGTAAAATTTATGTTGATTATTATATATTTTCTTTCATTGCATTGTGAGATTCTGTGTTTGTAACGACTTGCAAATTCATCATTTTCAAAAAATCTAAAATATTCAAATATAAGATTTTTTAACATAAATGATAATGTTTTGGACAATAAATGATATTGGTAATCTTATTCCGATAAACATTTACAAAAATATATACTTTGGAAGATATATCGATAAAATGACTGAAAACCGTTTTATCAACAAACAACTCTTAGACCATCCGACATCCTGCATGTAGCTGGGTACATACACTCATTTATATATATGAGTGGGAATATGTAATAAAATTATTTATTTTATTTTTGAAAATAAAATCTCTTATTATGACATCATCAACGATGTCACTATTTCGGAATAAATGATTTTTGAATATAAATTGAGTTTAAATGATTTAATAATTGTTTTAGTTATTAAATAAGCCCTTTTAATTATTATATGATGATAGAAATATTATTATTAAACTTTTTTTACAAATATATATATATATATATATATTAAATAAGAAGTGAAAATATGACCGGAAATCGAAATCGAAATCCGTAACGATTCGACGTAGAAAAGTTGTGCAACGTTATGAATCATTTGAGATATACATATGCACACATACATGTACATATACACAAACACATTCACATGCACATGAACACATATATACATACAAATATACTTATAAATACATACATACATACATATATTACAAAATATCAAGATATTTTCCTAAAAACTTAAAACTTAAGCAAACCAAAGTTAACCTCTTTTACCCAAAGTACAAGCACATGGGTACACACACAAGGGGGGTACACGGTCGAGCATGAGGACATGGGAGGGGAGTGTGGCGATGAGCAAATGGTGATGTATTTATGGAGAAATATCATGATATTTTCCTCCTTACTTTTGCCTATAAATAGCACCTATCTCTCTTCACTTCATTTCTTCGTAGAAATTCTTAAGCTTCTTCACTTCTTATACTCCACTTTAATGGCCTATTGCCTAAGAAAAAATAGGGCAAAATTATGGCAAAAATAAATTAAATTATATTGTAAGTATATATTATCAAAAATCTTCAAAACCAAAGCAAATCCACTTCTTCCCACCTTTACAACCCACGAGCACACCTTACACCACCTAAGGCCAAGCCCACCTCCATTAGCAAGAATAGGCCGAGCCTTCTCGAAGGTCCAAAGCTCAATTCCATAGGCTCCCAGGCGATTGTAGCTGAGCTATAGCCGATTTAAAGTTAGTCCGATCGAAAATCATGTGAGAAACTCTATTATATATATTGATGATGTGATATGATTGCTATGGATGTTTATCATGTTTGATCATCTAGTTTGGATGTTGATTATATGATTATTTTGATGTTGAAATGATTCACGTTTAATACACGTCGAATATCACAAAGGAAATCACTTTCCTTTAATAAATTAAATGGTGTATATGAGATTGTTAAACCTCTTAAAAATGGCTTAAAATGGTTTATAAATGTTTTATAAAAAATAAAATCCAATTTGGTGAAGTTTTGAAAAGCTATGAAAGTTGAGTCAAAAATTGACGCGTCGCGTAACAACAGTTCGCGATTTCGCGTCGTAGAAAGTTAAATCCATTTAAACAATGGATTCGGAGTCGGAATTCTTTGTAATAAGAATTTTCCGAACTCTTATAATCATAGTTTTCAAACAAAAGAAAAATATCGAGATTTTGTTTAGTAGATTTTTAAATGTGAGCAAAACAATTTTTCAAAATAGTCGCGGTTTGGCAGTTCGGAACCAATGCAATAAATTCTTTAATATGGGTATTTTTAATTCTTTAAAAATATGGGATAAATTCTATAAATATTTTAAAATATCTAAAAAAATTGAGTTATAGAAGCGGACTTCTAAATGATGGAACAGTTGTTTTGATCACATAAGCCTTAAAAGTACTATTCGCGGCACTTTTAATAACTTTTGAAATATGGCTTTAAAACTTAAGTATTCTTTCCCAAATCTTTTATAAATAAATAATTAAGTATTTTAAAGATGATTTGAAGGCTTTATAATTTTTTTTTAAATAAATGGTTTGAAGAAAAGCTGTTATAATCAAGTGATTCGATCTTGGCTCTAAAAACCGATGAGTAGATTGATTTTTCTATTCGTAAGATCTGAATGTGAGGTGCTTAAGCTAAGGAGATGTTCAAGTGCAACCAGTGCCTTGGGTCACCTGGCCTTTTTCCTATGCGAGGAATAGATAAGGTTGAAATGTTGAAAACGAGACAAGTATAAAAGATTTAATTTTTCCAAATTTAGTACAACTTGGATTGTATAGAAATAATCTTGTTACACTTGGTATTAGATTCCGAAGGGGAACCCATACTATCCGTGTGAATTTAAAAAGCGATTTCACTGTTATTCGACGGATAGTAAAGGTCGAATATGGAAATTGATGTTGAGTATAATTAGTATAATTTCTATCAACCCTTTTAACTAAATAATGTTTTCCAATATGACTTGTGAAAATGATTTGATATTTCTAAAGTTAAAGAGAGGTTTAATGATTCTGTATATACTGAAAATAAATGTTTTAAAGATATATATCTCTAGAAGATATTTTTGATAAAAAGAAAGCAATCAATTAAATGATAAACGCCTATTTACTTAACATCTTTTTATCGATTAGTGGTCCGAAGGAACCGGGATCGGATGTGGTATGAGAGTTCCTTCCGTTTTTCCTGTTCCCAGACAACTTGTATGGACGAATGTCTAACATTGCATTTTCAACATATACGTACATTAATTTTTACGAACATACATCTGTTTGGTGGTGTAGGAAGTGACTCTTATATACTTAACACCCTTTTCCGAGACGTACAAGCTCAGAGGTTGTACATTTCTAAAAATAAATGGTTTGTGATGGAATTGGCAATGTGGCATTCAAGGTGGAATGTGCTATGTGAAAGTTAATCGTTACCTCGGGCCTCATCCCTCGGAAATGGCTTAAACAGGGCATGCCGTAAGGCTATGTGGTTCGCAACCATTAGGGTACGGTCATCACCTTTCTAGATTATTCTACATATGTCGAATATGTTGTGCATGCTATGGGATCTCGGATAGGTCGGGTACGACCGGGTTGATGTCATATTCGGTTCTATCCGCCACCAAGGTGGGTCTGCGGGTAGGCCGGTCTTGCTAGGTGTAGAGGTTTCAAAGTTGTTGATCCTTGGCACATCTCTCTAGAGATGTACTATACGAAAGGTATTTCATTATCTGCCATTGTATGGAAATCCATTCTCCAATAAGTGCCTTCGGACTTGATTGTAGAACCTAGTATGATGAAGTTTAATAATGTAACAATTTCAGCTAAGGTTATGTATATTTACTTGAAACGTGTTTTCAAAAGAATGTCAATAAAATAATATTACTAGATTTTGCGTAGTAAATATTTTAGTTATCATAAGGTAAAAACCTATTCCGTGTTTATATGTGGCGTGGTCTTATGAAATACCCTTTGTTTTCAAATAGCCGTATTTTGAGTTTCTCATACCAGTCTGATGACTGACCGGAGTTTATTTTCTTTTCCCCTTAAACTCTGGGTGCCCTATTTTTTCAGGTAGCCAAGTAGTTAGGTAGCATGGAACATTTTGGGAGAAGCTCGTAGCAATTTGGATGGAGCATGAAGCTGGAGGATCCTATATAAATAGTTATCCATTTCTAATTCCGCTGTATTTTGTATTATGTATCTACTGGCACTTGTGAGGATAGACAGTTATAACTATCCTAGCTGGTTTATTACTTACTAGTACTCACCATATACTACTCATATGTATAATTAAATGTCGAATGCGATGTGGGATTTTATTTTATTTTGTGTTCTATCTTTATTTTCTTTACCCCATGATAATCTACCTCTCCGGCATTTGGATTTATGACACGTGAATACCGAGGATGTATTAGTGTCGATTTCTGAGGGTCAAGGAGGTGGGTCATCACATTTGGTATCAGAGCTTATGTTGAATGAAATCTAAGCCTGGATGGGGTCAACTCATTGGAGATAGTGTTACTAGAATGAGTTTAGTCAGAGAAAGCACATATTTGAAATTTTATCCGAATAAGTATATTCGAGTTTATACCCATTCCCTAAGATAATTTCATCTATATTTCTAAAGATGTTTCCTTTCTATATGTAGATAGTAGGAGATGAGTAATAGAAGAGGACGGAGGGGAGGTAGCAACACTACGGCCACCAACGGTCGATCAAATGCTACAGTAATTGAGGAAGTGGTAATCCCTATGCAGTCTCAAATTGACTTTGCTACTCCATGCAAAGATTACATCAGTTTGGGTGGTAAACAATTCAAAGGAACAGAGTCCATTATTGAAGTTCAGGCTTAGATTCGCTCTTGTAAAAGAATTTTTAAGGGATTGAATATTGGGAATGAGTAGAAAAGGTTCTGAGCTTGTTGGCAGTTACAAGAAGGGGATCTAACGTGGTGGGAGTCTATAACTCTTAAATCATTCATAAGAGAATTTCTCATGTGAACAATTTAAGGAAGTCTTGGAAGAACAATATATGCCAGCTATAGGAAAATCCTGCCGTTATCGGAGTTTTATGGATTTAAAGCAAGAAGAGATGTCTTTGGAAGAATATTCCAACAAGTTTAATGAATTGTTCCATTTTGGACTGGGTCTGATAGACACTCCTTTATAGAAAAATGAAATGTTTATCGCTGGGATGAAAGGGTAGTATCAGGACAGGATGACCAGATATATGAAGGGAACCTTTGTAGATTTGGTAGACATGGGTTTTCGATATGAAACTCTAGACAAAAAGAATCCGCCCACAACTCAAAGCAGCAACAATAATTGGAAGAAGAGGATGTTCATCCATTCTAGGAAGAAGCCTTGGCAAGGCAAGCCAGAAGGAGGTTCGCAAGAAAACAATTTGAAGTATATTGCTCGTTATAATTGCCAATAGAAGTGTCATTTTCCCACCACCTGTAAGAATCCTAAGACTCGTGATTGGAATTGCTACAATTGTCACAAACCAGGGCACCAGAGGATGGTTTGCCCATCGATAAAGAAAGGGGAATGAGTCATAGTTTTTTCCATCATAGATGAACCCTCAACTTCGACTGATGCGAAGGGCATGAGAGTTCTTGAAGGTAATATCTACATTAATGAAAATCTAGTCATAGTATTATTCGATACCGAGGCTTCCCATAGTTTTATTTCTAAAGAATTAATTGATAAATTGAAACTTATCACAAAGATATTAGATACCCCTATCTATGTCTCTAATCCTATAGGTGGTAAAACTAATCTTGGTATAGTTTGTGAAAAAGAACAAGTTGCCTACCTATCTCAAAAAATTTCCTATGACCTAATCATCCTCAATATTATTGAATTTGAGATTATACTCGGTATGGATTGGTTATCTAAATATAAGGTTGTTCTTAATTATGTTAAAAGGACGGTTTGGAAAATAAAAGAAGTGAACCTTTTAAATAACGTGTGAAGAATCAAGTCCAGTAATGGATAGGTTTATGCATGCCCTAAATTAATTTCAAAAACGTCTAAAAGAAATACCAATTGTTAAGGAATTTTCGGATGTTTTTGAGGAAATTAAAAGTTTACCCCCACATTGGGAAATTGAGTTTCAAATCGACTTGATTTCTAGTGCGAGGTCTGTTTTTCATTCTTCTCGAAGAATGGCTCCCAAGGAAGTAAAGGAATTAAGGAATCAAACAGATGAATTGTTAAAGAAAGGACTAATTAGAGCAAGTTGCTCAAGTTGGAGCTCAGTAATAGTTTTTGTTGCAAAGTCAGATGACTCCATAAGACTTTGGGTAGACTATCGAGACCTAAATAAGCAAATGATTAAGAACAAGTATCCTCTACCATGTATTGATGACTTGTTTGGTTGACTTCATGGTGCTTGAATATTCTCCAAAATGGGCCTAGCTACATGATTCCATTAATTATGGATAGCAGAAGTTTGCATTCCTTTAATTGCATTTAGAGGACCAAATGATTTCTACGAGTGGTTGGTTATGCCTTTTGGGCTAACCAATGCCACTGCTTATTTTATGGACCTTATGAATAGAGTATTCATAGATGTGAACCATAAATTCGTGTTGGTTTTTATTGATGATATTCTTATATATTCAAAGGCCAAAGAAGAACACAAAGGAATTTAGAGATTGTACTAGAAATATCAAGGAGGAATGTGCTTAAGGCTAAGTTTTCATAATGCCTTTCCTAGGAAGAAAAGGTAAGATTCCTTGGACAAGTTGTGTCAAAGGAAGGAATCTCGATGTTAAAGGAAAGAATCTCGGTTGACCTCGAAAAAATTACAGCCATTCTAGATTGGAAGCAACAACAAACTTCGAAGGATATTCGCGGCTTCTTAGGATTGGCAGGATACTACCAGAGATTTATTCAGGACTTCTCCAAGATTTCTCATCACTTAACAAAGTTGACTATGAAGGATGTTAAATTTGAGTGGACGTCAAAATGTGAAGAAGCATTCCCAGAACTTAAGAAAAGGCTAACTACTGCTCCAGTCCTGACTATTATTGTGAAAGAAGATGTTTAACCGTTTATACTGATGCTTATGGTGAAGGAATGGGCACGGTACTGATGCAACATGGGAAGGTTATTGCATATGCTAGTAGGCAGTTAAAGACGCATGAACGAAATTACGCAACACATGACTTAGAACTATTAGTTGTTGTGTTCGCACTAAAGATCTGGAGACATTATTCATTGGGTAAGAATTTCTTATAGTTTATTTTGATAAACTTTGTTTGACCTTGGTAAATAAAATTCCTTCTTTACATAGGTGAGAAGTTCGAACTCTTCACAGATCACAAATCTTTGGAGTATTTTTTCACTTAGAAGGACTTAAATATAAGATAGCAGCGTTGGCTAGAATTTCTCGCGTCATATGATTTAGATATCCTATATACGCCCGGGAAAGCCAATGTGGTAGTGTATACATTAAGTAGAAAGCATGCCATTATAGCTTATTTGATAATACATCCAACTTCGATTAACCATATAAAAGAGAACCAGCTCATGGATCCGTTTATTCCAGAGATGGTCAAGGCAGTGGAGAAAAACACGGTACCAGGAAGATGGATAGGATTCAAGGTGGATGATCAAGGTATATTAAGGATGAATGGAAGTGTATGTGTCCCAAACGTCGTCGGGATAAGGCAAGAAGTTTTAACAGAATGTCACAATTCTCGATTTTCAGTACATCCTGGAGTTACCAAAATGTATCGAGATATGAAGAAGACTTTTTGGTGGGATGGTATGAAGAGGGGTATCTCTATCCATATTAGCAGATGTGCAAATTGTCAACATATCAAAAGCGATCGACAAAAGACTGCTGGATTACTCCAAGCTCTTGAAATTCTGACTTGGAAATGGGACCAAATATTGATGGATTTCATCGACAGCTTAGCTTGATCAAGAAAGGAAAATGAAGGCATTTGGGTTATCGTAGATCGACTGACCAAAAGCGCACACTTTATCCTAGTAAAGCCAACGAGAACTGCTGCAAGTCTTGCAAAAATATACATGAGGGAAATAGTTCAATTGCATAGGGTCCCAAGCAGCATATTCAGTGATCGAGACCCAATCTTTATCGGTAAGTTCTAGGAGGCATTACAAACGGCTTTAGAAGCGAAGCTGAGTATAAGCACTGCATACCATCCCCAGACCGGTAGGCAAACTGAAAAGCTAAATCGAGTGTTGGAAGATCTTCTAAGAGCTTGTATCTTAGATTTTGGAGGTTTATGGGAAAACTATCTTCATCTTGTGGAATTCTCCTAGAATAACAACTATCAAGCAAGTATTGGCATGGCACCGTACGAAGCTTTATATGGTCGTCCATGTAGATCCACATCATGTTGGATCGAAACCGGAGATCGGTTAGTACTTGGTTCCGATATGATTCGAGAAGCTTCAAAAAAGCTAGACTTGATCAGAAAGAATATGAAAGAAGCCCGAAGCAGGAAGAAGAGTTATGCCAATCAAAGGCATAGAAATTTTTGAATTCTTAGTTGGAGATTTTGTATTCTTGAAAGTCCCTTTGATGAGAGAAGTGGTAAGATTTGGTCAGGCCGGGAAGTTTGCACCTCGATTTATTGGACCTTTTTCCATTCTTGAGTAGATTGGCCTATTAGCTTATCATGTGGAATTTCTCGAAAGGTTATTTGGTGTGCAAAACGTCTTTCCCGTATCCCATCTATGGAATATGTGCATGATCCGGAACATATTATAGAAACAGTTGCCCAGGAAGATTTATAAGTAAAACCAAATTAGGCAGTTATCAGATGACTAGTTCGAATCGTGGATCACGATGAGAAGCGATTGAGAAGGAAGGTGGTAAGGTTGGTAAAAGTTCAGTGGAGTGGTGATGTTGAAGGATGCATATGGGAAACATAATATAGAATAAGGCATCCTGAGTTTAGGATTGATGTATAACTGCATGTGGTATCAGGATAGTGTACTCACCGCCAGTGGTGTGGTCACTTATCATATCTTGTATATATTTCCCCTTGTCAAATATATATTCCTTTTCGAGTCAATTTCTTGTTATCCTTAATTTCGAGGACGAAATTCTTTTAAGGGGGGAAGTATGTAACGACCCGCAAATTCATCATTTTAGAAATTTTTTAAAATAATCAAATATAAGATTTTTTAACATAAATGACAATGTTTTAGACAATAAATAATGTTGGCAATCTTATTTTGAACAAACATTTACAAAAATATATACTTTGGAAGATATATCGATAGAATGGCCGAAAATCGTTTTATCCACAAATAGCTCTTAGACCATCCGACATCGTGCATGGAGATGGATACATACACTCATTTGTCTATAAGTAAAAATATGTAATAAAATATTTATTTTATTTTTAAACATAAAATCTCTTTATGACATCATCAATGATATCACTATTTTGGAGTAAATGATTTTTGAATTTAAATTGAGTTTAAATGATTTAATAATTATTTTAATTATGAAATAAGTCCTTTTAATTATTATATGATGATAGAGATATTATTATTAAACTTTGTTTACAAATAGATGTATATTAAATAAGAAGTGAAAATATGACTGGAAATCGAAATCAGAATCCGTAACGATTCAACGTAGAAAAGTTGTACAACATTGTGAATCATTTGAGATATACATATGCATACATACATGTACATAGACATGAAGACATTCACATGCACATGAACACATATATACATACAAATATACTTATATATATATTACAAAATATCAAGATATTTTCCTAAAAACTTATTACTTAAGCAAACCAAAGTCAACCTCTTTTACCCAAAGTACAAGCACATGGGTACACACACATGGGGGGATACACGGCCTAGCATGATGACATGGGAGGGAAGTGTGGTGATGAGCAAATGGTGATGTATTTGTGTAGAAATATCATGATATTTTCCTCCTTACTTTTGCCTATAAATAACACCCATTTCTCTTCACTTTATTTCTTCATAAAAATTCCTAAGCTTCTTCACTTCTTGTACTCTACTTTAATGGACTCTTTCCTAAGAAAACATGTGGCAAAAATTATGGAAAAAATAAATTAAAATTATATAGTAAGTGTATATTATCAAGACTCTTCAAAACCAAAGAAAATATACTTCTTCCCATCTCTACAACTCACGGCCACACCTTCCACCACCCAAGGCCGAGCCTACCTCCATTAGCAAGCATATGCCGAGCCTTACCAAAGATCCAAGGTTCGATTCCATAGGCTTCCATGCGATCGTAGCGGAGCTATAGCCAATTTAAAGTTAGTCCGATCGAAAATCATGTGAGAAACTCTATTTTATATATATATGATGATGTATATGATTGCTCTGGATGTTTACCATGTTTAATCATCAAGTTTGGATGTTAATTATATGATTATTTTGATGTTGAGATGATTCACGTTTAATACACGTCGAATATCACAAAGGAAATCACTTTCCTTTAATAAATGAAATGGAGTATATGAGATTGTTAAACCTCTTAAAAATGGTTTATAAATGTTTTATAAATACTAAAATCCAACTTGGCGAAGTTTTGACAAGTTATGAAAGTTGAGTCAAAAATTGGTGTGTCGTATAACGATAGTTCGCGATTTCATGCTGTAGAAAGTTGAATCCATTTAAATGATGGATTCAGAGTCAGAATTCTTTGTAATACGAATTTTCCAAACTCTTATAATCATAGTTTTCAAACAAAAGAAAAGTTTGAGATTTTGTTTTGTAGATTTGGAAATATGAGCAAAACAAGTTTTCAAAGTAGTCGAGGTTTGGTAGTTCGAAAACCAAGGCGACTAATTCTTTAAAATAGATATTTTTTATTCTTTAAAAATATAGGATAAATTATATAAATCTTTTAATTTTTTTTAAACAAATTTGAGTTATAAAAGTGGATTTCTAAATGATCGAAAAGTTGTTTTGATCACATAAGCCTTAAAAGTACTATTCGCAGCACTTTTTGCAACACTTTTAATAACTTTTGAAATATGACTTTAAAACTTAATTATTCTTTCCCTAATATTTTATAAATGTTTTTAAATAAATAATTAAGTATTTTAAAGATGATTTGAAGGTTTTATAATTTATTTTAAAAAAATTAAATAAATGGTTTAAAGAAAAGTTGTTATACTCAAGTGAATTAATCTTAGCTCTAAAACCGAATGGTAGACTGGATTTTTCTATTCATGAGATCCGGATGTGAGGTGCGTAAAGTAAGGAGATTTTCAGGAGCAACCAGTGTCCTTGCTCACCTGGCATTTTTCCTAGGCGAGGAATAGATAAGGTCGAAATGTCGGAAATGAGACAAGTATAAAATATTTAGTTTTTCCAAATTTAATTCAACTTGGATTGTATAGAAATAATCTTCTTACACTTGGTATTAAATTCCGAGGAGGGAACCCGTACTATCCATGTGAATTTAGAAGGTGATTCCGTTATTCGATGGATAGTAAAGGTTTAATACGAAAGTTGATGTTAAGTAGAATTAGTATAATTTCTATCGACTCTTTTTAACTCAATAATGTTTTTCAATATGACTTATGAAAATGATTTGATATTTCCAAAGTTAAAGAGAGGTTTACTGGTTCCGTATATACCAGAAGGAAATGTTTTAAAGATACATCTAGATGATATTTTGGATAAAAAGTAAGTAATCTATAGAATGACAAACACCTATTTACTTAACATCTTTTTATCGATGATTGGTTCAAAGGAACCAATATTGGATTTGAGTGATTCTTATCTGAAACCACTTCGAACTAATTTACATATTCAAAGTGAAGACTTGGAATGATAATAAATGGATTGAAGGGCTGCTTGTCACTGATCCTCAGGGAAAATTTCCCATATCATATATATGTGGTAGTAGTATCTTCATTTGATCTTTGATGCAAGGGCTACTCACTACTAATCCTAGGGATGATTCCCGACAGGATGTGGTTGGAGAGTTCCTTCGATTTGTCCTGTTCCTGGATAACTTATATGGACGAATGTCTGACATTGCATTTCCAACATATATGTACATTGATTTTTACGAACGTACATCTGTTTGGTGGTGTATGAAGTAACTCTCCTATACTTAGCATCTTTCTATGAGACGTATGAGCTCACAGGTGGTACATTTGTAAAAATCAATGTTGTGTGATTGAATCGGCAATGTTGCATTCAAAGTGGAATGTGCTATGTGAAAGGTGATCGTTACCTCGTGCCTCATTCCTCGGAAATGGCTTACACAGGGCATGAAGTAAGGCTATGTGGTTCACAACCATTGGGGTATGTTCATCACCATTCTAGATTACTCTATTTATGTTCAGTATGTTGTGTATGCTATGGGATCCCAGATAGGTAGGTTACGACCGGGGTGATGTCATATTCGGTTCCATTTGCCATGAAGATGGGTCTGCGGATAGGCCGGCCTTGCCGGGTACAGAGGTTTCAAAGTTGTTGATCCTCGGTACATCTCTTTAGAGGTATACTGTATGGAAGGTAGTTCCTTACCTACCAATATTTGGAAATCCATTCTCCAATAAGTGCCTTCGGACTTGACTATAGAACCTAGTATGCTGGAATTTAATAATGCAACAATTTTGGCTAAGATTATATATTTTTACTTGAAAAGTGTTTTCAAAAGAAAGTCATTAAAAATAATTTTACTAAATTTTGCATAGTAAATTTTTGGTTATCATAAGGTAAAAAAAAGTTCCGTGTTTATATACGGCGTGGTCTTATGAGATACGCTTTGGTTTCAAATAGTTGTATTTCTCATACCAGTCCCATGACTGACCCGAAGTTTATTTCCTTTTCCTCTTAAACTCTGGATGCCTTATTTTTTCGGGCAGCCAAGTAGTTAGGTAGCATGGAACAATTTGGGAGAAGCTCGGAGCATTTTGGATGGAGCATAAAGCTGGAGGGTCTTATATAGATATTCATCTATTTTTAATTCCATTGTAATTTGTATCATGTATCTATCAGCACTTGTGTGAGGATAGATAGTTATAACTATCCTAGCTGGATTAGTACTTCCTAGTACTTTGATGGAGTAATTTGGAGTAATTGCATGTACTACTCATATGTATAATAAATGTTGAATGCGATGTGAGTTCTATTTTCTTTTGCCTTCTATCTTTATTTTCTTCACCCCATGATAAATTGCCTCTCCAACAATTGGATTTATGGCATGTGAATACCAAGGATGTACTAGTGTCAATTTCTGAGGGTCGAGGAGGTGGGTCATCATAGTGTTGTATTAGTTTCTTCTTTTCTTCTTTCTTCTTCTTTCTAACCATATGCCTTTTCGGCACTTGGTTGTTTGGTATGTGAATACCGTGTATGTATTAGTGTCGACTTCTAAGGTCGAAAAGGGTGGATCATTACAGTTGGTATCGGAGCTTAAGTTGAGCGAACGCTTAGGCCTTGGTGGGGTTAACCCATCATAAATAGGGTCAGTGGTGCCCTAGGATGAGCTGAGTATATTATATATATGAGCGCATATTTGTTAGTACTATTAAATGTTTTATATTGTGTGGGTTTTTCTATTGAGTGACTTATGAATTTTGGTTGATGCGTCTGATTAGCGTTGTCAATAGGGGTTCCTAAACACTTAAACAAGACAAATAGACACAATATAGTTTTAAAATGGGTAAATAAATTAATTTTATCTAAGGTTATATTTCTTATATTAAGGAAATTTCCAAATTTATATAGTTATTTGGGTGTGGATGTTGGTTGGAGGAATAAAGATAGTTATTTAATATCATTTATAGATGATAACTTTCCTAATATAAGTCCTCCTTGAAAGTGCATTATAAGGAAATTTTATTATGATCAGATGGTAAGATATGAGCATTAAAAGAAGACGGATATGGGGAATGGCAGTACTTCGATCACCGAGGGTCGAACCATAACTACTAGAAGATAAGATCATTAATAGAAGTAACACCTGTGCAGCCCCATGTGGATTTTGCATCCTTGTGCAAAGATTTTTCTAATTTGGGAGGAAAGATGTTTAAGGGCATGGAATCCATTATAGAAGTCTAGGCATGGCTTTGTTCTTGTGAGTAGATTTTCAAAGGATTGGATATTTCAGATGAGTAGAAGCGCTTTTTGGCATCTTGGCAGTTACAAGAGGGAGTGGCAGCATGGTGGGACTCTGTTACAACAAATGTTCCGGAAGAAGGTTTTTCTTGGGCTAGATTTAAAGAAGTGTTTGAAGACCAGTTCATACCTTCAGTAGAAAAGACCCATTTATATAGAAATTTCTTAGATCTTAAGCAAGGAGATGGGTCTGTATCAGAATATGAGATCAGGTTCAATGAGTTGTCATGTTTTGTACTAGGACTCATTAGTACACCCCTTAAGAAGAATGAGAAGTTTGTGATGGGAATGAGGGAGGATTTTCAAGAGAAAATGACTGCTCACCTAAGAGAATCTTTTGTGGATTTAGTAGATATGGCTTTGAGGTATGAAGTTCTTACGGAAAGGAAGCCGACAGCAACACCAAACAATGACAACCCGAATAAAAGGAAGTTCAACCCATAATGGAAAAAGAAGTGGGAAGGAAAATCAGGAGAAGGAGATCAATAGGAAAAGTTCAAGGATTATTAGTGCAATGTTTGTAAGCAGAAGGGCCACATTTTGAAGTTCTATGAGAATTCCGGAGCACAAAATTAGCAAACATGGCCTATTTCTCTAATGTCCCAAAGGATACTCTGCTTTAATTGCCACCAACACGAATATATGGAAAGGGATTGTCTGCTAGTGCAGAGAGGTCAGCAAGCCAATGTTTGTACTGTTAAGAAGTAATCCTCTACTTAAGGGAATGAAGAAGGAAAGGGAGTTCTGGAAGGTATTTCATTTATAAATGATATTTTGTTTCGAGTTTTGTTTGATACTGGAGCTTCCCATAACTTTATTTCTAGAGAATTGATTGATAGATTAGGATTTACCTCAAAAATTTTGGAAACCTCTATTTGTGCCTCTAACCCTACAACGAAAGGGATTTTCGACCCTCGAAAATCGGCACCAATACATCCTCGGTATTCACGTGTCGCAAATTCAAGTGCCAGAAAACCCGATCGTTAAGGGAAAAAAGAAAATAAAGACAGAACAAAATCTTGTGGAATAACATATATTATTTCAACATATAATCTTTACAATGCAAAATTTTAAATACATTTATCAAAGTTTAACTTAACATCAACATGGACAATTATAAATCTCTATCCCTATAATTGCGGAATACAATAGTACATAAGTGTGGTGGAAATGGATAACAATCTTCAGAAGAATATTCTAGCTCCATGCTTCGAGCTCTTTCAAAATGTTCCAAACTAAATAAGACTACTAGGTTGCCCAAAAAAATAGGGCACCCAGAGTTTAAGGGAAAGAAAATAAACTCTGGGACAGTCATGGGACTGGTGTGAGAAACTAAAAATATGAGTATTTGAAAACAAAGGGTATTTCATAAGACCACGCTGCACATAAACACAGAACGTGTTTTTACCTTATGATAACCAAAACATTTGCAACACAAAATCTGGAAATATTATTTTTAATGACATTCTTTGAAAAACCATTTAAATAAACATATTCAAATAGCCGAAATTCTTACATTGGTTAAATTTGATGGCATAATAGGTTTACAACTAAGTCTGATGGCACTTATTGGAGAATGGATTTCCCATAAATAGTGAGGTAAAGGACAACTTCCCATATGGTACATTTCTAGAGGAATGTACCGAGGCCACCAATAGATAGTCCTCTGCGAATTAAGACCAGCCTACCGAGACCAACAGATGGTATGGATAGCATTGAATATGATATCACCCCGGCCATTCCCGACCTCTCTGAGACGTCTCATAGCATACACCATAAAATTTAAACCTAACGCTATAGTGGGTAGAAATAAATAAATCTAGAAAGGTGATATCATACCCTAATGGTTGCAAACCACTTAGCCTTAAAGCAACCCATGTTTCACAATTCTCCGGGTGTGAGGGTTGAGGTAACGTTTACCTTTCTTAGAACATTTCCACTTAAAATGCCACATTGCCATTTCCAACACAACACACTATTGATTTCAACAAAACTACAACCTCTAAGCTTGTACGTCTTAGAGAAGGGTGTTAAGCATAAGATGGGTTACCTCCTACACCACCAAACAGATGTACATTTAGAGATCAATGCATTATGATCTTGGAAATGAAATGTCAAACATCCATCCATACATGTTGTCTAGGAACATGACAAACTGAAGGCACTCTCCTACCACATCCTGTTGGGCATCACCCTTAGGATTAGTAGCGAGTAGTCCTTGCATACGAAGATCCCAGAATAATGGGATCACTACTATTTATTTATCTCGGGAGCTACTCTAAAATTATCAATAACCAGTCCTTCCGTTATGAAGATCCCCGCCTTCAACTTCATTTTCTTTAACATGTCTTCACTTTCGAACTTGTAAGCTAGTTTGAAGTGGTTTTCGGATAGGCATCGCCCAAATCCGACCCCGGTTTCTCCGAACTAATTATCGATATAAAGATGTTAAGTGGGTGATTAATATTCCATTAATTTGTATACTTATACCCAAAAATTTCTTCTTAATGATATATATCTTTTAAAACCATTTCTTTTCAGTATATACAGGATCATTAAACTTCTCTTATCGAATCCTTTGGTTACTTAAAACCTTTTTAAATATTTGAATAATTCCAACTCATTTCATCCTTTACATAGGAAAATATATCTAAATCATTTATTTAAATCTTTAACAAAGATTTCTTATTTCCAAAACATATAGTTTTATTAGGTTGAAACCATTTTATCTAAGATGGTAAATCCAAATTAGTTAGTATTCAAGTAAAATGGATACATAGAAATTATACTAATATTACTCGATACTAATTTCCTTATTCAACTTGTACTATTCATTGAATAATGGTGGAATCACTTTTTAAATTCATATGATTAGTACAGGTTCCCTCCTCAAAATTTAATACGAAGTATAAGAAGATTATCTCTATTCAATCCAAGTTGCAATTAATTAACTATAAAAATTAAATATTTTACACTTGTCTCTTTTTCGACATTTAGACCTTATCTATCCCTCGCCCAAGAAAGATGCCTAGTGAGCCAGGGCACTAGTTGCTCCTGAACATCTCCTTAGTTTAATCACCTCATATCCAGATCTCAGGAATAGAAAAATTCAGTCTACTCATCGACTTTTAGAGCCAGAATTAACTCGCTTGATTATAATAGCTTTTCTTTGAATCATATATTTAAACTTTTTAAAATAAATTATAAAACCTCCAAATCATCTTAAATACTTAATTATTTATTTGAAAACATTTATCAAAGATTTGGGAAAGAATACTTAAGTTTAAAGCCATATTCCAAAGTTATTAAAGTGCTGCAAAAAGTGTTGCGCTGCAAATAGTGTTTTCAAAGCTTATTTGATCGAAACAACTTTTCTATCATTTAGAAATTCATTTTTATATCTCAATTCTCTTTTCAAAAATTTAAAAATATTTATAGAATTTATTCCATATTTTACAGAATTAAAAATATAATTTCTGAAAATTTATCGCTTTGGTTTCCGAACTGCCATACCGCAACAATTTTGAAAACTTGTTTTGCTCATATCTCAAAATCTAATAAATAAAATCTCAATCGTTTTATTTTGTTTGAAAACTATGATTATAAGAGTATGGAAAATTCTTATTCCAAAGAATTTCGACTCTAAATCCATTGTATAAATGGATTTAACTTTCTGTGGCGCGAAATCGCGAACAACCGTTGCACAACACGCCTATTTTAACTCAAATTTAATTTTCTTTTCAAACTTTATCGAAATACTTTAAATGTTTATAAAACATTTCTAAATCATTGTAAACCATTTTAAAGAGGTTTGATGATTCCATATCACTTTTATAACTTGATTCAGAAAGCGATTTCCTTATGTATTAGCGACGTGTATTTAACGTGACTTGTTTACACAATTATACAACTATAGTAAACAACCAAACTTGATGATCAAAACATAGTAAACATCCATAGTAATCATATTACATCATCATCATAATACATATACTCATACACACACAGATGTGTGTGTGTCTATGTATAAAGTTTTATAGAGTTTTCTCATCTTTATTGGATATCAAACTTAGGAAAACAGACTATAGCTTTGCTATGATTGAACCAAAGTCCATGGAGTCGAGCCCTGGACCGTGGGAAAGCTCGGCTTAGCTTGGAAGGAGATGGAGTGCTTGGCCAAAGTGATGGATGGTGGTGGCCTGAGCTTTTAGCGGAGATGTGGAGTGATTTTTCTTTGGTTTGAAGTGGATCGACATGGTATACATATGTTTATATATTTTACTTTATTTTTTCCATAACTTTGTAAATATTTTTTCAAGGCATGGAAGCCATTAAAGAAGAGCTCTTAGAGCTTTAAGAAGAAGGAGGAAGAAGAAGTGAATGGATGAATGAAATGAGAGAAAGCTAAGGCCTTGTATTTATAGGCAAATGTTTTGTAAACAAATATCATGATATTTTCACCATCTTTCACATCATCTTTATAACTCACCATCATGTGCCACCATCCCCACCACTTCGGCTGACAATGAAGCCCACTCCCCCTTCATGTGCTTGGCTTGTGATGTGCTGTGGTGCTTTGTTTTTATCTCCTGTTTACACATAAGGAGCTTGTATATATACATATATGTTCGAATATTTTCTTTGCTTGATTTGACTAATTCCTAAACATAATTAAATGTATATGCATATACATTTGTATATGTGTTCATGTATGTGTATATGTATCGCAACGTTGTATTGATTTGTTTACAACTTCTATATGTTAAATCGTTATGAATTCCAATTTCGATCTCAGGTCATATTTTTACTTCTTAATTGAATTTCATATATATGTAAACAAAATTTGGAAAGTAATTTCGTATCATTATTAATTAATTAGAGTGATCTCATTTGAATTGTAAAACCGTAAAAATTCATATTAAATAATTGTTTACAAAAGTGATATTATATCGATAAAGCGATACCAATTTTCCTTTATATTTTCAAATCAAGTATATATTTTGTAAAACTATTATAAATAATTTATTATCACTATATAACTAATTAAAAATTATTATCATTTTAAAACAATTATTTGAATAATTATAGTAATTATTAAATAATTAAATCTCAATTTAAATTCATAAATCAATTATTAAATATGATGTCATTATTGATGGTGCCATAAATATAATTTATCAAAATGATAAATTTTGCATATCATTACAGGCTTCCCCCTTAAATGAATTTCGTCCTCGAAATTATGATGCAAAACCCAAAGGTGTTTGCCCAAAAATTTATTTTTAAACTCACTCCCATACGATGTATATAGATCACTCGTATGAATGGTCGTAACTTCGAGATCAACCTCAATGAATTATGGCGTAACGGGCTTGGTATAAATCCGTAGCCCGCTCTGGGTCTGGGAATAGGCAAATATTTGGTTCAATCTATTATTCGAATCCACAACTTTACTTCTGAACTATTATTGATCCCCTGATCCTCTAATGCGGACTCCGATCAGGCTTTTCGTTCAGGATTTTAGTTTTCCTTGCATAGCTCCCAACTATGATAGAAAACTAGAGTATCCAACCACAAACCCTCATCAATGTTCGTCTTCAAGAATCGAGTGATAAATCCCTTTTCGTACCGGTGTAAATACCTTAAAGTTCTGCACTCGAATCTTAGAACAAAATCATGTGACGAAATGATCTACATGCCTCATATGTACTTATTAACATTCAAAAATCTTTATGAAAACTTTTCATTAAACTTTTATCTTTTAAAGATGCTTCTTTATATATAATCACACTAAATATTTATTTCTAAATATTTTTCTTAAAGGAAAACATTTCATCCCAAACATAAATACCTTTAAAATTATAATAAAAATTTCTTTTCTATAAACATATCTTCACAGTTTCTGAAAAACCATTTTCAAAATAACTCATTAAATTGATAAATTATCTTTTATTTCCAAAATTATAATAACTTCTTATATTACAATTATTTCGTTTATAAAACACATTTTATAAATCTGATCCATAAAATCACTTATACAAGACACATTCATAAAATTTATTCATCTTAAATAAATTCCTTTAATCTTAAACCAACATTATTATTTATCGACCACCACATAGTCAAATTATGAGACTAAATTCATGAGGTGTTCATATTTAAACTTTAAACTTTTAAATCAAACAACCAACCAATTAATGATAATAATGGAATATTATCATTCCCTTAACTACCAAACACTACATAAATAACTATATCTTTTGAAAGATATTCCTATATATTCAAATTATAATCCTAGGTAAAATTATTTTATTTACTAATTTTATCAAAACATAAATCATTTATATATAGCATTAATAAATGCACGCTCATATATTACACTCAACTCATTCTATGATATTACTAATCTTATCTCTAATGAGTCACTCATTCTAGGGTATTACTAACCCTATCTACAATAAGTTTTACCCCACCAAAGCCTTGGTGTTCTCTCAACCTAAACTATGTTACAAAATGTAAAGAAAAGGATTTTCGACCCTCAGAAGTCAAAACTAATACATCCTCGGTATTCACATGCCGCAAATTCAAGTGCCAAAAACCCGATTGTTAAGGGAAAGAAGAAAATAAAGACAGAACATAATCTTACATAAATGGAATAACATATATTATTTCAATATATAATCTTTACAGCGGAAAATTTTAAATAAATTTATCAGAGTTTAACTTAACCTATGCATGGACAGTTATAAATCTCTATCCCTATAAATCTGGAATACAATTTTACATAAGTATGGTGGAAATGGATAACAATCTTCAAAAGAGTCTTCTAGCACCATGCTCCAAGCTCTTAAAAAATGCTCCAAACTATACCTGACTACTAGGTTGCTCGAAAAAATAGGGCACCCAAAGTTTAAGGGAAAGAAAATAAACTCTTGGTCAGCGATGGGACTGGTGTGAGAAATTCAAAATACGAGTATTTGAAAACAAAGGTTATTTCAAAAGACCACGCCGCACATATACATGGGGTTTTTACCTTATGATAACCAAAACATTTGCTACACAAAATCTGGGAATATTATTTTTAATGACATTATTTGAGAAACCTTTCAAATAAACTTATTCAAATAGCCAAAATTGTTATATTGGTTAAATTTGATGGCATAATAAGTTTACAACTAAGTTCGAAGGCACTTATTGGAGAATGGATTTCCAATGAATAGTGAGGTAAGGGACTACCTCCCGTATCGTACGTTTCTAGAGGAATGTACCGAGGCCACCAATAGATGGTCCTTTGCGAATTAAGACCAGCCTACCAGAGACCAACATATGGTACAGATAACATCGAATATTATGTCAGCCCGGCCATTCCCGACCTCTATAAGATGTCTCATAGCATACACCATAAAATTTAGACCCGAAGTTATAGTAGATAGAAATAAATAAATCCAGAAAGGTGATATCATACCCTAATGGTTGTGAACCACTTAGTCTTAAAGCAAACCCTGTTTTACAATTCCCCAAGTACGAGGGTTGAGGTAACGTTTACCTTTTATAACATTTTCACTTAAAATGCCACATTGCCATTTCCAACAACACACTATCGATTTAAAAAAAAGTACAACCTCTGAGCTCGTACATCTCAGAGAAGGGTGTTAAGCATAAGAGGGTTTACCTCCTACACCACCAAATAGATGTACGTTTGTAGAGATCAATGCATTGTGATCTTAGAAATGCAATGTCAGATATCCATCCATACAAATTGCCTAGGAATAGGACAATCTGAAGGCACTCTCCTACCACATCCAATTGAGCATCACCCTTACGATTAGTAGCGAGTAGTCCTTGCATATGAAGATCCCAATGAAGGGATCACTATTATTTATTTATCTCTCGAGCTACTCTAAAATTATCAACAAGCAGTCCTTCCATTATGAAGATCCCCGCCACCAATTTCATTTTCTTTAACATGTCTTCACTTTTTAACTCATAAATTGGTTCGAAGTGGTTTTCGGATAAGAATCGCCCAAATCTGACCCCGGTTTCTCCAAACCAATTATCGATAAAAAGATGTTAAGTGGGTGATTAATATTCCATTAATTTGTATCCTTTTATCTAAAATATCTTCTTAGAGATATATCTTTAAAACCATTTTTTTCAGTATCTACGGGATCATTAAACCTCTCTTATCAAATCCTTTAGTTACTTCAAACCTTTTTAAAGCTTAGAATACTTCCAAATCATTTCATCCTTTACATAGGAAAATATATCTAAATCATTTATTTAAATCTTTAACAAAGATTTCTTATTTCCAAAACATATCTTTTTAATAGGTTGAAACCATTTTATCTAAGATGGTAAATCCAAATTAGTTAGTATTCAAGTAAAATGGATATATAGGAATTATACTAATTTTACTCGATACTAATTTCTTTATTCAACTTGTACTATTCATCGAATAATGGTGGAATCACTTTTTAAATTCATATGATTAGTACAGGTTCCCTCCTCGATATTTAATACCAAGTATAAGAAGATTATCTCTATTCAATCCAAGTTGCAATTAATTAATTATAAAAATTAATTTTTTATACTTGTCTTGTTTTTGATATTTTGACCTTATCTATCCCTCGCCCAGGAAAGAGGCCAGGTGAGCCGGGGCACTGGTTGCACCTGAACATCTCTTTAGTTTAAGCACCTCACATCCAGATCTCACAAAAATAAAAATTCATTTTACTCATCAGCTTTTAGAGCCAAGATTAAATCACTTGATTATAACAACTTTTCTTTAAATCATTTATTTAAACTTTTTAAAATAAATTATAAAACATCCAAATCATCTTCAAAATACTCAATTATTTATTTGAAAACATTTATAAAAGATTTGGAAAATAATATTTAAGTTTAAAGCCATATTTCAAAAGTTATTAAAAGTGCTGCAAAACGTGCGCGAATAGTGCTGCGAATAGCGTTTTCAAAGCTTATTTGATCAAAACAACTTATCTATCATTTAGAAATCCATTTTTTATAACCCAAATCTCTTTTAAAACACTTTAAAACATTTATAGAATTTATTCCATATTTTAAAGAATAAAAATATCATTTTTAAAGAATTTATCGCTTTGGTATTCGAACTGCCAAACAACGACTATTTTGAAAGCTCTTTTTGCTCATATCTTAAAATCTACTAAAAGAAATCTCGATCTTTTTTTTGTTTGAAAAATATGATTAAAAGAGTTCAAAAAATTCTTATTCCAAAGAATTCCGGCTCGGATCCATCATATAAATGGGTTTAACTTTCTATGGCGCGAAATCGCAAACTACTGTTACACGACGCACCTATTTTAACTCAAATATCATTTTCTTTTCAAACTTTGTCGAAATACTTTTAAATGTTTATAAAACAGTTCTAATTCATTTTAAACCATTTTAAAGAGGTTTAATGATTCAATATCACTTTTATAACTTTATTCGAAAAGTGATTTCCTTTTGTAATATCGATGTGTGTTTAGCATGACTTGTTTATACAATTAAACAAAAATAGTAAACAACCAAACTTGATGACCAAAGTATAGTAAACATCCATAGTAATCATATCACATCATCATAGATACATATATATATATATATACACACAAAGTTTTATAGAATTTTTCCACCTTTATTGGATATCAAACTTAGGAAAATGGACTATAGCTTCGCTATGATCTAACCAAAGTCTATGAAGTCGAGCCCTGGACCTTGGGAAAGCTTGGACTAGCTTGGAAGGAGGTGGAGTACTTGGCCAAAGTGATGGATGGTGGTAGCCATGAGATTTGAGTGGAGATGTGGATTAATTTGGCTTTGGTTTGGAAGTGGATCGACATGGTATATATATGTGTATATATTTTACTTTTTTTCCATAACTTTGCAAATATTTTTGAAGGCATGGAAGCCATTAAAGAAGAGCTCTTAGAGCTTTAAGAAGAAGGAGGAAGAAGAAGTGAATGGATGAATGAAATGAGAGAGCTAAGGCCTTGTATTTATAGGCAAATGTTTGAAAACAAATATAATGATATTTTCACCATCTTTCACATCATCTTTGCACCTCACCACCATGTGCCACCACCCCCATCACTTCGACCAACCATGAAGCCCACTCCCACCCTCCATGTGCTTGGCTTGTGATGTGATTTGGTGCTTTGTTTTTATCTCTTGTTTACACATAAGAAGCTTGTATATATACATATGTGTTTGGATATTTTCTTTCCTTGATTTGACTAATTCCTAAGCATATTTAAATGTATATGTGTATACATTTGTATATGTGTTCATGTATGTGTATATGTATCACAACATTGTTTTGATTTGTTTACAACTTCTACTGTTAAACCGTTAAAAATTCTGATTCCGATCTCTGGTCATATTTTTACTTCTTAGTTAAATTTCATATAAACGTAAATAAAATTTGAAAACTAAGATCTTATCATTATTAATTAATTAGGATGATATTATTTGAATTATAAAACCATAAAAATTCGTATTAAATAATTGTTTACAAAAAGTGCTATTATATCGATAAAGCGATATTAATTTTCCTTTATATTTTCAAAACAAGTTTATATTTTGTAAAACTATTATAAATAATTTATTATCACTATATAACTAATTAAAATGAATTAGTATCATTTTAAAATAATTATTTAAATAATTATTAAATCGTTAAGTCTCAATTTAAATTCATAAATCAGTTATTAAATATGATGTCATTATTGATGATGTCTAAATATAATTTATCAAAGTGATAAATTTTGCAGGTCGTTACAAACCCCATGGGTGGTATAACTAATCTATGCTTGGTTTGTGAAGATGTATGAGCTTCATACCTAACCCATCGCTTCTCATGTTCGTCCTGGATTTTAAAGGATTTGACGTTTTACTCGGTATGGATTTTCTAACAAAGAACGAAGTTATCCTAGATTGTGTAAGAAAGACGGTATCTTTAAAGACTAAATTATGGAAGTTTATTGAGGTATTGTGTATGGAGCTGAACAAGTTAATGGATAGTTTTCTTTATGCATTGGATTCACCTCAGGAAAAGTTGGAATCATTATTAGTTGTTAAGATTTCCCTGACGTCTTTGATGAAGTAAATAGTCTATCTCCACTTCATGAGATTGAGCTCAATATTAACTTAACCCCTAGATGGAAACCTTTTATGTAGCCTAATCATAAGATGGCTTCGACGGAGAGAAGGGAGTTAATGAGTTAGATAGAGGAATTGTTGAGTAACGGTCTAATTAGGCCAAATCACTTAGGTTGGGGAGTAGTCGTGGGTTTTCGTTGCCAAGTCAGATGGTTCGTCAAGGCTTTCTGTGGACTACGGTGAATTGAATAAGCATATGTATAAGAACGAGTATCCCTCACCCAACATAAATGAGATGTTCAAACAACTGCAGGGTGCTAAGTTATTATCGCATATGGTTTTGGACACAGGATTTCACGAACTAAGGATATCTGAATATGATACACCCATGATAGCTTTAAGAGGACCAGAGGATTTCTTTGAGTGGTTGGTTGTGCCTTATGGGCTAACCAATGCACTCGCTCATTTTGTAGTCGTCATGGATCGAGTTTTTAGAGATATAATCGATAAATTTGTGTCAGTCTCAACGGATGGCATCCTTATTCATTCTAAGACCGAGGAGGAATAGAAGCGCCACTTAGAATCCGTATTGGAAACCTTAATGAAGCACGACTTGAAGGATAAATTTTCTAAGTGCCATTTTTGCAGACCGACCGAAGTAAGACTCCTCGGACATGTAGTGTCAGAAGATAGTATAAGAAGGACTTTCCCCGAGTCATTGATAGATGAGTAGATTGCATGAATTGTATGGTGTATGTACTATTGCTATAAATGCTTAGCATATACTTTTGTACGAGTTTATGATATTTGTAGGATCGATTTCACCCTAGAGGGTGGTGAATAGGGTGATACTATTAATTATAAAAATTTGTTGCGGAAGTATATAAAATAATTTCAACACAGATCACAGCAGAATAATAGCATCAGAGATAATAGCAGAATAGTAAATGCAGAAAATAGAACACACAGATTTACCCAGCTTCGGCAAAACCCTGCCTACGTGCTGCCCCAAGGTTTCTACTAGAAATTAAGTAGTCAGACGCTTACACACGTAAACTCGCGACACCCACTATCGACTAACCTAACTTTGCGCTCAAAACCCTTCCACAACGCGGCCACTGAGTTGCGAATTCTCGAACTACACCACCGTAGTTCGTACCCTAGTCACACTACTAGAAAATTACAAACATTTAAAAGAAATACAGAATAAAAGCAATTTAAAACCCCTAATTTAAATATAATTAACCCCAAAGAAAATATCGGTCCAAAGTAAATAAATTGATAAACTTTTTCCCTTTTCCTTTAATTCCTTCGGCCCGACTTCCTTGTGAATAATGTTTGCTTCCCCTTTTTCGTTCGTTCTGAAATTAGGGCTTCTGGAAAGAAGTCGCCGCCTATGTTCGATCGAGTAGATGTTTTCCATTTCCTTGCTTTTATCGATCGTTTGTCTCTTTGATTTGCTTTCTGCTACTTTAATTCGATCGAGTTCGAATTAAAATTGGTATGTTATTTTCTTTTTGCTTGTCTGGTTGATATGCTTGAACTCGATACTTTTTAACGCCGATGATGATTGGGTTTATATAGGGTTTAATCCCCTATAATTTCGTTCGTATGTATTTGTTTGAATTTGTCAATTGATTTATCTCGGCCACTTGATTATGATTGAATGCTGTTGATGTTTACTAACTTTTTCAATTCGTATATTATTGATTGCTTGGTTATCACGGCTTTGATTCGCTTTGACACTGTTTTCCTTGATTACCACGGTTTCGAATTTGTTGGCATTTAAACTCGACCTGGTTCTATACTTTGTGCTTGTTGACTTCGGCTTCTCTGTCTTTGTTTATGAATTATTCCTCTGTAAATATATTTCCTTTTTGACTTTGTTTTGAAATCCCTTGCGACATTATTTCAGTTCGAGCTGTTGTTCTTTTCTCTGTTGGCATTGGCTTCTTTGATTTTGTGATAGCCTGCTATGCGAAATTATTTTCTCCTGTGACTTTGTTTGAACTCTACTTTAATGACCCAAAATTTACTTCGGCATTTATGTTTGATGATGTTTAAAAACTTCTGTCTTTGTTGGAAACTGCTACTTAGACCTGCCTTGATTCTCTGACTTGCTTGCTGCATTACTTTATGTATGTGTGCAATGTTGGTGATACCTTGATTTAATCTTGAAACTGCTTTCATGCTCGAATGTAGTTTGTGTACATTGTTGTCATATTTTTGAGTGCACTTTGTTCCACTGCCTTTGATGTGTGATATATTTAAGTTGCTATCTGCACTGCATATTGATCACTGTCACTTGCTCTTGTACATTTGTGTTTTTGAGCTTCTGATATTTGCTTGAGCTCAAATTCATACATGCCGGGTCTGGTTGTAGCTTTGCACTGGGTTTGTTTGTTATTTGATGTTACGGCCTTCACTTGTATTCAGTTGCATTCGTCGGTTCTTTGTGTCTACTGCTTTATTTGGTTCTGGACTTGTATGTGGTCTTATTGACCTTGTCTGCATTGGACTCTGGTTGCATATGAGCATGAATACTTTCATGTATTCTGCACTGTGCATCTCCATTTGTATACTCGACTATTTGCTGTTTGATCCATGTGTGGTCTGCCTATGTTTTATTGTTGCTAGGTCTGGTGGTCTGCACTTGTGTACTTCTGATCATGCTACTTGCTTCGATGCAGTTTGCATACAGTCTTTGTTGGTCTTGATGGTTCATGCTAGCCGAGTTGTCCTGTTGCACTGCCTATATATGTATATATATATATATATATATGTATACATATGTATATATATGGTAGTTACATTGTTGTTTCACTGCGCATATATATGTATGTCTTTGAGCCTGGGCAGTTTGGTTGTGCTGCACTGAGTTGATGATGCTCTGACTGTTGAGGCAGTGCCATTGATATTCGAGTCTTCATTTGATAGTTGTTGTGCACTTGGTTTGTACTTATTGTTTGTGTTAGTTGAGCGGAACCAGTTCATTCTATTCATTTGAACTTCATTGTTTTATTTTGATCTGGTTCATATATATGCTCTATTTGTATATTCACTTGAATCCGGTTCACTTTGAACTTCATGTTGATTTTTGACATCGCACCTGAGTTGAATCCAGCATAAGGCTCAGGTTTGACCTTGTGCTCGTGTCGTGACATTATTTGTATTTCACTTGAGTGGAACCCGGCTTTTAATTTGGGTTTGACCTTGTGCTCACCTGTCCCTGTAATTTTATCAAGTGTATATCGATGTGCACGGCCTTGTGGCATGTATAGTGATACACTATGCATGTCAAAAATTGTTCGTGTTTGATGAATTCGAAATTAAATGATGACGAACAACCCAAATAACCGAGGCAAATATTATTTTCAAAATACACATTTTATTTTATACTGCAAAAATATTTCCTTTTCAATTTTACTATATCAGTGTGTATTTTTGCAGATAACTCAGATGCTGAATTCAATCTGGAATGGAGTTGAAGATCAAATACGAGTGTGAGTGATATGTAGTGAGGTGACAATGTAAATGAAAATTTGTGATGTAATCAAAATTGTATTGTAATCAAAGATTGTATATATATAGTGAGAGCTCAAATTTGTACTATTCAAAAATGTAATAAATATTTGTTTGAATAAAATATCCGTTTGAATTTAAATTCTGTGTGATTTATTTTATTCAACAAATATTTATTTAATTATGTGAAAAATAAAATAGTACATTAACAAATACATTTAAATGAATATATATATGTTTATTATCATCAAACAAAAATCATATACTCGCATATTCAACAATATTGATATATGCCTTTATGTTAGTTTGAGTAACTTCTTGTGTGCTAATTTCAGGGGCGAAATTCTTTTAAGCTAGGAGAATGTAACAACCCGAAATTTAATCACTTTAAATATGGATATCTAATATATTATTAAATAATTTATATATGGATTTTAAAACTCAAAATACCATTTTTAATTTATAACCGGTGATGGTGAAAATAGCTTTAAATTTTGTTTACAAAAATAAATAGTTCAAAGGAAATTAGAAAATTAACCGAAAAGCTTTTTGAAAATTTTAATTTTTCACTGTTTGCATCAAAATTGGCCACCAACACCCAGTTGTATGAAAGCACCAATATCCAATCCAATCATAGAAATATAAAGAGAAATAAATGAAGAAAAAATTAAAACAATCAGAACGAAATTAAATAGAGATACATATTTATAGTGGTTCGGCTAACTCCGGCCTAGGTCCACTAGTAGAAAAAACGATTCAGACGACAGATATGTTCCGTTGTCTGAATGAATACCTATCTGTCGTCTATTTCTGTGCCGTCTCATTACATATCAGACCACAGATATAAACATTATCTAACGTTATAGTATCATTTCTAAAATTTACTATTAGATAATAGAATAAAATAACGGAGGGATGAAAATAGAAAGGGGGGAAACAATTAAAAGAGCCAGCGGCCACGAAATAAATGAGAGGGAAACCAAAATAAAGATTGAGCCAAACTAATTTTTTTTATCACTTCAATCAGATAACAGATAAGATGTTGTCTGAACAACAAGTATGAAAATTGAGATTTCATGGGCTATGACACACAACAAATGGTTTTTTCATATGTTTTGTGAAACAGTGGTAAATATTGGGATAACAGCAAATCTACCTTATGTTGTGTAATGGCTGTTATCTGATTCATTTTGTGGCATAGTGGTCTACTCCAAAGGTTTTCTTTTTATTAATTTATATTGCTGATTACAGTTACAAATCCATGAAATTCAAGAATAAAATCGGCATAGTATAGCCTAGGTGGAAGATGAAAAGAAGCATAAAGAAAATGCCATTTCTGATGCCATGCCTATTGTATTTATAGGGATGACGTGCACGGATCAATATGCAATTTTAACAGAAGGTTCTGAAGACCAAGGCAAGGCCACCCAAAAATTTCCAGGCCCATTGGGGCCCACAATAGGGATCAGTACCGATCTCTATTTTGGTGTCCAATTGGTGTGCGATCCCTCTGAGGGGTTCCCCATGATGTTAGCTACTTGCCCTCCAAATTTCATGCCATTTCGACTTACGGTTTATGAGATATCGCATTTTCCATGAAGTGGTGTTGTTTAAATCCTAACTTCTGCCGATCCCTGTGGAGGGATAGGTACCATCCTTTCAACTTCTTCAAAATGCAATGTGATCCCTATGGGAGCTTCTCCATGTTGTATTATGCTTTGCCTCCAAGTTTCATGCCAATTGAATTAGTAGAACTCGAGTCGTTGACCGATCTTTGTTGCAATATGGTGTTAAGGCTGATTATAGTTGATCCCCATGGAGGGATTGGTACCGATGCCTCCAACTTGCTCCAAATAATATGCGACCACTATGAGGTGTTCCATATGTTGTAATTATCTTGTGCTTCAAGTTTCATGTCAATTGGACCATTGGAACTCGAGATATTTCTTGTTAAATGTATGAATGCACTTTATCTCGGATATACGCCGATCCCTATTCAATGAAGTTTGCCGATCCATCGCTCGATGAAGCATGTCGATCCATATTTTCCAATGAAGCATGGTGAACCATACCTTCCAATAAAGCATGTCGATCCCTCTTTTGGGCCAAAGAATGCCGATCCATCCTCTTCCATAAAATATGCCGACCCATCTCACTCAACTATGTCGTGCCCTACTTTATGAGCTGAAGTATACCGAACCCTTTCAATTAGCCATGTCGATCCCTCTAAATTGAGCATATCCATACCTATCCCTTCTAGTCACTGAGCTATATTCCATATTTTAAGCGTCTTACACTGTTTATCCATCAAATCCATTTAGTTCTGACTTCATATGATCGTTTGTACTTGACTTCTAGGTCTCATAATCATCATTCTGGACTTATCGTCCTCGATAATCGCGAAGTCTGTTGGGTTAAATCCAACTGTGTACTGCATTGCTAAAAGGCGGGTTAACACTTTGCCTCCCAAAACATGCCTTGGGATAGGAAGGCTTGTTTTGAATTGGCATAAATCCAAAATTCGAAGTCTATAACCCATTGATAGCCATATTATCCAATCTAGAATCTGATCTGTTGCCAATCCAAATCCACGATCTCTCTGAATCATTAGTGAAATCCATGACTATTCCGAGTCGATATCCAATTCCGAATACATTCCAAATTCTTAGCCGAATCCATATCTATCCAAGGCTAATAACCAAATCTGTGATCTTACCAGATCGTTTGCCAAATCTAAAGCCTCGAGCTCGCCGGATCCTTGCCGAAAACAATCCATATTCGACGACCTGAGTAGGCAGAACCATCATGTTCGAGCGAAGCGACCTACCTAGGCATAGTCTATACCCGATGACCTTGATCTCTCCAGATCCTTGCCAAGCACAATCCATACTCGATGACCTAAGTAGGCCAATCCATCGCGTTCGAGTGAAGCGACCTACCCCTTTCCAGGCATAGTCCATACCTGACGACCTTGATCTCTCCAGATCCTTGCCGAGCACAATCTATACTCAACGACATGAGTATGCCGATCCATCGCGTTCAAGTGAAGCGACCTACCCCTTGTAAGGCATAATCCATACCCGACGACCTGTGTTATCCATTACATTGATCCAAATTTAAGCATTCCCAAGTCCATAAAATAAGAGTTTGTACAACCAATAAACCAGAGTTCAAATAAAACCAGAAAAAAAGAGTTCGAAGCAAACAAGAAGAAAGGGGAAAAAACAAATTTCACAAACCATAGTATTACGGTTTATCATCATCTCAGAGCATGCCTAGAGACCGTCCTCGATCCCGTACATGTGTAAGTGACTTAGCCGTCTTACTGTGGAGTTTTCTACTTATTCCATGCCATCCCGATCAATTGATGATAAGTTGACGATGATGCCTTAATCCAGTGCCATTTTCTTCGAGGTGGACGGTGGCTGCTCCTGTTTCACCGCCACAGCCCGAGTCCTTTTGTATTGCTGTAACTGACCATTCCTTACATGTTCCTCAACGATATCCTTCAAATACCTGTAGTCATTTATATTGTGCCCATCCAGCTCATGGAATAGGTAGTGCTTTCCTGATGTCCGTTCGCGTTCGGAGGGTTCCCTCCTTGCCGGCCTCCGATATGGAAGGAGCCCTCAAGTATCCAGATATACCTATTACGGGGTTACATTCAATTCCGAGTAAGAAGAGAATTTGGGTTCCCCCCTCTGTCGCTTCGATCCATCGAAGCTATTATCCATGTTTCGTTTACCCTTATCCTTTCCTGAGCTTTCACCGAGCGGTTCTCCACCTTGTACCATATTAACTCATGTTGCCTTTTTATCAGCTTTTGCATCTTCTTGTCGTAGAAACCTCTCCGCTTCATGGTAGAATTCCCCTAAATCCATTGGTGGATCCCAAATCAGTGATATCTTAAAATCTGAATTATCTTCAACTTCTGACACTGCCGCCATCAAAACCATCGATGGATTTGGTCGATCCACCGACACAATTGCCGCATTGAACCTGGTTAAGAAATTCTTGAGTGACTCTCCTACCCACTGCTTTACTGATGTCAATGTCATCACATTCTTGGGTCTTGTAATGTGAACCCGAAGCTGCTTCATAAATCTTTCGACCAATTCCATCCATATGCTAATAGAAACGCTCTCCAACTGTCTGAACCATAGCGCTTCTATATCCGTTAAGTATAGGGGAAACATCATGCCAGGACTTCTTCCGATGCTCCTAGTACTTCCATATGCCGTATATACCTCATCATATGCATAGTTGGATCCAACTTTCTGTCATAAGCTTCCAGTGTTGGTAGTTTGAATTCTGGTGGATTCCTAGCATTCTTGATATTTAGAGCGAATGGACTTTTATTTTCATTGTCTAGATCCCTGTTCACTAATCCTCCATGCATAGCTCACCTTATCATCTATGCAAACCTGTCATTGTCTTCCAGTGGTAGTCTCCTATCATTATGTCCAAGCTACCTCCGAGTCTACGTGGGAATTCCTGAACGTATTCCTTCAGATGAGCATCCAAATTCTGATTCGCACCAAGCTCCATGGGATCGATCGCATGTCCTCCAGCATCACGATCAACCAGACCCGGAGGTATGCCCCTAGCCTTTGGGGATCGGTACCAAACCCTCTGGAGGTATTGGTGCCGATCCCTCTAGGATGGCAGGGGACTGCCCCCAGCTACTCTATTCTATTCCTTTGTCCATTGGCTCCATTTTCATATTCCCGGTTCTGATTTCCAGGGATTCCTGCTGCTTCAACTCCTTGATTTTGTGCTCCAGCTTGTCTAATCTGTTGGACTAAATTCTGCATCATCTCCTCCTATCTTTTCAGCATCCTCTCCTGCATATCATCCATCATTGTTTCCATTTCATCCTTGGTGATGTAGATAGATGCTTGATTAGCTCCAGCTCCTAAGGAAGCCTCCTGACTCCCCCCATGGTGGCTCCTTTCCAGTAGGACTCTCCTTGTTAATTGCCTAGCCATTACTTTCTAGGTCTAAGTATCCAAGCTTCCAAATCTAAGATCCTAGCCTCCCAATCTACGTGTGCAAGTCTTCTTAGCGATAACACAAAAATGTTGGCATCAAAATTGGCCACCAACACCCAGTTGTATGAAAGCACCAATATCCAATCCAATCATAGAAATATGAAGAGAAATAAATGAAGAAAAAATTAAAACAATCAGAAAGCAAGTAAATAGAGACACGGATTTATAGTGGTTCGGCTAACTCCGACCTATGTCCACTTCAAAGATTTTCCTTTTATTAATTTGTACTGTTGATCACAGTTACAAATCCACGAAATTCAAGAATAAAATCGGCAGAGTATAGCCTAGGTGGAAAATGAAGAAAAGCAAAAAGAAGATTCCTTTTCTGACGCCATGTTTGTTGTATTTATAGGGAAAGACGTGCCTGGATCGAGCTAAAATTTTGATAGAAGGTTCAGGAGACCAAGACGAGGCCACCCAAAAATTTCTAGGCCTATTGGGGCCCACTATAAGGATCGGTACCGATCCCTAATTTGGTGACCAAATGGTGTGCGATCCCTCTAAGGTGTTCCCCATAATGTTAGCTACTTGCCATCCAAATTTTGTGCCATTTCGACTTACAGTTTGTGAGATATCGCGTTTTCTGTGAAGTGGTGTTATCTAAATCTTGACTTCTGTCGATCTCTATGGAGGGATAGGTACCGATCCCTCCAACTTCTTTCAAATGCCATGTGATCCCTATGGGAGCTTCTCCATGTTGTATTGTACTTAGCCTCCAAATTTCATGCCAATTGGATTAGTAGAACTCGAGTTATTATCTTTGTTGCAATATGGTGTTAAGGCTAATTATAGCCAATCCCTATGGAGGGATAGGTACTGATCCCTTCGACTTGCTCCAAATAATATGCGACCTCGATAAGGTGTTCCATATGTTGTAATTAGCTTGTGCTCCAAGTTTCATGTCAATTGGACCACTGAAACTTGAGATATTGCTTGTTAAATGTATGAATGCACTTGAGCTTGGATATACGCCGATCCCTATTCAATGAAGTTTGCCGATCCATCCTTCGATTAAGCATGTCGATCCATATTTTCCAATGAAGCATGGTGAACCATACCTTCCAATAAAGCATGCTGATCCTTCTTTTGGGCCGAAGATTGTCGATCCATCCTCTTCCATAAAATATGTCGACCCATCTCAATCAACTATGCCGAGCCCTACTTTATGTGCTGAAGTATGTCGAACCCTTTCAATTAGCCAGGCTGATCCCTCTAAATTGAGCATATCCATATCGATCCCTTCCAGTCACTGAGCTATATTCCATTTTTTAAGCATCTTACACTATTTATCCATCAAATCCATTCAGTTCTGACTTCATATGATCGTTTGTACTTGACTTCTGGGTCCCATAATCATAACTCTGGACTTAAATGTGTAACGACCCTAATTTTGATTAACATTATTCAGGACATTTAATTAGTTAAATTATATAATGTAAATGGTTAAAGGATTGAGATTTGTATAATTAGAGAGTAGCTACCTAATTAACTAATGAACATAAAGGGATTTAAAAAGAAATAGGTAAGGGTAATAGATAAGGGCAAAATAGGAATAAGTTATATTCTTATACCCTAAACCCTCATGCCACTTTCATTTTACATGTTCACAAACAAAAACTAAATCAAGTAAGGCGGGCCACCATTAGGAGAAAGCAAGAGAAAGATAAGCTAAAATCAGGAGGAAGAAGCTTAATCAATTAAATTCAAGAGAATATCTCAACTCCTTAACAACAAGCTAAGGTGAATAATAAGTTACATCTCATATTTTCTTATTTTCGGTTCTAGATCAGACCCGAATATGTTTTACAAAGTATTATGCCATGTTTTGAATGATAAATAGATATATATGCTTGATGATGAATTTTGCTTGTTCATGTAGATTTTATGATAAGTTATGATTTAAAAAACCTATCAAATGACATCCAAATGCCTTGCAATTTTGATATAAGGTCGGAAATAATACTTTAGTGATGGGTTTCAAGTTTCATAATTTTCTGAATTAATGTGGATTTATTATGAATTTTCTAGTGAAGAAAATGGTTAGATTAGGTTTAAATTAATTACGGCTATTATATGTTAGCTTTGGGTCAGAAATTTATATATGTTAGAAAACATACTAAAAGTGATTTATGGGAATTTTTGGAGAATTTTCCTAAGTGTTTCAATAAGAATATAAAATTATTTAAGGTATGTGACTTAATGTATTATATGATTATAAAAGAGAAGGGGTAATTTGTAAATGTTTTAACTTGTTAATCTCTGAAATTCGGCAGCATTTTTAGAAAAGATTTTGAAAAAGTATTGGCAACCAATCATATGACAAACAAAGCAAGTTAGTTAGAAAGAAATTACTTTATAAAGATAAAAATCAGTTTTATAAGGTTTATCTGCTTCACCACTTATAGCAGCACCTTTCGACCTCGTACTGCCTCCTCCATCTAAGTCGAAACCAATACACATGGTATTAGCTTCGGTATGTAGTGGATTGAAGTTGGGCGAAAGGTATGGAGTCGAAACAAGGCTTTCGAAGGGGTTGAAGTAGCTTCTGAAAACTTAGAACTAATTTAGTTGTAAATGAGGCTTTCGAATAAGATAGCTTTCGAATTGGTCAATTATTTTAAAGAAAATAGCTTTCCAAAGTGGGTGCCGCCTTTTGTTTTAAATAGAGCTTTCGAAGGGCTCGAAACCCCTGCTGCCGCATTCTACCTTTCGAAGCAATGCCTTCGAAAGGGTTCTTTTGTTTTAAACCCTGAAGCCACTTCTCTAATGCTTTCGGCGAGGTTGGTTTCAACACCATCCACTTCTTTTATTTAGAAAAATGCTTTCGAAAGAATTGCTTTCGTCCCAGTTAATTTAAGACTCTTTTAATAATTTGAAAACTAAACCCAAAGGTTTCGAAACTATGTTCCACACATTTTTAATTGAACCCAATGCATTCGAAAGGTTTGTTTTAAGCAAAGGACTTTAATACTTTCGAAAGGTATCTAATGAAGGTTTCGAATGGGATGTTCCCCAGCATTTTCGAAAGGTATATGGTAAAGGTTTCAAAGGGGTGATTCCCCAATGTTTACAAAAGGTTTATCTTTAGTAAATAAATGGAAGGTTTCCAATGTTTTCGAAAGGCAAGTCTGAAGTATTTTAAAAGAGGATGTCTAAGGTTTTATAAAGCTTACGAAAGGGACACTTTCAATGTTTTCGAAAGGTATGTTTTGGCCTTTTGGCCTAGATTTTAAAGTAAAGTAGTTAATTGGTTTCGAAATGGGTACGTTCAAAGGTTTCGAAAGAGATTGTTTAAAGCACTTAAACAAAGGTTTGAAAGTTTTCATCAACAGTGTTTTGAGTAAAGCATATACCATGGCAAAAAGATTTGAGTAAACCAATTAGTATGTTTTCCCTGTTTAAGTATGATTTAAAGGGTTAAATCAATTTGAAAGATGTTTTCAAGGAAAATTTTAATGGGTCGTTAACCCTAAGTAAATGACTCAGATATTTGATTACCAGATGGGACGGGTATAGTGTCGCGTCCTATATATTAGCTATAGCCCCTAGCTAATTTAGTCCAAAATTCCAATGTGCATGGCTTAGTCACAGGTAAGACTTAAATGATGTTACACACATAAAGGAATATACAAAGAAGAAGGATAGGTTATTGGTGAGCCCGCAAAACCATTAGGATCAGTTGACCCTCGGAGAAGTAAGTTAAGGACAGACCATCCAGAAGTGTGTCTAACAGATGTTAGATTATTTATTTTGTCTGGTAGGCCCGAGTTAGCCAATGGTTAGTGGTTAGCCAAATAAAACAATATTGTTCGGATAGATAGTCCATTTATTACCTGTTTTATGAGCATATATGATATTGCTATTATTTTTTTTAATCAGTTTGATTGCAAGATTATGATTTGCAAAAAGATATGTTTTAAAGAGATATTAATGAGGGGAAACACGTTCCTCTTAGCGGTGTGGTCTCACTTAATTTTAGTAAACCGAGATGTAATAGTTTTATTCACACCAAGCTTTATGTCTGACTCGAAGTTTATGTTTTTACCCTTAAACTCTCGGGTGCTCAAAATTCAATTTAAGTAGATTGAGAGTCAAGGTTTTTCAGGTTTAGTAGGTTGGATGAATAAAGCTTTCGAAGACATGTAGGAGGCAAAGCTAGCTATATAGGAGCTATTTAGTTTCATTTCCGCTGTGATGTTTTAAGACTGATATGTCTATTCAGTACTCTGATCATCCAAGGGAGCATCTTCGTATGTCGCTCTTAGTGTATTATATAATAATTATATTTGATCAAAACCTGGGAATCGTTTGGGATTATGTATCTGAATATGAAATATTGATTTGAATGTAATCAGAAAAGTTGTTTTAAATCTGTGGTTATTTTAATTCATATTCACGTGCTTCTGATATTATGGATACCATTAACATTACCATATTTTGTCACCAGAAGTTAATACTATGGATGACTGCAGCATCTGTAGTGCTTAGCTTCGGGCCTCAAGGTAGGGGATGTTACAACTTGGTATCAGAACATAGGTTTATGAAAAACTTAAAAGAAATTTCAAACTTAAAAAGATTTTGAAAGAATATTCCTAAGGAATTAGAGAAAAGATTGGGGTATGTAATAACGTTATAGTAACGTACTTGTATTTGCTATATATAAGTATACGCTTTATCTCTATTCTCCCTTCTCTCTTAGATTATTCTCCTGTATCTTACAAAGGCTCGAATGCAGATTTTACGGATGTAAGATATGGATGCTAGAGGAGGAAGAGTTAACATTGGTGGGGGAAGCACCACAACCAATGAGAATGCCAGACCAAATACTAGGAGGAACCCAGGTCAGGCACAAGCTGCAAATGTGTGTGCTGGAGTCCCGCAAGTCGATATGGGAGCAATGTATCAGTTCTTCGTTAACGTGATGTAAGCAAGAGTTACCGCGGGGTTAGATGGAGGAAATGCTGAAGAAGGAAATCAAGGAGCTCCAGTGGTTAATAACTATGCTGTTTTGAGTAGAGATTATGCTCGGCTGGGAGGAAAGCCGTTTATTGGTACTTAAGACCCAATTGAACTAAAGAATTGGTCACTTCATTGTGAGAAGATTTTTGCTGATTTGGGGCTCAATGATGATCAGAAAAGGAGACTCGCCTCTGAACAGCTACAAGGGGCAGCACTGCATTAGTGGAACAGTGTTACTGTAGGAGTCAATGAGGAGTCTATGACTTGGGCTGAGTTCAGGAGGAGGTTTGAAGAAAGATTTATGTCGGAGATTGCTAAGTCTACTCTGCTCAGGAAGTTTGCTGAATTAGAGCAGGGAGATATGACAGCGCTTGAGTATACAACCAGATTTGAGGAGTTAGCAAGGTACGGATACGCTACGGTTGATACTGTCATCAAAAGGAATGAGAAGTTCATTTGCGGGTTGAAGCCTGAGCTTGCTAAGGCCACACTATCGCATATTATAGATCCGTGCGATGTAGTTGTGGAGATGGCTTTGAGGCAGGAAGAGATGCTTGCTTATCTTGAAGGAAACAAGGCAAAGGAGGCTCAAGGAGGGAAGAACCAGAAAAGGAAGTTTTTCCATAAGAAAGGAGCTTAGAAGGGTGGAGCTGCTAAGAAAGGGAAGGCAGAAGTTGTCTGTTATAAGTGCGATAAGAAAGGACACTATACTCATGAGTGCCGGACAGGCAAAGGGAAGAAAGCCGCTGAGAAGAAAGGAGTAAAGTGTTTTAATTGTGATCAGATTGGGCATTATAAGAACTAGTGCAAGGAGCCAGCCAAGGATGGAAAGGGTAGGTGTTTGCATTGGAGTCAGCTATCTCGAGACCAATAGTAAAGGAGAAGGGAAAAGCTATGTTGGAAGTTACGCTTTTGATTCATGGTGTATCAGTTAGAGTTCTATTTGATATCGGTGCATCACATTCTTTTATACCTCATTGTTTGGTAGATAAGCTTAACCTAGAACCCTCATAACTAGTTACTTCCTTAAGGGTTGCGAATCCGATAGGAGGATATGCGACTCTTGGGATGAGATGTGACCACTTATAGTTTGAATAGTTAGGACATGTATTTGCTTGCAGTTTTCATGTGTTTTATTTCATAGGACTCAGAATTATTTTGGGTATGGATTGGTTAAGTAAATGCAATGCTAGGATATTTGGCTATGATAGGGAAATATCACTTAGACACCCTGAGTGCAGTAATCGGATAGTATACTCCATAGAAAACCTTAGTTTTGAGGTTAATGCTTTGTTGGGTGCTGTGGAGGCAGAAGACGAGTTAAATCGAGTTTTCGTTGTTAGAGAATTCGCAGATGTCTTTGAACTTGTAGTAGGACTACAACTGAAACGAGTCATTGAGTTTCGAATAGATTTAGTACTAGGAGCTGAACCAGTGAGTAGACCTCCAAGCAGAATGAAACCTACCGAGATGAGGGAGTTAAAGGTGCAGTTGGTGGATTTGGAAGGCAAGAATTTTATCAAACAAAGCAGTTTTCCTTGGGGAGCAACTGCAGTATTTGCAAAGAAGCCGGATGGATCATTGAGGTTATGTATCGATTATCGTAAGTTGAATGAGAAGACGATAAAGAATCGATATCTGTTACCTAGAATTGATGATTTGTTCAACCGGTTGAGTGAAGCCAAAGTATTTTTCCAGTTGGATTTGGCAACAGGGTTCCATCAGCTTAGAGTAGTGTAGGATAGTATTCCTTTGACGGCGTTTAGGACAAGATATGGATCGTACAAATGGTTAATAATGCCGTTCAGACTAACTAATGCCCCATCATTCTTCATAGATTTGATGAACCGAATTTTCCGAGAGCACTTGGATAGGTTCGTATTGGTATTCATAGATGATATTTTGATATACTCTAAGGATGAAAGAGAGCACAAGGTTCATCTTAGAGTGGTGCTTGAGACGTTGAGGCAGCACCAACTGAAAGTGAAATTTTTGAAGTGTCATTTCTAGAAGAAGGAAGTAAAGTTTCTTGGTTATGTAATCTAAGAGAAAGGGTTGTCTGTAGATCCGACTAAGATAGAGGTAGTGAACAATTGGAAGAGACCCGAGACAATGACTGAGATAAAGAGTTTTCTTGGATTAGCTAGTTACTATCGGAGATTCATTAAGGATTTCTCGTGGATAGCGGCACCGATTATCGAGGTACGCCCACGTCCTTTGTATCGATCATTTCCATTCCCCCTTCTTATTGATAGCTGTCACCCCAACCCGTATCGATGCTTTCTAGGTAGTGTTTTGTATCGATTGTTTGTGGTCGATATGAATTGGGTAAGCGATACGAAGGGTTCTCATGCAATGGATATGAAACAATGTTTTTTCATGGATACGAACTATCGCCATTCATGATGGATACGAGGTTGGGTAAATTTGATGGATACGAACGAGTGTTACTCTGGATGGATGGCACATGGATACGTATGGCTGCCTCGTATCGGTTGAGGAGGTAGACCGCTTCGACCAGTTAGCTTGTACTGGGAGACAAATGGTCGCTTTCCAAGTATAAATATCTTGGTACTTAGAATTTTTCCCATTTGTTTGCCTTTTCTCTCTAGCCTTCGTATTTCTCTGAACAAAGGAAATCGAAATTGTTTTCGCCTTCAAACCGAGTCGAGCTCTTAATCCTTCAAACCAGCCATTAGGTCTAGGTAACTAGGCAATGAACTATGTTAAAAACGATGAGGCTTGAGATTCATTGTCGTTCCATTCGCCTTTGTTGCTGATTCTAGTGAAGTGGTGGTCTTGGATGGCCGGAATGAAGTTGTGGACGATGGAGGCGATGCCTGAGTGGGTTTTGAGAAGAAGAAGCGTGGGGATACGAAGTGTTGATGGAATAATTGCTCGGCCTTGAATTCGTATTGATGGAAGAAGGGGGGAAGTAGCACATTCGTGTCGACCTGGGAAGAGGGATTCGTATCGATCGGCAACCGAGGGTTACGAGGAGGGAATTCGTATCGCTTATGGAGTTATGGAGTTTCATATCGACCCATAGCTGTCGTTACGAAGGGATGTAAAAATGATCGATACGAAAATGACTTAGATGATCGATACGAAACCCTGGAAGGTGATCGATATGAACTTGAGCTTCTGATCGATATGAAGTGATGCATAGGTAACTGCTTCCTCTTCTCATCGATACGAATTGTCCATGTTGAGATCGATCTAAGTTTGAACTCGATGGAGACGAAATCCTTTGCACATTTGAACATTTGACTCCGACGAGCTTCTACCTTGCATATTTGGACTTAACCGTTTCATTGCATATCTGACTGCCTCCCGAAGCTCGTCGATGGAACTGTAACTTGACAAAATTTAACAAACTTTAACTTGGATCGGACTCCAAAATCTGGAAGGCACGGTTGTGACGGTCAGCGATGACGGTCACTCCAGTTGAATTCTAAAGTCTCGTCGTTCAAACACTCTTTAAATCTCGTAGCATTTCATAGATAATATACAACACTGCACTGCACAACACATTCATGTACTTCACACTGGGGGAATCATGGGTTTATTGTCATCTAATGAAGATTTTTGCTGAGTTGACTAGTTATAGAACCCGGAAGTTCGCAACAACAGGCAGCTCAGAGTCCGCCTCTTCCCATAATAGAGATGCCGGCTATCGCAGCCGAAGGTATATGTCCAGCTCCGGATGAGCTACCAGGAGCAACCTTCATCGGGAATCCACAAGACTCTGTTCCATCTAGTATCTCTGAGGAAACACTAGGTAGGATTTGCACAAGGCACAGATTGCCAAGGGATGATGTCCTACTACCAAGGGCAAAAGACAGACCCCACTCTCCCCCGAAAGGGTATACTGATTTAATAGATTCTCATGCACAGCTGGGGCACTCCCTCCATTCAATCAATACATCCGGGAAGTGTTATCCTACTTAAGGATTTCTCCATCACAGATGCACCCGAATGGATATGCTTCGTTGAACAGCTTATTTATCATCTTCATGGAGCACCTTTTTCGACCCCCGACTCCGGAGGAAGTTCGGTACCTGTTCAATATAAAGAGCCGAGGGGATAATCCATCTTTCACCTTCTTAGAGGCAGTTAGGAACTGTCAGGTCGTGATCGGAGCGTGGACCAAGCTAAGTTATTTCAAGACTGAATGGTTCTACGTCCGATGCCCACCGGGTATCGCCAGATGGTGGTTAGTCAGGCGTAAGTACTTCAACTTTTATGTCGATTGACTGGATAATCTTATTTGATCTCGAATCTAATACTTTCTTTCTTTCACACCTTCGATTCCGCGATCCGAAGGCGATCAGTTTAAAGAGATTGTAAGGGTTCTTCAAAGATTGCCCGTTGTGGATAGAGAAATTGATGAAGTTCTAATGGACGAGAATTTGAGGGCCGTCGATTTTATTGGTGGAGATCAAAGCATCGGGTTTGAAGGGTCTCTTAGGGCGGTTCCGGCGAGGCAAGTTAGGAAGAGAGTTCCTGGAATCGTGATCGCCAAGCGAGGTGATGATGAAAATATGCTTGCTGGAGATGAGCCTGCACCTGGGCCTTCACAAAGCCATCGAAATTCCGAGAGAATAAGGAAGGGCAAGGTCGCTGCCCATAAAGCTTCGAGACGCAGGTCTATTGTAATGTCTTTACAAGCAGCGGCTGTTGTAATTTCAGAGGCTCCCTCTTCACAAATAGAGAGTCCTTTCGAGGGACTTGCAGATATTCCTATTCCGAATGATGTGTTGCTTCACCAAGATACCGGACTAGAGGGGCTTCAAAATGCCTTAGATTTAGGAAAGCCAACCCCACCGAGTACGGCTGCTACATCCGGTTGGTTGGGGGTTTACGCATGCATGCACACACTTCATGGCACCACACACCCAATATTCATGAGCTGTTCAATCTTCGGAGATAACTAACTTTGTTTCTTCTTCCACTTTACAAATACAATGTCGAAGAAAGGATCCATGGTCAGCAGCCTTCGTGCCGCATGCCAATCCTCCAGTTCATACCTAGAGTCTCGTAGGCATGAGTCCGATTTTGATCTCTGCTACTCTAGTCAGGATAGGGCTCGTTATGATGAGGAGAGAGACATGGAGAGAGAAAGAGAGAGAGAGAAAGAGTGGCGAGATATGCGCCGCTCCCGACCGCGCTCTCCTCCACCCAGAGTTCCCTTGCCACCCTCCGGTCCTGGAACACACATTGCTGAAACCCCATGCCATCAAGTGCCTCCACAAACTTCAAGGCCTGGCGAGCAGCGCCATAGAACTGGGGTGGACACTCCTAATGTTACCACATCAATGGCTATAGAGCTCACAGGGGAAGGAGCTTCCCGAATTGCTTAGCTAAAGAAGGAATTCCCCAACATTTGTTTTGATGGCTTCCACTTTCCTCCAAATTTGCAGTTGATTCCAGAAGGGGCGGAGAAAACTATGCACGACTATGTTTACCATGCCTACAGCTAATACCAGGAATGGAAGAAAACTGCAGAGAAAGCCTCGGCTGTGGCATTCGATCGGGCCAAAACAATTGGAACAGCCACAAGAAAGTCTCGCCTAGATCGCATAGTCCAAGTGCTTGCTAACGGGAATGAAACCCTGAGGAACTCAGAAACAGAAGCCTTGAAGAAAGTCGATGAGGCCAACAAGGAAATGGAGAGAATGAGGCAAGAGCATCTGAAACTAGTAGACGATATGGGCTACAAGAACGCCATCGTCACAACCGAAAGAGACAATGCACTCAAAGAGCTCGCAGAGCTTAAGGCGAAGTACACCGAAGTCGTCAAAGAAAAGGATGACGCAAATAAGGTTGCTCAAGAGGCGTGCGATCAGACGGTGGAGCTTAAGGGAGAGCGGGATGCAGCAGTTCTAAAGGTTCTAGAAGCTGAGGCTAGGATTAAGGTCGAAGTCGGGACAGCAGAGGCCAGGTTAGAAGGTGATATGGAAGACATTCTGATTACTTATAATGCCAATGTCCTGAAATACTATGGTCTGAGCTAGCTCGACGATTATCCGACCCATTTGCATAATGCCTGGCGCCGCTTGGTGGATGATGAGAAGGCGGAACACCATGCTGAATCTATCGATGAGTTTGACTTGGAGAATCGGGTGTTAACTGAAGATGAGAGGAGAGTTCTCCATGAGGCCATCGTTACATTCAAAAAAGAGAAACTCGCCACTCAGCATCTAGAGGTCAGAAAGGGTTCTGGTGTTGAGCGTCATGTCACAAGTTCTGAAATTCCTATGCCAACCCAGCCTGAATCTACCCCTGCAGTCGATCCTCCACCTGTGCCTGCTTACAATCCCGATCAACCGCAATTGTGTCCGACTCATGAGCACATCTCCGAAGGAGTCCCATCTCCACCTGCAAGCCAACCAGAGGAAGGTATTCTGAACACTTCTCGAATTCATTCAAAGTCTGGAGTATTTTTAGAAGAAGTCACTAATATTTTGTCTTATCTCCATTCAGTTGTAGGAGCTGCATTGACCGTGCCCCACAATCCAAGAGCAGCATCAGGAGCAGAAGGCTATTGTGATGGAGGCGACGACTACTATAGCTACCGCATCGACCGATGAAGTTCATGTGAGTGCTTTTATCTTCAACGAAAAGAAGATGGAAGAGCTCCTCGGTCATCAGAGCGATCCACTTACAGATTTGCCTTTGTCACGGGCGAAGGCGTGTTCACAGCCAGCTCTTCGGCCCCAACTGCTAGCATCTCGCTGACACTCAAGCAACTCACGATGAGGCGATAATGGCAGAGATCAGTGCCGAGATGGAAAGTGCCGCGTTGGGTAGCGATATTGGAAGTGGAATGGCAGATCCTGGCCCATCCCCTTTGTGTATGGTCTCACTGGGTGGTACAATCATCATCACTGGGGTACCCCCTGTGTCTCCTCATATAGAAAGCGCCCACTTCCCTCTGACCATGCATTGCAAAAGCGTTCCAATTTTCGTGAGCTCGGAGGAGGAGATTACAATTCTTCCCTCGGCTGGGGATAAGTCGGGTAAAGGTAAGAGTTCGAAACGGCACCACAACGGTAACTCCAGTGGATCGACGTCGAAGGGGAAGAAGAAGAAGAAACATAAGGAGTAGGCATGTCTCTTTTTAGTATATAAGTAGGAATTCCTTTTTTGCTTTTAGTAGGCCGTTTGTAGATGCTGGTTCGACCCCTGCTGGTAGGAATTTCTTTGAATAAGTTTTTTTTATACTGTGTCTCTAAAGTATAGATGAAATAAAATCTCCTTTCGCTTTTTTGGCATAACTCTGAGTTTATTTGCCTAAGTGTTTCAGCAGTTGAATCTTTATTCAGTACACTTGTGAAGCTTTAATCTTCGGATAGGACTCGTGTTCGGCCGTTAAGTCACAGAGTCATGGCTCCGAGCCGTAACCAACGTTAAGTCGAGTCCTAATATTATACTATCTCAATCGGCGGTTGGTGCTTGAGTTATGCCCCCAGTCCTGGGGATGAGCTGAAGTGGTCAGATGATGATAGCTTTTCACCTTCGACACTTTTTAATTTCACTTAGTCGGAACTAAGTGATTGTGATATGAGTTCGAGTGGTCGGATCACACTCGTTCATGTATTGATAATCGCCTCCACACTCTGGGATTGAACTCGCATGCAGGCGGTCGATCACACCTGCTTAATGTTTAAAGTTACGTCCATGCTCCGGGGACTTAAGTTGTTTTTCGGGCAGTCAGCCACACCCGTTTTAATAATTGGAATTGCGTCCACACTCTGGGGACTTAGGTTTATTTATGGGCGGTCAATCACACCCAACCTTTTGTTTATACTCCAGTCCGCGCTCTGGGGACTTAGAGTTAGTTATGGGTGGCCAGTCACACCTAATTAATGTTTATACTCGAGTTCGCGCTCTAGGAATCTAGAGTTAGTTAACAGACAGTTGATCACATCTATTTTGGGTTTTGAGGTCTCGTTCGCACTCTAGGAACGATAAACTGGTTAGGATCATGGATGGTTCGATCACATCCACCCTAAGTAAACAAGTGAAGTCGTAGATGGATGGATCCATCCACCTCGAGTTTAGATTGTACATGGGCAAAGTTGTGGGTGGATGGATTCACCTTCCTCGAGCCTACATTTTTGGATTTTAAGTTTATACTCCAGCTCGTGCTCTGGGAGCCGGAGTTAGTTAGAGGATTGTCATGTATCAATCCTTTTTGGCTTCAGTGTGACAACTTACCCCCGAGCTCGGGTTTCTCTTAACGACTGACCAGTTGTATCACAATTACTCCCTATTTGAATAAGTCCCACCATAGGATGAACTTAGCTCTCCGTGCATTGTGATGGTCGCATGACGCATTTCAAGAATCACTATCTGGCTCGAAGAGATTGCATTTTATTGCTGAAATAAGAAAGTACGGCAAAGTCAGTTGCCTTATTACAAGTTCAAATTTCAAAATGCATAAACAAATTGCAAATGAAAAGCAGATTAAATGAACAAACAAAGCCTGTTATGTGTAGTAGTGATGAAGACTTTCGTTGTTCCAAGCTCACGGCAATGTAAGACCATCGACGGTCGATAATTTGAATGTGCCATCTCAACGTCTTTGTTCAATAACATACGGTCCTTCCCATGTTGGCTTCATATGTGAAGAGACCAGATAAATTCTCTTGAGCACGAGATCGCCAAGTTCAAAGGTTCGGAGTCAGACCTTAGCATTGTACAATCGGGCGACTCGACTTCGGTGCGCGGCTGCCCTCAAATCAGCCTCTTTACGCTTCTCATCTAATAAGTCCAGAGATTCGACCAGCAATATAGCATTTGTCTTCGGATCATAGTAAGTCACACGATGAGAAGGCATTTCCAATTCGACCAAAATAACGGCTTCCGAGCCGTAAGAAAGTGAAAATGGAGTGTGGCCGGTCGCGGACTTGTGGGTAGTTCGATATGCCCAAAGGGCCATGGAAAGCCCATCGACCAATTTGCCTCCGGCCTTTTCCAGTCGCTTTTCCAGAATGGATTTGAGAACTTTGTTAACAACTTCGACCTGTCCATTCGCCTGAGGGTGAGCAACTGCTGAGAATTTTTTCTGAATACGGAAACATTCACAGAAATTCTTGAACTCGGCACTATCGAATTGGGCTCCATTGTCAGTGATAATGGTATATGGGAGGCCAAAACGATAGATGATGTTGCGGACAACAAAGTTGATTACTTTCTTCATCGTGATAGTAGCAAGGGGCTCAGCTTCCGCCCATTTGGTAAAGTAGTCAACTGCAACGATGGCGTACTTCGCACCACCTTTAGCTAGAGGTAAAGATCCAATTATATCGATGCCCCATGTGGCGAACGGCTATGGACTGACCATTTGAGTAATTTCAATAGGTAGGGCTCTTGGTATCCGAGCATGTTTCTGACATCTGTCACACTTCTTGGCATAGTCTAATGCGTCCCGATTCACAGTCGGCCAATAATACCTATATTGGAGTACCTTCTTAGCAAGGGCTTGCCCCCCAGTGTGATCGCTGCATTACCCCTCGTGCACATCATGTAACACTCGTTTGATTTCGTCATGGGCGATACACCAGAGTAAAGGAACAGAGTATCCTCTTCTATATACATGACTCCATTCTGGATAATGAATCATGAAGCTTTCCAAAGAACTTGTCTTTTCTCACTTCTGCGCTCGGGCATTGCTCCATGCTCGAGATAGTTTCTGAAAGGGGTAATCGATGACTCTTTCTTGGGTGTAGCTTCATGAACCCAGTCTATCCCCATCTGATTGATACTCAGAGAGGTAAGTGTCTCAATAGGGAAAAGTCCCATTTGCTGTGCTTCACTGGTGCTAGCCAGTTTTGTCAGAGAATCGACCTTCTGGCTATGATCTTGGGGTATGCAATAGATGGCATAATAATCGAACTCATTCAATACTTCCTGGACCCGAGCGAGATAGGCAGCCAACCTCCGGTCTATAGCTTGGTATTCTCCCCGAACTTGACATACGACTAACTTCGAATCGCAGTAAATCTCCACAACAATAATTATCAAGTCTCTGGCGTGACTGAGTCCGGCAAGTAAAGCTTCGTATTCAGCCTCGTTATTGGTTGCATGGAAATCAAACTTCAAAGCATAACATATGGATCGGCCTTCTGGAGTTTCAAGTACAACTCCAGCGCCTGAGCAGCGGCCGTTCGATGCACCATCTGTATAGAGTTTCCATATGTATCTAGGAGATTCACTGGTCTCGGGCAAGTCCTTTGGGATAGTGAATTCATCAATGAAATCTGCCAGAACTTGTCCTTGAATAGCCCGCCTTGGTGTGTAAGCAATATCAAATTAACTCAACGCGATGTTCCACTTTAGCAACCTACCAGACGTCTCAGGCCGCGTAAGGACCTGTCGTAACGGCTGGTCAGTGTAGACTATGATAGGATGAGCCTGAAAGTAGGGACGGAGCTTTCTCGAGGCAATGACGAGACAGTAGGCTAGCTTTTCCAACTTTTGATAGTTTCTCTCTGCTTCGGTCAATCGTTTGCTAATGTAATAGACCGGTCATTGTATCCGATCCTCCTCTCGAATTAATGCAGCACTGATTGCATTCTCTGACACTGCCAGATAGATGTATAGTCTCTCATGATCAATCGGCTTTGAAAAAATAGGCGGTGTAGCTAGGTGCTGAACCAGTGATCGGAATGCGCCCTCACACTCCTCAGTCCATTCAAAGTTTCGCTTTCCTTTTCTGATCAGATCGAAGAAGGGAATACATTTATCGGTGGATTTGGAGATGAACCTGCTTAATGCTGCTACCTTCCCGTTGAGGCTTTGCACTTGCTTTATAGTTCCGGGAGTTTCGAGATTCCAAATTGCCTAGATCTTCTTGGGATTAGCTTCAATTCCTCAAGCATTGACAATGAATCCAAGGAACTTTCCGGAGGTGACTCCGAAGTGACACTTCAACAGGTTGAGCTTCATTCGGTATTCTCGGAGGATGTTGAACATTATATCAAGGTCTTTGACGTGATTAATGGAGAGTCGTGACTTTACAAGCATATCGTCCATGTACACCTCCATAGTTTTTCCAATCTAGTTGGCAAACATTCGATTGACAAGTCTTTGATAGGTCGCCCCAGCGTTCTTAAGCCCGAACGACATCACTTTGTAACAATAGAGTCCAAGGTTGGTGGCAAAGCTGGTAGGCTCTTGATTGGGTAGGTGCTTGGTATCTGATTGTAGCCGGAATACGCATCCATAAAAGATAAGAGCTCGTGTTCGACTGTTGAATCAACAAGCTGATCAATTTTGGGAAGCGGAAAACTATCTTTAGGGTATGCTTTATTTAGATGTGAGCAGTCCACACAAGTTCTCCATTTCCCGTTTGGTTTCCTGACAAGCACTAGGTTGGATACCCATTCTGGATATAATGCATCTCAGATAAACCCGTTCGTCCTAAGTTTAGCTACCTCTTCCTTAAGGGCGGCAGATCTCTCTAGATCCATACCTCGCCTCTTCTGCTTGACCGGGACATGCCGCGGGTCAATGTTCAATGCATGGCTCGCGATGTCCGACGAGATCCCATACATGTCTAAGTGCATCCAAGCAAACACGTCGAGGTTTGCCCAAAGAAATTCAACCAATTCCTCTCTCATCTGTTGGCTTAGCTGAGATACGACCTTTACATTCTAGAGTCATCATCATCATCGATCGAAACATTGATCGTCAACTCTGCCGGGGAAGCCTAACTGTCTTTGACTTCCTCTTCATTATCGTCATCTCTTAGATCAAGATCTTTTAGGAATTGGTTGTGGCGTCCGGGCCTAGGCCCAGGCGATAGCTGTCAATTGTCGGTAAAACAGACACATAGAGATTCCTCTACGTCCTTGCCTTTCTCTTTCTGCTACGCCTCCCGTAGCTCAGCAACATAACAGGCACATCCAGCCGCCTGATCTCCCTAAACAACTCTGACCCCGTTGTCAGTGGGGAATTTCAAAGTTAAACGCCAAGGGGCAATGGCTCCCTGAATTCAGCCAGGGCGGTCGGACCAAGAAAGCATTATACAGTGAATTAATATCCAACACAATGAACTGTAACATCCGGACTCTCCGGCGATCTCCAATTCCCAACTCCATTGGTAATTCCACCATCCCAGTGGGTATAGTTGCACTTCCATTGAAACCATGAATACGAGATCGACACGGCTTCAAGTCCTTTGCTGCCATTTTCATTTGATCATATACTCACTTGAAAAGATTATTCATGGAGCTTCCACTGTCCACTAAAATCCTCTTCATCCAAGCAGGACCTATCTGAGCTGATATGACTAGTTGATCAATGGTGGGGGCTTCGACTCCATCGACATCTTTGTATTGGAAAACGATGTCGTCCGTCATCATCTTTTGTTGTTTAGCCGGAGCCCCATCGTCAAGATTACTGCAACACTTGAAGTCCACATGCCTAATCGAACTGGCATACGACTCCATTTCCCTCCAGCTCTGATCTACTGGATGAGGACCACCACTAACTATGTTAATCACTAACCTCCCGCCAGTACGTGCGGGTTCCTCCGGTCTAGCCTGATTCGGTACTTGATTCTAGTTTGATGGGCCCGCACCTCCAGCCTACGGTGCCCGAACAAATTGTTCCAACTTCCTATCTCGGATTAACTTCTCAATGATATCCTGTAAATGGCGACATTCATTGGCATTGTGACCATAGCAATCATGGAATCTACAGAATTTTCCAGATTGAATCTACTTTTCGGACGACTGCTTCGGAGCCGGCTTCTTATATTGGTCAGTTTTACAGGTTTGCAAGTACACATTCTCCAGGGATGTATTCAAAGGAGTATAGATGTCAAACATGAGAGCTTTACGTCGCGGTCCGCGATTTTGATTCTGCTTCTTACCCTGATTTCCATCCCCCCTTTGCTGATTCTACTGATTCTGTATATTTAACTATACTTTATCGGAACTCTCACTGGTTTGCTTCACAGCGATGCTACTTTGAATGCCTTCTACACTAGGCCCCACGCCATCCTTCTTCCTGGATTGTTTAGCATCTTCCCTTCTTAAGAGATGGGCCACTTTACAGTAGAAACGGTCCAGCGACGCGGGGGGTTTCCCAGCCAACCAGTTGCCAAATTCGGAATCAGAATCAATTCCTTTAGTCAGTGCCATGAATATGGAATTATTATTAGGGTTACTAATCTCCACGCAAGCAGCATGGAACCTTTCCAGATAATGTCTGATCATCTCTCCAGGAGCTTGAGTAACGCTAGATAAGGTGTTAACATCCCTAGGTCTTGTAACGTGCATATGAAACTGTTTGACGAATTTCGTAGCTAACTGATCAAAGCATGAAATGGATTGGGGCGGTAGGCGAGTAAACCACATGGTTGATACCCCTGAAGGAGATAGGAAAACTTCTGCATTTGACTGCATCGTCAGCTCGTGTGGCATTCATCAGCCATTCATACTTCAAAATGTGTTGGTTAGGGTCCAAACTCCCTTTGTAAACAGGTAAAGTTGGCATTCTGAATTGGCGAGGCGGTTCAGCATAAAGGATGTCATTAGTGAAGGGTGTATGAATCTAGGAGATTCCCCAGTCATCATTGGAGAGGCCGTGACTTTCACGAATCATGGTCCGGATGTCTGGCATCTGGACGTTCTGAGCATGCTGGGCCAAGCTATGGTCGGGTTCCATAATGCGAGGATGGCCCGGGCGCGGTCGATTGTCCATACCTTGCCTCTTTGGCTCTAGTTCTTCGGGCACATAGGGTTCAAAAGTACGATTACGTTGACGAAGGTTTGTATCTGTTCAGTCTCGAATGTCAGCTTCCAAGTTGATAGCGGCAGCGGCAGCATGTTTATCAATGATGTGATAAGGGATTGTCCCTCCTCAGGAGGAGGGTCATGCTCGTCCAAGATTTAAAGTGTGCTGATGCTCGGGAGCTTGCGCGTAGCTTCCATCCAGTCGTGGATGTGTGGATCTGTGATGGTAACCAGCGGAAGTTGAGCTCTCAGTGGATGAGTAGGAAGCTTGATCCCTCCTGGATCTCCTTCATCTTTCCTGATTCAATCGGTTGGTTAACTCCGTGTTAGCACGGATCTGCTGGGTAAACTGATGGCGACTTTGGGTTAGTTCTTGCATCAACATCTATAACTCCTCCCTGGTGACAGGGCCTTATGGGTCTGAAGGTCCAACTGAGTTCTGATCGGTAGCGGGTAGCTGCGCAAGATTCTGTCTATCTCTTTCTTCCTGATCCACAGCGGTTGAGGCAGTCCTTGTAGTAACCATGGTGAAGGGTGAAGCTCTCTCCTAGACTTGATACAAATCTGAATAGGATGGAAGAACTTCTAGGTATGAGAACTGGATCTTCTTCTTAAATTCTTGCAATCCGATATTGGTAGGAGATCCAAAGAGCATGAGAAAAGCTGGATTTTCTCAGTGAAATCACCAAAATGTTTGTACCAAAATTGGGCACAACACTCTTTGGGAGTGTTTGAAGAGATTAAAGTAAAGAATATAAATGGAAAATGAGGTAAATCCAACAAACACACCAAAAAAAGACAAACATAAGTATGAAAACACAGAGATTTAGAGTGGTTGGCGTTGTAGCCTACGTCCACTATAGAAAGTTTGCTGTTTATTGATATTACTCGCTGGTTACAGATGTTTACAATAGTACAATCGAGATACAACAATGATTTCGGCAGAGTATCGACATTCCAGCGTCCAAAAGTCCCTTTTATGAAGCCCTTGGACTGCTATTTATAGGTGTAGGCTGCAAATATCTCACCCCAAACTCGGAAGACTCCTTCTCTCATGTGAGTGGGCCCACGTGATATATCCCTGGTCATTTCGACTCGACCCATGATTGATACGTATCCAATTCGTATTGATCAAGAAATGATCTTTTTGGGCCGAGATCGATCGAGGACATTCCTGAGGTAGTACGCAAGCTCCTGTGGAAATTTGGTGGCATTTGGACTTGTAGATTTTGAGATATGATCGATGCAAGTTTGTATTTTTAATTTGCAGCTGCCTTCGTATCGATACGTTCGTATCGCTCCTCTTCGTATCGATGAAATGCACGTGTTTGCTAGATGACGTGGCGCTATCTTCTAGGATTGATCCTCTTTTTATGCTGAGTGACCAAGTCTTCCTTCTTTGTAAGCCTCATTCGTATCCACCGATTTATACTCGTTCGTATCCATCTATGGCATTTTATTTCGTATTGATTGTTAATGATTCGCCTCATATCGATACGAACGTATGTCTTTCATATCGAGGTACGCCTACGTCCTTCGTATCGATCATTTCCATTCCCCCTTCGTATCGATAGCTGTCACCCTAACCCGTATCGATGCTTTCTAGGTAGTGTTTTGTATCGATTGTTTGTGGTCGATACAAATTGGGTAAGCGATACGAAGGGTTCTCATGCAATGGATACGAAACAATGTTTTTTCATGGATATGAACTATTGCCAGTCATGATGGATATGAGGTTGGGTAAGTTTGATGGATACAGAGCTATACATATTTGATGGATTCGAAGTGTGTCGATTCTTTTTAACTTGATCGATCAATATCATGGGCATATGAACTCTGATTGACTTGAAATTTGGGATGTTGGCTTTCTTAGCTTTGATTACCATACTATATCAATTTTAGCTCGATCCGGACTCAGACAATATTTACCAGCATCCATAGTGAACCTGTGTATAACCGACCTTCGGGATGGACTGTCCTTGGTTTTCAAGTCAAGTTCTTGGTGTCACGGCCTTGCCAAAAGGCGGGATAACATTGAGTACACACCAGGAAAAGGCAACAAGGATGCATATGCAATTGGCAGAAAACATCAGAATGCGATATTGGAAATGATAATTGGGTGGAAAGATTTAGAAGCATTGACTACATGCATGATACAATGGAGATCTGAAGCTAGATCTAACAAGGAAACCGTTATGTTGCCATGTTTAGAAGTTCGACCGATGATGATTGAAAAGATTTCTTCTAAACAAGGAGGTGATCCATTATTAGCTAAACGTATCAGAAAGATAATGGAGGGAAGAGAGAGTGATGACTTGAAGGATTTTCGTCTTGACCAAAATCAGTGGTTAAGGAAGAAATAAAGATTATGTGTTACAAATGTTGGAAACATTAGGAAGGAAGTTCTAGAAGAATGCCATCGTTCGAAGTTCACTATTCATCCGGGAGGAACTAAGATGTATCAGGATATGAAAAGAAGTTTCTTCTGGGAAGGTATGAAGAGGAAGGTAGGCTTATATGTGAAACAGTGTTTGAACTGCCAACAGATAAAAGCCGAACATCAGAAACCAAGTAGGTTACTTCAGCCTTTAGATGTTCCGGTATGGAAGTGGGATTCTATTTCAATGGATTTTATAGACGGGTTGCCAAGGTCAAATTGAGGAAATGAAAGTATATGGGTTATAGTGGACAGATTGACCAAGAGTGCCCATTTCATTCCAGTAAAGTCAACTAGGACGACACCTGTTTTGGCTATATTTATGAAGAATGTAGCTATACTACATGGAATTCCTAGTAGTATAATAAGTGATAGGGATTCCTTATCCACTAGCGAGTTCTAAAAGAGTTTACATGATACTTTGGGCACTAAGCTCAAGATGAGTACCGCTTACCATCCGCAGACAGATGGGAGAACATAAAGGATTAACAAAGTCTTAGAAGATTTGTTATGAGCTTGTGTGCTAGACTTTGGGGGATCACGGGAAAACCATCTACACTAAGTCGAATTTTCGTATAACAACAGTTATCAGACTAGTATAGGGATGACACCGTTTGAAGCTTTGTATGGAAGGCCATGCAAATCTCCCGTTCGTTGGTTAGAGACCAGAGATAGGTTAGTTCTTGGTTTAGATTTAGTTAGGGAAGCTACAGAAATGATTGAGTTAATTCGAGCCAGAATGAAAGAAGCTCAGTCTAGGCAGAAAAGCTATGCAGATAAAAGACGGAAAGACTTAGAGTTTTCAGTTGGAGATCATGCTTTCGTCAAGGTATCACCGACGAAAGGTGTAATATGATTTGGAAAATCAGGATAATTGGCGCCAAGATTCATTGGACCATTTCCTATTACGGAAAGGATCGGGAAACTCGCATATAGAGTAGAGTTATCGAGTAGTTTGGCAGGAGTCCATAATGTTTTTCACATTTCTCATCCAAGGAAGTGTATTCGAGATCCAGAGACTACTATAGCATCGACTGTGTTAGATGACTTAGTAGTGGAACCAAATTTGACTATAGTTATAAACCAGTTCGTATAGTCGCAAGAGATGAGAAGAGGCTAAGGAACAAGACAGTCAGATTAGTCAAGGTCCGGTGGAGTGACGACAAGAGAGACTGTACTTGGGAAACTGAGAGCAGGATTCGAGATACTTATCCTGACTTGTTTCATTGTATGTTTTACCTTTATGATTGGTTTTGATGAGTGCCTTATCGTAATTTCAAGGACGAAATTCTTTAAAGAGGGGAGTTTGTAATGACCCTGATTTTGATTAACATTATTTAGGACATTTAATTAGTTAAATTAAATAAAATAATGTAAATGGTTAAGGGATTGAGATTTGTATAATTAGAGAGTTTCTGTGCCTAATTAACTAATGAACATAAATGGAATTAAAATGAAATAGGTAAGGGTAATAGATAAGGGCAAAATAGGAATAAGTTATATTCTTATACCCTAAACCCTCATGCCACTTTCAATTTACATGTTCACAAACAAAAACTAAATCAAGTAACGCCATCCACCATTAGGAGAAAGCAAGAGGAAGATAAGCTAAAATTAAGAGGAAGAAACTTAATCAATTTAATTTAAGAGAAAATCTCAACTCCTTAACAACAAGCTAAGGTGAATAATAGGTAACATCTCATATTTTATTATTTTTGGTTCAAGATCAGATCTGAATATGTTTAGCAAAGTATTATGCCATGTTTTGAATGATAAATACATATATATGCTTGTTGATGAATTTTGCTTGTTCATGTAGATTTTATGATAAGTTATGATTTGAAAAACATATCAAATGACATCCAACTGCCTTGCGATTTTGACATAAGGTCATAAATAATATTTTAGTGATGGGTTTCAAGTTTCATAATTTTCTGAATTAATGTGGATTTATTATGAATTTTCTAGTGAAGAAAATGGTTAAATTAGGTTTAAATTGATTACGGCTATTATATGTTAGCTTTGGGTCAGAAATTTATATATGTTAGAAAACATATTAAAAGTGATTTATGGGAATTTTTGGAGAATTTTCCTAAGTGTTTTAATAAGTATATAAAATTATTTAAGGTATGAGACTTAAATGTTTTATATGTTTATAAAAGGAGAAGAGGCAATTTGTAAACATTTTAAATTGTTAATCTCTGAAAATCGGCAGTATTTTTAGAAAAGATTTTGAAAAAGTATTGGCAACCAATCATATGTTGACAAACAAAACAAGTTAGTTAGAAAGAAATTACTTTATAAAGTTAAAAATCAGTTTTATAAGGTTTATCTGCTTCGCCACTTATAGCAGCACCTTTCGACCTCATACTGCCGCCTCCATCTAAGTCGAAAACAATACACATGTTATTAGCTTCGGTACGTAGTGGATTGGAGTTGGGCGAAAGATATGGAGTCGAAACAGGGCTTTCAAAGGGGTTGAAGTAGCTTCTAAAAACTTAGAACTAATTTGGTTGTAAACGAGGCTTTCGAATGAGATAGCTTTCGACTTGGTCAATTGTTTTAAAGAAAAGAGCTTTCGAAAGAGGTTGCCGCCTTTTGTTTTAAATAGAGCTTTCGAAGGGGTCGAAACCCCTGCTACTGCATTCTACCTTTCGAAGCAATGCCTTCGAAAGGATTCTTTTGTTTTAAACCCTGAAGCCACTTCTCTAATGCTTTCGAAGGGGTTGGTTTCGACACCATCCACTTCTTTTATTTAGGAAAATTCTTTCGAAAGAGTTGCTTTCATCCTAGTTCTTTTAAGACCCTTTTAATATTTTGAAAGCTAAACCCAAAGGTTTCGAAAGGAATGATTTTAAAGGTTTCGAAATTATGTTCCACACATTTTTACTTGAACCCAATGCTTTCGAAAGGTTTGTTTTAAGCAAAGGACTTTAATACTTTCGAAAGGTATCCAATGAAGGTTTCAAAGTGGTTGTTCCCTAGTATTTTTGAAAGGTATATGATAAAGGTTTCGAAGGGGTGATTCCGCAATGTTTTCGAAAGGTTTATCTTTAGTAAATGAATGGAAGGTTTCTAGTGTTTTCGAAAGGCAAGTTTAAAGTATTTTAAAAGAGGATGTCTAAGGTTTTATAAAGCTTTCGAAAGGGACACTTTCAATGTTTTTGAAAGGTCTATTGTAAATGGTTTCGAAAGGTATGTTTTGGCCTTCGTCCTAGAGTTCAAAGTAAAGTAGTTAATTGGTTTCGAAAGGGGTACTTTCAAAGGTTTCGAAAGAGGTTGTTTAAAGCACTTAAACAAAGGTTTCGAAAGTTTTCATCAACAATGTTTTGAGTAAAGCATAAACCATGGCAAAGAGATTTGAGTAAAGCAAATAGTATGTTTTCTTTGTTTAAGTATGATTTAAAGGGTTAAATCAATTCGAAAGAAGTTTTCAAGGAAAATTTTGGTGGGTAGTTAACCTTAAGTAAATGACTCAAATATTTGATTACCAGATGGGACTTGTTTGCGCCAAAATTGGTCACAAACACCTAATTGCAGATGAAAGCACCAATTCACAATCTCATATCACAGATAGACAAAATGTAGATGATATAAACATGAAGAACACTCAAAATTTAAAAGGAAATCGTTAAAAAGACAGGGTTTATAGTGGTTCGGCGTTGTAGCCTACGTCCACTTTGAATGATTTGATGTTTATTGCTAATTGCTAACTGATTACAATAGTAAACAACTCTGACACTCAGGTTACAACGAAGATCCGACAGAGTAACAGCGTAGCAGAGTCAAAAGGTCCCTTTTCTAAAGGCATGGCTCTTCTATTTATAGGTGTAGTCTAAAAATATCTGGCTTAGATATCGGAATACCTCTTCTCCCACGTGGGTGGGCCCACTTGATCGATCCAAGGTCATTTGGGATCGATCACTACCTTGTTCGTATTAATCAAAACGACATCCATTTTAGCTCAAATTGATCAGAAACAATGTTGAGGTGGTCAGTAAGCTCCTGTGAAAATTTGGTAGCATTTGGACCTGTAGATCTTGAGTTATGATCGATCCAAGGTTGCATTTGCAGTAGGCTGAACTATTCGTATGAATCCCATTTCGTATCGATGGGTCTTTATGTCAATCCTCTGCGTATCGATCAGATGACGTGGAGTGATAGTTCAGAAGAGATCCACTTTTTGTGCCGCATGACTATTTCCTCTGGTTGATCATGTTTTTCTTCGTATCGATCTTGTATGCTGCCCTTCGTATCGATCCTCACTCCATCATTTGTATTGATTGCCTAATGCCAGCTGCTTTCCTTCGTATCCATCCCTTGCTCTCCTCTTTGTATCGATGCCGAAAACCCTTCTTCATATCGATCAGTGAGTGATCAATACGAAGAATGCCGCTATCACTTGATGGATACGAATAGAAGGGTGATTATGGATAGATACGAATACGATGGATGGATATGAAGTGGTAGGCGGGGTTTGATGGATACGAACCGATGCGAGTTAAATGAAGATTGACTGATCCATTGCTCAGACCCAAAGCGACTGCCATCTTGACCAGAAGTAAACCTGTTGCTGACCTGAAGTATGGTGCCTAGTGACTCGAAGTAGCTTATTCCCTAGCCAATGCCAATCCCTCAAAGACCCAAAGCAAACATTCCTTCGACCTGAAGTAAGTTGCCTGGAAACCCGAAGCAAACATGAAGGTGACTCGGAGCAAACTCCAAACAACCCGCTTTTTCCAAAATCTATATTTCAAATATGTCGTGCTGTTTGTTCGTCGACTATGCTATATCATGTCCTCGTGATCATGTTTATTATCTGTGACAATCCAACTTCGATCATTATGCAGTCAAGTGGGTTAAATCCGCATGTATGTTGCCTTGCCAAAAGGCGGGTTAACAGGATTGGTATAGGGTCGCGCCCTATAAATTAGCAATAGCCCATAGCTAATTTAGTCCAAAATTTCAATGTGCAGGGCTTAGTCATAGGTAAGACTTAAATGATGTTACACACAGAAAGGAATATACAAAGAAGGAGGATAGGTTATTGGTGAGCCTGCAAAACCATAAGGATCAGTTGACCCTTGGAGAAGTAAGTTAAGGACAGACTGTCCAGAAGTGTGTCTAACAGATGTTAGATTATTTATTTTGTCTGGTAGGCCCGAGTCAGCCAATGGTTAGTAGTTAGCCAAATAAAACAATATTGTTCGGATAGATAGTCCATTTGTTACCTGTTTTATGAGCATATATGATATTTCTATTATTTTTTAATCAGTTTGATTGCAGGATTCTGATTTGCAAAAAGATATGTTTTAAAGAGATATTAATGAGGGGAAACACGTTCCTCTTAGCGGCGTGGTCTCACTTAATATCAGTAAACCGAGATGTAATAGTTTTATTCACACCAGACTTTATATCTGACTAGAAGTTTATGTTTTTACCCTTAAACTCTCTTGTGCTCAAAATTCAATTTGAGTAGATTGAGAGTTAAAGTTTTTCAGGTTTAGTAGGTTGGACGAATAAAGCTTCCGAAGACGTGCAGGAGGCAAAGCTAGTTATATAGGAGCTATTTAGTTTTATTTTGGTTGTGTTGCATTAAGACCGATATGTCTACTTAGTACTCTGATCATCCAAAGGGGCATTTTCATATGTCGCTCTTGGCGTATTTTGTAATAATTATATTTGATCAAAACCTAGGAATCGTTTTGGGATTATGTATCTGAATATAAAATATTGATTTGAATGTAATCAGAAAAGTTGTTTTGTTAGTTTTATTTCGTATTCATGTGCTTCTGATATTATGGATACCATTAACATTATCGTATTTTGTCACTGGAAGTTAATACTATGGATGACTACAACATATGTTGGGCTTAGCTTCGGGCCTTAAGATAGGGGATGTTACAATCGGTCTCGATAATCGTGAAGTATGTTGGATTAAAACCACTTGTGTACTGCTTTGCCAAAAGGTGAGTTAACATTCACTATTTAAAAGTTGTTTAAAATAATGTAAACACTTAGTTAATATATTTACACATTTAAATAACTTAAGTATGGATTAAGATAATTAAATAAGGGTAAATATCATAAGTGTGCTAATGTAAGATGATGTAACCATTTTTAAGTCAAAAATCAAATTTAGATGAAGTAAATTATGAAACATCATTTCATTTCTTATCCAATGTACACAATTATGTAATACATGTCGGTTAAAAGGGCTTACCCTTTCCTTGGACGTGTAAAGCTTGATGGAGGGATAAGGATGATGATGTGGCATCATTCTAATGGAGGGTAAGTGTACTTTGGAGTAGAAAGGTAATTTCATTCCATTATTTTCTATAAAAACAAATATCTTTTTTCTCTCTCTTTTCATTCTCACTTTTCAAAATTTTATTTTCCTTTTGAAAGCTTGAAAAATATCTTTAATGGCTTCCTTCAAAATTCAAAAACTTGAAACCATCTCCCTTTTGTTTAATTTTTTTTTAAATTTTCTTAAAAATATTTCCTTTCTTCCTCATTTGCCTCCTTTTAGCCAAAACAAGTCCATACCCACCCTCCTTTACGTTGGCCGGCCCACTTTCATTGTGGCCCAGCCTAATGGTGCCTAGGCCGAGCCCATTAGCTTGTTAAGGTTGGAAAGATCACTTTTTTCTAAGGGGTTTTCAAAGTGCTAGGCTATTTCAAAGTTTGAAAAAGATTTGAAATTTTTTTTGGTGAGCAAACTATTTTATATCTTGAAAGATTTTACCTTTATGTTGCCATGTTTATTTGTGTAATGTACTGTATGTTTGGTTGTAAATCCATGTTGTTTTATGTATGTATATGTGTAGTATTAGTTGTAGTTTGAATTTCACTTGTTAAATGCAGCTTAGAAGTTTGATTTGGTGTTAAAGTTGTCATCTTGCTTATATATGTGATGACATATATTTATTTGGATGTGTAAACTTGGTTGTTTGGATATGTGTTATGAAAGTTAGTAACTTGTATGTTAATAAGATGGGAGATCACTTGGAAAAGATCAAGTGGTTTATTTATTTTCAAGTTACTAAAAGATTAAAACTTTAACTAATTTTCAAAATAAAAACTTTTATTTATGTTTCAAAGAGAAGAAAGTTAAGGGTGAAGTTAGAAATGCTAAACTAAATCTAACTTTGACTAGTTGCATTTATGGCGATAGTCACTATGAATGCAGTTCGGAAAAAGTTAGTGTTTAGATTTTAAAAATGATTCTTTTCCGAAATGGTTTCGAAAATCTTTTCAAAATATTAAGTAAGTTCAAAAGTTAATTACTTTGGTAATTAAATAAGAGTCCAATAATTAATTTATTAATTAATTATTTAATTAAGATAATTATTAATTAATTATAATTAGTTAGTTAATTAGGGTTCAATTACGAATTAAAATTAATTAATTTTAATTAATTAATTAAGGAAGTTTAATTAATGATTAATTAAGATAAAAGTAATTAAGAAATAATTTGGATAATTAAGTTTAATTATTTAATTAATTATTATTTAATTAATTATTATTTAATTAGGGTTAATTAATAATTAATTACTAGTTAGGCAGGATTAAAATTAATTAATCTTATTGGATTTAATTCAGACTGTAATTAGGGATTTATTTAGTTCAATTAAGTTTTAAATTAGAGTTAATTAAGATTTAATTAGTAATTAAATAATGATATAATTAGTAATTAAATAAAGGTTTAATTGTTATTTAATAAAGTTTTAGTTTTAAACTTTATCAATTATTTTGAAGTCAGTTCTTTTTACAAGTAAACTGATTTTAAACCAAGAGATCTCTTGTCTATGCCATTAACTAGACAACGACTATGAATAAGTTATACTAAACTTGGACATCTGTTAGCAGAATAGAACACTTTCTTCTATAGCTTTAATTCAATTGATTGTTTGGACACCTTTTAGCGGAATAAATCCCTATTCTGCTATAACTGAACTTAACAGATTGTTTGGACATTTATTCAGCAAGAAAAATCACCATCCTACTATTATGTTATTTGGACTTGTAATTACCAGTTGATTTATATTGTAATGTTATTCCCTGATTTGTTTTATGAATTGTATTTACATATATGATGACTTATGTAATAACTGTTTGGTGACCTGGAAGACAAAATTTAAATAAATAGTAACTTGACTTAGTACCGTTGTGGTCACTAAGCCTCATTTCAAATTTGTAATATTATGGTATTTAAAGTGACTTCAATTTTGTATCAATTTAAGGTGAAGTGTTTTGAATGTTTTTAGAGATTTATAAAGAGTTTTATAAATGATTTTGGATATTCATAAAGAGTTTTATAAATGATTTCGGAGATTATAAAAGAGTTTATAATAATTGATTTAGAATTTAAGTAAAAGAGATTTCATAAATGGAAATGATTTATTAAAAGGGTTTATTGAAGAAATTTATAAAAGGAATTTGAGATGGGGCTTCCCTTAATTGACCTATATAATTATGGTGGTGTGGAACTTTCGTTCCATGCTTAACACTAAAGGAAAAGTGTTTGGGGTTGTTCTTATCTCTAATTTAAACAATATTTGTTTGATCCATTCAATATGATTTTGAAATGAGAAATCTTTTATAGTGTTTTGTGAATATGCAGTGGGATAAGTTTATGAATATTTAATAAATATTCTAAAAAAGAGATTTAATAAACGAAAGATTTATTTAAATGAGGCTTTGTGGATGCTATGGGTATTTAAACCACTGAATTGTTGTTGTTTGTATATTTGATTGTTAAATATCCGACTATCAAATCTTGACTTAATTTAACTCAGGAAGTATGTTGTGTATTTTCTACTTCCCCGGTGAGGACTCGAGTACTTAATGCATACTTCAAAAAGAACCGGAATTGAGTTAGCTAGAAATTACCACTTTGTTTTGGAGACATCGGTTTCGAATAAGGACGATTTATCCGAACTACTCTAAACTAATAACGTTCGTGATAAATCGTTATGAAGTATGTTATGTAGTTGTACTATTCTTCCTGAGGGTGATTCCAAAATGGAAGATAGTAATTGAAGAATGTTTGTTCAATCCCGGAACAACTTATATGGATGAATGCTGGCTTTTCATTTCTGCCTGAAGAGTAGTGTTAGCTTCCAAGATGGTCTGCTATAAGGGAAAAGTAACAGTGTCCTCTAATACCTCAAACCCTGTGAGTGGCAAAAACAGGGTAGCTGCAGCAGGGCTGTATGGGTCTTCCCATTACGGTATGATCATCCCCGGATCTAGTGTCGATATCTCTATGAATGCTTTGTGGCCCATTTTTGGTTGATGATCATAGCCAAGGGTGGTCATATTCGATACTATCCAGTAAGGGGTAGGTCGGTCCTATGTTAGCAGAGGTCGAAAGGTTTTAACAACCCTAGTTTTGGTGATTACCTGTAATATTAAATTATAATGGTGGTTATAATTCAATATTGAGAAATAAATTAAATTGGAGATTTAAATTGTTTATTTTAAATAAACAATGGATTTAAAATGTAAAATGTTGAAATAAAGTTTTAGAAACTTTATTTTGGTTGTTTGTGTTAAAAATAAACATTTTATGGTCTTAATTTAGTGAAATGCAATAATTTTAGTAATTATTGCCAAATGTGATTTTTATTGATTTTAATGAAGTATTGTATTTGAATATGTTGTATTATATAAACAAAAAGGTGGAGTTTTGTTTAAAAATAATTTATGGAAGTAAAAATGATGTTAAAATGGTTTATTGTATTTAATTATACAAGAAAATAATTTTTGTATAATCTTTGGTGTCAAAAATAGAGTTTTATGTAAATTATAGTGTAAGTTGGGTATTTAATTAAAAATAAGAAGTTTTTAATAATGAAAAAATATTTTAAGGCTAAATTATCTTTTGATTTGTTGATAAAATGTTTGTTAAACATGAAAATATGTTTGTATAAACTTATTGTGAGGAAATCTTGTGTATATAAGTGTTGTTTTATTAATTATATTGTGTATATGTGTTTTTAGAGAAAAATTGATTTTCTTTAGTTAGTTAATTTGGTTTTGAGCCTTGACCATTTGTTATTTTAACCTGAACAAAGTGGTGAGAAGAGTTTCTCTTCTCCTCCATACTGTACATCCAGTTTATTTCTCCTTACAGTAAAAAGAGAACAAAATGAAACTTTCCCTTTTTCAATCTAAGGCTTAAATCTCTATCTTTATTCAATAAAATTGCTGAAAATTATCAAATTAAAGATATTTCAACAGGTAATCAATTCCAAAACGGGAGTATTTCATCAAAATCTAGTTTTGTGATTTTGGGTTTGTCTATAACTGTTGTTTTCCTCTTGCATGTCTCTGTTCTTCTTATTTGCAGGTTACTAAAGCTTTCTTTTACCAAAAGTATGCAACTTCCTTCAAGTAATCCGAGTTTGCTCTTCTTAATTGCAAGGTGAGTAATAATCTCACAAATGCTAGCTCAAAAAAAGCTGAATTGCAAGCTGAAAATACCAAAAATTGTTTGTTGTAATTGAAATGTGTGTTGTTTGATACTACAGTAAAAACTGTTCTGAGTAGCTACTTTGCATGACCATATCTTCTTATTCCTATGTTGGAATTCATTAATTCTTTTTTATTTGAAAGTTAAAGTTTTCTACTATGTGCATACCAATTTTCAGTTCAATCTGAGGTTGTCTGGTCCTCTGTTTCATGCCCGTAAGTTGAACCCGAGATGGTTTTCAGGCCTGGGCACATTTTCATTTTGAGCTGCTGCAAACATGGCCTGAGTCCATGTTTGAGACAGCATATCTTTTTCATCTCCTGTCGGAATTCATTGATTTATTTTTTATTTGAAAGTTGAAGTTTTCTACTATGTGCATATCAATTTTCAGTTCCATTAGAGGTCGTTTGGTCACCTGTTTCATGTCTGTAATTTGAACCCGAGAGGGTTTTCAGACCTGGGTAGAATTCAACATGGCATGAGTCTATGTTTGAAATTTCATATCTTTACCATTTAATATCGAAATTCAGTGAATCTTTTTCCAATTCATAGATAAATTGTTCTACTTTTTGTAAATCAAATTTCATACCATTCCGTGGTCATTAAGCCATTGAAATTATGTCTGAAAGTTGAACTCGGAGAAGATTTCAAACCTGGATATTGTTTTTGCCTGTGCATTTTTTGTGTTCTGCCTTCTTCTTTCGTCCGATTTCCGACTTCTGCATCTTGTATTTGTGATATTTTTGAACTGTTTTGAAGGCTATGATGCCTATCAATAGGCTAGCCAAAATTTTGGAGAATTTTTGATTCAAAATGAATCGTTTTTGAGATGAATTCGAATGTCGGTTTTTGGGAATTTTCAATGTTTTTCCTTGATTCCGAGCACGAGTTTTTCTAAATAATTTTGAAGTAATTTTTAAAATAAATTGGCTTTTGAAAGAATTATTATATAATATTTATAAATTATTTTCAAGCTATAAAATCTATCTATTCTCTATAATAAGGGAATTTTAAAGTTTTTTTTCCAAAAATGATTTCGAAAAATTGTTTTAAAAGCTTGTTTTCACAAAAAAACTATTTTCTATATAAAATACACGTTTTTGCACTATTCGAGTGAATGAGAAGGAGAATTAAATGATTGGGTAAAACATGTGGTTTGAGACACGTGCGTTTATCTTTTCGGTTAATTTCTGACTTGTTCGTTTGATCGTTTTGACCTTTGGATCGTATTTGCCGATGAGATGAGGCAAATATTTTTACTCTTTCTAGTGTGGAATTGGCTAGCCGTTAGTAAACCAATTAGTGAGAATGTGTGGTATGGGACACACTGTTAACACTTTTTGGGTTCCTATCTAAGAGTTTGTGACACATTTGTCTAAGAGACGTATTTGCCAGTACTGGACCTTCGGGTCATTTGTCCTTCGGGATGTTTGTCTAAGAGACGTATTTGTCCATTGAGACATATTTGTCCTTCGGGATGTTTGTCTAAGAGACGTATTTATTTGTCCTTCGAGATGTTATCCTTTGGGACGTTTGTCTAAGAGACATAGCGCCTTATTTTGAGAGAATAGTACTTGGTGAGCTTCGCCCATAAGCACGTGCTATATTTTTGAGATGATTTCATTTATTTCTTTGTGATTTTCCAAGTGTATCGCCTTTTTACATTATTGGCCATTTGAGCCGTTCGAGATATTATATATATATGGTGATTACATCTTTTGGAAATTTGAACCCTTTTTCGAGTTCTATATTTGAGATTTGGGTTTGCCAACACTTGGAGTTTATTTGAGATTTATACTCTCCTTTTTAGGAGATATATGTGATTTCCATTATGACGTATTTTCGAGATTTGGGATTTCTCTATTTTGAGAATATATTTGAGATTGCCATTTATAGCGAGCTTTAAGTTTTGGGATTTCTCCTATTTAGGATTTATGGTTTCTCTAAACCATTATAATTGTTTTGGGATTATGCCGATGATATGAGGCATGTTTATGCTTAGTTGCTTTTAATGTTGAGTTGTCTCTTTTGAGACTATGTATGCTTAGTGAATTAACCCATTTGAAGTAGTGGCATGCTTTTACTATTGTTTCTTCTCATTTGAGAAGAATTATCACCCTATACCTTATGCTTCATATTGTCACTTATCTTACTAAACTGATGTTTTAGCTAGACTGACCCGTATATTTTATACTCGGGTCAGACCGAGTTGTTTCAGGTTAGATACCTGCTTTTGGACTTAGATTTGATGCTTCTACTTAGATATCAACTTATCCCTTTTTGTGTAGTTGTATTCTTTTTGTTTGACTCTGATATGTATATTTTTGACTTGTTGTATATAGTGTGGTCTTCGAACCACTAGTGATGTATCATTTTGTATTGTACTGGTGATGTATCAGTGTATATGTATATATATGTGTATGTTTGTTGTTCTATGATGTCATGTACATTTTGTTGTTGTATTTTGTTCTGATAGATCCATTAGCCACTATAGTTTTGTGTTAAGCATTTATTGAATATGTCGATCCACCTAAAAAAATTAGAGCATTAATCAACGTATTTAATAGATGTTTAAGACAAAGCTATAAATGGTCGCTCCTAACTAGCCATATTCTCCACGTTAGCAGACAGTATTACCCAGTAATACTCTTTGTTAATGTGGGTCTCGAGGTGGGGCCAGGCCATGTTTGAATTCTGCCTAGGTCTGAAAACCCTCTTGGGTTCAACTTGCAAACATGAAACAGGTGACCAAATGACCTCTTATTGAACTGAAAATTGGTATGCACATGGTAGAAAACTTCAACATTCAAATAAAAAAAGAATCGATGAATTCCGACAGGAGATAAAAAAGATATGTTGTCTCAAACATGGACTTAGTCCATGTTTGCAGCAGCTTAGAAAACGAAAATGTGCCCAGGCCTGAAAACCATCTCGGATTCAACTTACAGTCATGAAACAGAGGACCAAACGACCTCAGATTGAACTGAAAATTGGTATGCACATAGTAGAAAACTTTAACTTTCAAATAAAAAAGAATCAGCGAATTCCAACCTAAGGATAAGAAGATATGGTCATGCAAAGTAGCTACTCAGAACGGTTTTTACTGTAATATCAAACAACACAAATTTCAATGATAGTAAACGATTTTTGGTATTTTCAGCTTGCAATTCAGCTTTGTTTGAGCTAGCATTTGTGAGATTATTACTCACCTTGCGATTAAGGAGAGAAAACACGGATTACTTGAAGGATGTTGCATACTTTTGGTAAAAGAAAGCTTCAGTAACCTGCAAATAAGAAGAACAGAGACATGCAAGAGGAAAACAACAGTTACAGACAAACCCAAAATCACAAAACTAGATTTTGATGAAATACTCTCGTTTTGGAATTGATTACCTGTTGAAATTTCTTTAATTTGATAATTTTCAGCAATTTTATTGAAGAAAGATAGAGATTTAAGCCTTAGATTGAAAAGGGGAAAGTTTCATTTTGTTTTCTTTTTACTGTAAGGAGAAATAAACTGAACGTACAATATGGAGGAGAAGAGAAACTCTTCTCACTACTTTGTTTAGGTTAAAATTGCAAATGTACAAGGCCCAAAACCAAATTAACTAACTAAAGAAAATCAATTTTTCTCTAAAAACACATATACACAATATAATTAATAAAACAACACTTATATACACAAGATTTCTTCACAATAAGTTTATACAAACACATTTTCATGTTTAACAAACATTTTATCAATAAATCAAAAGATAATTTAGCCTTAAAATATTTATCATTATTAAAAACTTCTTATTTTTAATTAAATACCCAACTTACACTATAATTTACATAAAACTCTGTTTTTGACACCAAAGATTATACAAAAATTATTTTCTTGTATAATTAAATACAATAAACCATTTTAACATCATTTTTACTTCCAGAAATTATTTTTAAACAAAACTCCACCATTTTTTTTATATAATACAACATATTCAAATACAATACTTCATTAAAAATCAATAGAAATCACATTTGGCAATAATTACTAAAATTATTGCATTTCACTAAATTAAAACCATAAAATGTTTATTTTTAACACAAACAACCAAAATTAAGTTTCTAAAACTTTATTTCAACATTTTACATTTTAAATCCATTGTTTATTTAAAATAAACAATTTTTAATCTCCAATTTAATTTATGTCTCAATATTAAATTATAACCACCGTTATAATTTAATATTACAGGTAATCACCAAAACCAGGGTTGTTACAGACTCCCCCCCTTATAAAAATTATGTCCTCGCAATTTCTAGTGAAGAGCTGTATTCAGCACGATTTATTTCATCAAGCAAAGGAAGATAGATAAGTTAGAGTTTAAATTGCTCACCCTCTACACAAGAAAACAGAAAACTCGGATAAGATAGCTCAATAAATTCTATGGTTTCCCAAGTGTAAGCGTTAGGATTAACAGACCATTGAATTTTATGAGCAGAACATCGTCATTTCGAAGGCGTCTCACCTTCGAAGGAAAAACACAAACATGAGGTTACGCAATAGGCAAATCGGGTGAGATCGATTCCTCAAAATCTTTACGAATAGAGTTGGGATTTAGTCACAACTTTATCCCGGACTCTAACTCACAAGATGGAAATCGATACAACTTTCTGTATAACACTACGAAGGGAGTCATACAGATATTAGATAGACAACTATTACAGAAAGAAAACCTAATAAGAGGTAGGTGGTTTCTCCAAATACCACCTAACTCATATGACTGCATAAATGCAAGTTGTAAAATAATTGCACAAAGGCAAGTTAACACAAGGAATGGATTTTTATACTCTCTTTTACTAATCAAATATTTTTAGAGTTTTTAAACCCATTATCTTCAAAAATTAAATTCTCAATTTTTAACACTTCAAAATTTCCCAAAGCTTCTTACTTAGATTTTAATTTTAAACTCATTACACTTTATTTTGAGTAAATAAAATTTTTGAGTTGTCTATCGTCTAATTCTTCCATAAATTTTAATTTATAACATATATTTTCCATATTTGTTTCTCAAATTTTCTAAGTGTTAGAAATTTTCAGAAAAATCGACGGAGTCTCCTGTACACGGAGGGTCGTTTACAATATTACAAATGATTTATATAATATACATTGACCATTATGTCGGAAACACAATATATATCATCATTTAGCACTTAAAAATTAATCCGAAAACATACCTTCCTTTTTAGTATTTTAAAGTGAGTTTGCACAATCTTATATATAATCTTTTTGCTCAAAATATATTCCAACTATCCTCTTTCACCCATACTTAACTCAAATAGATGATATTAGTTCATGTTCATAAACAAGAAGTACTACACTTAACTATTAAGGGAAATAGATTAATTTTATTTCAGACCTGCTGTAAAGAAGACAAGTTTTGACACAGCAAACAACAAAATCTGAAAACTTTTATAAAACGAAAGGTGTTCTACTAAGTTAAGTTTTCCAGCAATGTAAAGATCATTAAAATCTAATATATGGTTTGAAAGTTATGCTAAATTTACTTTCAGCTTAAATCTTAGAGAATTTTGTAATAGGGCAGAAATGCCTATCCACTTTCAAACCCATTTTAAACTAAATAAAAAGCAAAATCTTCCAAAGTGGTAAAAAGAAAATTTATAGATTAGTGAAAGCTCTTTCATTTACAAAAAGATTGAACTCATTTGGAGTTTTAAATCTCAAGTCATCGCTGTTTTAGTACAACACTTTTTGTTACAAATAAAATTTCAGCTTTTAAATCAATTTAAAATTTGAAATTTTCCCAAACCATTTTAATTTCAAACTACGTTTTCAAACAAGCTTTTTGCTAAATCATTTATTAAATGATTTCCTTTTTCCCTAGAAAGCTAAGACATACAAAATTATGATCAACTTTATGTAATCATCATAAAAAAACATTTCTTTAAGTGGAAATATTTTCATTATTTTCCAAAATCTAACTTTATAACAATTAACTATGAATACTCATTTTGAAGAGATAACTAATATCTTCCATAATCAAGAGATGATTATTGATTATCTCTCAAAATAATTTTTTGAGATATATATATAAAGTTTAAAATTTTTTTCTCACAATTTAAAATGATTATACTACATGAATTGTTCATTTATCAAAAACAATTCAAATTCACATTTTCACTTGTCACAAAATTAAATTTCCATCTAATTATCAACATAAAACTAATTAAAGTTGATAATTAATTCAAACTTGTTTTCAAAAGAATTTTACAAATTCACACCAACCAATTTTAAATACAACCAAAATTTAAAACAAAACTTGCTCACAACTTCATGCTAAAAGTTTAAAATTAGCAATTTTTTTAAGATAGAGTTTTATACCTTTCCTCTACTATTACTCAAATAACTATGTGTCAAAACAAATTTTATAGTCATCATTAATAACTTGTACTAAAATATTCAACTAATATTTTAATTTTTCAAACCAAAGTATTCTTTTATCTTAAATACATCATTTTATTAATCAAAGCATCAAATGATATTTTCTTCTAATTAAGAAATCCCCTTAATTAGAATTATTCACTTTACTTACCCAAATTACCATATTCAATTTCTAAAATTTCAAATAATATAAAAGTATTGCCTCGCTATTGATTTATAGTGAATGACCCCATCGATTAGCTGCAGAGTTGATCAAATGATCAAAACTGCCTTGCCACTCATCCAACACTCACTATGGTTCAATGGCTTCATTAAACATTAAGATAAAAATTAATACTCCACCATATTAATTATTTCCAAACTTTACTTATTAAAACTCAATTTACTGTGTTTGACCGTCTCTTCATAATGTTTAGGAAATTCCTATCGATAACGTTGATCATGCGCATCGACCAGAATTCTTGAAGCACTCGTTGGACAACCCAACACAAAATCATTTTTAAATGATAAACATGTCTCTCATATAATTTTTACAAAATACTCTTTGATTATCTCAATAAAATGAATCCATTTTAGACTCATAAGTATATCTTCTATTAGAAAGATTTACAATTTAAATTATTGCTGCTTACACTCATTATCAAAGAACACAAGGAGAGTTCATCGAGATATTTCCAGAATACTTGATTCATAAAATTGATGAAATAAGTTGGAGCATTCGTCAAATCGAACGGTATAATGAGCCACTCATAAGATTTATAACGAGTACGGAATGCAGTGAGAGGAACACTATCCTCCGCAACTCGTAGTTAATGGAAACCGGTGCATGGTTAAATTGAGGAAAGATACCAGCACCACTCAATTGATCAAACACGTCATCGATCCTAGGAAATGGATACTCGTTCTAAATGGTTAACTCGTTAAGCTTGCGAAAGTGGATGCAAAGCCTAAGAGTGCCATCAGATTTCTTAACAAAGATGACCGTGACACCCCACGGTAAAGAATTGGGCTGAGAAAATTGCTTGGCTTCAATCTCCATCAATTTCTTTTGAGTTCCTCATTTTCTTTGTGGACATCCTCATGGGAGGATGACTAACCGGCTAAGAACCAGGAATGAGGTCAATACAAAACTCAATTGTCTGATTGGGTGACAAACCCGAAACAGACTCACATACATCAACAAAATCACAAACGACTGGAATTCAAGATACATCATCATCATCTCGAAACTCAAGAGAAAATAAAGATACTTCGGAATTATCATCAACATTCCGAAGGACAAGAGACAACTAATCAGGCGAATTAGGATGCTTTCAAAAACATAGGATTGGGCTTGATAACAAGCAAGCCAATCCATCCTCAAATCACATTAAACCCAAGGTAATGACTAACGTGCAGATTTGCACGGAAATAGAAACTACAAAGAACAATCTCAATATTCTCACACAACAAGCCAAATATTGCAGATCCCCTCAATATGATTCGCGATCCTCAAAGAAGTATCAAGGCAAGAAGCATTCAGCGGCATCGGCGAATTCCTTCGATATGGATGAGTGTCAAACACCCGTACAGAAGAGAACTCGAATAGAACAATCATAATAAAGATTATTCATAGGGTAAGATATTATTAATTTTAATTGGAATACTACGGAATTAAAATGCATTCCTAGACGTATTCCCAGTTTATACCTTCCCCAAAGGACTCGAAAAGGTTAGGACACGATGATTAACGGAAATGTAACACTTATACTGTACTTTGATGTACTATAATATATGTTATGTTCTGTGTTTATCATATTTTGTTCTGAACTCAGCTCTGATACCAAGCTGTGACGCCCCACCCCGAGACCCACATTAACAAAGAGTATTACTGGGTAATACTGTCTGCTAATGTGGAGAATAGGGCTGGTTAGGAGCGACCATCTATAGCTTTGTCTTAAACATCTATAACTTCAATCTCACTGTACATTTTATGTAGAGGTGTATAGGTTTTCAGAAGGTAGTCCCTTACCTTTCCATTTATTGGAAATCCATTCTCCAATAAGCGCATTCAGTTTTAATTATATACCTATTATTGTTGTCATGTACACCCAACATAGCTACTTGATATATTTACTGTAAACCCTTAGACATTATTATAATATAACTGGATTTTATAATAAAACTGTTTTGGTTATTGTAGGGTAAAAAACCATCCTTGTTTATGTGCGGTGAGATCTTATGAGATACCTTTGATTTCAAAGGATTTTATAATAAAATTTCTTGTGATTTGAGTTTCCCATGCTGGTTTTACCAAACTGACTCGGGCGTTGTTTTCTTATAATGCTCAGGTTAGACCGAGCATGTTTTCACATTAGCTTTGGATGTTTTGGAGCTCAAGAGACGAGCTGGTGGTCCAAGATGTATCTCTCGTATATTTCTTTATTTCCACCGTGTCATATGAATTTTGAATCAGTTAAGTCGGGACCGGTAAATATAACTGGGCCAGGGTATAAGTTGTATTATTATTACTCAGATGTACCATTTTGAAATGACTATATAAATTTATGTTGATTATTATATATTATTCCATTGCGTTGTGAGATTCTATGTTGTTTTAGTCTCTTCTTGTCTTCTTTCTAGCCATCTGTCTTTCCGGCACTCTGTTGTTTGGCACGTGAATACCGTGGATGTATTAGTGTCGACTTCTGAGAGTCGAAAAGGGAGGATCATTACACTATTGAGGATCCACAGTGTTGCACAACGGAATAAGCATAGAAATCCATATATAATAGGAGATAGCTACATCCAGCTCTTTCTTTGCACAGCTACTGTGTTGCACCTAGACCTGTTATCTAGTCTACTCATTTAAGAGTATCCAAGATAATAAGAAGCAAAACATAAAACTTTGAGTCAGACAACAGTCTGGTGTGCATCGTAAATGAACCTCAAAGTACTATACAAGTCGATATAGTAAAGAACAAGGGCATACAAACCATACCTGACCTATCCCTGCAACCAAAGAGTTATCACCTAATGAACATAATATGCTACTCTACAAATATCATAAAGGTATACAGTAGACTAAGTATGATGGTGGATGTCCTAGTATCCCTATCCCCAATACCTATCTTTAGTGACATCTTTAGTTTGATGGACTATGGACAAAAACAACCAAAGCAACCGCTCCATCCATCAAACAATTCTGACCATCACTCAATGTGCTCTAGATATATGATAACTCGTATGGCCATTCTCATGCCAAGGACTAATAGAAATATAGGTTTTCAGTGTACTCTCTTTAGATCAAAGCTGATATTAGACCTAAATCCATCGGTCCAGGGTATACGGATCCAAACAACTGACCTGGGATAAGTAAACAAAGTATCTATGAGCGTCCCCATAATATCCTTGCTCTCGAGTACATCAGAAGACACTCTGAGTACCAACGATCCCTTAGAATGCATATCTGAGCCCTTTTTTTGCTCCATCTAGATTCCATTATTCTCGAGGAACCATTCCACATTCCATGATAGATCCATTCTTATGTTCTACCCATTAGCCACCTTTTCTAGAATTTGCCCTTTGTGGATAAACATCCCAAGACTCCTTTCAACATCGAGCCAACATCATCTGAACCTAACTCCACTCACCATGGAGTTACCATGACAAGACAAAATGATGCAGCGCAATCTACCAACTCATTAGCTTGAGTCATTCAAGGATTTTAGGTCGCTCACGACCTAGTGAAGGTCGCTCGCGAGTTAATGGATTCAGCGATTTAACGAATTATGCAAGGAAGGATGAACCAACGACCTATAGTAAGTCGCCGAGCAACCTAACGACGAGTTGTGTACGAGAGGTTGATCCAGCGACCTATGATAAGTCGCCAAGCGAGCTAACGAGCGACGACCTAAATGAGCTACGACCTAGCGCGATAACACTTAAGTCGCGAGCAAGCTACGACCTAGCAAATGGTGCTGCATTTTCCTTATCTCGCTCCAGATTGCCTCTCTCCTTAGGTCGCTCAAGAGTAGGTCGCGAACGACCTAACTCATAACACATAATGAAGTAGATCGTTCTTAAGCCGCCTTGAAGCTTAGGTCGCCCAGCGGTTAGGTCGTTCAAGAACTAGGTCGTGTGAAGATTTCCAGAAGCCACTTCTTTAGGTCGCTCAAGCGAGCTAATGACCTTATATCGCATATGCTGTTTTTTCTTAGGTCGCATGAAGCTGGGCTAACTGTTAGGTCGCATGGTGTTAGGTCGTTATGTGTAATTTGTTGAGTCGCTTATGTGTTGTAAATACTCTAAGTCGTAAGTCGCACTGCTATGATGTGTTGTATTGTATTTGTTTGTTTCTTTTTAGGTCGCGTCTGTTAGGTCGTTAACGACCTATGTTAGGTCGTAGGTCGTCTGTACTGTTTGTAGGTCGAGTATTGTGTTGTGTTGTAACCCTATAAATAGGGAGGTTGTGTCATTTGTAATGGTTGATTTTGAATAAACTTTTGTTTGAGAGCTTTGTGCCTCTTCTTAAATTGGTAGTTGAGTGTAATCTCCTATCTCCACCTTTGGCATTCGAGTGCGCTCGAATCAACGATTGTTGAAGTCGATTCACGGAATCTAGTGAGCTAGATCAATGTTCGAAGAATCGTAGATCTTCCTTCACGGCATCGTGCGCGATCAACGTGACGAAGATAGCTAGTATCCGTCATCTTTGAGATCAACGGATTTGGGCGTTTGGTATTTTCAATCCACCGATTGCTACTTTCACTGTTTCATACATTTCTGTTTTCCGTTGCTGCGTCATTTGGTATCATAGCTAGACTTAGCCAATCATAGCTAAGCCGAGTCTTTGGAGCCAATTCTTATTGAAGAAGTTAAGGCCGAGGGTTAGAAGTTGAAGTTGTGCATCACTTTGTGTTAAAGAGTCAAGGACGAGAGTTAACTTCTGTTGAAGATTTGACGATGCCACCGAGAAGAGCTAATCGCCATCAGAATGCTGAAGCATTGTATAGAAGAGAAGAAGCCGAGCAAATGGAACAACGCATCAATGAAAAGTTTGATGAAGGCATTGGGAAGTTAGAGAAATTGATGAATGACATGAATCAAAGTCAAAGGAGAAGGTCGCCGGTCTCGAACCATGGAGGAAACAGAGTTTCGCCATCGGTTACGGAAGCGAGGAGGGTGTCGCCGCAATCTTACCGAGAAAGAAGAGAATCTTCAGTTTCATTGAGAAGAGAACATCATGAGTATAGAGATGAAGAGAGAAGAACTCCACGTGAGTTTGAACATGAGCCATATCATGATGATGAAAGACATAGTCGAAGTGATATGCGTGATCAAAGAGATGTTGATGGTCGAGATCGATACCGAAGTACACGTGAATATGATGAAGAGAGTGATAGAAGTAATATTCATTATCGAGATCGAGACCAAGTACGAAATGCATATCGGGATGTTGAAGATGATCGACGATGGGAGTCGGGGATGCAAACTGAAATTCCAGAATTCAAGGGTGGAATGGTAGCGGAGGAATTTTTGGATTGGGTTTCAAATGTTGAGGAAATTTTTGACTTCAAAGAGGTTCCTGAGCATCGTAGAGTGAAGTTGGTTGCTACACGATTGAAAGGAAGAGCTATGGCATGATGGCAGCAAACTAAATTAACACGGTAGAGAATGGGAAAGTCAAAGATTGAGTCATGGGAGAAGATGAAGAAGTTAATGAAGGCTACATTCTTGCCGTATAATTATCAATCTCTTATGTATCAACGATTGCAGAATCTGAGACAGGGAACAAAATCAGTGAATGATTATGCGGATGAATTTTACCAACTGATTGCTCGAAATGACATCATGGAGACGGAGGAACAGCTGACTGCTAGATTTGTTGGAGGATTGAGAATGCAGATTCAAGATATGGTGAATATGTTTGATCCCAGATCTGTTGCTGAAGCACATCAGAAAGCGTTGGCTTGGGAAAAACAAGGGAGACGAGGAGGTGGTGTGTTTACGAATTCCAACAACCAGAACAAGGATGTTAGTAGCAGTGCGGATGTTTCCAAAGTCGCCAGTAAGCCGATTTTAAATGAAGCCAACAAAGCAAAGGTCAATAGTAATCTCAAATGCTTTAATTGTCAAGAGTGGGGCCATAAAAGCAATGAATGTACAAAACCAAAGAAGCGAGCAATGATTGCGGAGATTGAGAATGAAGATGCAGAGGTAGAGTGTGTCAATTCACTACCAGTTGAAAAAGAAGAATTATTGACAGGAGATGAGGGTTGTAGTTTGTTGATGAGGAGATCCTGTTTAACGCCAAAGCAAGAAGATGATTCTAGTTGGTTGAGGAGCAATATTTTCCAGTCAACATGCACTATTCTGGGGAAGGTTTGTAAATTCGTGATTGATGCAGGAAGCTGTGATAAAATCATTTCTTCAGAAGCTGTAAAGAAGTTGTCATTGAAAACAGAGAAACATCCAAACCTCTACAAATTAGCTTGGTTAAGGAAAGGAGGGGAAGTGAAGGTTAATCGAAGAGCTTGTGTTAATTTTTCCATTGGGAAGAAATACAAAGACGAAATTTGGTGTGATGTGGTTGATATGGATGTATGCCATTTGTTGTTGGGGAGACCATGGCAATATGATAGAGCTGTGCAACATGATGGTCGAACCAACAGCTACAGTTTTATGTTCGAGGGTACACGAATCACTTTGGTTCCTAAAAGGCGTCAACAGAGTGAAAACAAATTGGAGGAGATCGAGGAACTAAAGGCTTTGTTGTCTTTAAAGGAATTTGTTGATGTAGAAGATGAAGTCGATTGTTTTCAATCACCAAAGTTTGATAAAGATGAAGTTGATGATTTTCAACCAACGAAATCTGATGAACATGAGGTTGAAAATTCACAATCAGCAAAGTTGGATGAGGATGAAGAAAGTAAGTCGGGAGATGAAGAGGGTAATTTGTTGGTGAAGGAGGTGGATTCAACTAGTCTACAATCTACAAGATAGTTTGTTAAAGAAGTGGAGGACAATGCAGAAGTATTCCTGTTGAATGAAAATGAAACCAATGAAAGTGTTGAAATTCTCGAAGAAGTTAATCCAGTGGTGAATGAATGTGAAGATGTAGATCCTGCAAAGTTGTCCAAGGAATTATTGCCACTAAGAGATGTACAACATCATGTTGATCTAGTGCCAGGTGCTATTGTACCGCATATGCCACGTAATCATATGTGTCCGACAGAGCAGGTAGAGTTGAGAAAACTGGTTGATGGGTTGCTAGATGAAGGAAGACAGTTGTCTACTACAGATTGCAGTTGGCGAATAAGAGTTATCAAAGACATACATGTAGAAAGGCACGAGGACTGTGATCTTACCATGCAGTTGATTGCAACGTCTTGTTTTGGGTTGTCAATAAGGCAGGAGGTTGAAAGGTTTGTTCAGGGGAGCCATAATTATCAAATTTCAAAAGAGTCCACGACAAAGTTAGGTTTATGTATGTCATTGCCAATACAAACTAGATTATGGGTGGAGGTAAGTATGGACTCTGTATTGGGTTTGATGAAGATGCAAAGTGGCAACGAATCTATCTACTCGATGGTTGAACGATTTCTTGTTAGTACTTACAACAAGCTAGATGCTAGAAGAACGGGTCATTTGGAAATCGTGAAGGAAATTTGTGAGAATGCATATCAGTTAAGGTTGCCAGATCATATTCACACTACAGACGTTTTTAACGTCGAATACTTGATTCCATACCATGGGGATGAGCTTGTTGTGGAAGAGGAAGGTGCAAATTCGAGGTCGAATTCTTGCCAACCGATGGAGGATGATGCAGCGCAATCTACCAACTCATTAGACTTGAGTCATTCAAGGATTTTAGGTCGCTCACGACCTAGTGAAGGTCGCTCGCGAGTTAATGGATTCAGCGATTTAACGAATTATGCAAGGAAGGATGAACCGGCGACCTATGGTAAGTCGCCGAGCGACCTAACGGCGAGTTGTGTACGAGAGGTTGATCCAGCGACCTATGATAAGTCGCCAAGCGAGCTAACGAGCGACGACCTAAATGAGCTACGACCTAGCGCGATAACACTTAAGTCACGAGCGAGCTACGACCTAGCAAATGGTGCCGCATTTTCCTTATCTCGCTCCAGATTGCCTCTCTCCTTAGGTCGCTCAAGAGTAGGTCGCGAACGACCTAACTCACAACACAGAATGAAGCAGATCGTTCTTAAGCCGCCTTGAAGCTTAGGTCGCCCAGAGGTTAGGTCGTTTAAGAACTAGGTCGCATGAAGATTTCCAGAAGACACTTCTTTAGGTCGCTCAAGCGAGCTAACAACCTTATACCGCATATGCTGTTTTTTCTTAGGTCGCATGAAGCTGGGCTAACTGTTAGGTCGCATGGTGTTAGGTCGTTATGTGTAATTTGTTGAGTCGCTTATGTGTTGTAAATACTCTAAGTCGTAAGTCGCACTGCTATGATGTGTTGTATTGTATTTGTTTGTTTCTTTTTAGGTCGCGTCTGTTAGGTCGTTAACGACCTATGTTAGGTCGTAGGTCGTCTGTACTGTTTGTAGGTCGAGTGTTGTGTTGTGTTGTAACCCTATAAATAGGGAGGTTGTGTCATTTGTAATGGTTAGTTGATTTTGAATAAACTTTTGTTTGAGAGCTTTGTGCCTCTTCTTAAATTGGTAGTTGAGTGTAATCTCCTATCTCCACCTTTGGCATTCGAGTGCCCTCGAATCAACGATTGTTGAAGCCGATTCACGGAATCTAATGCGCTAGATCAACGTTCGAAGAATCGTAGATCTTCCTTCATGGCATCGTGCGGGATCAACGTGACGAAGATAGCTAGAATCTGGCATCTTTGAGATCAACGGATTTGGGCATTTGGTATTTTCAATCCACCGATTGCTACTTTCACCGTTTCATACATTTCCGTTTTCTGCTGCTGCGTCACAAAACATTCGAGTCAGGACTAAAATACTCTTATGTAAGTCAAATCAATATCAATATCAATAAATATGAGTGTAACAACGTCAGAGATGTTTACTAGATTTTACATCTTCTATCCAGTGTATAACATGCGTGCAATAACTTAAGAGATGTTACGGGATTTTCCATCTCCTAAGGATCCGGTAAACTATTTATATATAATAGTATATGCTATAGTAAGTAATGTCTATCAGTAAAATAAATATCAAAATAACGTTAAGGCTTTACATTGATCCACCTTAACACATTTTTATAGTACTAAACCAAAGTCGTAATGGGCTCGCATATGGAGAAATATGACAAGGCACATGAGGCCGACTGCGACAATTAATCCGAACAAAAGGGTGCACCCATCCTTACAAAATCGCGATAGTAATACGAGTGATCAACGTCGCTAGCGGTAGCTAACCTCATTGGCTAGACATAGGCTCCTATTTTAGTCATTTTAATTATGACACAAGTGTCAAGGCTATCCATCATCGTTCTCTTACTTCATTCCAGTAAACGTCGCCAATTCAACCACTACATTCTGGATATCATCCACTACGTACACGGTTGTCAAAGTGGTTCCAATATTGACAGAGAGTATGCCAATAAGAGGCCATAGTCTCTTTAATAACCCAACGTCGTTTTACACACCGGTTGGTACTTTTACATTTCGAAAACAGTTCGTACTTGATATCAAAATGTCATTTCGCTTCAAAATCAAATCTGTTTTGAAACCATCATATTCGCTTCAAAAATCATATTTTATTTCAAAATGTCAATTCTGTTCGATATATCGATTTCACTTCAAATTTGCTTCGAATTACAATTTTGGTTATGACTTCACTTTAACCCAATTCATATTTAAATCCAAGATTTAAATATAAAAATTCCACCCCTTTGACCGGTTTGAATTTTTAGAAAATAGTTTAAATGTTTTTAAAATAATTAAATAGTTAAAATAGTTTAATAGAAAATACTTTGAGTATTAAAATGGTTTATATAGTAAAATAGTTTGGAAAAATCAAAATAATTTGAATATTTAAAGAATATAGGTTCTAAACCGTTTATACTAAGAATATTCATTTAAAAATAGTTTTAATGTCAAACTGGTTCACTTTCCAAATTTTCCAAATTCAAATCAGTTCCAATTACCATTTTGATTTAATCGATTCAATTCCGATTTCAAGTCGAATTTTACTTCGCTTTCAAATTTATTTCAATTCTAATTCCAAATTAATTTCAATTCCAATTCCAAATTAATTTCAACTCCAATTCCAAATTAATTTAAATTCCAAATTCCAAACTAATTAAACTCCAATTCCAAATTAATTTCAACACCGGTTCCAAATTAATTTAAATTCCAAATTTAAACCCTTTCGATTTATATCAATTCCAAGTTCGATTTCCAAAATATCAATTCAAACACTTAAACCAAATTTTCCTTCAATATCTAATTTAACAATCAAATCTTCAAATATAATTAAATTCCGAACTCAATTCCGAAATATCGTTCTATATCACTTTTACTTAGCAATATCTAAAGTTCGAATAAAAGTCCAATCTTTTAAAACAAATCAATTTATGAAAATCAAAGCATATTTTGATTATAATTAAAAATAATCTCAACTTCCATTATTTAAACAATTCCTGATATCAATTTTAAATTCCAACATTCTGAGCTCAAATTCGAAAATAATACGATTTCCATAAATTCGATTTTTATTTCTTAAAATCAAATCATTTAAATAAATTTCAAAACAAAAATTATAAAATCATTTAATTTAACCAATTCAGTGTCCGTATATAATTTTCTATCCTATGGCCAAGTGAATCGGTTATTTCAATTTAATTCCAGGGATGGATATATATCATTTCAATCCAAATTAAATGCCATAGGTATATATCATTTCAACCTATTTATTAATTTATTCGAAATAATTCAAATAACAATTATATACTGCCAAATGATATTCAGGGTGATAACGGGATATATTTTAAATAAATAAACATCCAATCATTTAAATATCAACCAAATTCCATCCATCACGACCAACATCAAAACAGTCAATAATTCACAACAATCACATAGTTAACGATGTCGGGTATTTCACTGGCAATTAAATTCCAATTCAATTCTAATTCAACCTAACTGTCGATTCAAATTCCTATCAGTTAATTCATATGTCAATTTAAACGTCAATTAAATTTATCAAACAACAGTCAATGAATTTAAAACACATCATAACCTTAAATTTAACTAACATAAAAAATATTCTAGTCAATCGTGAGCATATAAAACACTTACCTTTATTTGAATTCAAAATTTTCTCAGCTTCAAATAAATTTCAAACCAACTCCATGACATAGCCTTCGTCGATACGATTCCAACGCCACCTGTTTCGTCCGAATCGAATCTTGTATGCAAGAGTTACGCTTAAATTAATATAACGATCAAATTAAAACATAATTAACAAATTAATTACCATGCTTATCCCTTTCCCTCTCTCTCGTATGCGTTCGATCCCAGTAAACCCATCGCACGTGGCATAGGGTTCCAAAATGCATGCAAAAATCATCGACTAGACGACGATCGACGACCACCGTTTCAAGCGTGCCTGGCTCCTCTACCACCGCCCCAAACGACGTCCACCCTGTCGCCTCCATTTGTCTCGAAACAGGCAAAAACTACCGTGACTTTGAGCTGAGATCTCGATGAAGCCGAGACGTAATAGCACGAATCAACCATTGGATTTGTAGAGCTCGTCGAGCTCTACAACTTTGCTTTTGGAAATTTTCGATTTCGTTGAACGGATTTGGAGATATCAAGGAGAGAAGGATGAAGGATTATTGACCATTAAAAGATAATAGGTGGCTCAGGGTTTTGAAATAATATAATAATAAAATTTCTCGTTTCGCGTGTCGTAATTATATCGTTAGGTCCAAAATCGTTTGAACTCTAATCGAGGCGTGCCGCCTGGCATTCATAATATTTTACCCCTATTCCGAATGCATAGAACTAGTTTTGAGGCCTAATTCGATCGCATGTGGAAGATAGCTTTTCAAAGTCAATTTATTTTATCGAATTTCTTAAATTGATTTCTACGCGTTTCAAGCTCGCACGGCCAAACGGCAAGTTCGATTACTACGAAACTTGAAATTCAACAATAACTCACTATTACGGATCCAATGAAACTGGTTTCATCGAAATCCGAGACAGTTGCCAAAATGGTTATTCTCACATGCTAATTATAATATAAAATTTCCAATTTTTAATTATTCACATCTAAATCCAATTTTAAATGTTAACCATCTTCATTCATATTTAAATCGAATTTAAATCAAATTTTTGATGCCATTTTCATTCTCATTAAATCCATAATTCCATTATTTACAAAATTTCAACATAAATTTAAACAATTTAATTATCCAATAAATAAATATTAATAAATCCTCAAATTTCAAATAAATTTTAGTTATCAACATTATACTATTTCTATCTAAATAATTCACATTTATTATTCAACTTTAGTTAATGATATAAACACGGTCAATACATAGAATTTATTTCAATACTTGTTATCGCCAAAATCTTCGAAATTAGTTATTTCAAAGTTTTATTCAAGTTCATATTCAAATAAATTACACTAATAAATTATTAGATTTTATTTCTAACCATTTTTATCCAATAACCACATTAAATTTAAATTTAAAATAGTTAGAAATACGGGTCGTTATATACTCCCCCACTTAAAACTTTTCGTCCTCGAAAAGGGGTTATGTATAGAATTTAATATACAATATATTTTCTCAAAATAATTAACTTATAAACATAAACATCTTATTTGCAAAACAATTACTACGCTTCTACTACTCCACTCTGATATTGGTTTGCTTTCAATTTATTCACATGGATTTCTTTCGAATTTAATCGGTTCACCTTAAATTTATTCACGTTCAATTGATTAACATTCATTTCCTTTATCATTCAATGGATTCAATTCAATTGCTTTTAATTTTTACATTCAACTAACTTGATTTCAATCCATTTTTATTCAATCAACCAATATCCATTGCATTCACATTTGGTTGATTACAATTTAATGTATTTACATTCAATCGATTTACTTCAATTGATTAATATTTATTTTAAATTGATTCATATTCACTTATTTACATTCATTGAAATCAATTTCTCTTATATTTCAACGATTAAAGTTATTACATTCAATTGATTTCTTCAATTTATTAACATTCGTTACAAATTTATTATATTCAATTTATTCAATCCAATTTGTGAAATTCCAATTGTTTCACTTTTTTTAAAAACCTATTTCATATAAATACATTTATGAACCATTTATACAATTATTCCACTTATCCTTGCTTAAATAATTTATTTTTTCTATTTTCACTTAGTATATTCTTTATTTCTTTTTATACTAACATCATTTATAATTCATCTAAGTTTATTATAAATATTTTATACGACACACCCACATTTATTTATTATTACTTCATATCTTGAGTTAGTATTAATTCATCGATTCACTTCCTTTATTCGAATTCATATTATTAATTTACTAAAGTAAATTTTATTTTATACTTAATTCGTATTAATAAAAAATTTCTATATCACCATCAATTTTATTCAACTTCTCTTAAGTTAACTTCAATTTATAATTTATTCCCTTAACTTATTTCATTTTATTTACTCCATTTCATTATTCAATTTATTTAACATTTCTTAAGTTAATCATTTTATTTCGTCTCTCAAATTCAAATTTCTCTTTTTGTTTGCTTAACCAAAATTTAACCATTTTAAATTCGGTTTTATTTTCCTATTCAAATTTATAAGTCATAAAGTTATTTCTTTTCTATACTATTTTAAGTTCAAAACTATTTCCATATATTTATTAAATTATACTCAGGATATATTTTTTCTTTTTATAATCAAAACTTGTTTTAATAGAAAATAAATTTCTTTCGGTAGCAATTCTCACTTAGAAACTCAGAAATCAATACTAGCGATGTTGTAGTCATCCCCAGAATTATTTCGCAGCGACCAAAGCGAGTTTAATGCTTTTATTTCTTCAAAAATCCTTTCAAAATATTTTTCTATTCAAAAATCTTTCATATAATATTAATATTAATTTTTTTAAAGTCTTTGAAAACAATTTTGAAAACAAAAGTATTTTAAATTCTCAAATTCTCAAATTTTAAAATCATTTCTATATATAAGCTATATTATATGTATACTTATACAAATTTCCCTACCTTATTACCAAAATATTTCATTAATTTACAACTTTGTCATTTTAACCAATTCTTATTTTTATTGATTTTAATTCAATTTAATTATCAAATGCTTCATAAAATAAAATTCATTAAGTATTCGTTTTATTTTAGTTCAACCAATAATCGATGATAATTAAATATTATCATGTCCTAACAATTATCATTCAATAAAATTATCATTATATATATATATATATAATTTAGGTAAAATTATTTCATTTACCCTATTTTAAAACAATATTATGTCGACTTGCCTCGTTTAAGTGTTTAGAAACCCCTATCGATAACACGACGTCCCACGCATCAACCAGAATTCATAAACAACTCAACGGATAAGTAAACACAATATAAAACATTTTATAACACTAACAAGTACGCTCTCTCACATATATACACTCAAAATAACTCATTCTAGGGTATTACTACCCTATCTCTAATGAGTTAAACCCCACAAAGCCAAGGTTATCGCTAAACCTGGCTCTGATACCAACTATGACGACCTACATTTCAGAAGGTTTAAATCGACAATAATCCATACATGTCCAACTTAAACAATCTGGAACGTAGATAATCAATGGAGTTAATTAATAAAAATAAGAAAAGAAGAAGTAAACAAACACAGAATCTCACAGCGGAACGATAAAATATAATAATCAAATAAACAGTTCATGAAGCTGTTTACTAAACATTAAATTATAATATATACACATTTATCAGAGTTATATATATACATCAGGGAAAAATAATCAATATAGCAGAATAGCATGATGTAGGGGATAATAATAATAGTAATATACCAAATCTTCATCTTCGTCCTCCAGAGAATAATCTTCAATGCACTAAACCCAGGGCTGACCCGAGCGTAATAAAAAGACAAAACACTTGAGTCAAGACTAAAATACTCTTATGTAAGTCAAATCAATATCAATAAATATGAGTGTAACAGTGTCAGAGATGTTTACGAGATTTTACATCTCCTATCCAGTTTATAATATGCGTGCAATAACTTAAGAGATGTTACAGGATTTTCCATCTCCTAAGGATCCGTTAAACTATTTATATATAATAGTATATGCTATAGTAAGTAATCTACCAGTAAAATAAATATCAAAATAGCATTAAGGCTTTACATTGATCCACCTCAACACATTTTTATAGTACTAAACCAAAGTCATAATGGGCTCGCATAAGGATAAATATGACAAGGCACGTGAGGCAATGCCCAAGGTAGGATTCTACCAGTTTACCCTTTCTGGTTGGACATAACCCATCCGTGGTCGACCACGACAATCAATTCGAACAAAAGGGTGCACCCATCGAGTACAAAATCACGATAGTAATACGAGTGATCAACGTCGCTAGAGGTAGCTAACCTCATTGGCCATACATAGGCTCATGTTTTAGTCATTTTAATTATGATACAAGTGTCAAGGCTATCCATCATCGTTCTCTTACTTCATTCCAGTAGACGTCGCCAATTCAACCACTACATTCTGGATATCATCCACCGTGTGCACGGTTGTCAAAGTGTTCCAATATTGACAGAGAGTATGCTAATAAGAGGCCCCGGTCACTTTAACAACCAAACGTCGTTTTACACACCGGTTGGTACTTTTACATTTCAATAACAGTTCATACTTGATATCAAAATTTCATATTCGCTTCAAAATCAAATCCGTTTTGAAATCATCATATTCGCTTCAAAAATCATATTTTAGTTCAAAATGTCAATTCAGTTCGATATATCTATTTCACTTCAAATTTGCTTCGAATTACAATTTTGGTTATGACTTCACTTTAACCCAATTCGTATTTAAATCTAAGATTAAAATATAAACACTCCACCCCTTTGATCGGTTTGAATTTTTAGAAAATAGTTTAGATGGTTTTAAAATAATCAAATAGTTAAAATAGTTTAATAAAAAATAGTTTGAGTATTAAAATGGTTTATATAGTAAAATAGTTTGGAAAAAATCAAAATAATTTGAATATTTAAAGAATATAGGTTTTAAACCATTTATACTAAGAATATTCATTTAAAAATAGTTTCAAAGTCAAACCGGTTCACTTTCTAAATTTTCCAAATTCAAATCAGTTCCAACTACCATTTTGATTTAATCGATTCAATTCCGATTTCAAGTCAAATGTTACTTCGATTTCAAATTAATTTCTATTCCAATTCCAAATTAATTTCAATTCCAATTCCAAATTAATTTCAACTCCAATTCCAAATTAATTTAAATTCCAAATTAATTTAAACTCCAATTCCAAATTAATTTCAACTCCAATTCCAAATTAATTTAAATTCCAAATTTAAACCCTTTCGATTTATATCAATTCCGTGTTCAATTTCAAAAATATCAATTCAAACACTTAAATCAAATTTTCCTTCAATATCCAATTTAAAAACCAAATCTTCAAATATAATTAAATTCCGAACTCAATTCTGAAATATCATTTTATATCACTTTTACTTAGCAATATCTAAAGTTCGATTAAAAGTCCAATATTTTAAAACAAATCAATTTCTAAAATTCAAAGCATATTTCGATTATAATTAAAAAAATCTCAACTTCCATTATTTAAACAATTCCTGATATCAATTTTAAATTCCAACGTTCTGAGCTCAAGTTCGAAAATAATACGATTTCCATAAATTCGATTTTTATTTCTTAAAATCAAATCATTTAAATAAATTTCAAAACTAAAATTTTAAAATCATTTAATTTAACCAATCCGGTATCCGTATATAATTTTCTATCTTATGGCCAAGTGAATCAGATATTTCAATTTAATTCCAGGGATAGATATATATCATTTCAATCCAAATTAAATGCCATAGGTATATATCATTTCAACCTATTTATTAATTTATTGGAAATAATTCAAATAAAAATTATATACTACCAAATGATATTCAGGGTGATAACGGGATATATTTAAAATAAATAAACATTCAATCATTTAAATAACAACCAAATTCCATCAATCACGACCAACATCCAAACAGTCAATAATTCACAACAATCACATAGTTAACGATGTTGGGTATTTTACTGGCAATTAAATTCCAATTCCACCTAACTGTTGATTCAAATTCCTATCAGTTAATTTAGATGTCAATTTAAACGTCAATTAAATTTATCAAACAATAGTCAATGAATTTAAAACACATCTTAACCTCATATTTAACTAACATAAAAATATTCTAATCAATCATGAGCGTATAAAATACTCACCTTTATTTAAACTGAAAATTTTCTCAGCTTCAAATAAATTTCAAACCAACTCCATGACGTAGCCTTCGTCGATATGATTCCTACGCCACCTGTTTCGCCCGAATCAGATCTCGTATGCAAGAGTTACGCTTAAATTAATATAACAATCAAATTAAAACATAATTAAAAAATTAATTACCTAATTATAAAATTAAACCGTGCTTATCCCTTCCCCTCTCTCTCGTACACGTTCGTTCCCAGTAAACCCATCGTACGCGGCATAGGGTTCCAAAACGCACGCAAAAATCATCTACTGGACGACGATCGACGACCACCGTTTCAAGCGCGCCTGCCTCCTCTACCACTACCCCAAATGTCATCCATCCTGCCGCCTCCTATTGTCTCAAAACACGCAAAAACTGCCGCGACTTTGAGCTGAGATCTCAGCAAATCCAAGATGTAATAGCACGAATCAACCGTTGGATGTGTAGAGCTCATCAAGCTTTACAACTTTGCTTTTGGAAATTTTCGATTTCGTTGAACGGATTTGGAGATATCAAGGAGAGTAGGAAGAAGGATTATCGGCCATTAAACGATAATACGCGGCTTAGGGTTTTGAAATAATATAATAATAAAATTTCTACTTTCACGTGCAGTATTCATATCGTTAAGTCCAAAATCGTCCGAACTACAATCGAGGTGTGCCGCCTAGCGTTCATAATATTTTACCCCTATTCTGAATGCAATGAAACTAGTTTCGATTCCTAATTCGATCGTATGTGTAAGATAGCTTTTCAAAGTCAATTTATTTTATCGAATTTCTTAAATTGATTTCTACGCGTTTCAAGCTCGCACGGTCAAACCACAAGTCTGATCGCTACGAAACTTGAAATCCTACAATAACTCACTATTACGGATCCGATGAAACTGGTTTCTTCGAAATCCAAGACAGTTGCCAAAATGGCTATTTTCACACGCTAATTTTAATATAAAAATTTTAATTTTTAATTATTCACATTAAATCCAATTTTAAATGTTAACCATCTTCACTCATATTTATATCAAACTTAAATCAAATTTTCGATGTCATTTTCATTCTCATTAAATCCAGAATTCCTTTATTTTTAAAATTTCAACATAAATTTAAACAATTTAATTACCCGATAAATCAATAATAATAAATCCTCAAATTTTAAATAAATTTTAGTTATCAACATTATTCTATTTCTATCTAAATAATTTACATTTATTATTCAACTTCAGTTAATGATTATAAACACAGTCAATACATAGAATTTATTTTAATACTTGTTATCGCCAAAATCTTCGAAATTAGTTATTTCAAAGTTTTATTCAAGTTCATATTCAAATAAATTACACAAATAAATTATTAAATTTTATTTCTAACCATTTTTATCCAATAACCACATTAAATTTAATAATTTAAAATAGTTAGAAATACGGGTCGTTACAGAAGTGGACAGCAAGGAAGAGGAATGCAAATCAACCAAAATGAAAATCTCAAGTTTCTATATGCTAATCACCCTTCTAATTTATGGTTTGGCTAAGATTAGTAAGGAAAAGGTAGATTTTTGATGAAGTTAGGGTTAATAGAGGTTTAGAGTTGTTTTGGGGAAGACGGAAAGGACTTAGATCAGTCGCTACCCGCCTCTCCTAGCACAATTTTTGAGGTGGATCAGTGGGCCTAAGCACGGTCTTAGTTAATTAACCACGAATGTAGGCCATTAGCAGCAAAAACTTAAAACAGCTATAACTTTCAAACGGTACGTTCTTTATTTCTATTATGAACACTCTACAGAATGAGAAACCATCACCTTGAAGCCATAGAAGTGGTTTGAGAACCTAACTCGGATCCTATCAAAAGTTATAGTACAAAAAATATTTTCAAGGTCAGGGCCAAAATGGTCACATGAAAATTCAAAAAATATCATAGATGTGGAAAATGTCCCTAAGAGTCATCCCTTAAAATTTGAGAGTCATACGACCTCATATGAATAAATTAAAAATATTTTACGATCCTTCGATACGTAAAATATGGATCGTTGCACTCTCCTCCCTTTAGAAATTTTGCCTCCGAAATCCCCAAATAAGTCAAAGAATAGTCAAACATATTTAACCCACATCCTAACAATCATATGCGACTATCATACATATCAAACAAGTACCCATGCAACCAATAGTATAGGTAAGCATATCCTAGCATGCGCGATACTAAACTATCATATATGATACCAAAATATGAAAGTAATTACGATAAATAGTAGGTCTTACCATGCAAAAAGCTTTAGATATGTGACCCCCATGCTCTCCTTAGTCTCCCACATGCAATCGCCTTCATTTTTTCCCCATTGAATCTTCACTAACTCCATCGTCTTCCTCCTAAGCTGTTTTGTATCGCATCCAACAATATGAACCATCCAATGAGGTCTCAAAGCTTCTAGGTCAATCCCAATATCATTAAGTTGATCCGGTGTAATCGTCATGCATGAGGGGTGCACAACTTTCGTAGATGAGAAACATGGAAGACGTTGTGCACACCCACCATCTTCTGAGGCAAGTCGACCCTATATGCTAGGTTCCCAATCCTCTCCGCTATTGGAAAAGGACCAACTCATCTCGATGCCAACTTCCCCTTACTACCGAATCGAATAACATTCTTCAAAAAAGAAATCTTCACAAATACCATGTCACCGATGGCGAACTCCAAATCTCTATGCCTAACATCAACGTAGCTCTTTTGCCTATCCTGAGCAGCACTCATCCATTATTAAACGATCTCTATTTTATCTGAGGTTTCTATAAGCATATCTGGCCGAAAATCTGTTTCTCATCCACCTCCCATCAACATAAAGGGGCGTTACACAATCGGCCATACAATGCTTCACACGGTGCTATATCGATACTAGATTGATAGCTTTCCTTGTATGCGAACTCCACTGAATGCAAGTTATGGTCCCACAAGCCTCTAAAATTGAGTATGCAAGCTTGCAGGAGATCCTCCAATATACATTTCGCTCTCTTGGTTTGCCCATCAGTTTGTAGGTGTAAGCTATAGTGAGATGCAGCCCGATCCTCAACGCCTCTTATAAGCTCTTCGAAAACCCACTAGTGAACAATGGATCTTGGTTGCTCACAATGCTCTTCATCACACCATGAAATCGTACAACCCATTTCACATACAAATCAGCCAGCTTGGTTGTCGTTCCACTTGACTTGATGGGTATAAATCTAGTGCTCTTGGTCAACCAATCGACTATGACCTACATGTTGCTGTATCCTGCTCGAGTCCTCGGTAATCCATCAATAAAATCCATTGATACTTGCTCTCACTTCAATTTGGGAACTTCAAGTGGTTTCAATAACGCATTTGGCTTCTTTTGCTTTGCCTCCACCAACTGGCAGTTCATACACTTCGAGATGAATGTCCTGACATCCTTCTTCATCTCCTTCCAATAGTAGGTATGCTTCATATCACGGTATATCTTATTATCGTAGGGATATATGGTCAACCTAGAATGCTGGCACTCGCGTAGCACCTCATCTCATAATTCATCAACATCAGAGACAAACATTCTACTGTCCTTACTGAGCTAACCTTCTCGGTTGAGTTTGTATTTCTTCAAATCTTCAAACTCTAATCCTCCTTCTATTTTCACCATGATCTATGCTAGTCTAGCATCTCACCTCTGACTAGTACCTATCTGCTCTATCAAAGTAGGTATGATCGTAAAACTTGCCAACATCTCTAGCTCTAACTCTAACTCGCAATGAGGTTTGAAATCATAACCAGCTATATACTCCAATGGCTTCCACTCTATGAACATCGCTCTTATGCTGACATGTCTTTTACTCAATGCATCCATGACCGCATTTCCCTTACAAGGCATATAGGAAATACTAAAGTAGTAAGAGGCCAAAAATTCCAACCATCACTGCTGACGAAGGTTGAAATCCTTCTGGGAGAAAAGGTACTTTGAGGGTTTGTGGTCTATGGATAGCTCAAACCTTTCTCCTAATAGGTAATGCCTCCAAATCTTCAAAGCAAATACTATCGCCAACTCCAAATCATGAGTCGGATACTTCCTATCATGTGGGCTTCAGTTGTCGGCTAGCGTATGTGACAACTTTTCCCTTCTACATTAATACCACACCTAATCTAGTACCACATGCATCTATCTATACTATCAGCCCCTCATTCCCGCTTGGAATGGTCAATACTGATGCACTCGTCAATCTATCCTTCAGACTCACAAAAGCATGCTCACAATTCGCGTCCCAAACAAAAGTCTGATTCTTCTTCATAAAATTGGTCAACGATGCAACTATCTTCAAGAAATCTTTAATAAAGCATCTATAATATCCCTCTAATCCTCAGAAACTCCTCACACCATAGCATTCTTGGGTTGGCTCCAATCATGAACCGCTGCTACCTTGGTAGGATCTACTGAGACGACCTTCTCAGAGATGACATGACCCAAGAATCCCACTTTCCTTCTCTAGAAGTGATATTTTGAAAACAACGCTTTCAACTTGTGCTTCCTCAAAACTTCAAGCACAACCCTAAAGTGCACCTTGTGTTCCTCCTTTATCCTAGAACATACCAGAATATCATCTACGAACACAAGTACGAACTTGTTTAGCTGATCCCTGAAGACGTGATTCATGAGATCAACAAAGTATGTTGGAGCATTGGTTAACCCGAATGGCATAACCAACCACTTATAGAAACCAAACGGTGTGCGAAATGCAGTGATCGACGCACTCTCCTTTGCTACTCTCAACTATTGAAATCCCGCCGCCAAATCCAATTGGAAGAACACATCGGCACCATGGAGTTATTCGAATAAGTCGTCAATACATGGGAGTGGATACTTGTTCTTCTTCGTCATCTTTTTTAGCTCATGGTAATCTACACACAACCTCAAAAGTCATCCGGCTTAGTGGCGAATACTGCAGGTGCACCCCACTCAAATATACTCCTATGAATGAACCCTCTCTTCAGCAGGCCATTTACTTCACCTCCAACTCCTTTTGCTATTTGGGTGCCATAAGCCTCAAAGGCATAACTATTGATCTGACATCCTCTGCTAAGTCTATACGAAACTCAATCTCTCGGTGCGATGTAATCCAGTCACCTCCTCAAACACATCCAGATACTCTCTAATGATAGGCACAAATGAAAACCCATCTTGTGGAAACTCGAGTGAATATAGAAAGCTAACCATAACTCCATCCTTTGGAAGGCAGCCAATCACTACCATCCATCCCTCCACATCCTCGATTGTCACTAGCAGCTTCTCATAATCCACTATACCACATACTTCCTTAGCTAGTCCATTCCTATAATCCCAAACCTAACAAAATTCAAAAGAAAGTAATCACCAAAAAAGAGTGTCCATGACTCGATAAGACCAAACCAGGACGAACCATATATAGGCTAGTAGAGCCTCCAAAAGGGTTAGTCACAATCAAAGGTCGGTCAACTATTTCGGGCTTCAATCCCAATCTATCTATAGGTCAATAGATATGAAGGAATAGTGAAGCTCCGATATCGAATAAAATAGGTATGGGAACATCATAAATGGATAGTATACCTTGAATAACAACGCTCTTCTCCTTCTCTTTCGCCGAGGGAGCACTCGATGAAGTCGGAAAAATGTCCAAAGCATATGCCTTACAACATGTTTTTGCCATGCTGGTTTTGGACAATTCTCTGCATTATGTCCGAACTTGTCGTAGTTGTAACACTTCTTCTTCCCATCACCTTTGCAACCTCTGATTAGGAGGCCCTTGTCCCCCCCCCCCCAACCAACACAAACGGGTTCCCATTTAGCATTCTACAGAGCATTCTTTCCCAGAAACTGCTTTCTCTTTCCATTCCATTTCTTCTTGCCTCCATCGCTTTATTGTGGTTTTGGCTCCTCCTTAGCAAACAACAGCCGATTTCGACTTAGGGTATAAACTCTAATGGTGAAGAGCTTTCTTGACAAGTCTCTCAAATGACTCATCGATGTGACTCCCTAACTTCTCCCCTAAATAGTCGTCCAAACCCATAAGAAACTTCACATTCTTTCTCAATGGAGTGACGATGAAAGACATCCCGTACTTTGACAAAGCATCGAACTCAGTAATACTCTCGAAGAGACATATCTCCCTATTTAAATCAACGAATCTCCTGAATAACACAAACTTCTGCACAACCGAAACGAACTTCTCCTCAAACCTAGCCTCGAACTGGTCCTAGGTGGATTGATCCTCAAGTATAACAGTAGTAATGGCATTTCACCAGTTCATGGCTCGTCCTTGAAGCTGTCTAGAAGCCAGCTTCCTTTTCATGGCATCATCTACTTACATATCACTAAAGATACGCTCGTAGGTGTCCAACCAATCCTTCACTTTGATGGCCGGCTCCGTTCCAAGAAACAGTTTTCCTCCCAACGTGGAGTAATCTTTGTATAGCTTGGCAAAGTCAGCCCTCGACGCCTGCACCTGAGCACCACCACCAATAGCAGCATATGGAGCGACCGCTTGGGCATTCTGCAGCATGTTCGCCATCATCGCATTGAAAATAGCTTGAACGTCAGGGTTAGCAGCCCCCGAACCTGCTCCTTCCTCAACTCTGGAGATGGAGTTCCTCACAGTGTTTCTTATTTATCAGCTCATTCTTGATCTGTAACAAGAATGATCAATCTCTCAAAAAGAAAACCGTGTCGATGGTACCCATGTGTGCATGCGACTTATATACTATATATACTGCTATATTGTTTTGAAAACCAAAATATATAACCAGTACGTACTCTCTCGTGCACACACACACACTCCCTCGATCTAGTCTTAGGTGATAGCTCCTTCCTTATCCCTATTAGACCATGGTATCAACTCAGATTAAGCGTGTAACCTAAGCTTTGATACAAAATATGATGACTTCCCTACACCACCGATACCCAGTATAACTATATAATGCACTGCTGACGTGCCAGGTCGATGTAGGATGATCATCAAAGGTTAAAAGTACAGAAAACAATCACAAAGAACCTGTTGTATATCTCACAACGCATGGAATAAAATATAATACACATCACATATATAAAACATAAGAGATCGTAGTAACTAGTAATCCAAATATCAAAGTAAAGATACAAAAAGTTATACAATAGGTAACATAGTTTATACAACAGAAATAAACTCAAATAGTCGTCTCATAATAATAGTAGTAAGCAAGCACTATCAAGGTTCCACATTGTTGCATAGCGGAATAATCATAGAAATCCACATATAATATAAGATAGCTCCATTTAGCTCATCCTCTGCACAACTACTACCTCGCACCTAGACTTGCTATTTAGTCTAATCATGTAAGAGTAACCGAGATAATAAGAAGTAAAGCATAAAATCTTGAGTTAGACAATAGTTTGGTGTGAGCGGTAATTGAATCTCAAAATACCATACAAGTCGATATTATAAGGAATAAAGGCATACGAATCATACATGACCTGTCCATGCAACCAAAGAGTTAGCACATAACGAACATAATATGCTACTCTACGAATATCATAAAGGTACACTATAAACTAAGTATGATGATGGATGTTCAAATATCGCTATCCCCAATACCTATCTCCAGTGACATCTCTAGAGTGATAGACTACCGAAGAAAACAATCAAAGCAACCATAGCATCCATCAAACAATCCTCACTATCACTTAGTGTGCTCTAGATATATGATAACTCGTATGGCCTTTCCCATGCCAGGGACTAATGGAAATCCTAATTCTCAGTGTACTCGTCTTTAGCCCGAAGCTGATACTAGACCCAAATCCACTAGTTTAGGGTATACGGATCAAAACAATCGACCCAGGTAACCAAACAAAGTACCCATGAGCGTACCCACGGGGATGAACTCATAGTGGAAGAGGATGGGGCAAATTCGAGGTCGAATTTTTCTCAACCTAGGGAGGATGATGTCGCGCAGAATGTTAAAGGCATAGGTCGCTCATGACCTAAGGAGTTTGTAGGTCGTTCACGACCTAACAAGGTAGAAGTAATAAACGAGTCACGACCTAACGAGCTCCGATCTAATGAAATACGACCTAGTGATGAAGAACGAGCTAACTGTGTCGAGTTACGACCTAAGGAGGCATGTGAGCAGGAGCTACGACTTAACTGGAAACCAGGGGAAGGAGTTAACTCGAGTTTACGACCTAAAGGTAAAATTCTGGGTCGACCTAACGGGTTAGGAAGAAAGGGGCTACGACTTAACAAAGGCTTAAGTCGCTCAGAGCTTATAAGTCGTCCACGACTTACGGAGGGACACAGAAGGAGTGGTTCGAATTGAAGTGTTAAGTCGGCTATGACTTAAGGAAGGTGTTAAGTCGGAAACGAGTTACGACTTAGTTAAGTCGCACAGTTTAAAAGCGAACTCTCTTAAGTCGCAGAAGCTTGTAGCCGAAGATCTTAATGCCGCGTCAATCTGAGCCGTTGATGTTAAGTCGTGTGTACTTTAGGTCGTGTACGACCTATGTGAGTCGTTTGTCTTTGAGTCATTTGTATTATAAGTCGTTACATATCTGTTTTAGGTCGCTTACATGTTGTATTGTTTCTTTGAACATGTTGTTAAGTCATTCTGTTATAAGGCTTAAGTCGTGATGTTTGTAAGTCGTGAGTCGTTTGACTTTTTAGGTCGTGACTGTTAGGTCGGCGACGACTTAGGAGTTGTATTTTTTTTCTGTTTTGCGTGTTGTAGCCTATAAATAGGCAAGTTGTTTCATTTGTAAAGGTTGTTGATTTTTGAATAAAATTCTCTTTTGTTAGCTTTGTGCTTTCATTCCAATTGGTAGTTGAGTGTAATCTCCTATCTCCTCTTTCGGTTAATCGAGTGCGCTCGATTCAGCGATTGCAGAAGCCGATTCGCGGAATCAAGTGTGCTTGATCAACGCTCGAAGAATTGAAGATCTCTCCTCACGGTATCGTGCGCGATCAACGTGTCAGAGATAGCTAGAATTCGGCATCTTCGGATCAACGAATTTGGGCAATTCAGTATCTTCCAATCCATCGATTACTACATTCATCGTTCTACATTGTTTTTGTAATATCCGTTGCGTCAGTTTTGGTATCAGAGCTTGTTTTAGCCAATCATAGCTAAATCGAGTCTTGGAGCCGAGAATTTGAAGATTTGAGTTTTGTTTATCACAACCGAGAGCAAGTTGAAGTTGTTCGACTTTGTATTGAAGTTTAGAGATCGGATCTTATCATTTGGAGAAGTTGTGTTCATCGTGTTCATCGCGATTTGCAATAAGTGTAGAGTTTCCGATCCATTTCATTTTGGATCAAAGTTCGAATTGTGTTTGAATTTGAAGAGTTTGTTAAGTTTCAATTATGCCGCCAAGGAGAGCTAATCGACATCAAAACGTTGAAGCTTTGTATCGAAGAGAAGAAGCTGATGAAATGGAGCAAAGAATCAATGAAAACTTTAGTGAAAAGCTTAACGAAGGAATTGGTCGGTTAGAGAAGATAATGTTAGAAATGAATCAAAATCGGAGATGGGTTTCACCTGAATCTAATCATGGGGGAAGTAGAGTCTCGCCACATTCCAATCGAGACAGAAGTGTTGAAAATGATCAATGGCATGGGAGGAACGTGAATGATCGAGAACAGAGGAATGTAGATAGAAGGGATGATGGTGGTAGACGTGATGGTAGTAGAGATGTGGGTGGACGAGATAGACAACGATATACATCTGATTTTGAAGAGGAGTATGATGGTGGTAGTGTTCGAGGACAAGGACGAGGACAAGGAAGAAATTACTCTGAGTATGATCGCAAGTGGGAGTCGGGGATGAAGACTGAAATTCCTGAATTCAAAGGTGGTATGCAAGCGGAGGAATTTCTAGATTGGGTGGCTAATGTTGAAGAGATTTTTGACTTCAAAGAAGTTCTAGAACAGCGTAGAGTGAAATTGGTTGCTACAAGGTTGAGGGGTAGAGCTTTGGCATGGTGGCAGCAAACCAAACTTACACGTGAACGAATGAGAAAGTCAAAAGTTGAATCTTGGGAGAAGATGAAGAAATTGATGAAAGCAACGTTCTTACCTTACAATTATCAATCTTTGATGTATCAACGTTTGCAAAACTTGAGACAAGGGACGAAATCTGTGAATGACTATGCTGACGAATTTTATCAACTTATTGCAAGGAATGATATTATGGAAACGGAAGAGCAGCTGACATCTAGATTCATTGGGGGATTGAGAATGCAGATTCAGGATATGGTTAATATGTTCGATCCAAGATCTGTAGCAGAAGCACATCAGAAAGCGTTGGCTTGGGAGAAGCAGGGTAGACGAGGAAGTGGTGTATTTACTAATTCTAACAATCAAGTGAAGGGTGTTGGTGGAAGTTCTAATGTTTCTAAAACTATCAATAGACCAGTAGTGAAGGAGGCTGAGAAGACAAAGGTTAACAACGGTTTCAAATGTTACAATTGTCAGGAATTTGGTCACAAAAGTAGCGAATGTCCAAAGCCGAAGAAGAGAGCTATGATAGCAGAGGTTGAGGATGAGGATGAAGAAGCTGAATGTTCCAATTCACCACCTGATGAGGAGGAAGAAGAAGTGACGGGAGACGAAGGTTACAATCTAATGATGAAGAGATCCTGTTTAACACCAAAGCAAGAGGAGGATTGTAGTTGGTTGAGGAGCAATATTTTTCAGTCAACATGTACTATTCTGGGGAAAATTTGCAAATTTGTTATTGATGCTGGAAGCTGTGATAATATAATTTCTTCAGAAGCTGTGAGGAAGTTGGCATTGAAGAACGAGAAACATCCGAAACCGTACAAGCTAGCTTGGTTGAGGAAAGGCGGGGAAGTGAAGGTTGGACGAAGGGCTTGTGTGAAGTTTTCAATTGGGAAGAAATATAAAGACGAAATCTGGTGCGATGTGGTAGATATGGATGTCTGTCATTTGTTGTTGGGGAGACCGTGGCAATATGATAGGGCGGTGCAACATGATGGGCGTACCAACAGTTACAGTTTCATGTTTGAAGGCAAAAAGATTACTCTAGTTCCAAAGAAGCGACAACAGGAGGAAAACAAGTTGAAGGAGATTGAAGAGCTTAAAACTTTATTATCTTTGAAGGAGTTTGTGAAGGAAGTAGAGGAGGAGCCTGAAGTGTTTTTGTTGATTGGGCGAGAGAGTCAGGAAGAGGTTGAAATACCAGAAGAAGTTAAACCGGTATTGAAAGAGTTTGACGATGTATTTCCAGAGGAGTTACCAACGGAATTGCCACCGTTGAGGGATATACAACATCAGATAGATCTTGTTCCAGGTGCTGTGTTGCCACACAGACCACATTATCGAATGAGTCCGAAGGAACATGAAGAGTTACGAAGGCAGGTAGAGGAATTGCTTGAACAGGGGCGTGTGCAGGAGAGTTTAAGTCCTTGTGCTGTACCAGCTTTATTGGTACCCAAAAAGGATGGAACGTGGAGGATGTGCACTGACAGTCGAGCATTGAATAAGATTACTGTGAGATATAGATTTCCAATGCCGAGGTTGGATGACTTGTTAGATCAAATAAGCGTAGCTACTATCTTTTCAAAGATTGATTTGAAGAGCGGATATCATCAAATTCGTATCAGACCAGGTGATGAGTGGAAGACTGCTTTTAAAACCAGGGAGGGTCTATACGAATGGTTGGTTATGCCATTTGGCTTATCAAATGCACCGAGTACTTTCATGAGGGTGATGAATCAGATTTTTCGACCATTCATTGGGAAATTTGTGGTGGTATATTTCGATGATATTCTGATATATAGTGGAGGTCCGGAGGAACATTTGAATCATCTGAGGGAAGTGCTAATGGTATTGCGACAAGAACAATTTTATGCTGCAACGAAGAAATGCGTGTTCATGACGCATAGTGTTTTATTTCTGGGGTATGTTGTGACGGAAAAGGGAATACAGGTTGACCAAAGTAAAATCGAAGCTATCAGAGATTGGCCGCAGCCCAAGATGATAACGGAAGTTCGTAGTTTTCATGGGTTGGCTTCATTTTGTCGAAGATTTATTCCACACTTTAGTAGTGTGATGGCACCTGTTACGGATTGCATGAAGGGTAAACATTTTGCATGGACGGAGGAAGCCGGGGTTGCTTTTGAGCGAATCAAAGAACTCTTGACGTCTGCACCAATTCTAATATTACCGGATTTTCAGTTAGTGTTTGAACTACATACTGATGCATCCAAGGTTGGAATTGGAGGAGTGTTGAGTCAGAGGGGACGTCCGATTGCATATTTCAGTGAGAAGTTATCAGGAGCAAAGATGAGATACAGTACATATGATGTGGAATTCTATGCTGTTGTGCAATCTATTAAACATTGGAGACACTATCTATTTCAGAAGGAGTTTGTTCTTTACACTGATCATGAAGCATTAAAACATTTGCAAGGGCAAGACAAGATTTCAGCAAGACATGCATCGTGGATTGCATATCTGCAACAGTTTACTTTTGTTGTTAAACACAAGTCAGGAGTGACGAATCGTGTGGCTGATGCTTTGAGTAGGAGGAATCATTTGTTGACAACAATGAAGGTTGAAGTGACGGGGTTTGACATGTTGCCGGAATTATTTGGGGAAGATCCTTACTTTATGAAGTTTGTTGATAAAGTCAAGAATGGGGAAACGAATGAGTTCATGATGGTAGATGGTTTTCTGTTCAAGGGAAATCTATTGTGCATACCTGATTGTAGTTTGAGAATGAAGATTATAAAAGAGCTACATGAAGAAGGACATGTTGGGAGAGACCGTACATTACAGTTGATTTCACAATCTTACTTTTGGCCATCGATGAGGAAAGAAGTGGGAAGGTTTGTGGAGAGATGTCATGTTTGCCAAGTTTCTAAGGGAACAGCGACAAATGCGGGACTGTATATGCCGTTACCCGTGCCTGTAAAACCATGGGTGGATATCAGTATGGATTTTGTTTTGGGTTTGCCTAGAACTCAAAGGGGGAATGATTCTATATTCGTTGTGGTGGACAGATTTTCCAAGATGGCACACTTCATCGCTTGTAAAAAGACAGCTGATGCCGTCCGGGTTGCTGAATTATTCTTCAAAGAGATATATCGTTTACATGGTTTGCCAGAATCCATTGTTTCTGATAGAGATACTAGATTTCTAAGTCATTTTTGGCTAAGTTTGTGGAAAATGGTGGGGATGAAATTGAAATTCAGTAGTGCTTATCACCCGCAAACGGATGGACAGACCGAGGTTGTGAACAGATCGTTGGGAAACTTGTTGAGGTGTCTTGTTCAAGACAATCTGAAGAGTTGGGACGTGAAGTTATGCCAAGCAGAGTTTGCTCATAATCATGCGGTGAACCGTAGTACCAGTTTCAGTCCATTTTAGATAGTATATTCGAGCTTACCGAAGGGACCGTTGGACTTAACGGTAGTGCCACAATCAAAGAAGACAATTAAGAAAGCTGCTGATTTTGTTGATGGATTAGCGGAATGTCATAAAATCGTTCAGGAACGATTGGAGAAAGCAAATGAGAAGTATAAACAATCCGCAGATTTGAAACGAAGAAATGTTGAGTTTAATGAAGGAGATTTGGTTTACGCGATATTGACAAAAGATCGTTTTCCGGTGGGAACGTATAACAAATTGAAGGCGCGGAAAATTGGTCCTGTGGAAGTTGTGAAACAGATTAATAAAAATGCTTATAAGTTGAAGTTACCGGGGGATGTGTACACTTCTGATGTGTTTAATGTTAAACATCTCATACCATACCACGGGGATGAACTCATAGTGGAAGAGGATGGGGCAAATTCGAGGTCGAATTTTTCTCAACCTAGGGAGGATGATGCCGCGCAGAATGTTAAAGGCATAGGTCGCTCACGACCTAAGGAGTTTGTAGGTCGTTCACGACCTAACAAGGTAGAAGTAATAAACGAGTCACGACCTAACGAGCTCCGATCTAATGAAATACGACCTAGTGATGAAGAACGAGCTAACTGTGTCGAGTTACGACCTAAGGAGGCATGTGAGCAGGAGCTACGACTTAACTGGAAACCAGGGGAAGGAGTTAACTCGAGTTTACGACCTAAAGGGAAAATTATGGGTCGACCTAACGGGTTAGGAAGAAAGGGGCTACGACTTAACAAAGGCTTAAGTCGCTCGGAGCTTATAAGTCGTCCACGACTTACGGAGGGACACAGAAGGAGTGGTTCGAATTGAAGTGTTAAGTCGGCTATGACTTAAGGAAGGTGTTAAGTCGGAAACGAGTTACGACTTAGTTAAGTCGCACAGTTTAAAAGCGAACTCTCTTAAGTCGCAGAAGCTTGTAGCCGAAGATCTTGATGCCGCGTCAATCTGAGCCGTTGATGTTAAGTCGTGTGTACTTTAGGTCGTGTACGACCTATGTGAGTCGTTTGTCTTTGAGTCATTTGTATTATAAGTCGTTACATATCTGTTTTTGGTCGCTTACATGTTGTATTGTTTCTTTGAACATGTTGTTAAGTCGTTCTGTTATAAGGCTTAAGTCGTGATGTTTGTAAGTCGTGAGTCGTCTGACTTTTTAGGTCGTGACTGTTAGGTCGGCGACGACTTAGGAGTTGTATTTTTTTCTGTTTTGCGTGTTGTAGCCTATAAATAGGCAAGTTGTTTCATTTGTAAAGGTTGTTGATTTTTGAATAAAATTTTCTTTTGTTAGCTTTGTGCTTTCATTCCAATTGGTAGTTGAGTGTAATCTCCTATCTCCTCTTTCGGTTAATCGAGTGCGCTCGATTCAACGATTGCAGAAGCCGATTCGCGGAATCAAGTGCGCTTGATCAACGCTCGAAGAATTGAGGATCTCTCCTCACGGTATCGTGCGCGATCAACGTGTCAGAGATAGCTAGAATTCGGCATCTTCGAATCAACGAATTTGGGCAATTCAGTATCTTCCAATCCATCGATTACTACATTCATCGTTCTACATTGTTTTTGTAATATCCGCTGCGTCACATATACACCTATTCATACATGCTATACATAGGAATATGATAATCAAGAAAATTTTATTCTAAATCTAATCTTTACACTAGCATATGAATATGAACAAAAGAAGTTGTAAAACCATTTAAAAACCATTTTAAAACCCTTAAAATTTGGTCATAAACATCTATAAAAATGTGGTTTGAGTTAGAAAATATTTGAGGATCGAAATCATGTTAAAAACATCATTTTTAACTATATAGACATGCATAATAGAGTGAGAGGTCAAGAACCAATCACCAAATACCCCAAATACTAATTTGTCCTCTTAGATCTGAGTGGGCAGTAAGGAAGAGGAATGCAAATTAGATAAAATGAAAATCTCAAGCTTCTATATGCTAATCACCCCTCTAATTGATGATTTGGCTAAGATTTGTAAGAAAATGGTAGGCTTTTTGATGAAATTAGGGTTAGTAGAGGCTTAAAGCTATTTTGGAGAAGATGGAAATGACTTAGATCGGTTTCTATAGCCTCCACTAAGCATAATTTTCATGGTGGGTTAGTTGTCCTAAGCACGGGCTTAGTTAATTACCTACTATTGCAAGCCAATAGTAGCTAAAACTTAAAATATCGATAACTTTCAAACGACATGTTTGTTTTTCTATTATGATACGGAATGGGGAACTTTCATCCTAAAGCAATGAAAGTAATTTGGGACACTAACTCGGCTCCTATCAATAGTTATAGTCCAAACAATAATTTTTGGGTGAAAATTATTACATAGAAATTCGGAAAAAACTTAGATGTGGAAAATGTCCCTAAGAGCCATTCCTCAAAATTCTAGAGTCATACGACCTCATATGTATAAAATAAAAATATTTTACGATCCTCCAATACGTAAAATACAGGTCGTTACATACGTCACTTATGTGTTTACTTGCCTAAGGCTGTGTATTGTCTTCAATGAGTTTCAAACTCTAAAAACAATATAATGATACAAATATTTGATTCATTTCCAATCACATATAAATATTGTATAGTGAGCAGTCGTAACTCGTATTGTACGAAACCTCGATGAAATTAATTTATTGAAATAAGCAAGTAAATTGTAGTGTGAGATTGTGTATTTAATATGATTAATTACAATAATGATCTTGTTGTGTTAAATTTAACACTGGCCAAAGGTTACAAGATAGATCTAAGAATTAAATCGGTGAAATGTTAGTTTGATTAGTTTACGTAAAGTGCAACGTATTAGATATACTAAAATGTTAAGGATGAACCAAATGCATTATTGCTATTCGATATTGTAATAAGAGTTTTCTTTGAATGGTTCGACTATTTAGAAAGGAAAACGAATGTACCAGAGTGGATGTAACCTAAATCAACTTTGGGATGAAGAAAGTGAATGGTCGCTTCTTCTTCATGGAAAGACATTGGAAACGGGAATTGTAAAATAATAATTTATACCTAACATTGGAAATTTGGGTAAGTAGTTTTCATTATTTTATTAAACTCGCGTAACTCCAATAAACTAGCCGTTACATTAGTAGTATGTCATGCTGCATTGGGTTTATTTATCAATCCATATTTCTTTTTTAGATTAATCAACTTTCATTCGTTATTAGTCTACCCTTAGGAGAAGCATATGTCATGCAAAGGGATTTTGGAAACACTATAAGTACAATCTTATATAATTTTTATTTTAATATTTTGCAATGAAATAATAAGAATTTTACTTTTATTATTAGGCATGTGATGTCATGTGCGGTAAATTTCTTTTTGGGTTCATTAGTAACTATATCAGAGGAACACCAAATCCTCCACAAATCATTAAAGTATAGAACCATATGGGTTTTGTAACATCCCACATTTTGGTGTGCCATGAGCCTAAATGAGAATAAAATAACTAAACTAATAACTGAAGGAAATTAGTAATAGAATTACACAAGGGAGTTTGTTTAATCAAGTGTAGTGACAATTAAAAGATTAATTAAGTTAAACTAAGAATGTTTATTATACATTATAATGTAATCAAAGAAATAGTATTAAGTGAGTAGAAATAAAGAAAAGAAGTTAGTATTTAGCTTAATGGGAAAGGAATGGCCTAAACCCATTAAGAAAACCCATACCCCTTCATTTACTTCTCTCCTAATCATGAAACATAAATGAAAACAAAGAAGAATGAAAAATGAAGGAAATTTGCTAAAAAAGATGAAACTAAGCAAATAACATCAAGTGAAAAGCTAACACTTTAAATAAAGAAATAAAGCTAAGACTTTCATTTTGGTTATCATCCTTAATTTTGGGTTCACCCTATTTGAACTTGTATTTGTACTTAATTCATGTGTTTATTGGGTAAAATGCATTGATATGGATTGGTAATTTGACATTAATGAACATATATGTTTTATATAAAAGTTAGTATATTCTTTTGCTTATAACTTGAACATATGAGCTCAAATCATTATAAATTTTGATATAAGGTGTAAAAATTTATTTTAGAGATGAGTTTCTAATTTGAGAATTTCAAATATTTTAGATTTATTATGAATTTTCAAGGTAAAATGAGTTAGCTTTGGATATAACTAATTTATAATATGAAAAATTATTTTATTTTGATATATGTATATGAAATAAAATAAGTTGAATTGATCTTTGGGAAGGTTTCCAAATTTTTCCCATGTAATTTTGATATAATATGAATTATTAAAAGAACAAAGGATAAAGATAAAATGTTAGAAAATAAATAACTAAATTAAGTAAGTAAGTAAGTAATAACGATGTAGAATATTTCTCTGAATTTCCTTCGAAGAAGTTAGTAAAGGGGAAGGAAAGAACAAATGTAAATTAGAGAAGTGGCAAAAAATATTACTTTACTAAGAAATAAATTAGTTTTCAACTTAATTAAGAACCCACCACCCATATCTTTGGTAACAAAAGAACTATGTTTTCAATAAGTTATGATATGCTTTGTTTTCATTAGTGAAAATATCATGTTTTCATTAACATGTGAGTTATGATTCTGCTAGCAAATTCGTGGTAGATATGACCCCCAAGGTGAAACGATTGTCAGGTTATCCTTGTTTACATTCAATAAGATATGAAATGTTATACTTTTTTAATTCGTATTTAGGTTGCTTAAATTCAATCTCCTAGGAGGTTCCTTGGTTAGGTTAACCACAAGGTGAATGAGTGGTCATTAACTAGCGATGATGTTTGAGGTGAAGTAGTGGTAGGTATAGCTTGTGTGGTAACCCCTAATTATAATTAACGAAACAAGTAAATGACACCTTAATAAGAGTATAAGTTACAATCGAGGTTGAGAATGGTGTTTATATTGCATGGTTCATGATATGATGATAAATATAGGTTGTACTTATTGTTGAAAATAATATTTATTGATAATGTTTATGCTAGAACTGTTGAACTGGTGTGCCTATATATTCACAATTTCTAGATATAGCTTTAAAGTTCAAATTAAAAATGACCAAGTATCAAACATTGAATCATAATATAAGCAACAGAAAGTAAATCACATAGTCTATTTATACTAGTTCGGTCCTCCCGTCCTACATCCCCAGGGCTCCCTCTGGAATTTCACTAACACCTTTACTTAACTCCGAGGAACAGGTATCCATGCAACTACTTGAACAACCGAACAAGATTTCGACCTTAGCTTGAACAACAGAACATGACTTTAGTTTTTACATAGTAGAATAAAGTTCTTCGAAAATTACATTGTGTCTCTAATACAGCGACTTATCAATAAAATATTATTTTCCCAAAATTATTTTAAGTTTATTTTAAAGAAAAAATGATGATGGTAATATTTTGAATTAGCAAAATTTTTGTTTGAAGAGAATATGAAGGCTTTGATTTGAAAATGAAATATTTTGGTATAAATGGTTTGATTGCAAGATGTATTCAAGCTCACATCGCAAGCGACGATGGGCTAACAGATTCCGCTTCGGTGTTTTGGGTGAGTCATCCCTATCATCAAATGAAGAAGTCACAATAAGTGGATTGTGGAATCATATTCGACGTAGTATAAAAGTTGGAACAGGATGTGTTTCGATGTGGATGCAAATCACGGGCTCGTTGATGACCAAAGGCATTCATGTATGCTCACAAAGAAGGGGTGGTGGGGACGCTCATCATGGATTGTACGAAGAGATTCTCTCTGGACCTTATGACATCGGTTTAGGTCTTAGTCGTCTAAGTGGCAAGGATTCAAGCATTCATGTAGTCGCGATGTTGAGTATTCGGTTGACCTTACGACGTTAGTCATTTATGTTTCGTATATCCAAAAGTACTTGGTATGAGACCGCCCGATCGTCTGAGTAGGTCCGAAATGGAGATGTAGATACAACATGAGTAAATGGGCCATATTATTTTAAGGATGTAGCCATGAGTAGGCACATATTATTTCGAGGATGTAGTCATGAGTTGACATATATATTACGAGTGTTACGGCACGCGCTTCGCGCGTGAATTGTTTTTCTTATAAATTATATATGTTTAGATCAGTCAAAAAAATGATTTTTTATTTTCAAGTGATATTAAAATTTGTATATTTGTAAAAAAGTATTTTGAATTTGTAAAGGAAGTTTAATTTTAGATCCTATTTTTAGAACCGTTTTGAATCTGTAAAGCATGTTTAATTGTTAGGTCCAACTTTTAGGAGCATTCGAATTTGTAAAAGAAGTTTAATATTAGATCATATTGTTAAGGAATTAAGATTTGATAATATATTAATGAGCGTTTTTTGTAGGTCATGTTGATACCAAAAAAATATGACACCAAAGCTATTACAACTATTATTAAAGATGAATTGTTTTCATTATAAATTATATATGTTTAGATCAGTCAAAAATATATTTTTTATTTTTAAGTGATATTAAGATTTGTATATTTGTAAAGAAGTATTTTGAATTTGTAAAGTAGGTTTAATTTTAGATCGTTTTTTGAATTTGTAAAGCATGTTAGTTTAATTTTTTGATCCTACTTTTAAGAGCGTTTGAATTTGTAAAAGAAGTTTAATATTAGATTCTATTTTTAAGTGATTAAAACTCGATAATATATAGAGGGGCGTTTTTGGTAGTTCACGTTGACACCAAAAAAGTGTGACACCAAACATATTACAACCATTATTAAAGATTTTGAGAGTGTAACCATGAGTAGGTGCACATGATATTTTGGAGGGTGTAAGTATGATACAGTACACCAATTATTTTAAAGATGACACAATGAGGAAGTTCATCGATAGTTTTGTGGATACACCTATTATGATGGATGTGTAGTTAGTAAAAGGATTGATAAACACATGTTATTTGTTTGTATGATAGTGTGATGTTGTCATTTTTGAGTATGTGTGCTTTATTTTTGTTAAGCGCACTGGTTGTTGTTTTACATATTCGCTTGTACATGCATGTTTAAACAAACCCGAGTTTTTGTTGTGAATTATTGTTATAGGTTAGATTATTGAGATGCATGATATGACTTGTGAATCGAGTTGATCTATGATAGAGATTGTTTCACTCTTTGCTGATGGATTGTTATTTTTACATGTTATACTTTTGATTGCATAGTCATGGAAATGCGTGTGTAGAAAATTGCATTCGTTGTAGTGAACGGATTTTATTGTGTCATTATTGATTGTGTTATGCAGTTGTTGTGCATTGCTCTAGAAGTGGTTAGTTGTGATTAGTATACTTCCCTATATTTTGTATCTTTAAAAATATGATATAGTATGATGTTTTATCGGTTGTGTCGAGAGTCTAGTCTTTGAGGAAATTACGAGAGCTCGATTCTTTTTTTTGAAGGGGATGCAACGACTCGAAAATTTAACACATTAATTATTAATTAATTATTAATAGCCATTCAAATTAACTTGATGATAAAAGATAACTTCCAGTAGTGATGCCTTTCTAAAAGTTTTGATGTTCCCATTGCGTTTAGAAAATTTAAAATCCTATATTTCGATATATAGCATGATATACTTCCGTTAGCATTCCGAAATAGGTGTTTTGGGCCTTTATACTCGCTTCGATCCCAAATGGTTACTATTGTTGTATTGTTTATAAAATTGATGCATTGAATCTTGGATGGCATTTACCTATTGAAACGGTATATATATTGTTATTTAATTCCGCAGTGAGGTTTTTCCCTTTCTGTTCATATTTTTAGATTTTTATTTATATAACCAACGATCCACTGTTTTTTATCTCTGAGATTAGTGTGCAAGTATATTTTGACGATATTTTTACTAATTTTAGATGTTAGAAATAGTGGAGCGTCACATTCAGCTTCGCAATTAAATACATATATTACTAGCAAATATTGTCTTCTATATTCTGAATGTTCTTTTGGTTACTATGCGTAAACTCGAATGGTAGAAAATAAAATTATCCTTTTCTCGATTTTTGTTCATGTTGAGTTTTCCAAAAACCGAGGATGTGATCTCACATTTCAAAATGGGGCAGATGACCATCTATTAGGGAATACTTCGAGTCAACTAAATAATATTAATCCTATGGAGGATGCGGAAAGTTTGAGTCGGTATCGTTCAGTACAAAATTAAATACCTTACTATCATGTGCAATCGTTTCTCAATTAGCCATTGTATATGTAAAAGTCATATCAAACGAACAAATAATCGTAAATTCTTCATGGCATGTCATTTTCGTCTAAGTGGTGGTTACTATTATTGGTTAAGTGTCCAATATGTGTATCGTTTATAGGCCAATACAATTTTTGAGAAAAGGTAATTTCGGTTCGAACTTCTAATTTGTTCCGATGCAATTTAAAATTGTGGAATGCCTGGTTTAATTATTACATTTGACATCAATAGAACTATTTTTATACAACATGAATATAAACATAAATAATGCTACTTGATCTTGTGAAACTTTTTTGCAATCTATCATGTTGGAAAAGATAGAGTTATGATATGTAAAAGCATTGTAAACATTTATTCAATGTAGATTTTCTTTATGGGCTACAAACTATAAGTAAGCAGTCACACGATGTAATGACGCAAAGTATTTTCGTACGAAAATATCGTTAGCAACGCTTTTGATGTCAAGACTAACATCAATGACCTAATCCACGTGCATGTATGTTGAAGTATTTTTGTGTTTCCTTCGATTCAAGCGTTCATTGTGATTAGATCGGCTAGATCTTCATATTCGAAATTCGACTTTAATGTGTAAGAAAAGGAGGAGAAAATGTGTAAAGAGAAAAAAAATAGATTGTAATTAAGAAATGAGGACCTTATGATTATATAAACGATAAGAGAAAATCAATTGACGTGAGTCGATTTCTTAAACAATGTCGGATGCATCCGACGCATCGACCAACAACCATCCATTCGCCTCCTCCATAGGTGGAACGGGCAAGAAAAGGTTGAGCATGCACTGTGGTAGCGTTTTCTTTGTACATTAATCAACCATGGTCTTATAGGATAAGTTTTTTTGATAAGACACTGCAGGACAAATAAAATTATAACTACAACATAAATAAAGCAGCCCTTCTTTATGAGTAAGATTATTGATAATTAACATGTAAATCCTATTTCAAACTTTCTTCTCCTTTGAATCGTTGTACCCTTCCCTCATGTATAAATATAACAAACAAATGGCGCCTGAAAATCAAATGTAATTTTACTCATCAAAAATGACAAGAAGTCGTTTTCATGGCATGTTACAGTTGCTGCCGACACAGTGCAGTTTCCAACAGATCCTTTGGACCCGACTTTCCATTTGGCACAGCCTTTTCTTTTTCCATTAATTATTTATTTTACACCATAAATTCGAAAAGGAGGCATAATTACACTTTCTTACTCTATCTTACAACTTAACAACCAAAATTATCATGATTCAGTGTTAAACACAAGCTACAGAGATTAATACATCAAAACTGTAAGCTAATTCTTGGATTAATCAAAGATTAGTACATTATACACTGCAAAAATTTCCTTTCTAATATAGCAAGAAACATCAAAAGAGAGAACATGATATAGTTTTAAGTTAACAAATCATAACAATCAAATAGACATAAGCTCCAACTTGATTCTTCCTGCATCTTCAATCTCACATAGCAAAGCAGTTACAGTTATGCTACTAAACTCTCCATCCTTAGCAATTGTTGTCGTTAATATCTCGGCTCTATACTTGTCAAACACAGCTACCAATTGTGTCAATAAACTGCATTTATGGCACAAACGAATTCCAAAAAATGCTGTTTTTCCAGACACTGAAACAGTAACACTTGAGTTTGTAGTTGTGGTAGATTGCAGCAACTCTTTAGCTAACTTTTTCTCTGATTCTAGTTTTGCTGTAATTTGTTCAAGCGATTTTATGTAGCTTATTGTTTGGTCAACAATTTTCATCCTTTGTGCCTGTAGCAATGTGTGAGTATTTGATAAATGTACGTATTTTTTACGAGCTCTGTACCATGATGAATCTTATCTTTATACAATCATTAATAAACCCAGGAAAAAATATATTCATGCACTGAAAGTATTTGAGAAAATAGTAAATAAAAAAGCAAATACCTTAGGGGGAAGATTGGGAACCATAGAATGCAGAATAGTGTAAAGCTCTGTCATTTTATCATTTGCATTTCCATACCGTTCAACATGCTTTGCATTCTTTTCATTATTGCTCCTTGAGGAAGAAGACGAAGTTACGATGTTTTTCTCCATTGTTTTTCTTTTTCTTTCCTTCTTATTCTTCTCATGAAAGCTTTGTTAGTTTATCTTCTTATGTATTGCTAAGCTAGTAGTAGGACAAGGGAAAGCTTAATAAACAGAACAAATTTTGAAATAATTACTAATTGGAACAATACAATATAGTATATGATGATAGCAGGCAGAGTTTGCTTAGCCATTTAAGGAAACACGATCAGAAGAACCCACACATCAGTCAGGTAATTTAGCTGATAAGGTCCTCCTCCTTTACTAATTTTAATTTTTGATTCATTTCGTTGTTTATTGAGAATCGTTAATTGCATGGTTTTTTTCGTTCTTGCCTAAACAGAACTTTGAAGCAGTCGTAAATTTTGTTGAAATTATAATACACAAGTTGTTTAATATATAATGTTAGAGCGGTGCAAATAGCATCAGGGAAATGGCTAGTTGCACAGAACTTTTTTTTTTTTATATTTTTGTTATAGCGTGATCCACGATAAACCGGTCATCAGTTTACCGCCAACTGCAGTGCCACTAGCATTTCTACGGTACATTTAGCACCAATCTAATTTTAAATGAGATGGCCCTTTTTTGAGTGCTCTATCTCCACACTGTCTCAATCCTGCTTTTTGAACCAAATAAAATGTTTAATAATTTTAAATTTAATTGTGTTGTTGAAATCAAGTGGACAAATGTAACACCGGCCATAGGGATTGATGTTTCCATTAGGGATAGACATTTAACCGACTTAACCGACGTCGACCGAACCGCTTTAACTGATTATATTGGTTAACCGAACTTACGGTTAACCGACCGACCTTAACCGATTAAATTCGGGTCGGTCAACGGTTAACACAATTGTCAATCGCGGTTAACCGTTAACCGATCAAAATTTTGAAGCAAATTGACATCTGTTTCGTATTATTCTCAATACCCTAACCGGCCTGCCTCGTCTTCTACCCAAAACCCTAAAGTAAAACGTACGCCGCTTTCTTTCATTTTGCATTCTTCCTCATTCAATCAAAAAAACCCTAGATCCGCAAAATCCAAAGCAAAACTTCAATTTTTATCCGTACATATTATATCCATTTTGATCAATACATATCCACTATCGATTTCGATTTCGATCAATACACAGTGAATACATCCACTGTCGATTTCGCGAGGTCGATATTTGTGCTGCAAGCTTGCGATTCCCATCTGATTTTCATTTGAGGCTTTGAGATAGGATGAATACTAGCCGAAAGAGGAAGAATGTGAGTTTGTATTAAATTTTACCTATTTTATTTAATTATGTGTTTAATTATTAGATTGAATGAGTAATGTTATAGGTTAAAATTTGCCTATAAAATACAGTTATTAATGTATAGTTGTAATTAAACTGTATATTAATGTATAGTTGTAATTAAACTCTAATTTATAACCGTATATTAATGTATAGCTGTAGTTAAACTATATATTGATGTATAACTGTTACTAATTATAGTTTAATTATACCTAACACATTAATTACAGCTATAAATTAGCTTTTGTTAGACTGTAATCATAGCTAGATATTTTAAGTGCATTTCATATGTTACTGTCTGAGCATCACAACAGTATAATATATTTAAGTGCATTCATATGTTACTGTCTGAGCATCACAACAGTATAATATATTTAAGTGCATTCATATGTTACTGTCTGAGCATCACAACAGTATAATATATTTAAGTGCATTCATATGTTACTGTTATATTAAATTATATTTAAGTGCATTCATCTGTTACGGCCTTCTGCTTCTGCTACAACATTTTTGTGTGAATAGAGTGGGTAAATGATAGGTTCCTGAACCATCCAGAGCACTTTTTTCTTTTACTTTCTTTATTCAAAGACTCATGTGGCATGTTACACCTCATCTTACTATAATCTTTATCGGTTAGTTATCAGCCTCCTTTTTCTGGTATAAATTCCTAGTAGCTATTGCTCCTATTGAACTAATGGTGGATTACATGTGTTTAACAAGGTAAAGGATCAGTTGATGGGTCATCATTCCAGAGGAATGGGGGAAGAGTAGGACATACCTTTTCATCAAGTTTTAGATCTCTTTGCACACCACCTATCCACTACTTTTTTTTCCATGAAAAACCCAATGTATGCTTGGTCTGGCTACAACTGAAATGGCCAAGGTATGTGTACTGCCTACTTGCTAATGTTTAGATATTCTTTTCGAGTTAATTATATGACATGAAATTGATGATGACGATTAATTTCACTAAATGAATATACAATTACTCCCACTTAATATTTTCTTGAAATGATCATAACCTTTTTTTCCGTATAACCATCATAGATAAAATATGATTTAAGCCAACTCCAAACTGGTAGCCATTCCATTCAAATATTTCTTTTTGATCTTTGTGAACCATGATTGTTAGTATATCATCAATTCGGTATGTGTACTCATTAGCAGGGCATCTTATGTATATCAGTTTTTGACATAGAAAATATCTGCACTTTATGTGTACTCAATTCGACCTCCCTTTCGTCTACTCGTTGTCGTAGCTTGACTATTACGTTTGTCATTGATATCACTGCTGCTATCATCCTATTAGCATGGTATTAATTAGAATGGAAATTGTTTTGTAAACAGATGAGTTAGTTAGGAACAACATCAAATAACCTTGTTCAAAAACAAAATCCCTTGCAACCCATTGTTGAAAGGAGTTTCTTACTATCAGCAGAACAAATATCTCGTTTGGTTGTGCTCTGTTCGATCGATGGAGCACCCTGCGACATAATATATATAAGAATATAATGATCAATAACAACTGTTTAGTTGTTCTAAACGACGTTAAATTCTTATTTGGTTTGGTAGACAGAACTATTTTTTAGTTAAGTCTAAACATCACAGTGTTCTAATGCGTTTACCAGCTGTATCTGGACAGATTAATGCTTAAATGACAGTTGACAATATTTGCATACAGTACTTATTCTAGTCGATATGCGTACATTACTACTTACTTAACATGTCTGGAAAAAAATTACTTTAATCTCAGATATTTATTTTTCATGTCTAAGACTAAATGAAACCAAGATCATTAGAAATAGAATATTAGGTTTTAAGGATTAAATCAAGTTTTGGAAAACAAAATTGATGTGCGTGTATGAATGATAAAGATAGTAGACGATTACAGTAAGCAATTTATGTGGTTTACCAGGTGATATAGGCCAACAATGACACTTACAACACTTCAGCATGTGTGCCTCTCTAAATTTAATACCTGATCAATTAAGGTGGATGATACCGAACTTTGTCCTCTTTTACTGATTCAGCTTGTGGTCAGAAATGAGTCTGGGTTGCTGATTCCGTAGTTGCTGGGCCTGAGCTCAAAGTTGCCTCAACGCCAACTAATTTTGGAAATATGATTTCACCTTTTGATGCTCCATCTTCCTGCACACAAACAGTGGAGGATTTAAATTTACGCACATGCCCATGTTACATGAATTTCCTTGTATATGATGTTTTTTATTTATTTTCGTTACATGAATCTCCTTAAATATGATTTTTTTTCTATTTTATATAATTTGAAGTGCAGGATGGAGACATGGAGTTGAAAGCTGATGCATAGTACTCAGACTCAAATTCGATCTCCAAACTATCATTTTAATTTTCATTGCATTGGAAAATAAATGTAATTATATGTACTATTTAATATTGTAAACTTGTAGTATTGTATTATTAACTGTGAATTATGGACTGTTATGAATTATGTGATCTTTGCTATGCTACATTTATAGTGTGGATGTCATGAATTATGCTGTGAATTGTGGAATGTTATGAATTATGTTTGCCATATACGAAGCATGCATGTCATATTGTCATGAATTAAATAATTAATTTGCAATATATTCGGTTAACTATCGGTTAACCATGCAACGGTTAACTATTTGCCTTAAACGGTTAACCATGCAACGGTTAACCGTCTTGTTCGAATGGTTAACCGAACCGTTAAATTTAACCGGTTAACCATGGTTAAATTTAACCGGTTCGGTCGGTATGTAGGACTAATTTTAACTGATGAAATGGTTAACCGAACCGTTACTTTTCATCGGTTAACCGTTCAAATTAACCGATCGGTTCGGTTAACCGACCGTGCCCACCTTTAGTTTCCATGACGAATCTTCCAATATAATGATGATTAGTGCATAATTTAAAGTGTAGTGCTATAGGTAGTTTAAAAAGTTCTTAGTAATTTGTATTTAGAGAAAACAAAAATAAATTTAATAATTTTACTACATAGCACCAAAATATATTTGTTCATCCAAGGAAAATTTAACCCAACCCTCGAACCCTACATACGTAAAAAGAAAATTCAAGTTAATCATATATCCAATGGATCTATGCAAATATTAAATCGACATAAAGAAATCAACTTTATTCATTAAGAATCATAACCCATCAGTATTAACTCGTGAAAAAATTTGGTTCGGCAAACAACCTTACAATTTTCGAATTTAGCTTACAGTTGCATGCACCTTGCAATTGTCTTTCAGCGACAGAGATGAAATCAATTATATTACAAAATATTAAGTAAACAGAGAAAAAAGATAAAATGAAACCCATCTTTACAGATTTAGCTTAATAATTATTTTTACATCCCGAAGCTATGCCCACATGGGGTCAAAATTATAGTACATATTATAGCTATTAATGTCCCCTGTATGATGATGTAGAGACTAATACTAGATACAATGAAAATAAATGTAAATATAACACACAAGCCTTCTGCTTGTCTTCGACTTGCATTATTTGGCTATCCTCAAGACCAACCTACTTAAACCCATAAACTCAACCTACTCGGGCGAGTATCCTTGAGTTTATAGGGGAAAACAAGGATAAAAGCACGGGTTAGACATAAAGTCTAGTATGAATAATATATTATCCCAAAGTATACAAGATAGTGAGAACACGCAGCCTACACATGGAACGGGTTATCTTCTCACTTTTCAAAGTAACAACATCGCGATATATAAAGAGTTTAAGTTGTAAGATCATTATCAAGTAGAAACGCTATTGTGATACCGTAACCGAAAGCATCCCCTCGGTTATTATCCCAGCGAAAGCCATAATATTCTGTTATACCGAAATACCCAACTCTTGTCTACTCCCATGGCTTTAGGTACTTTTGCAGTGTGTGTGTATCATTAAAGTTCTACGATTCAGCTGCCACAAAGGCCTTATGCCTATATATTATATACATCAATTACATTGTTTCTCGGCTGTCACTAAAGGCTTATGCCTCGTCGTTCTTGGTTGCCACTCAAGCCTTACACCAACGCTTTCGTATTTAGGTTGCAACATAGGATTTATACCTATTCCGCTCCCGATTTTAACTGCCACATAGGACTTACACCTTTGTTTTTGGTTTCTAGACTGCCACCTAAGGCTTTACATCATCACCATTCCCTAAGTTGCTACTTTTGGCCTTATACCAATTGCTTTAGTACTTTGGATTCCACATAAGCCTTACTTCATCTCTTTCGGTGGCAGATGCCACATAGGCCTTACTCCTTCACTTTCGATTGCGATGCTACATAGGCCTTACTCCTAAGCTTTAGGTTGCGGATGCCACACAAGTCTTACTCTTTCCACCGAATTCACTACCAAGCCATCCACTATTAGGTTTATTAGTTAGCTATTTATTAAGTTAACGTTTAACCAATCATTGTGTGATTATTAATATTGACAAAAATATGGCCATCAATGCATCTGGTTTCGACCATGGCCATCTTAAATCTTATTGTGCCTTAATTACCTTTGGAAGTTACTAGTTTTGGTTTACATATTTTACCGAGAGTTACACTACTCCCCGCACTATGTGGTCTCGTCTCGTCTACGGAAGCCTGTTATAGTTTAGTTTCAGTGATTTGTTAAATTAACTCTTTAATTTATTTGAAATCACCTCTTTTACTCATATTTCCTCCTTAGTTATCAACCACTTTCGATCCTCAGTTGTTACCCATGATTTGCCAACCCCGACCTCAAACCTTGCATATCTTAACATTTATACTTAAGCTGTTACACTTAAGATTTTGGTTTTATTGAAGTTTCAGTTTGGCACTACTTCCTTCGGCACTATCCTTTGGTACACGTTAGGATCTGCCTGCTGTACTCTAACATCAGCTTTACACGTGTCGACTTCTGATTCATTCGACTTTGTCTTTTATTACCATTTTAAGCACTTTACTGACATGTTTAGCATGAAATATGGATCCGGTCTACCGCCCAATAATCAATTAAACTCTTCAAACAAATAATTTTTCGTTCATGACCTACTTACCTTCTAGTTCCCTATCGTACCCCTCGTCTAGACTTAATTTTCTTTGGAACCTACCTAATTCCTTCCCAGTTTTTCTACGGTAAATTAATCATGTATACAATTCCTCATAACTAACGAATTTTCTCCTTATACAGATCCTAATTAATTTATAACAATTCACCACTCAAAGATAAATTCTATTAATCAAAACCGTTTACTAATAAGATAATCTTGTCCCTACATTTAAAACCCCATACCAAATAAACAAAAAATAAATAGAGGAATGACCCAATTATCATAAGACCTTGAGGAATACATGGTTATGAAATATATTACTCAACTATACTTTAAGCCAATGAAGTCTCTAGTTCTCTTGGCTTTAATCTTTTCTTTTCTTCTTTTTGTTGTTAGGCTATAAATATCATTAAAGAGCTCAGCTTTTGTTTTATGTTTTGAATGTAAAAGAAAATGGAAAGAAAGATGTGTTCATCTTTACTTCAAAAGAATAATTTGGACCACTGGCCCACTATCCTATGTACTTATAAATTTATTAGCCCTTAAGATTGCAGAATCCTTATTAGTTTAGATTTTCAACTAGGATTTTACTAGTGTCACTTGATTCATCTAAGCATAATAAGCAAATAAAATGTTCCACGTATATTTACCCACTTTTTACGTTATCTCACTTCTTATCTTTATAATCAATTATTTAAATATTTATTTATTAAATTATGTGTTGTTATAGGCTTCTCCCTTATACGAATTTCATCCTCGAAATTCAAATAAGGCTGTTAGTTTGCGGAAGATGGATTTTAAGGCTAATTTAACAATAGAGGGAGGGGGAATGGGGGTGAATAGTGTTTATTGATTTTTGTGAATCCTTTTAAATTCTTTTAAGATTATAATTAAACAATGCAAAATTAACAATCATAGATGTAAACACATACATATATAAATGCAGTAAAAATAAAAGTAAAGAGTTGGAGAGATCACACCAGGAATTTTTATACTAGTTTGGAGTTACCCTACATCCAATCCTGTATAATTTCTTGTACAGATTTCTTTTCAAATATCAAAGTCAATACAATCTCGGTTTCAAGACTATGAGACACACCCTCCAGATTTTTCGAGCTCTGGGTACACTCACTGGATTCGGATAAGACACAAGCACACCCACTTAAACGGGACACCATGCACACCCACATGAATTATACGGAACACAAGCACACTCACTTGGATTTCAGGAATACCAATCACATCCAAGAGTATAAGAGTATGATTTGTTAAAGTTTACAAAATCAATTTCTTGATCTTGATTACAAATGATCATATAACCTCTTGAATATTACTTTGATCTTGAATTGAGTGAGAGAGATGAGTAAGATCACAGAGTAAATAATAGAGAACCAAATCAATATAGTTTGAAGTTGATTTTGATTGAATTTGAGAAGATTTTGATTAGAATTTCTTTTAAAAATCAAGAATTTGAAAGAGGATAGAAAATATGAGAAAGTGGTTGACAAAAAATCGTTTGGAAAACCCCTAATTATAAAAAAACAACAATCATGTCCATTCGTGACGAGATATGACGAAAAGGCACTTCCATTCAAAATGGGTAATGGTTGAATACTTATGATTTTCATGTTATGCAAAATAATTTCTTGTGATGATGTTTGGTTGCAAATTATTACTTCTATGGAATAAGAACTATAATTAAACAATTTGATGATCCCAAATGGTCATGGAACATTCGGGAGCACCTTATCGGTTAATTATATGACTTGTTATATAGAATATTTGAGGTTCTAGGTTTTGGTTGGAAAAATAAGGCTACAGGCTTAAGAAAAGGGTGAAGTCAAGTTTGGGGTTTGAACAAGAATGGATTTGGCCTAGTTGATTTTTGGGCTTTGCTTTGTTAAAAACTAGCATTAAATTTCCACTTTGTCCATTATTATTATTTTGCCCTTCAAATAATTCCTTTTATTTGTTAGTAAATAAATTTCAATTTAATTCAAGTTGATCTACACTTCATGACACATGATATATTTTGATAATACACAATTTCTTTCAATTCAATATTATATATTCTTATTTAACCTTTCTTTTTATTTTTACAAAATAAATTTATTACCTAACTATTTCGATCATATAAAACTTATTTACACTTATAGAAATATTTTATATGTAAGTAAAATATTTTATTCAATTTCAATAAATTATCTAAAATGAATTTATTAATTTTATCTAATTTATTAAAACAAAATCTTTTATTGACTAGACTTCTATTAAATAAGAATTTATTTTCAAAATAATAATTGTCTAAAGTCAAATTCGAATACTTTTATTTCAATTAAATTTACATATTATTACGACATAGAATGTAGGGTTGTTACAGACTTCCTCGTTTATGAAATTTGCTTCGTCGCAATTTCATATAGCGAGATGTCATATACAGCTCACATCCTGAACTTTTTTCGTATCTACAACCTTCTGTCAAATTTAAACTACTCAATCCTCTGTATGGCTCTTTCTCCAACTTACCTTATCATATGCTACAATTTAAATAGACTCATTCAACAACTTTTTATTTCTGTATGTGACAAATTTTTCTTGTTTTTTTTCCTAAATGTTGGATTTTTTGAAAATTTCGGCAGAGTCTTCTTTGTATGGAGAGTATTCCAAAAAATCAAAATACAATATATCACAATATACATACATCCTAATACGGGGCATCGCAAAATATGGGAAACAATATACCAAAAGGGTTATTGATGAAACGTAAAACATACCTTGTTTTTGCTTTTAAGCGAGCTATCTTACTTTTATGTGAGCCAAAAGCAATTCAACATTGCCAAATAATCCAAATATGCATCATGAATACCGAACCTCAACTCCAATTTAAACATTAGCTTCATATGAAGAAATATAATAGGTATATATTCATTTAGTTTCAAACCATAGTGTTCATGTTTTGGCCACATTTCGACAAACTTTCTATAGTTGGAAACACAAAATTAGACAATAATACCAAAATGTGAATTGTTGCATAGTGTTCTGGATTCTGAAAACAACTTCTACATTGAAAAAATGTCAAGTGCATCATGAGTTATAATGTTCTTCATTAGGGATGGTAAAAACTAGAATTATGATACGAGTGCAGACCCACTTTACAAACTCTGGTTTTTAGCCTAGAAAATAACAAAATTTTGCAAAATTCTTAAAACAAAAGTTGATGTTTATGTTCTTAGCTTTTGAGAAAGGGAAATATCATCGATATCGTACGAATAATTATAAAGTTACGATCAATTGAAGTTCAGCGATGTTACACGAAGTGTTCAATTTCAAGACAGCAATATACTTCCATTTTAATTCATGTTTAAACCATAGTTAACCTAAAATTTTAACATTGCATTTCAAGTAAAAATTATTCTCTAATGGCATAAATTTCTACCTAATTTAAAATTTTCAAAAATGGATCGATGGTTTGAGATTTACGGTTAAAACAACCTATGCATTATCGAAAATTATTCATTTACCTAAAGCAACAAATAATTTTTATTCCAAATATCTAACTTCAAGTTTAAGTAAAACCTCATAATTTAAAATTTATTTAGCATTTCTCATGAACCATTGTTTCATTAGAGAATAACGCTTCTTTCTTCTTCCCTTTTTTTCATGAATTTTATTTCTTAGCTCTCTTCTTCTAAAAAATGAAAATCATAGTTTAAAAGTAGTTTTCATTTATATCTTGAGGTTACTTAACCTCCACACATGTACCATAGCTCTGGCCTTACTAAAGCACGATACATTATGAACCATATAATCACTTATCGTTAAAGGACTTTAATTAATAATCAAATAAGTCTGTTACTTGTATCTTTTACTTGTATCATAATATTAAGAACATCAATTCAATTAAATGTTGTTTTCCTAAACATCATCTTTTACTTGTATCTTAAGGTTAACAATTTTATTATGTATATATGGCTGCTTCACAAGATGATAATTCTAACATCAGAGAGATCCAAGGTTAGTATGGCAGCTGAACTAATTATTTATCAATCTAGCACGAACCACAAGCTTTAACTGGGTCCATAACATAACATAAATTTCACATCAAACATATAGCATAAATAAATTACGAGATAACAAATACTTTTGTTATGAAAATAGATCTTCAAAAAAATAAAATAAAATAAAACATTAAGTATGAATAAGGCTACTTGGTTAGTCCCAACCATAAATATTAGCTTGCATTGCTATCTTAAGTTGGTGCACAACCTAAAAATTGAAGTTTCGTGTCAAATAAAATTTTCATATCATTTATAGGTAAACCTACTATTGGTTTTCTCTAATTACACTCAAATATAACCAAGACAAAATTGGCAATGATTTCTAAAGAGATAAGAGCAAAGGAAAAACCATAAAAGAGACTATACATGATTCTAAAAGTAAGTTATGCCATATTAACTTAAGCATTTAAAAGTAAAGTTTTATAAAACAGAGAAGAACATCGAACATATGTGATTCAAAAAGATAATGTAATGCATTGATCAAAATAGAATAAGAAGAAGTTTAAAATTTCTCACCCTAAATTCACCTCTTCCTATTTAACAATATCACTAAACAAATAGTTATATTATTTATCTATATATTTTTCAGTGGAGAATTCTTTTAATTCAAATTTAAAAAAATATGTATTCATATTCCATGATCTGTAAATTTATTTATGTTAAAATATATAACATTGCTGTGTCACTAATTTTACTAATTCGTCTTGCCAATCAACGGCAATGTTGACCGCTTATGATAATATATTAACACTGCCTCACCACTGATCTCAACTTCACACTAATACCGGACTACATACGTTGTTCGAAAATAATGAAATCAATAAAAATAATATTTTCATTTTCCAAGATAATATAATAATTTATAAAACAATGTACAATTCTAGATAAAATATTTCTTATATCCTTTCCAAAATCCTATGTAGGGCTGCCTCATATAAGTGTTTATAAATCCCTATCGATAGCGCTGATCAGACGTATCGACCATAATTCTTAAGCCATTCTATAGACAAACCAACACCAAAATAAAATACTAAATTATTTTCAATCACTTTATCAAATAATATTCATTTTATTAGATCTTTTGCTTACTTATATGAAAGCATTTATTTTTGAAATTCGTACACATACATCTAATTCATCAACCATTAACAACAAAGCAATTTATCACACTTCATTTATCCATAATATCAAGCAAGCATTAATACAACCATACACTCATTTCAAATAAGCAAACAAACGTCTTCATCAGAAAGCTATCAATTAGTTTCCGCTGCGCAACTCTAATCACTACTGGGTCCTCTTACTTAACTCACTTCAACACAATTTGGAATGGTGAAGTATTCAATACAAGATTTGAATTAGGGTCTTTCACAGCTTCCCTACTGAACAACTTCATTCTCATTCAAGCCATATAAAGTTTTAATATTCACCATTAATACCGACAATACTAGCCGGACTAACAACTTCTACCTTTACTACTTACTTTGTATCTCGTATAGAGACTTATACGTAGAAAAGGTAGATGAAAATAATAATAAATCTATAATATAATAAGAAAACTACAACTATGTCCCCAGATGATTACCCCACTAATCATCGTATAATCCTATTATCACTTAAGTACAAACAATAATCTACCACACACTCACCATGCTAGGAATCTAAGTCTCATCTAAGGCCAAGACCCGTGTCTCTTATACTCTGTATTGTTCTAAATCTTCTCTAATACCAACTGTAACGCCCCATCTCTATACCCATGCCACCAAAGAATATTACTAGGCATACCGTCTGATAATACGGAGAATGAGGCAATATTGGGTTGTCACATTTGAATATTCCCTTAGGCTAACACCGGTACATATTACAAAAATCATAAACAACTCACCTATAAATACATAGTATCGACACAAAGCAATAAACATGTGCATTTCCAGGATAGAACAACACACAATATAAAACAAATAATATAGAGAACACTGGGTCATTAAAGCAGCAATAACATATAATAAACATATACACGACTCTGAGTGGGTAATAGATCAAATGCCCATTATCTTAAAAATATACAATGTATAAATATAATATATACATCTCAACATCATCAATATACATGAGGCTACAAAAATAGATAATGGTCCACTAGTCAATTAATAAACTAGCCTTCGTCTATGCCCAACAATCATGATTAGGTCTCTTTGTCCCTGACCTATAATGTCTCGGACTTACCCGAGTGTTATATAAATAACGCACGGGTTAGACAATATCTACAATATAGATGTCAAAATATACTTGAAACTGGCATGGCGTAAACATAAGTATCTCAAGTCAGTATATAACACCCCGCATATAAAATTCCCATACCAAACCATGCACATATATCATCACACATAGTTAAGATTAGCTAATCATCTCATCAATGGTATAAAGACAATCATAGAGATGGATGAGCACACAGTAGGTCCTATGGGTCAAGTGGTCCTCGCCCTTGAATATATGTTTAGAAAAGGTATTTAAATAAATATAATATAAACATATAATCTCACATATTCTAGATGGGAAACTCACAACACACAGCACGCTCTAAGGGACGACACACAACACCGATAGCATACAACACACCCCATAGTCTTGATTACTCCCCATCATCGTGACTCCATATCCATACCTATACACTATGGTCACAGGCCTATCGCCCAATGGTAACAGACAGTTTGGCTAGTGTGGCATCGGGGCACATCATCACACAATCTTGATATTAGCACACAACACGTATAATAAGGTGATGCCACGGATCCAAGGCATGAACCTGCGATCAGCCAACTAGGATGGACACTAGTCTATCAGGATAAACAACAGACAACACAAGTCGGTATGTAACAAACCCTTCCTCTAGGCATTACCTATAAAATAAGAGTGTTCTCACTGATAGAAACTAATCAAACAAATATCAATGCAGGTATCCTATACAACCTAATATTATTCAATCATTTACTCAATGCTCATAACTACACTCCCTATCCATAATAATATTCTATACAATGGGTCAAAAGAGTAACCGAAATAATATTACCGAATGTCCTATACCAGATGGAATTACAAATCCATTTACTTAAAATTCTCACCATACAGAACTTCATATAATAATACTCTATACCATGAGTAAACAGCATAACTAGAATAATATTATCGAATGTCTCATACCAAATGGTGTTACTAATCAATTTACTCAAATTCCTGACAATTTAGAATTTCACACAATATTATTCTATATAACAAGTCCAAAAAAACTAGAGAAATATTACCGAAAGTCCCATATCAAACAGTACTATAACTCTGTTTATTCTGATTCCTCGTTACATAGAAATATAAATCTTTCAAAACACACAATACTACTATTTATTGATTCGATAAAGGTTCTATCATAAAATGCACTTTTCCCGAAATATTCAATACAATTTCAAATATCAATATTCAATTGAAAGAAGATTAAATTGTAAAATTCTTGTTATTTTCTCTTAATCAATTCATAGTTTCGAAAATAAATATTTGCAAACCTCTTATTTAATTACAAGGAAATATATATATTAAATTTCCATTCAATTCAAAATTTCCTAAACTCCTTTTAAAAATACTTCATAAACATTGAAATTTTTCTTAAATAATCTGGAAATCCAAAGAAGTTTTATGATTCATAATTTCCTTTAAACAGAGATTTGAATATTCGTTATCAATTTAAAATATTTCCCAAAGCCATAATATAAAATTACAAAACAAGTATATTTAAAACACTCATTTACATTCCAAATCCTTTTTAAAACCTTTATTTTAAAATAGTTCATCAAACTAAAATCATATTTTATATTAAATCTTTCAAAATTGATCATTGAAATATATCGATTTATATAAAATATATTTGAGTAACCAAATCCTCAAAATTACACTTTCCATAATAATTTAAGTCAAATTCATTTATGTATATTCCCAAAAGCTCTTAAATCAATGCCTTTTCATTTAAAAATAAATGACTAATACACACACACATACATATAAATTCGAAAATTATTCATGATAAATCATAATAAATTTTGCCATTAGTTTCCAAACTATAGCTAAATAATATACATCTTATTTCTAAAAACTACCGTTCCATGAAATGTGTCATTTACTATAATCCCATAAAAATACACTCTTCACTTTTATACTTTTTTTAAAATATCCTTCAGATAATTTATAATCATAAATTTATAGATATATTCAAAAGACCACAAATTAAAATAAATTTTAGAAATTGCTTTTTAAAAATATTTCTATTTATTCTACATTTATATTTTCTATTATTAATAATATTTTCAAATTTAATAAATATAATTCTAAAATTCGCTGTTTATTTCCAAAATAATTTCTTTCTAATCTTTACCTTTTTAACTCATTTACCCCATTTTCGATCAATTTCAAGTGTTGTGTTCGTCTAATACCATCATCAAATTCAATATACACACACCCACACACACACACACACGCACCCACACACACAACATAACCCTACCAAGGCATACAACACTCTTTCAATCAATATCATCCAATTAATCCATATCAACCAAGAATTCTTTGCCAACCAATCAATAAAAATAGTAGAAATGAGCATCTAGACAATAGTAGACAGTAGTTGCGAGTTAAGAAAATATTTCACGAAATAAGTTCTTGAAGTTCACCGATCGAAGCTCTGTACCTTCAACGCAGTAGCCAATAACCATCACCTCAGCCAGAATGCAACTTCACGGTTATACCAACTAGCTCATCGCCTACGTAAGCTGCCTCGAGTGCACGCACCTCTATGTCGTCGCTAGTTTTGAGCTTCTACGCATCTCCATTTATCCAAGCTTGAGTTTGCCTCCATAAATTGTGGCCACCCCATTGTCACAGCTGCTAACATCATGTCGCGTATACACAACATCGCCTAGGTCGAGGCCTCATGTCCGTCACCAACCGCTACTACATCGCAGCTCCTCCCCTTCTTTATGACGTCGTCGTTGCTAAGCATGGTAGGCAACATGCGTTTTTCATTCATTTTTTCTTTTTCTTTGATGTCAATTTGGGGTTCTAGGGTTTGGATGGAAAGATAAGGCTACGGGCTTGAGAAAAGGGTGGAGTTGGGTTTGAGGTTTGAACAGGAATGGATTTGGGCTTAGTTTATTTTTGGGTTTTGCTTTGTTAAAAACTAGCATTAAATTTCCACTTTGCCCACTATTTTTATTTTTCCTTTTAGATAATTATTTTTATATGTTTGTAAATAAATTTTAATTTAATTCAAATTAATCTACACTTCAATACATAAGATATATTTCGATAATTACACAATTTCTTTCAATTCAATACTTGTATATTCTTATTTAACTTTCATTGTACTATTACAAAATACATTTATTTCCCACTATTTTTAAAAATGATTTATACCTATAGAAATATTTTATATATAATCAAAACATTTTATTCAATTTTAATAAATTATTTAAAAAGAATTTATTACTTTAATTCAATTTATTTAAAAAATATTTTATTAACTAGACTTTAATTAAACAAGAATTTATTTTCAAAATAATAATCGTCTTAAGTAAAATTCAAATACTTTTATTCTAATTATCTACATATTGTTACAGTGGAGAAAGCAGGGTTGTCACAACCCAAAACATCCAATACGCTAGGAACCTACCCGATTTAAATTACCGACATTGGAAATGTACAACAGAAGGACAGATCCAACCATCACTTAATTAGATTTATTGTAACGACCCGTAAATTTCAACTGTTTTAATAACGTAATTAGTTGAAATTTTATGAAATTTTAAACGATAAAATTTTAATATATAAACTTGATATTTGGAATGCGTTTAGTTAAATATAGCAACTGGTAAATTTTCGTCCGAAAATATGAAAGTTTATTTCGCGCGTAAATTTACTTCAATCTAATCAGTTAAAAAGCGATGAAAATAAAATGTTTCCGAAACCTATATATTTTTACATAGAAAAATTCTAAACCATCTTCTGAGCAAGATGTCTGTTTGTCGTTTTTCCAAATTCGGACATCTTTGGCTCCGTCAATTTTATTTTTCAGCGTTTTTCTTGCATTTTCCGCTATTAGAAAATTCAAATTTTTATAATCCGATCGTACCACTGATATCCGTATGTCGTTTTGATCGTCTCGTCGTACTGATCTCCACGGTATATTCATATGTGTATTTCGACGTCCGGTGGACGGCGGAATCTGAAAACATTGAACCGTATCGGTACCGGTTTTAAAATCTTCTCGTTTCTTACCCACGTGAATTGAAGAGCTTAATAATGTCAACCAGCTGTTAGCCACTAAAATTAATTATCTTTTGGAATTCAAAATTTCTGACTTTTGTTATTCTCAATGCAAGCTATATGCTGGTTCGTTTCACTTTCTGGTTTCTTTAATAAAGTATACGTTCATTTCTATTAGTACCGACTTCTCATTCCCCTCTTTCTCATTTCTTCTTCCAATAAAGATTTTTCTACAGCAAGTTTCATTCTTTTTTTTTCCATTTTCTCTAAATCCCTTTACGCCTTTCTTTTTTCTTGGGTTCGGCTCATTGGTTGTTGCACGTCCTTACTCCCTCGCATCTCCCCTACGCTCGCCCCAAAGCTGTGCCAAACACCACCCACTACTGACCACATGGACCACCTCTGGCCACCAGCTCGCCTCAAACCCATCTCGCCCCACCACGCTTCCGAGCGTGCAGCCAATCCCTTCCGCGAGTAGCTGACTGCCCTCCGCCGAGCTCCCTGCCTCCGTCCCCGCTTCACCGAGCCTCCGATGCCACGCACGTGCCTTCCTAGCCCAGCCTCTCCTCAGCCTTATCTTCCACCCTTGTCTCTACCGTAGATCCATCGCAAAATCTCAACCTTCGCCTGCAGTTCACCCTGACAACCAATGCGACAGCCCATTCCTCTGTCCTCCGCCCGAAGCCCTCCATGGTTGACCTCCTACCTTGGCCGAACGAGCACCAAGCCTTCGCCTCCACCTCAATAGCTTACACTTCGGCCTATATTTGACCTCGGCTCCATCACTCCTCCCATCTTTCTTGCATATCTCGGCCTCAACTATCACTTTGTATATATATATGTATATATACGTACGGAAATTTTTGAAGGTATATATATACATATGTCGTACAGTATGTATATGTGGTTTTGAAATTTTATGGTTTGAATTGATCTAGAAACAAATGCATATACATATATGAGTTTATAAGATTTTGTCTACAGTTAGATATATATAGGTTGGATTTTGTTGAAGCCTATATATAAGTGTTTGCACATATTATATTATAAAGCAGTTACACATGTTGTCAGTTATAGTATATAAAAATATATTTTTATTTGTTAGTGTATATATAGTGTTTATATAAAGTCTGCTATATGAGCTGTTATATGCGTTAGTTTAGAAACATATGTTCTGGCTGCTGTTTTATAAAAGAAGTTAGCTTATATATATTTTTGTTATAAAGTTACATGTTAGTTTATAAAGCTTATATTAGTATATTTAGTCATAATATATTTATGTTTATATTGCAGTTATAAGTTGTTGATCTGCTTATGTATATATGTATGCAGTGTTATATATCCATAATTCTACAAACCATAATTATATGATGATTTGTAAATGGGCGCATGTAAGGATATGGTATGGGTTCACTGTATGGGCATTTTGTTACAAACGTAAATTATATCTTTGAGTTCACAATATTATATTAGCTGCTATTCCATACATATTTTATTTTGCCTGTTTCCAAGTACACATATGTATTTGTACTTTTCTACCAGCCTATATATATTAGGTAAGTTAGATTGTTTTAAATTCATACATATTTTATTGTATAGATAATGTACTAGTGTTTGCAGTTCGGTCAATATGTTAGATCATGCATATAATATATTTATATACACATGTTATATAACTTACTGTTTGCATTTATAAGTCTATATATGTATATTGTTATATACAGGTCAGTTTAAATGTTAGTACATATATGATAGTTCACAGATTCTATAATAATGTGAATTTTATCAAGTGGTATTACGTATGAAAAGTTCTGATATATATATTATATGTTAGATATACCATGGTCATTTCAGAGTATAAAAGTTATATAGTTTGCATATTCTCCATAGTTGAATGTGTGTGTTTCTTTTTATTAATTTGAGAAGGTGTATAATGATATAATTTACATTTCGTTTTAATTTACACCGAACCGGGTCTAATGGTTCATCGATTTTCATTTTCAGCTTTGTCATCGTATTCGTGCCAATTTTTCTTTACTCTGAAATTCGTGCTTGGATTCGCGATTTATCCCATTCTCGTCTATCTCTAGCCTCGAAAGGTGAGCACTCACTCACGATTAACGTTCTATTATTTATTAAATTTGATTTCAATTGAAACGACAATGGAAATATGATGCTGTTAGTTAATTACACTGTTATATATGTTATTACCTGTATCAGTTCACCTGTGACATCTGACACCATTATCTGTTAATTATTTATGTGATGATAATACAGTTTGCTGATAATTGATTGATTGTTGATGTTTATATCGGACGTTAAATTGTTAGTGATAAATGATAAATAGTATGAAAAATTGAAATGGATATAGGATAGTTAAAATTTTTAAAACTGATTTATATGTTTAATTTGATTAGTTGAATTTTACCCCTTTTAATTGTCAAATTAATTGACATGTAGAATAGTGATAATTACACTTTGAACCATCGACGTATATTGGATTAATTGTTGTAGTATAAAATTGTAATTGAATGACAAGTGAAAACCGTAATGTAATAATCTTTAATCTACATGAAATGATAGTGTAGATTCTAGAAATAATTATATTAATTCGTACAAATAACAATGCGAATTAATACGGTTATTTCGGGATTATTTGAATTGATTATTGGATTGATATTGATTGTTGTTATTGCTTGATTATTTACTTTGACACCATCCCAGTTATCACACTGCAAGTTCCCTTTAATATGCTTTGATTTTGAATTGAATTGGAATCGGGTTGAAATGATAAATACCCAAATTGAACTTTGACCTTGGATATAGAGAATTAAATAAAACCCGATTGGTCAAATAATTTGATTTAAAAATAAAATGAAGATTTTATTTGAATAAATAATATGGTTTTGAAATGAAGTTGAAATTTGAATTTTTATGAAAGGAAAATGTTAATGTTAATAATCTGAAACAAAATATTAACAATGTAATTGATGAAAGAATGTTGTTTAATTTGAGAAATGATTGAATTAAGTTTGAAATTATAATTTAGTTGAAATTATTAAACTTTGAAATGATTTAATAATAAAGTTTGAAATTATAATTAAGTTTGGAATTATTAAACTTTGAAATTATTTAATAATTAAGTTTTGAATTATTTAATAATTAAATAAGATTGAATTATTTAATGATTAAATTGAATTGGATTCTTTAATAAGAAAATTGAACTTTTGAATAAGTGAATTTTACTTCGTAAATAATTGAAATTTAGTTTCTTTATAAATTAAGTTTTTGAAAATTTATTTAAGTAAGTAAATAAGTGAAATTGAATTTCTTTAAACAAGAAATAAAATGTGATTTATTGAAATTAATGTAAGACTTGAAATTTAAAGAAATTGATTTGATGAATTTAATTTAATTCAATTTGTAAGTTTTGATATAATGAAGTTGAATTTAAATAATGGATTTAATGAATTGGAAATTTAATAGAAATTGTTTTGAATGGCAAATTTAATTAATGAATATTGAATGAAATCGATAAATGAATTTAAATTTGATTTGAATGTTAAATTAAATTAATTTAAATGTTTTCGAAATGAAATTATATACGAACTTGAATCAATATTTGAATGGTTTTAAATAAAGATTGAAATTGAATTATAAGATTTTGAAATGATAATTTGGAAGTTTTGAAACGTAAATTATTGGAAATTGGTTTTGAAAGACAAATGAAATGTTGATTTACGAATTCTATTTGAAATTGAAATTGATTTGGTTTTGAAATAAACAAACGACAAATCGGTGTAATAATTACGAAAGTTATTAAAGAGACCGGAATCGGTTATGGACATACTCTCTGTCTAAACTGAAAACCACTTTAATAACTATACGCGGAGTGGTGATCCAGAATGAAGTGGTTGGAATGATGTACGTGATGACTGAAGAAAGAGAACGATAATGGATAGCCTTGACACTTGTGTCAAATTGGAATTGACTAAAACAGGAGCCGTGCCGGGCCAATGGAGGTCAGCTACCTCAAGTGAACACACTTCTTCGAACTACTCATTACTTGTTGTCGATTGGTGCACCCTTGATTTTGGGAGTGTTGTTGCGGGCGCTGCGGCGTTGCGTTCTCACCATTCCGGATCAGGCGAACGGTAGTGTCACTACCTTGGGTATTGCCTCATGTGCCCTGTCATACTTGTATTCCCTATTCGCGACCACTACGAAATTGTTTTGTACCTTTAGTATATGGATTGCCCTCTGGTGACTTCCGGTTTTGGGGAAACTACGGTCTTGTATATGCTTTTGGGAATAAAAATGTGTTAAGGGTGGAATGGGCCATGACTTAACACTATTTTGATATCTTTATATTACTGATAGACATTATCTACTTATCGTACACTACTACATAGTAGATAATTTAACGGATCCTTAAAGGATGGTTATTCCAAACATCCTTTGAGTTACTTGTATTTCAATTGCTATTTCACTTGAGTTGGATTTATTAATATAAAAATGTTAATCCTGACTCGAGTGTCTTGTGTTTTGCTTTACGCTCGGGTTAGACTGAGTGTACCAGTATTCGAGACTCACCATTGAAGTTGGAGCTTTGCTTGAAGATCCAGCCATCTATTCTGCTTTCAGTATTCGATGATTCCAGTGATGTATTCTGATTTGTATCTGATGTATCGTATTACTCTTCCGTTGTATCTGGTTTAACTCTGATGTAACTTATACATTTATATAGTAGCTTCATGAACTACTATCTCTTTTATTTCCGCTGCATTTATTACTCTATGTCTGTGATCTGTGATTATATTTATTAACTGTATATGTTCAGTTTTTCCAAATTTAAATTAACAACGCGGTATTTTGAGCAATTCAATTCTGGCATGAGTGTCTACCTATACACTTATAATGGATGCGAATGGTCCAAAATAGCGGGTCGTTACAGTTGGTATCAGAGCTTTGGTAGCTCTAGGCAAAACTTAACATATAGGGTAAATGTATTTACAGAATCACTCTCATTCGAGTTTCAATCTCTTCCTTTTGACTCGATTCCTTGGAATTTCGGAACATTCCCTGCGGTTTCAAAATTCATTCGTGTCCCTCACTATTCGTCTTCTTTCAATTCTGGAGCACCCCATAACTCCATTCTGAATGTTATCTATAATAGATCGGCGGTCTCACCAATCTTAGAATGATTCGTAAAGGAGTAAACTCCTTTATAATAGGCATCGATTTACCGGAGATTTCTGTATCCTCGGTTTACGATGCTATCTATTACTTGCTATACCTGAATTCCATCTCTTGAGATCGAGTGTTGATTTACCTCGGAATTCTATACCGATCTTATTTTGAAGTCACGGTCGACCCGGTTAAGGTTGCCCGCGATTTATATAAACTTATCCATCGTCTTATTTTGTTATTTAATTATCTCGTCCTTGTTTCAAATCTATCTTCAAATCGAAATTCTCTTTGATTTGAGTCTATCAAAAATTTGAATCTCTATCCTTGCTTTGAAATCCATTATTGTATCGTTAAGTGAGGAAGTGTATTTGTAATAGATTTTAAAATGTATTTATATTGTGTTGTTTGAGTTGTTGATGTTGATTTGGGTTTCCGATCGATTCGTCTTATCAACGCTATCGATAGGATTTCCAAAACACTTGAATAGAGCAAACTTACACAATAGTATTTTCAAAATTTGGTAAATAAAATAATCTTGTATGATTATATTATATATAAGTATAAATTTTCTGAAATTGAATTGTTAACTGAATTGGTTGTCAGGAAGGTAATATTTGATTTTCACTATTTGTTCTGTAAACCATTGATTATTTCAACATAAAAATAAATGGAATTATAAAAGTTGGTTTATAGATTTATTTAGTAATTTAAATGAATTTAACATTTGG